>CM072530.1:40143057-40823057 GCA_036898165.1 Silybum marianum | reverse complement strand
TCCTACACCGAAATTCCTAAACGTATCACCCCGCCTACCTTGGAGGTTGCCGAGACTACCAATTTTTTTGGACCGCCAGTGACAATGGAAACTTTCTCAACTGCTGCAACTCCAAGCTCATCTACAACTACTACCCCCGTTCAGCAACATGCTCAACCAAGTTCTGACCCACTTCCTACGGAACCGGCATCCTCTCCCCCACTATCGACCTCATCTCTCAAGGATGTCACCAGTTCCACAAGATCTTCCGACGTGGCTTCATCCTTGGAATCACTTCAAGATCTTCCCCTCGGCACTTATGAAGACGATACCCTAGACCCCAACGCTTTCAACCACTTCCCCACACTACCAAATGGGTCCGTTCTCATCCAGCTGATCAGATTATTGGAGACCCAACCAAACCAGTCACAACGCGATCCGCCTCGGGCAACGATTGCCTGTTCTCTTCATTTCTAAGCAAAATCGAACCCACATCCATTCAAGAAGCAATGAACGATCCTGATTGGATTGTGGCCATGCAATCAATCAATTTGAAAGTCTGAAAGTATGGTGTCTCATTCCCCGTACACAAAACAAGACCATCATTGGTACCAAATGGATCTTCAAAAACAAACAAGATGAAGATGAGATTGTCATACGCAACAAAGCCCGACTTGTCGCGAAAGGATACCGCCAGTATTGAAGCTATTCGGATGTTCTTAGCATACGCGGCACACAAGAACTTCGTGGTTTTCCAAACGGATGTCAAAATAGCCTTCTTAAATGGTGTACTATGTGAAGAAGTTTATGTATCTCAACCCGACGGGTTTGTCGATCCTTCCAAGCCGAATCATGTGTATATCCTCGATAAGGCTCTCTACGGATTGAAACAAGCCCCGCGCACATGGTATGACAGTCTTTCCGATTATTTGGTGAAAATGGATACTCCAAAGGTAAGATCGATCCAACTCTATTCATTAAAAATGAAAATGGTGATATTATGCTTATTCAGATTTATGTAGACGACATCATTTTCGGTTCGACTAATCCACAACAATGTAAGAATTTCTCCGAGCTCATGATTGCCAAGTTCAATATGAGCATGATGGGAATGATGAATTTTTTCCTCGGCCTTCAAGTAAAACAATTTTCAACTAGAATATTCATCAACCAATCGAAATACATCTCGAATATGTTACATAAATATAACATGACGACATGTACTCCGATTGGAACTCCCATGTCTCCAGGTTCGAAACTACACATTGATCCCTTGGGAACAGCAGTGGATTCTAAAACCAATCGGGGAACGGTTGGTTCTTTAATGTATTTAATGGCTAGTCGACCGGACATAATGTTTGCAACGTGCTTATGCGCTAGATATCAAGCATATCTTAGAAAATCTCACCTTAGTGCGATAAAACGTATTTTTTTATATTTAAAATTGAACTTGGCCTATGGTATCCCAAGGATACGAGTTTCAAGTTAACTGCTTTTTCAGATGCGGATCACGCCGGATGCATGCTTTATCGAAAAAGCACAACGGGTCACATTTAGTTCTTAGGAGACAAACTTGTAAGTTGGTCTTCGAAGAAGCAATCATGCGTCTCCACATCCACTGCGGAAGCCGAATACATTGCTGCCGCAAGTCGCTGTTCCCAAGTCTTGTGGATGTGCACGCAACTCAAGGACTATGGTTTCTGGTTTGATAAGATCCCCATATATTGTAACTCCAAAAGTGCAATCGCCATTTCAAGCAATCCAGTACAACACACAAAGACAAAACATATCGATGTTCGGTATCATTTTACTAAAAACCATGTCGAAAGAGGTACGATTGAACTATATTTTGTTAATACAGAACTTCAGCTTGCCGATTTGTTCACAAAAGCATTGGATGAAAAACGCTTCCAGTTCCTAGTATCCAAATTGGGCATGCTAAATCTCAAAACCTGATTTACAATCAGTATTTTCAAAAATACACAAAAAGCCCATTCAAGCTTTATGAACATTTCCCTTCTTAAAGTGAAATTTTCATCATTCTTGAATTCTCGTTTTATGAATTTGTTTAAAATGTTCTGTATTTTCAAATTTATTTTTGTCTCGTACAATTTTCGTCATGTGTGTGTCTTTTCCTTTTGTCTCGATGCTTTTATATAACCTGTCTTCATTCAAGGGGGAGCACTTAGAAAACTTCTCCATTGACTTACATTTTTCAAAAACAGTTCCATCTTGTCGGCTCTTTATCACCCAACAAGAATTCTTGTCGCACGCCAAAGGCCCGACAAGCTCTCATTCGACATTTTTTTGCTGATGTCAGCTGCCCAATACCTCTTTGCCACGTGTCATCCTCTGATGACCCCACTATTTAAACTCGGGCCCCCACTTGCACTATTCACAATTTCAAAGTGTTCTTCCCTCTTTTTCTCTCTAAACCCTACTCGATAACTCAGACTTCATGGTTTTTTTTTCTCAAATCTTCGAGTTTTTCAAATCCAAGGACACCACCAGGTTTGCAATCAATCCCTTACCTACTTTTAATTCTTGAGCTTTTTGATTTTAAATACTGCATGATGGTATATTTGTTGCTCGACTGTTCGGATTCAAAACCCTTGGAGTTCCGATTTTTGATCAAATCTGCTTGTTTATGGACTTATTAGAACTTAGGATTAGTTTTAAGTTTGTTAGACGACACTCATCGACCCTAGATTTAAGCTTTAAATATTTTTATTTGAACCTTTTTGATCTGAGTTAAATTTTTGAACCTTGTCGGCTGGATAAACACTTAGCATATTTTTTCACAATTTTTGAAGACTTATCGAGTCCCTAAGACCCGACAAGATTTCTTGTCGAATCTCAAAGGATCGACAAGTCTGTCTTCAACTTTATCCAAGTGTTATTATCGCCTCAGCTAGACCTGACAAGCTTGCCTTCACTTTGTCAAAATGCTTTTATCGTATCTTGTAAACCCGATAAGTCTACTTATCGACTCATATTGGATCGACATGTTGGCTTAGTTGCAAATTTTTCTAAGTACTTATCTCGAGCATGCTTCACTCGACATCTTTTTTGTCGACCATCACAGGTTTGATATTTTTTTATTCAAGTATTCATATCGCCAAGTTTGTCTCGACATAAATTGTTGTCGCCCACTAAGGACTCAATATCCTTCTTGATTGACTCTCAGAAAAATTCTAAGCGTTCATGTCGGTCCTTGTCACGCGACATAATTTTATGTCGGCTCTACAAGACTCGACTTCCTCACTTATTTTTTTTCTTTGCAATACAACATGTATATCGCTCCTGTTCACTCGACATACAATTATATCGCTTCTGTTGAACCCGACTTCCCAGGGGGCCGCCCATCCTGGTACTACTCCCACCCAAGCACGCTTAACCACAGAGTTCCAAGAACCTGCCTTGCATGTGGCCCCAAAACGCGTTGTGTTTAGGAAGGCCAAGGTTTACTTATGAACCCAATATCACTCCTGTCCACGGCCGATATGGGATCTTCCTAAGGTGTTACAAACACCCCCCTTAGGGACTCATCCTCCTCGATGAGGTTTACCCCACATCCCGAACGGCACAGGAGCGGCTCTGATACCATTTGTAACACCCGCCTTACCACGACACAATATTGTTCGCTTTGGCTTAAGCCGCACGGATTTGTTTCTGGCGACCTGGCGAGGACTTCCCAGGGGGTCACCCATCCAATCGTCTTGCGCCATATGTACTAAGATTGTTCGTGAGCTAAACTGACTTTGTACCATACCATATAGCAAATACCCCATATCGAAACCTATCCTCATTGATTAGGGCGCTCAGCGAGTGGCCTATCCTTTTTCAATGAAAGCCATGGCTCCGACAAAACCCCCGATTTCCCGAGAGTAGATAGCCGATAGTAGTAGAAGCTGCCAGCATCTCCCGGGCTAAGCAACCTCTAAAGCAACTATCGGAGCAGTAGCAGCTTGAAATTCGTACGGGGCTCTGGCAGCTGCACTTTTTTTTATATGATGCATCGAATGCTTCCTCTCCTATGGATTTAGTTGGTAATTTACCTGGTTCAAACGTTGCTGATTTGGTTAACACAATAAAATATAGATTAAGGATAGCTGGAAGCCCACCCTACTCCCACCCAAGTACGCTTAACCACAGAGTTCCAAGAATCTGCCTTACGTGTGGCCCCAAAACGCGTTGTGTTTAGGAAAGCCAAGGTTTACTTATGAAACCAGTATCACTCCTGTCCACGGCCGATATGGGATCTGCCTAAGGTGTTACATTATGCCTTCTTCTAACTTGTCATCTATGGTTTCCTAACCCTTCTCTCAATTTCGATGGCGGCTAAACAAGATCCAAACATGTCTAATGACGAGAACCCAATGCCTTCTGAGCGTTCCACTGCACCTAGTATCAACGCGGCCAATCGAGATGACATCTTACTCTCCCCGGGTGCATCGCGGGAGCTAAAACTGAATAACCATTGTCTCAACTTCGACGTGCGCTTAGGTCACCCAGTTATCATGGAGATAATACGCAACCATCCCATTCGATTTGCTTTCGTACTCGAACACCGGGTTCCTGTATTCTACTTACAACTGTTCTGGTACACATTGGAATATCACCCGGTGGAAGGCGACTATCATTTTACCGCGCAAATAGATGAGTTTGTTACCAAACTCACACCAACTAGACTTCGACGTATCCTCCATCTCCCAGCTGTACACTCCGTCCCCGGCCTTTACACCTTTGAAGATCCACCAAGCGAGGTCGAAATGTGTCGTGACTTTCGCGCTCTCGGCTATAACGACAACGATGAACTTACTTCCCTTGGCTAGTTCAAAAGGATGTTTCTCCCTAATCAATCGATGTCTCACAGGCAAGCATACAGGAATGGGTCGGGCTAGCGCATCCGTACTACGCATCTTCCATGGGTTCATATACATTCGTCATTACGATTATGCGTCACTCATTTGGAACGACCTTGTTGCCTTTGTCGCCGATAAAGACAACCGCCTAGCACGTGAGTTTATTCCATTCCAATAGTTTTTTCAAATCGCCATCAATCGGACAATGAATGCACGTGCGGAAATTCCAAGACGAAATGGCTCATCGCTCAGACCATCGTACGTTCAAAAGTACTTGAAGCTTAACAACACTCGTTTTCCTTTCACAGTGCCTCTACCTGAAGCCTTACTATCCCTCGCTGATCACGGTGTACCTAGTGTGATAGCTTATAGGGAGAGTATCGGCTTAATGGCTCCCCAACAACCGGGACAGCCTGCCCAAGAGCCAAACCGTGAGGAACATCAAAGAGTGGGCGAGGGTATTAGATTAGAAGAGCAGGTTCAGGATCAAGGGGATCCTGAACAGGGTGTTGAGAGAACAACGGATGTAAGGGGAACTGAAGTGGGAGGTGCATCTGATCAGCAAATCCCTATTCCTCCTACCGTTGCCCCAACCATTCCATCCATCGCTCCATCCACCCGCCGGTTAAAGATTCGCGTTAGCAATAGTAGATTTTAGCAACCAGCATCCGAATCTGATACCAAAGACACCCTTTCCGATGACCTCGTACGAAGAAAACACCGATGCATTGATGCTACGGAAGATGTTGCCATACACCGAATTGGCCGACAGCTTTCAGTTCCTGAATCCTCATCGAATGCTACTAATGACGCTTTTGATTTTGAACAGTTCTCTGAACCTCAACCTGATCCTACCCTTGAGCAGTTATTTGGAGACATAAGGAGAACGGAGGACGAATTAGTTGAAAATATTGAATTGCGAGTGAGTGAAGGAGAGGTAAATATTATAGAGAGTGAGACACCTGTCACCTCTACCCGGTTACCGAGTCTATTGTTGTTACTCATTCGTTAGGTACCGACATTGGACAAGCCGTTGTTCGCCCAACAACGCAAATGCACGCCCCTCCTAGCCACTCTGTAAGCTCACAATAGCCTACGGTTTCAGATATGCTTGTGAGTTTAGCTCCTCATCTAGCTGCTCTCTCTTCGGGAGACATAAGTATTGAAACAAGAAGTAGTATCTCACCTGCTTCACCTTCGTTTCTAAGTACATCGAGTCTAGAGCCCTCTAGGGAACACGTGTTTGTACACACTGAGAGCCTTCGTGGCCCAGTCGGAACTTCCATAGTGATGTCCATTCCGGACATTCCACGAGGATTTGAAGGAAATCCTACCAGTGCTACATCATTGCCAATGCTGAACGCAGGTCACACAGTTGATTCCACTGTGATGTCAACGGGTAATCTAAGTGATCCCGATGTTTCCATTTCATATTCTTTCACTCGTACTTTCACTATCAATCCCGAGACTCAAGCTTACCTTGATGCACAGTACAACAGAGCTCAAGATGCCTTAAATGCTCATGAAGTTCGTATGAATGCTCAAATGCAACAATTTGTTCAAGAAGTGATTGCAGTTGCTCGCTCCCAACGCCCTGATCCAAATCAAGCTAGCTCTTCCCGTCCTAGCTCAAGTCGCTCTTCTCCACCACCTCCACCGCCTCGAGACTCCAACTGTCCTCCATCCCCTCAACGGTATGAATACAACAATGACGAGCTCATGTCAATGCTTTATGTCAATCTTCTTGTTGAAGCTATGGTTCGCGGTTTGCCTGAGGATACGTTGATGGGTCTTCTTCGTTGCAACCTTGAGATTCCTAGTGTCACTCGCTATGAGTTCGACTTGTTCAAAGCTGATATCGAGTCACAACTTCTTGACATGGCGACCAAACAAACGCAATCATCTGAAGAGATTCTTGGTGCCATCACTACTCTTCGCACTGAGATTCAACAATCTTGTCGTCCAACCGCGTCTGTTCCACATCGTCGACCTGATCAGAACGATCCGGCCTCTGGTCCAAATCGCCCTGAGGGGGAGACACGCCGCCGGATTACCAGAACTCAAGCTCAAATCCGATCATCTGCTACTACAACTTCTGGTCCATCCTCTACAGTTCCACCTTCAAGACAACAACACTCTGTTCCACCTCCCACACAACAACAAGAAAATCCGCCAACGGTTGAAAAGCCCACGGTAGATTTTGAAATTGGGAATGGACCGCAATCTGCTGAACCAGCAAATGAAGAATAAGTAAATGTTCAACATTTGAGAGATTTTGTCAAAAATTGGTTTCGTGATCCGTATAAACCCGTGCTAAAAGAAGAAGATTATGTGAATCTATTGCACACGGAAAAGAAGTTTCTACCAGCGAATATTAATCAAACACCGTTGCTGCCGCACCAAATTCGTTGGGAAAGAATTCTTTCTAACAACAAATGGGTAAATCCACAAGTCAGAACTCCATATCTAGAAGAAATCATGCAAAAGATCTTTGTGGAAAAGAAGAAACCAGAGGACCAGTCTCGAATACATCTGATCATGGAAATGGATCCGCTGCAAGTGACTGAATATGTAAGCATGCTGAAGACTAAAGCGAAGGATCCTAAAGAAGTTATTTTAAGACACAGAATTGTTGCTATCATGGAGATCAGATGTGATAAAGCCTTTCAAGTAGAATTTCCAACTTTTAAAGTAAGAAGATTTGATGGAAAGGTCTACTGCTTCTCTGAAGCTGACTTTGCTAGACTTGATGTGACGGATATGGAAACTTTGTACACTGAGCTTAAAGACAAAACCAGAAGATCGGAGGATGAACAAAGAGCTTTAAGAGCAGTTGTAAGGCATATTCAAAAAGAGCTTCGATACAGTTATTTTCATGAGTTCCAAAGATCTATCGAAAGTAGGCAAAAGAAAGTATATGGAAACTTTTAATGTAAGAAGATTTGATGGAAAGGTCTACTGCTTCTCTGAAGCTGACTTTGCTAGACTTGATGTGACGGATATGGAAACTTTGTACACTGAGCTTAAAGACAAAACCAGAAGATCGGGGGATGAACAAAGAGCTTTAAGAGAAGTTGTAAGGCATATTCAAAAAGAGCTTCGATACAGTTATCTTCATGATTTCCAAAGAGCTATCGAAAGTAGGCAAAAGACAGTATATCTACCAAAACCTGATCAAATCTCCCTGGTCTAAAGAATATGAAAGTGACTCAAGTGATGACCCGACCAGCACATGGAGTTGTGTACATGAAAACTAACGGAGAAATGAGGTTCTTGAGTTTGGTGAAATAGCTTCGTATTCTGATGGTACACTATGGGGTATTCGAAACAGACTTTCTGCGGAAGTTAGTGCTGATCAAAGAAGAGAAAAGAAGAAGCAGCTAAAGGCGAATGAAAGAGAAAATCTACTGAATGCAATAGAGTTAATTGACAAGCGCATTATCTACCAACAGACCCTTAGACGATTTGAAGGTATGTTCGAGCTGAAGAGATGAAGATTCATTTTGACACAAAGGGGGAGATTGTTAGGCTTTATTTTAATTGTGTCAAAATAAGGAAAATATGCTTTATTGTAAATATGGCAAGTGTATAATGTCATTCCTTTTATTTCCTTATATCATTTAAGGCTTTCATATAAATAGGAGTCTTAGGGTAATTGTATTGTGAGCGATATTAAGAGAGCTAATCTGAGAGAGAAAGAGAGAGAGACGACATCTTTAATATTCAATACAAGTGAGATATCTGACTTCGGATCTTTATTATATTTTTGTGTTCTTCGTGTTTTCATTAAAAGCATATGTACTTGATCATATTCTGGGATCTACAATTAAGGAAAAGATCAGTACACAAAATAAACAAAATCCTATAACTTTTTGAGATTAAACGTCTTTTTGAAAATGAGAATGAAGAAGAATTTCAAGTTCCTTGACTTTGGCTAACAGATAATATTTTTCATTAATCTAGGTTTAGTTAGATTCAGAACTTTTCTCAAACTCATAAACTTTATTTAGAAATTCAATCTCTTCTTCCTTAAATTGTTTTCTTTCTTTTTCAAAAATCATTAACATGTTCAGAAAGTTTTTGTTCTAAAATCAAAAGTGGAATATAAACTTTCGGACTTGGACTTTGGTGAATCATTATCTTGATTTGCAGAGAATCTTTTTCAGAAAAACAACGAAAGTACTCAGTCGAAAGAGGTATCTTTCTCATCTGATAACCTTCGTTCAATGTAGAATATACAAAAGGAAGTTGCATCTTGTCTTTTCGTTTTCTATTAATATCTTCCTTTTTCTGAAATAAGGCAGATGATTTTGTAAATCTCAATTTGTAGTCACAATTAATTCCAATGTAATTCCATTCATACAAATTTGGAGCATCAAAAATAACTTTCATTAAAAGTTTAGGATTGTTACATCCAAATCCTTCTATTGAATTAAACTCTTTTAGTTTATTTAAAGGAATAGCCTGATCAGTTTGAGTTCCTTTGAAAAATTTAAACTCAAGATCTTTGATCCTCTAATTCAAATAACTTTTCTCAGCTAGAATAGTTTTATATTTAATGGCCAACAGAGTACCCTCACTTTCTAAAATCTACAACTTTCCTATTAACTCAGATATCTAGTTTTGCAAAGTTCATTTTCAACTTTGAAGGATTTTTTATCTCTTTCCAAACCTTCTGCTCAACTCAGATGTTGAGCATTCTCTTCAGAAAGTTTAAAAAATAAACCATTTTTGTCTTTCAACTTTTTTCCAAAGAAGAAATGATGCGTTTTTGCTCTTTTAAAGTTTTAGCAAAACCATCCATTTTGATTTGTATTGGGTTTATTTGTTTCTCATGTTCATCTAAAGAAATAGAACTTACCTTATATTTAGATTAGTATGAACCTTGATCATTATAATCAGACATAGACTCCTTAATCTATCTGGCCAAAACTTTTCTTGCAGACATAGAGTTGTTTGTTTAGCTTTGAATGGTTCCATTCAGAGCTGACCTCTTAATAGGTCAGTGGCAAAAAGTGTTTGCCAATTTTTTTGTATCGTCTTAATGGTTCAAATGCCTCCTAACCATTTTTTGTCTAGGGCCTTACTCAATGGTTTAAATCCTTGTTTACCCCCTATATGCCCTTCAAACCTTATACATACACCAGCTGCATCCCACCAGATATGATACGAGTCCCACGCTCTACTTCGTCGGTCGATCTCGCCGGTCCATCTCACCGTTCGCCTCCCTCTATCTCTCCGGTCGTCTTCCTATCAGGTATTTCTCTTCTTTTTAGCTACTGTTTCAGGTTATTTCTTCCCGATTCATGACTGTGAGGGGCTTTTTCTTTAGAATCCATTCTTCTTTTGATTTCTTCACAACTCTAATTTTGATTTCTGCACAACTGTGATTTTGAGTCCCGATTCATGACTGTAAGAGGCTATTTGTTTAGCTTTTCCATTCTTGCCCAATTTTAAGTTATTCGCAACTGCGATTTTAAGTTCCCGATTCACGACTTTGAGGGGTTGTTAGTTATTTTTGTTTGTTTCTTCACGATGGAAACCCAAGTGTCACTATTTGTTAGATTTTTAGTATTGTGACCTACATTCCAATTCCTATATATGATTAGAGCTAGATGTATGTGGAACAGTTTTTTTTCCTATACATCTTGACGTATTTGGAACAACTGGTAGAACACTTTTTTTTGTTTATGTTTTAGCTTTTCCCTTCTTCATTTGTTGATTTGAGCCATTTTGAGTTTATAATATGTATGCAGTAAGCTTATGGTTCACATGAATAGTAATTGGTTTCTTATGGCTACTGTGATTATATTTTAGCTAATGTGATTCTCATAAAAGGGGTAAATGATAAAGAGGGTTAAAATGGTAATTTATCGTCATTCAGACTGTCTATTCAGAACAGTTACCAAACAACCATATTTCATTCAACACTTAACCATTCTGACCACTTAAACATTCTGCACCGAACCATTCAGTAACTTTCAAACAACCCCATATTCTTATACTAGAAATGATCGTTATAAAGCGATTTGATATAATCCCAAAATCAGATATTTTAAAACCCAAGAGTCAATTTGCGGAAAAAGTCATCTATCTGAAAATCAAACTTGAAAATAGCTTTGAACGTAAAACTTGAAATCTAATCCAAAAAGGCAAACTCTCAAAGATCAAAAATTGGAATTTCCAAACTTTTTTTGAAACTTGCTATATCGCAATAAGCTATGGATTAAATGTCACAACATACAGAGATAGATGCGATGTCACACTATACGGATGTGATATTTTACTATTCACCGCTATATGTTCCACAGAAGGATGCGATATATTGAAGTTCCTTTGAGATGTGATATCTTGAAGTTCCAAACGTTGATCCCAAATCTGATGTATAAATGAAAAATAGCAAGAATCATATAGCCATCATGTAATCTTGTATTGAAAATGTTGAGAGCAAAATGTATAATACGTATACAAGATCTTGAAATATGAACAATGACTAACGAGCTATTTATACCCTTTAGGGTATGTACAAAATCGGCCCCTAGACTTGAATACAAACATAAACCTAGCAATTAGTCCATACGATCCTCAACCATATTATGATTTTTATTTGATTATCGTCATACATATATATATATATATAGAGAGAGAGAGGCCTTCTTGTGCTAAGTCAAAAATATGTGTTAACTTTGTTAACCAAAACCAACAATAGGATAATTCCTTTATTTATTGAATTATTTATATTTGTTATATTTAATAGGGGTAATGTCGTATTTTAGTAATTTCCCTACATTTGTTTTATTTAATTTTTAATTCTATATTTAAATGATTCCTTAATTATAGCATAGTTAAGTCTGGAATCCATATCACCAATTTCAGAAAATTATCTTCTCCTTCCAATTCACTTTTAACGCTTCTCAAACAATGTGGCGGATCTGGAAACCGAGAAGATGCACCGAAGGAGTAACATCGATAATCGCAATCAACAAAGTAATGATGAAGAATTTTGTGATACATATACGTCGTTAAATGAGATATATGTTTCAGAAGTTGTCAACAATAGTCAGAAATTGTTCAATGTAGAAACCGAAGAACAAGGTAGTGTTGAAGAAACTCAAGAACAGTTTCAAGGTATATGTATGTTCTTATAGTCGTTGATGATGTTCTTATAGGTCTGTAAATTATCAAGTTGTTCTTTTATCAATTTAATGGTGTCCATTTAATATTCATAGATGTTTTTACGTTTATGAAATATTATGAAACTTGTTCAGTTATAAGATCCTCCAGAAAAGCCCTCTTACGTTTATGAAATATTATGAAACTTGTAAAATTAGGTTCTTAAGTGAACTGAGTTCATAAGTGAACTAGTGATGAACTATCAATATGTTCAGTAATGATCAAATACATTACATATTCAAATTTGCTAGTATTCACTAGTGAACAATTAAATTTTAGAAGCATATATAAATAAGCCAGGTTAGACTAAATGTTCAGTGATGAACTAATAATATGTTCAGTAGTGATCAAATAAACTATGGATTCAAAGAGCTCGTTCACTAGTGAACAATCAAATTGAAGAAACATATGTAAATAGTCCTAATTAGACTACTGCATTTTATCAAACTCGTTCACTATTGAACAATCAAATTGCATATGCATATGTAAATAGTCCAAATTAGACTACTGTATTTTATCAAACTCGTTTACTAGTAAACAATAAAATTTCTCTTTTTTCTGCATAATCAAATTTTATTTGTTCAATTATTTTTTTTTGTTTGATTCAAACTATAATTGAATTTCCAGAAATTTTTATACACCAACAATCATCCCATCAAAGTAGGAGTTGATTGACTTATTCAATGGTGATGGAGATAATTTAAGGAAGATGATTGTTTCCAATTTTGAGTTGTAGTATCTTTTTACCTTATTACCCTTGTTCACTGATGTTCATCCTTTTTCAAATCCAATTTTACATGGTTTAATTACAAAATTGCCACAATCATATTTCATCCGTTAATCAAATAGATTAATGGTCCAGATTGGTTAACAAAGTTAACATAAATAAATGAGTTAACACTTGAAGGGGCTTCTCTCTCTCTCTCTCTCTCTCTATATATATATATATATATATATAATTTGTTATGTAGTTAAATCTCATACTTTTTTTGAAGTATATAATATTTATATACGACAAATGGAATAAAGAAACTCACACACCCTCCTCACCTTTGGTGAGCTTTGAACCCCCGACCTCCTAGGAGGCCAAAGGCTCACAAACCACTAGGCCAAAGGCCCTTTGGTGTGATATCTCATACTTGATTTGAGTAAAGAGTATTTGTCCCAAAAACAGGTGAATCACAAATAATAACTCAAGGATTGTAGGAGGGTGAATACAATCTCATTAAAAGTTTAAAAGGATTTCTTATAAGCATTCCTATAAAGGATTTACATCAACTACGAAAACTAGATTGTTAAGCAAAGTTTTTGGTGAACAAAACTAAGCTATGACCATCTATAAATTTGACAAAACGATGAACGAACTACTGGGCTTAGGATGATTATCAATGATCTTTTTAAATGTTAGAGATATCAATGTAAAATTCTTCATTGGTTCCTAAAATTTAGCATCATCGATCTTCAAAATAGTAGGCAAGATGAACATTAGAGGAAATTTGAATACTCGAACTTTTGCAAGAGTGTCAATTCAAATCAATATATACATAACCTTTTCTATTAAACATTGTGTAAGAACCCATGGACATTACAAAAGTATATTGTTCATCTTGTAGAAGTTGTATGGGGTTTCGTAAGGCTTTCCGTCCTTTTAGGGCTACTTTTTAGGCCATTTTATCTTTTACACCATACCTTCCAAACAGTTGGTTTGCATTGCAAAGAAATGACTTAGCTCTTTAGCAGAGGTCTTGTTAGAAACCGTGGTTAGGAATAAATAAAGGTACTAGATAAACTCAAGAATAATGCAGGAAAACACTTTCCAAAGACAATAATTCGACCAATTATCCTTGGGTTCACGGATTTCATATTGGCATAATTCTTAAGTTTTTCTCTCTATTTCAAAGGTCGTGAAAATCAAGACTTATACCTAGATTCTCGTTTTACATATTTAAATGAGAGATCGACGGTTATAGGTGGTTTAACGGTTATAACCATTAATGGATAAGGTCGAAGAGAAGTTACAACCAATTTTGAATTTGAACACAGACGTTCAACAGTAGGCCAAAGACCAACCACATTCAGCTATAGGCCATCTCTGGACACATATGTTCAACCATAAGCTGAAGACCAACCAGAGATAGGAGCTATTTCTGGACACACATTCATCGATAGGCTAAATACCAACCAAAGATAACTAGCACGGTCAGAGCTATCTCTTGGACTAGAGTCAAGACTTGTCAGATTTCTAAGTCTGAATACG
Source organism: Silybum marianum (assembly GCA_036898165.1). NCBI lineage: Eukaryota > Viridiplantae > Streptophyta > Magnoliopsida > Asterales > Asteraceae > Silybum > Silybum marianum. Next base: position 40,808,783 of record CM072530.1, on the reverse strand, counting down.
CAGGTCCAGAAATTCGTATGTATCGTTTATGAGTTACGACTTAGTAAAATTTCTAAGTCTTTTAGGACATAGATTCGATTGGTTAGCGAGACCACCCTTTGGAACCCTTTGGAACCCCGCAAGGGGTGCTGCCCCTAGAACCCCGCAAGGGGGCGTAATTATGGCGATCTACGGTGATAGGGGAAACGTTTGTACTTTTGCACTCCGCACCTTCTAACTCACGCTTGTTTTCCTCATCACCTTAATCGATCTCAAGAAAATCACAATTACACCAAAATGCTCGATGACACTAAAATCAACAACACGTCTCGCCTATTTTGGGATAACCCTTTCATGCACATTAATGGAAACTTTACTTGTATTAATGCATGATCTTAAATATTTGAGGCATCTTTAGTGTCAATATCAATTTGTTTTGTTTCAGCGTTAGATGAATCTAGTCTTAAGAGTTATCAAGTATTTAGAGTTTGATCATTGCTAGGGGTGTTAAGGGTTCGGTTTTGGACAATTTAACCCCCTAAACCACATACCAAATCGCGGTTTTGAAAATTTAGCTCAACAATCGACCAAACCAATAGTCTTTGGTGTGTAGTTCAGTTAGCAAAGGGGTGGAAAAACTTTGCCCAAATACACGACAGGTCCTGGGTTCGACTCCCCCTTCCACACTTGCCGCAACCGCTGAGTGAGCAAAAAAATCCCCCCCCCCCACATTGGTGTTCTTGGAAGCGGGTTTCGTGTGGGGACAATTGAGGTTGTTTGTAATCAACTTTTTGCCCAAATTAACTAAACCGGACCACAAAAAGGTAGTCTGGTCTGACCAGTTTAGGCGGTTTGGGCCTCTTATGGGATTTTAACTAAAAACATAAAATTTAAATCTAAATCTATAGTGAAATGTCTATCAATATAGCACTATTAATAAAATAGTATACGGAATTATAAAAAACACGTGTATCTCTAAAATTATAAATAAAAAAAAGACATTGAGTAAATGAAAAAATGTTAAACAAAATCAACCAACAATAATTCGATTGGACAACATTGAGCAACACTAAGGACGATTTGGAATTTTGAATTTGATTTTTGACAGGTTTCAGAATTTTCTCAATTTAGATAACGCTATCAATTAGTTAGCGAAAATTGTTTTTATTTTCCAAAAAAACGTTTTCAGAAAATGGAGTTGAGTTTTCATTCTCAGTTTTCTATGAAAATTTTCGAAAACGGCGTTTAGTTGAAATGGTTGAGTTTTCATTTTTCATTTTTAGAAAATTAGAAGACGCGTTTGGTTGTGCATTTTCTAGCACTTTTCATTTTCTATTTTCCATTTTTTTTTCAAATTAGAAAGTATGTGTGTGTGTGTGTGTGAATGTGTGTCTCTGTGTGTGAAAGTATGTGTCTGTGTGTGAATGTATGTATGTGTGTGTGAAAGTATGTGCATGAAAGTGTGTTTGTGTGTGTGTGTGAATGTGTGTCTCTGTGTGTGAAAGTATGTGTCTGTGTGTGAATGTATGTATGTGTGTGTGAAAGTATGTGCATGAAAGTGTGTTTGTGTGTGTGTGTGAAAATGAAAGTGTGTGTGCGCGTGTGAAAATAAAAGTGTGTGTGTTTGTGTGAAAATAAAAGTGTGTGTGTGCGAAAATGGAAGTGTGTGTGTGTGCGCGCGTGAAAGTGTGTGTGAAAATGAGAACATTTAATAATTTAAAAGTAAAGAGTAGAACATGAAAAAAATATATAATTAATAAATGTGTATTTTTGGCTGTCGGTTCGGTCATGACCACTCAAAGAAACGTTCAAACGGCAAACAACACCGGACTGTGCGATTTGACTATTATTCAGAGCGAACCGGACCGCCATGCCACTCAAACCACCAAAAACGATCTGGTTTAACTTGGTTCGACCGATTTGAGTTGTCCAACAATTTTTTTTGAACACCCTTAATTATCACGAACATGCTATTAAGTATTGGTGTCTTCAGCTCAGTGTTTCACAATTCAGTTTCATACTTTGGACGCGCCTTCCGACAGATGCTCGGTAATAAAGTTTACGTTGAACGTCGTCACTGGATCTTCAACGCCATTAAAAATCGTCGGTGATATAAGTATTAGTTGATTAGTAAAGGCAAACTATTTTAATGTATTTCCATAACAAATTGTCATTCATCAAATTAGTAAAGTTGTACTAACAATCTCACCTAGCATTGAGAAAAACAAATGGGACTTCAACCTTAAAGAAAACTAGATCATATGAAGCCTTTTGAAGGACTTCAACCTTAAATGCAATCACAATAATTCTATTTTTGGATTCTTTTCATCATCAAACACAAAACATTGATTTCATTAATTTCGATGTCAAGATACAAACAGTCAATGGATACAAAATGGAGTATAAAATTATCTTGAATATTAATAGTATTGAATACCATTATCTTGAATATTAATAGTATTGAATACCATATAATTAACTATATCATTAAAATATTAAATATATTTAAGAAAATATTTTTTTTTTCTAAACATTAATTTCAAGTATGATATCTTTAGGTATAAAAAATTATTTATATCTCCTAAGCAATTATTCTTAGAGAATTATTCAAATATATAGAATTTCACCATTTCTGTTCTATTATCGATTTCAGTATTGGTGTTTACATGGGTCTGGTTGTGGGCCTTTCCTACGCATCTCTTATTTAATTTTCAACTGAAACGCGGCCATTCCTTTACTTCAAGAATCTATTGGACCGTAACTATTAATTTTATTTTATTTTCTTTACTAAAAAAAATCTGTTCAATATTTAGGGGGTGTTTGTTTTAGCTTATAAAAACAACTTATTGACTTGTTCAGATGTGGCATCGATAATAAGCTATTTTGAGTGTTTGGAAAAAACAATTATCCGATGCCAAACCGGTGATAAGTCATTTTTTAGGAAGTTAAAATTTTTAACTTATCAAATTTTAATAAAAACTTTTCTAAAAAATGAATAAGTTATAAGTTAATAAGTTCATCTAAACACCCCCCTTAGTTTTGTCTAACTTGATAGCTTGGCCGGTCATGATCAAGAAATTTAAAAAAATAAAGAATAATTAAAAGGAAAGGTTGTGTGTCATTGGTCCATTCTTGATAATAACTCCCACCAATTGGATGATATATGCCAAACATACAAAGACTTCTTTTTTCCGTTGTTATACTATCTTTGACATTGGATTGATACGACCAATGGGACGTTCATATTCAAGAACTTTCATTTTCCTATTTTATTTTTATTTTTAATTATAATTTATTCTTATTCTACGTCTTATTAATTGTATCAAAATATCAAATAGATAGCGTATTAAAATATATGGTATTTAAAGTAAGTTTTGATTTTCTATGTGTTATATGATTGACGTTCTAGATGATCATAAAGTATAAATGGAAAAAAAAATTAAACAAAGATCTGGTACAATCATATACGTTAATACTAACACAAGTCTTCCAATCGAGGGGGTCGAACCTAACAAATGCATCTCATAAAGTATATAATAAAAAAAATCCAACCTGATCGTTAATGTATCTTATTTAATAGTGAATGAGAAATATAAACCCATCAAAGCATCTTCAGCTCCATGTATTTACATTCTAACAATTGTAGGGAACCAAATTAATAAAAACACAATTCCGGTCACTCTCTACCCTAGTTTACAATATATTTTTTCTTACACGTGAGGAGCTCCCTACAATATATCTATTAAAGCATGATTGGAGAGTATGGTCAGAGTTACGAGTTCATAGAAAACTTCCTATAATATTTTTCTAACCAAATAACTTCCTACGTTAGTTTAAATTTGAAGAGTATGATTGGAAATGTTTTACATAATTCATATAATAATTTAATCAATTTAGAAAAAAACAAGTTTTATTACAATTAAATTAAAGAATTATATATAATTTATATGTAAAACAAAAAATATTTTTAATACAAAAAATATTTAGCAGAAAAATATAAATTATATGTAAAGAAATCATTTTTGGTAAGAAAAATACCTTTTTAGCAAAAATAATAACTTTTCAGTAAAGAAAAACATTAAACGGGTTTATGATTAATAAAATATGAAAAAGCAAAATGCAAAATGTGTGTGATTAATAAAATGTGAAAAAGCAAAAAGTAAAATGTTCTGAAAAACATTAAACGGGTTTATGATTAATAAAATATGAAAAAGCAAAATGCAAAATGTGTTTGATTAATAAAATGTGAAAATGCAAAAAGTAAAATGTGTGAGCAAGGAATTAAACATGTGACTTCAAGCAGGGGCGTCATATACCTAACCAATTGATCTGAGCTCAAATTGCTAATCAAAATTCTAATATATAGGATTTAAAGGCTAAAGTGCAGGGAGCCATGGCCCCCTTAGGCCCTGCCTGTGTTCCGCCACTGGTAATACTTTTACAATCATATCCTTTATATTAATTTTGTTTAATTTTAATGGAGATTAGTTAACATAAATGATTAATTTGAGATACTATATCGGCAAAAAACAAGTATACGGAAAAATATTAAAATTTTCAATTCTATTATGATTTAGAGTAAATTACAGATTTTGTCCCTGTGGTTATATCAAAATTTTGGATTGGATCCTCCAAACAAATTAATTACACATATCATCATTATAGTTCTAGTTTTGTTACGGATTAGGTCCCTCAGTCCAACGACGTGACAACCCACCACCACCACCACCACCTAGAAAAGACCGATGGATCCACCTTGCCCGTTTTCCCGACGTTACCCCCGACACCCACTATCATCACTCTGGTTTTAAGTGATTTCTTTTATGTAAGGATGTAGATAAGGTTAAAAGCTTCTCCCAACTAAGCTCCCTAGGGTTTTTTTGATGCGATTTTGTTTTGGTTTTTAAAGTTTTTTCTTATCTATATTCGTTATTTAGGTTTTTAAGGTTTTTCATATCTCCAGTTGCTGGTGTTGGGTCGGGAGTCGATGGAGAGTTTCACAATCATTGCAAGTAGGGGGGACGGGGGTGGTTTAATTAAATGCTTCTATTATATAATCTTTTATTTGTTTTGAAAGAAAATGGGAAAACATGTAAAATGATCATAATTACCCCTGACTTAACGGGTCTAAGATAACCTAGTTATGTAAGGGACCGAATTCATAATAAAAATGAAACCACGATGACAATAATTTATAATTTATTTTTAACTTAAATCCACTAGCAGTTGATAATTTTTCTGAGGATTTCTCATAATATTTTATAGGAGCCAAACCTTCTTGAATACAATTCATATCTGCTATACTATTTAATAGAGCAGTTAATGTCAACTTAAATTCATTACTAATAATTATTTTAACTCTAACATATCATCTTTGATAGTTTATTCCTTTAATTTGACTAACATTTTCTTCTTTATGATCTATATTAAAAAGCGTTAAATCAGCATCATTATTATTATTAGTATTATTATTATTATTATTAGTTTGTTCTATATTAGAAACTCTTTCTTTAATTTTTAAATTTTATCTCACCTTTTAAATCCTTTAATTCACTTTACAAATCTTGAATAGTAACGGTTCTAGAGGTACATGTAAATCTTTTACATATTTCATCAAAATTATAAGGTTCTAATTTTTCTATAGGATTTTTCTTGTAAAATATTTTTATTTCTTAATTTTTATTTCTATGTTTTTCAAGGTATAATTTTTAAATTTCTGGATTTTCAATTTTATCAACACTATCAAATAAAAAAATTTCGTCATCGGTTTGAACAAAATTATTATCTTTTTAAATTATTAAATGTTAAATTATTAAACATTAGTATATTTATGCAATACAACATGGTTTAATCTTGATTCTAAACTTCAGAATTTGAATCTTAATCACGTTTTATGCTTCTATCATTCATCATCCATCCTTCTTAATTTTATTTTATTTTTGGTTTTGTGTCATTATAACAAGTGAAAAAGAAATTAAGAAAAAAAATATTGATATATATCAATACGAATAGAATACAATACTAGTTTTTTTAATATAATTTGATTAATTAAATTATTATCATTATTTAATTTAGTTTTAAAAATAAGGGATGACCCAATTTAATAATAGAAAAAAGAATACAATTATTTTTTGGTAAATTTTCGAAGATGTATTTTATTCATACCTTATAAGCAAGGTTCCAAACAACGTGAGAAAGGTGTAAAAAAAAAGAACAACAGACTAGACGTAAATCAATAGAAATAAGAAGAGCCGAGGATATAGAAATACTGAACGTAAATAGAGTTCAAGTTCGACTTCCATAGATAATATAGATGAGATTGTCTATAATGATAATTAAATGTCACGGCGTGGTCGCGAGCCCAAGCCTCAAGCCTTGGAAGTCACAATATGGTCACGACATTTTTCAAATTATAACTTATGACTACAAATCCTTATATCATATATAATATTATATACATAAATATATGTTTTCTACTATACGCAATAAATTAACGATAATAACCAATTTATTAAAATATAAATATATTAATAAAATTATTATAATTTGAGACAGGTTATTGAAGGATGACTAGTATAACATTATATAAGAATATATTCAAAAGCACACATATTAGATTTCCATTAACTTCAATAGAAAGATCCTCATAACTCGGTCTCACCCTTGTAAAATTTAAAATCTTAATTCAAAAAGTTTTTAAACGTAAATTTTGGATTTTATATTTTAATAAAAACTTTTATTAAATTTTAACTCTTTGATTAATAGTAAATATTACATCACGCAATTATATGTTAGTATTTTTATCATACAAATACACAGGACCGGTCCTGAGATTTCCTCATATCTCGGATGCCCATGGCAAAAAAACCAAAAAAATACCCCTAACATGCTTATATAAAACCAAAATGAACAATTTGAAAGGGGTTTGGAACCTAGACATCTAGGCGGTTCATCCCCATGCCGATTTTATTAAATATAACCAAAATGATGCAACTGGGGGACATAAACCTAAGCAACCAACGATCAAAATCTGATTATCTGAACTAAACATCTAAACCTACTTGCTAAAATTATTTTTTTTGGTGCCCCTTATGGTCCTGATGCCCATGGCTCGCGCCACGTTTGCCATGGGCCAGGACCGGGCCTACAAATACACTTATTATCATCGTAAAAATATATATAAAAAAACTAGAGTTAACAAGTTTGGTCCTTAAGTTTTGTCGAAAATAACACTTTTCATCCCTATAGTTTTAAAATTACAAGATAGCCATCATGGTTTAACAAAAGCGTCTGAATTTGGTCCTTCCCTCTAATGGATGGTTAATAAACATTAAATAAGGGGTATTTTCGTCATTTTATCAACTTTGTTTTTTGTCTTTGACCCAATCAAAGTTGATTTTATGACTTTGGCATCTGTAGTTGTTGATTGGGTAAAATACAAAAAAACAAAAAAAAAAAACGATTTAAGAACGAATATATCCCTTATTCAACAGAAATTTTAACCGTCGTTACAGCATGAGACCAATTCCGAAAGTTTTTGCAAACCACTATAGCCACTTGCAGTTTTAAAACCGTGAGGATGTAAAGTATTATTTTTGAAAAACCACAGGGACCAAATCTGTAGTTTATTCATAAAAATATATAAAGATTGGGTGTTACTTTTTCCACCATACTCTATATTTTCTCCATCAATGAAATTATGATATTTATGCCTACTTTGACTTTTATTGAATGTTACCATACACATCAATAGAGTAGGGTGTATGGTAGAGTAGGGTATAAGAGGAAAAACCCATAAAAATTATATTGGCACAATGTCCAAACAATTATTAGTAGAAGAAAAAAGTGGAAGATGAGAATCTTGAATGAATCTTTAGTGTTCTGACGCATTCATTGGCACCCAAAAAGGAGGGAGCAAAACATCCATTAGACATTCCATCCCATTGCGTGAATCTCTTTCTTTGGTGTTTCTATACTTTTATATATTTTAATAAATAAAAAGTGGACAATTCTATTTAGAATATCAAATTACTAAGCTATACTTTATGAAAGGAAATAAAATTAATAATATTGATGTAAAACGAGGGATAATTAGGGGTGGACATCGTAAACGGGTATCCGCCTTTGTAACTGTCGGTTTCGAAACCGGAACTGAACTGATTGGTTCCGGTTCTTGTTCCTAAAATACGAAACAGATCAGGATCGGTTCCGGTTCTCATTTTTTAGAACGGTCATCCGCTGGGTACTCGTTACTCGTCTCTTTTAAATAAAAAATATTGTATATATTTATAAATGATAAATAAAAACTCAAACTTTCTAATTTGTTTACATAATAATTAGTTTTTATCAGATTAGTTTTGACTATTTATTTTATTTATTACTTTAAGTTGGTATTTTGTAGTTTATAATTACATTTTTATCGTATGCAATATAAAAAAATTAAAAAATTGTTGAATCCGCATACCCGGTACCTGAACCGGTTTCCATTGGTTTAACGGTTCCGGTTCCGGATTTCCAGGAGCCGCCGGTTCCGGTTCTATGAAAAATAGCCGGGTACCCGGTTATGCTCACCCCTAGGGATAATGTATTTACATTGTGTTTTCAAGATTCTTTTAACTAATGAAATTGAGGTAAGCGAAGAAAAGTGGGAGGAAAAGAAAAATTCTCACAATCCCAAGCCTTTTTAGAAGAGAAGGGAAAAAAGGAAAGAAAAATAGTGATGATTTTTCTCTAAATTTCCTCCCAATCGAGGGAGGAATTGAAGGAAAGAGATAATAACAAATAAATTTTATTTTATAAAATTACATATCTACTCATTAATTACAATATGCAATAAAGTAAATGATGATATATTTATAAAAATTACATCTTTTTTTTTCTTTGAGTCTCAAACTAAAAAACATGGAGAAAAAAAATCTTACCTTTCCTTCCTTTCTCTTCCATCTCAAGCACATAAATAAAAAAAATCTTCTCTTTTCTTCCATTCTCTTTATTTTTTTTTCCTTCCTAAATTCGAGAAAACAACATAAGGACTTCTCTAAACATACTTCTTTACAGTTATACTATTTTAATTTAATCAAACCAAGTTGTTCTGTGAACAGTTTTTATCATTTGTGGCAAAAATGAAAATATTGAAATTAATAATCAAATGGTTAACATTACTATCAAAACATGTCTAGCCCAGTGGTATGGTAACATCCTGGGGTCAGTGGATGGTATCTTTTACTATTCAGGTTCGAATCCCGCGGTGCGCATGTGGCGATATCCAGATCATGGGCCTGCCACTTAGTGGTACGCTTAATTGGGTTGGGTCGTGGTCGACGGGGATTAGTCGGGTGGCACCCTTAAGTTGGAGCCCGGATACACCATGAAAGTGTGTGTGTTTGTGTTAGCTTGCCTTTAAAAAATGGTTAACATTACTAATATAATCATTATATATAATCTTCTGGATTATTCTTTGTAAAAAATAAGTGTATATTTTGTTTTTTTTGTATCTTGTATTTTCTCTGTATTATTGTATTTATACCAAGGCTTTGGCCAATCAAAGAAATCAAGGATTATCTCTTTTCATGGTATCAGAGCCCTAAGGAAACTCTCTTTTCTCTCCAAAAAATTTAGTCGTATCTCTCTAACGCACATTGCTTTTTGTCGATCAAGCCACCATGTCGAACAAAACAACCTCTCCTTATTATGCCCGATCCTCATTCCATTCGTCTTTAGCTGTATCCAACATCAAAAACCATGTATCCATCACGCTTGAGATGGAAAACGTCCAATACACGACATGGGTAGAGCTCTTTAAAATCCATGCGAGATCTCACAGGGTCATCACTCACATTATCGCTCCAAATTAAAGGCAAAGAAACTTCACCAACCATCGATGAAGAAAAAGAGGCGTGGTTAACCCTTGATGCCACCGTGCAACCGTTCTCTAGTGGATTTATGCCACAATCTCCAATGATCTCTTACATACAATTCTTGAACCCGACTCAATAGAAATGGAAGCTTAGAATCCTTTGCGCGATATTTTTCAAGACAATAAAAATTCACATGATGTAACGCTAGAGCAACGGTTTTCTGAAACTAACATGGAAGACTTTCCTAATGCCTCGCCATATTGTCAATGACTTAACGAATTGTCAAATCCACTGAAGAATGTTGGAGCACCGTTGACAAACAATCGACTAGTCTTCCAAATGGTTGCAGGTCCCATAGAAGCATACAATGGAATAGGTACCCTAATTATCCATTGTGATCCTCTTCCACCATTCTACCAACCCTGCTCCATCTTGATGCTCGAAGAAGCAAGTTTGGCTAAAAAGGCCACTCACAATTCATCAACTTCGACCATTGTTGTAGTCGGACAACAAAGCTTCACAACAAAATCATAACGGTGTGAATAGGTCCTAGTACCATGGTGTTAGAGGCAGGAATGGCGGGGTTGGTCACGGTGAAGGAGGCGACAAGGAAAAACCCGCAGTAACCGTAAAGGTGGCGGTGGCATTACTTGTAATGGAGGACAACAAGCATGACAACCACAATAGTTATGGCAATGGATGCCATGGAAAATGGCCCCTACCCGTATCCAACACAACTAACAACCTCCTAAACTAGGCCCATTAATCAACTGAGGAAACCTGTAATACTCGGACCACGACCACAACAAGCCTACATGGCGATAGTGCCATCCATACCAATCGACATTGAAGCCGCAATGCACACTCTCTAGCTTAACCCATCAAATATGAATTGATATTTGGACACCGGTGCCACTTCACATTATGACATCCACGGGTAGTCTCTCGTCTTACTTTAATTTAAGCAATAACCATAATACAATTGTTGGAAATGACCATCATATTCCTATTTGGTTGTAAGAATGAAAACTATTTTGAATTAATTTTATCCACACACAATATGTGGGAGTAGAGAATCTTATTTATATACGAAATTACAATAGGTATTAGAGTCCTAACCAATAAGGGATTATACAAAAAGTTAGTTGGAACTAATCTTGGATTCTTGACTTTCCTTTTTACAGTTTTGATTATTGTAGACGTAATTCCTTCAAGAGATGCGTGAGCCAGACAACATCAGTAGTGGTTTTGGCAAAGGACTAGTATTCAGATGCGCAGCTCAAATGGGCAACGTGTGCGTTGGTTTTTGGAACTCCATGTTACGAGGTTTGGACCAAGAAAAATTGCATAACCAGGGTTGAATGCCATGTATCTTGACAACCTCCCCAATCCGCATCGGAGAAGGCAGTAATGTCACGACTTTGAGAATTTTGAAAACCATCCCATATGTCGTGGTTCCTCGAATATATCGAATGATGCATTTGACTGCTTGAAAGTGTATGGTCATAGGATTGTGCATGTGTTGACTAACATTATTAACATCATGAGAGATGTTGGGTCGCATAATAGTGAGATATTGGAGTGCTCCAACTAAAGATCAATATAGAGTGGGATCATGGAAAGGTTTTCCAGATTGACTAAGATGATGTCCGACGACCATGGGAATGGAAATTGGTTTGGTTTTATGAAGCTGTGTGACAACTGTCAAATTTGAGCTTTCAGGGTAGCCCTTACTAAGTTTATATTAGTGTTATTTTAGATAAGTTATAAAATTGGGAGTTAGTTAGATTAGATTGACCAAAAATTTCTAGAGTTACCGGTAATTGCTTAGAAAGTCCGGTTCCGACCCGTAACTATCTAAAACGTCCTATATAGTGCCAAATGCTCTAATTTATACCTAATTAATATAAAATATATAGTTTTAGTATTTAAAATATAAAAATTCTATTTTTATAGAATTTAATCACTTTCGGACTAACATTTTGAGGAAAAAGGCCAAAATTGAGAAAAATGACATTTTAATTTCATTTTTGGGCTTGAGTTTATTTTTTTTTTTTAAATATTGGGTTGGAGTGGGGCCCATGTACATGGCTGCCCCCGAAATTTCTTGCATTTTTAGTCACATTCATCTAACCTCCGAAATTTCTTAGTTTTATGGAGAGATTATACACCAAAAACATGTAAAAATGTTCATATAGTGGTGATAATCTATGACCCAAACATTAGAACTCAAGAAAGTAGGTAAAATCTCTTTGCATGTGGGTTTGTTCATTGAAATGAGTATTTTTGGTGCTGACAGATTACTTCCTTGTATTCATGTCGCCCAAATCTTGCTAAATAATCATCCAAATGGTATGAATCTTCTTCTAAAAGTTTATTTTATGAGTTGGGGTTCTAATACAAGTGGTCTCACTCAAAAACGTTGAGTTTTGACCCCCCAAATGCTCAAAACAACTTGGATATGCATCTGGAAGTTCAACAGTAGGTAAACCCTACTTTGAACAACCATAACTCTCAAAATAATCGTCCAAATTACTTGATTTTTCAAATGCCACTGGTTTCACTCAAAGATGAGGTGATTTGGGGTATCAATTATTCAAAACAAAATGAGTATGCAATCTGTTCAAAGCTGACAGATTTGTGCATGCATTTTCAAATGGTCATATCTCCTTCAAAACTCAATGAAAAAGGATGATTTTTCTTTTGAGAGTTATTTTTATGAGTTATATTCTATTTTCAAGTGGAATCACATGAAAATATGGAGTTTTGACCTTCCAAACACCTAAAACATTTTAGGTATGCAAACTGTGAACCCATCAGAAGGTAAACCCTAATTTGTGTGATAATATCCCTTTGATTATTAGTCCATAATGCATAATTCTTCTTCTGGAATTTTCTTTTATGAGTTAGGGTTCATATGAATCCAGTTTGATTCAAAAATATGAAGTTTTGAGGCATTAACCAATTTATTAAAGTTAAGTGTGCAATCTGTCAACTAATGACAGATGTGTGCATGCAACTTTGTGGTGCCATATCTTCCTCATAACTCATTCAAAATGAGTTATTCTTATCTTAAAAGTTTCCTTTATGTGTTATGCTTATAATACAACTGGAATTTCTGAAAAATACTTAGTATAAATCCTCAAATGATTGTTTTACTAACATGGTGTAATCTGCCATACTTGCTGTGACACACTGGTTTGTATAAATTATATGAACCCTTTTTATATGTCCAAAATGCATGAAATTTGGTCACAATGACCATAACTCAGTAATGTATCACATATAAAAAGATGGGAAATTTTTTCATTATGGATATTACATTAATTTGATTATATTTAGGACTTATAGATTCTGTCAGAAAGTGAAACTTTGAAATTGTTTGATTTCATGAATGTTGATCACTTGAAGGACTATAACATTACATTTTCGGTATAATTTATATCATTGAAGATCATATGTGCATTATGTATAACGAGACAATAGTAGACCAAGTTGGACATATAAGAACTTATAAGCACTCTCATAGTAATCGTTAGACATATAAGTGATCATTTGGGTACTTTGCTTTGTTAGGAAAGCGTTAGGCCGTCAAGCGGACATCTTGGGTATCTATTTGGAAGCTTTTGCTATAAGGTGAGTATTCACGGCCCCTCTTTTTAAATGTTTATACGTTTTGGGGTGTAAAGTATGTTGTTTTAAAGGAAATTGAATTGATTTATATTGATTGATGAAAAATATATAAATCATTGAGATGAGCAAATTAATATTACACAATTGATATATTGAGTTATGTGAAGTCCCCGTGGTACACTAATATTTAACTCTGTATTTGTTTTGAGCCGATGATACTTGTGGATAGCGCTATTTGGTTGACATACCCACCTAACTGGCAAGTAGGGGTGCACTTTCTCAATTAAGAATGCTCTACACATGTGGACTTTAGGTCCACCGCTGAGGTAGTTCGTGGGGCGTAGAATGTCGTTCAGGCTTAGTAGTGGCTCAATATATAATTATCATGTGTAACGATAATTTGTATATTTGCTCATAAAGGTTAAAAAGTTATAGTTGATGCGATCATCCGATTCGCTATTTTTATACCTTGCATATAAAATGTTTTGTGCATTTGAAAACCTGTGAACTCACCAACTCTTTGTAGTTGACCCTTTTGTTTTAACATGCTTTACAGGAAAATAAGAAGGTATTCGATCATGCTTAGCTTATTTTTGTGGAACACCAATCAAGACTATATATATCTATTTTGATGTAATTTGTTTGTTAAAGCAAAAGTAGTCAGGTTGTAAACTTTTAAACTTTAAACTTTGACGTTTTAAATATATGAATGGTTGGTGTTTCTATTCCTATTATTGTGAAACTTAGAACTGTCGTACCTCGTGGTTCCGCTTTAGCGGGGTGTGACAAGCTGTGATCGGAGGAGAATATCATTTGCGTATTTCTGTTGTCCGAGAAACAAGCAGTAGGCGTATAAGTAACTTCTAGTCCAAGGAAGTAAGTTAGGCGGCCAAGGTCCTTGATTGCAAATGTTTTGCTAACATGATTGATGATTTTTTGAAGGAGGTTATTGTCATTGTCGGTGACAATAATGTCATCGACATAGACAAGTAGATAGAGAAAGGATGACCCTATGGCATAAATGAATAGTGAAGTGTTAGCACGACTATTTCTAAAGCCAATGGAGGTAAGAAAATCACTGAACAACCGAAACCATGCCCGAGGGGCTTGTTTAAGCCCACAGATGGCTTTCTTTAGACGACATGCATGCAATAGCTGCTTAGCATCAATATAGCAAGTGGTTGTTCCATAAATCCTGTTTCAGTAAGAAGGCTTTAAGAAGGCGTTTTTAACGCCTAGCTATCGTAGCGTCTATTTTTGCATTACGACGATACTTAGAAAGAGACGCACAGTGGAGGCTTTTACAATCGGGTTGAATGTATGAGTAAAATCGAGTCCCGATACTTGGGTGAATCCTTGAGCTACAAGTCGTGCCTTTAGCCGTTCAATGGTCCTATCGAATTTAAATTTGGTTCGGAAAACCCACTTTGATCCTACTACATTTTTGTGTATCAGTCGAGGAACTAGGTCCCAAGTGTTGTTTGATTTTACTGCCGTAATTTCTTCTTGCATTGCTTGCATCTACTCTGGATGTTTTGTGGCAGTTTTATAGCATTTGGGAATAGTAGTACTTAGGAGCGCAATGATAAGGCCACCATGATGTTCTGTAAGTAGGGCCAGGTTTTTGAGTTTGCAAATGCCAGATTTTGCCCTGGTTTGCATTGGATGTGTCGATTTTAATTAGTGACGTGATAGCTTCTGGGCCTAGGACTTGACAAGGTGTGGTGGGTTTGGGTTTGGAACAACATCAGTGCCGACATGTTGTGATTTGGTTTGTGTATTGGTAATGCATACAGCACACGGTACATGCATCTGTTTTGGTGAGGGAGAGTTTGATAGTGGTGTGGTGTTGATCCTAGAATATGAATCAAGTACGAATAATATAAGAAGAACACATGATGAACACGATAAACATGATGACTATAATATGTCAGATATCTTACTTGTAAATTTGGTTACAATGAAAGCTTAAGACATCGACTCTCTCTCTATATGGATATTGTCTAATCTCGCGCGCTTTAGACAATGACCCTAAGACTTCTATTTATATGATAGGGTTACACGATATAAGGAAATAAAGAGAATGTCATTATACACTTGCCATATTTACAATAGAGCCCAGTTTCCTTATTTTGACATAATTAATTTAAACCCTAACAATCTCCCCCTTTGGGGAAAAATAAGTCTTCAACGTTTGAGCTCGAACATGCCTTCGAATCGTCTAAGGATCTGGCGGTAGATAATGCGTTTGTCAATCAATTCTATCGCATTCAACATATTTTCTCTTTCATTGGCCTTTAATTGCTTCTTCTTTTCTCTTTTCTGATCAGGACATACTTCTGCAGCTAATCTGTTTCGTATTCCCAATAACGTTCCATCAGAATAAGAAGCTATTTCACATAATCTTAAGAATCTCATTTCTCCGTTTGTCTTCATGTAAACAACTTCGAGTGCTGGTTGGGTCAACAGTTGAGTAACTTTCATCTTTTTAAATCTAGGGACACTTTGATCAGGTTTCGGCAGATAAACCTTCTTTTGTTTGCTTTTGATTGCTCGTTGAATATCATGGAGGTAACTGTATCTAAGTTCTTTCTGAATATGCCTTATGACTGCTCTTAACGCTCTTTGTTTATCTTTAGATCTTCTTGTTTTGTCTTTTAGCTCCGTGTACAGTGTTTCTATATCCAACACATCTAGTCTAGCAAAGTCTGCCTCAGAGAAGTAGTAAACCTTTCCATCAAATCATCTTACTTTGAATGTTGGAAATTCCACTTAAAACTCTATCACATCCAATCTCCATGATAGCTACAATCCTATGTCTTGAAACAACTTCATTAGGCTCTTTTGCTTTAGTTTTCAATATGCTCACGAATTTAGTCACTTGTAACGGATTCATTTCCATGATCAGATGTATACGAGACAGGTCATTTGGTTTCTTCTTCTCCACAAATATCTTGTGCATAGTTTCTTCTAGATACGGAGTCCTGGCCTGTGGATTTATCCATTTGCTATCTGAAAGAATTCTTTCCCAACGAATTTGGTGAGGCAGCAACGGTGTTTCATTAATACTTGCTGGTAGGCATTTCTTTTCCGCGTGCACTAGATTCACATAATTTTCTTCTCTCAGAACAGGTTCATACGAATCTCGAAACCAGTTTCTCACGGAGTCTCTCAGATTCTGAACATTAATCACTTCTTCATTTTCTGGTTCCGGTTTAACAACTTGTGATCCACTTCCAATTTCAAAATCTGTCGTTGGCTTTTCAACCGTTGGCTGATTAGCTTGTTGTTGCGTGGGAGATGGAGCAGTTTGCTGCCTTTGGCTAGATGACGGAGCTGTAGTAGATGGACCAGAAGTAGTGGATGGTTGAGACGTTCGAGTCGGAGCTTAAGATCTTGTAGTTTGGCGGCTTGTCTCCCCCTCAGGGCGATTTGGAGCCGAGCTCGGATCGTCCTGATCAGGTCGACGCAATTGAACAGTAGCAAATGAACTACATAACTGTTGAAGCTCAGTGCGGAAAGCTGTCATTGCACCAAAAAGATCCTCGTGATTCTTCTTTTGATCAGTATGCATGTCTTCTAACTTTTGTTCCACGTCAGCTTTGAACAAGTCAAACTTATATCGAGTGACATTGGGAATCTCTAGATTGCGTCTTAAAAGACCCATGAGAGTACTTTCAGGTTGACCTCGAGCTGTAGTTCGTCAAGGAGATTGGCATAAAGCATCGACATGAGCTCATCATTGTTGTATTGATGCCTTTGTGGTGATAGAGGAAGGTTTCAAGGATCTAGATTCGGAACGGAATATCGAGGTGGTGGAGGTGGAGATCGACTTAAGCTTGGACGGGAAGAGCTTGCTTGATTAGGATTTGGTTGTTGGGAGCGAGAAGCTTCAATCACCTCTTGAACAAATTCTCGCATTTGAGCAGTCATGCGAACTTTGTGAGCATTTAAGGAATCTTGAGCTCTTTGGTACTGTGCATCAATATAAACTTGAGTCTCGGGGTTGACTGTGAAAGTACGAGTGAAAGTATCTGTAAGGGAAACACTGGGATCACATAGATTGCCCGTTGACATCATAATTGAATCAACTGTGTGACCTACGTTCATCATTGACAACAATGTAGCGCTGGTAGGATTTCCTTCCAATCCTCGTGGAACGTCCGGAATGGACATCACTATGGAAGTTCCGACTGGGCCACGAAGGCTCTCAATGTGTAAAGACTCGTGTTCCGTAGGAGGTTCTACACTTGATGTGCTCAGAATAGAAGTCGAAGTAGGTGAGATACTAGCTTTTGTTTCAATAGTTATGCCTCCCGAAAAGAGGGGAGCTAGAGTAGGAGCTAGACTCACAAGTATTGCTGAAACTGTAGGCTTTTGTGAGCCTACAGAGTGGCTAGGTGGGGCGTGCACTTGCTTTGATGGGTCCACAATGTCTTTTCCAATGTCGGTACCCAACGAATGAGTATCAACCAGGGATGCGGCTACCCGGCTAGTGGTTGTGGGTATCTCACTCTCTTGCATATTTTGCTCACCTTCACACATGCTCACATTCTCATTTTCTACTGAGACTCCCTCCGCTCTCCGTTCGGCACAAAGAACGGATTAGATATATCTTCAGTGAGAGGCTCAAAATCGTAGAGAGCATCAGCGTTATCACAATAAGTGGCTTCAGATGAAGAATCTTCGATGGATGGTTGAGGACGAATTCTTTGTAGTGCTGCTTCGGCAGTAGAGTGCCTTCGTCGGTGTTGTAGTGGTTGATCAAAGGAATTTGTGTCGGAGTCGGATGAAGACGATCGAGGACGAACGCGATGACGACTTACTAGTAATTTCATTCGAGGATGGCGCTTCGTGTGTTGAGAGGAAGAAGCCACTGATGTACCGGTTGGAGGTGGAATAGGGATAATGGGTGCAGAAGTGGTAATGGCAGGCTGATCAGATGCACCACCCTCGTCTTGTTCCCTCGCAACATCTATTCTCTCAACACCCTGTTCAGGATCCTCGTGATCCTGAACCTGCTCATCTATCCTATGACCCTCGCCCAACTCATTTTGTACCTCCTGGTTTGGCTCTTGGGCAGGCTCTCCCGGTTGTTGGGGAGCCATAAAGCCGATGCTCTCCCTATAAGCTATCACAGTGGTTCATTCTGATCAACAAGGGATAGTAAGGCTTTAGGTAGAGGCATGACAAATGGAAATGGACGATTGCTAAGCTTTAAGTACTTCTGAACATATGATGGTCCAAAGGGTGTGCCACCGCGACTCGGAATCTCCTCACGTGCAGTCATAGTGCGATGGATGGCTAGCTGAAGAAATTGTTGGAAAGGAATAAAGTCACGGTCTCAGTCGTTGTCTTTATCGGCAACAAATGCAACGAGATCGTTCCATATGAGAGTAGCGTAGTCGTAATGACGACTATATATGATCCCATGGAATACGCGTAGAACGGCCGCGCTAGCACGATTCATTCCCGTATGCTATCCTGTAAGACATCGGTTGATTAGCGAAAATACGGTGAAATAGATTTAAGGAAGATACATTCGCTTGAACTGGACAAGGGAGTTGAGAGCGTCATCATATCCTAGGGCACGAAAGTCACGACACATTTCCTCCTCGCTGGGTGGATCTTCAAATGTGTTAAGGTCGGGAACTGAGTTTTCATATGGAAGTTGTAGAATACGGTGGAGTCTCTTCGGCGTGAGTTTGGTCACAAACTCATCGATTTGTGCAGTAAAATGGTGGTTGCCTTCCACTGGATGATACTCCATTGTGTGCCAGAACTGTTGTAAATAGAAGATCGAAACCCGGTGTTCGAGAGCGAAAGTAAACGGAAGTGGGTGGTTTCGTATTATCTCCATTATGGCGGGGTGATACAGCTTCATGTCTAAGTTAAGACGATGGTTGTTTGGTTTGAGCTCCCGCGTTGCACCCGGGGGCAGTAAGATGTCATTTCGGTTGGCCGCGTTGATGTTGGTGCAGTGGATCGCTCAGAAGGCATTGGGTTGTCATCATCAGACATGTTTGGATCTTGAAAAGCCGCCATTGAAACTGAAAAAAGTGTTAGGAAACCATGGATGACAAGTTTGTATGTTTTACAGGAAGGGAATTTTTTTTTTAAGTATAGATGTCGGGCCTAGTAGAGGTGACATAAATTTATGTCGGGTGTAAGGGATCAATTTAAACACTTGGTATAATTTGGAAGAAAATAAGTGAGTATGTCGAGCCTTATAGAGCCGACATACACAGATGTCGCGTGTAATGGGCCAACAAAATGACTTGGATAAAATTTCGAGAGTAAACCTGAATGGGTCAACAAAATGACTTAGAAAAGAGTTAGCATGTAGAGTTCAAAACTTGTCGAGGCAATAAGATGCGACAAAAAACAATAAGGAAAAAATTTGCATTGAAGCATCAAGAATGTCGGGCCTTCGACAATCGACAACAAAGGTTGTCGGGCTTTAGAGAGTCGATAAATACACTTAGAATATTATGAATGAAAGGTTGTCGAGTCTTTAGCTGTCGACAAGAAATCTTGTCGGATCATAAGGACTCGATAAGTTTCAAGAACTTCTTTTAAAAACTTCTAAGTGTTTATCAGGGCCGACAAGAATGTAAAAATCTACCCAGATCCAAAAAGTTCAAAATAAAACAATTAAAGACTAGATCTAGGATCGATGAGAGTCGCCTAACACATTTAATACTACTCCTAAGTTCCAATAACTCAAAACATGTAAAAAATAAAGCAAAATCGGAACTCTAAGGGTTTTGGAATCCGAACAGTTGATAAGGAACAGAAGGAGAACCTGGTGGTGTACTTGGATTGCAAAAACTCGAAGATTTGGGAAAAATTCCGTGCATGTTAGTATGTGTTTCATGTGTTAAGATTGTTAGAATAGAGTGTTATCTATTCTTTTCCGCAACAATCTTCTGTGTGTAAAGTTTTTAATATTTATATTAAAAAATTTAAAAAGAGTAAAAAATTGTGTATTTGTATTCAACCCGTCCCCCCTTTCTACAAATCCTTTACTTGTTTGCCATTACCCTAACCGGGACCAACACACGTATATGGTGAGAGGAAGAAAAGTGAGATTGGAATTGTCTCCACGATTAAGGCGAGTAAGTGTATGAGAAACATATGTGATGCCTATTTGGCATATGCGATCAATATAATGTAAGAACGAAAGTTTGAGGATGTCCTTATTGTAAGGAAGTATCCAGAAATGTTTCCGAAAGATTTGCCCATAATTCCTCTAGAAAGGAAAGTTGAATTCAATATTGACATGGTGCATGCGGCAACTATGATTGCAAAAACACCATAGCGGCTAGCACCAACTAAGATGTAAGAGTTAATGAAACAACTACAACTAATGGAAAAAGGGTTCATTCAGCAAGGCTCTTCATCGTGGGGAACTTCGATCTTGTTCGTCAAGGAGAAGGGTGGAACGATGCGAATCTACATTGCTGATTGTGAGTTAAACAAAGTCACAATAAAGAGTAAGTACTCGCTACCAAGGATCGACGTCTTGTTCGATCAACTTTATCTAGCAACTTATTTCTCCAAAACTGATCTAAAATTGAGGGTATTGGAAGCAAATATTCCAAAGATGTCCTTCAGGACTAGGTACGGTCACTACGAGTTTTCGGTCATGCCTTTTGGGCCCTATTCCTAATAGATTTACCCCAAAATAGCATATCCAAATTATAAGCTAATTGTCCACCCTTTCCAAGTGTGATTTCTATGTTATGTATGGCCGTGCCTAAGGGCATATCGGTTGAAGTAGATTCTTCGAGAAAACTGGTGTTTTCTGAATTATATGAAGCCAGTAAGCAAACAGCGAATCCATGGGTATTTGAACCTGACCAATGCGCCTGCAGTGTTTATGAACCTGATGAATCGAGTATGCAGACCATAGGGGGACAATTTTGTAATTGTATTCATAGATGACATCCTTATTTATTCGAGGAGTTGAAAAGAACATGAAGGGAACCTAAGAACAAACTTAGAGCTACTAAAGGGATTTTGGCCTAGCGGAATGTGAGCCTCTAGTCTCCTAGGAGGTCGGGGGGTTCAAATCTCACCAAAGGTGAGGGGGTGTGAGTTTATTTTGTTCCATTTACGGTATATATAAATATTATATACTTAAAAAGTATCTTAGAGTTGGTAAAGAAGGAACTGTTGTATGCTAAGTTTTCAAAGTGTGGCTTCTGGATCCCTGAAGTACATGTCTTAAGCAATGTTGTGAATGAGGATGGTATAAAAGTAGACCCGATAAAGATCCATGCAGTGGTGGAATAGGAACCTTCGAGGTTAACATCGGAGATTTGAAGCTTTCTAGGATTGGTTGGATACTATAAAAGGTTCATTCAAGACTTCTTAAAGTTAGCTACCTCGTTAATGTTGTTGACGAAGAAAGATATAAAGTTTGGATGGAGCCATAAGCAGGATGAAACGTTTCAGGAACTGAAATAAAAAATAAGTATTGCGCTAGTGTTGTCACTACCGTATGGGACGGAAGATTTAGTCGTATATAGTGATGCTTCAAAACAAGGACTAGGATGTGTCTTGATGCAGCGAGGCAAAGTGATAGCATATGCATCTCGACAGTTGAAGAAATACGAGAAGAGGTATCCGATACACGACATTGAACTGGCAGTCATGGTGTTTGTGTTACAGATATGGCGCCACAACTTATATAGGATGAAATGTATGATCTTCACAAATTATAAGAGCCTAAAATACATTTTCGATCAGAAAGAATTGAACATGAGGCAATGTAGATGGATGAAATTGTTGAAGGCCCATGACCGCGAGATCTATTACTATCCCGCTAAGGCAAACGTGGTCGATGATGCTTTAAGCTGGAAGGAGAGAGAGGAACCTATAAGGGTTCAAGCTATGAGGATAGACGTGAAAGTAGGTCTGATTAATCAGATTCAAGAAGGGCAACAGAAGGCTCTTCTAGACGAGAACGTCAAGGGCGAACGAATAGTCGGGAAAATTAAGTTACTCGAGATCGGAGAAGATGGAATCTGAAGATTCAAGTACATAATTTGGATCCCAATATTAGGAAAATTGTTGGATCGGAAGGTGAAAAAACTAAGGAATAAAAACATCCCTCTAATGTTGGTTAGACGAAAATTCCACAAGGGTCTGGAGATGACCTAGGAACCTGAAGACGAGATGAAGGCAAAGTTTCCACGATTTTTTTAGAAGCATGAGTTTCGAGGACAAAATTCTTATGAGAGGAGGAGAGTTGAAACACCCTAAGAATTTGGGTTTGAATGGAAACAAGAAAAAGGGGAGGGTGGTTTTTTTAAAAACATGAAAATATAAGTGAAGAAAAAGAGTGTTGGGCGCTTCTCGTGGACGGCAACAGTCATGAAGAACGATTGAGAAGGAACAACAATAAAGTACATAAATGAACTATTTGAAGGCAATAGTTCCACTCTTTAGTCCACTGGAAATAGGAGTGATAGATAGAGAAAAAGGAGACATCACAAAAAGATGGAACCAGAGAAATCGATCATGAGCAAAGAGTGATTTTTGTCACGCAGAGATAAGAACCCCCCCCCCCCCCGGCCCCATGACTCGTTCACTTATGCATTTTAGTGAGTTTTGTTATGTATGAGTTCACGGGGTCGAATGAGTGTGTGAATAACGATTTTAAGTTAGAAGTCTGCTTTGATTTGAAGATTTTACAACTTGGGTTATAACATGTGTCATTTGCGTGATTTAAACCTGTATTTTTGCGTGATTTAGGACCCGTTTGGTAAATGGGTTTTGTGCACTTTTCTTAGATAAAAGTCCCATGCAGGAATATTTTTCTATATTCTAAGACTTGATTGAATTGGTGTTGGAAATATCGAAATTGATTTAGTTAGTCCAAGGAGACAGAGGCCCACTATGCCCAGGGTGATGATTTATAGCATCAAGAAGCAACTATAAGGCCATCACATTCAATTTGGATTTGGAAGATTCCGAGTTTGGGTTAAAGTGGGTTAGGATGCTATGATGAATCAATTGTTTGAGGATATGTAAATAGATAAATGATATATATATATATATAATTCACATATACACACACACACATATATATATATATGTGTGTGTATGCATATATATGTGTGTGTGTGATAAAGAGAGAGACATGTAAAATGGCTAACCATAATGGAAATGGGTATATGCTCTGTAGCTCGAAAAATCTATGTTGGCCTAATGCTTATGGATTTATATGTATAAATTTATTATAAAAACAATCATGGCTAGTTTTTGGCAAAAGCTTTGAAAGGCACATGATGGTGAATATTTTTATCATAAATATGCATATTACATGGAAGATTGAGTGAAGTTTGGAGGTAGCTCATATGGACTCAATTCTATTGGATTAATTACAAATATATATATATATATATATAAATTTGTAATTAATCCAATAGAGAATATATATATATATATATATAGACTTGGGATCACTTGAGACCAACCTGTTTCCGTGAGACACGTGAGACAACCCTTTTACACTTGAAACTTCACAGCTAAAACATTATGAAGGTAAAAAAATATGAATCTTTAAAGTATTTTTGCTATGAAAGTAACCTACATAGTGTTTTTGCTGTGAAGGTTCAGATTTTTTTTTACCTTCACAGTGTTTTTGCTGTGAAGTTTTCAAGAGTAAAAAAGTGGTTTCACGGGTCTCCAACGGGTCTCAGGGAAGCAGGCTGGTCTTACGTGAACCCATCATATTTTTTTTACCTTCACAGTGTTTTTGCTGTGAAGTTTCAATTGTAAAAGGGTGGGCTCACGATCTCACGGAAATAGGCTTGTCTCACGTGAACCCAACCCTATCTATCTATCTATCTATCTATCTATCTATCTATCTATCTATCTATCTATATATATATATATATATATATATATATATATATATACATGGGCGGACCCACCCTATGGGGGGAGGGTCCGGTGCTACCGCTCGATTCAGTTCCGTAAGGGTAAATATCGTTATGTTTCGTTAATTTTTCTAATGGTGCACCCGCTAAACTCCAAGGGGTGCTCTGTCATTTTTTTATATTCTAAGGGTTTGTAGGTGCATAATTGTCATAAATTAAAAAAGGTTTTATGGGTCCTGCGGAGGAGCATCAGATAAAAAGAAAAAATCAAAAAAATAATATTGAATTTAATCTTTCAATTTAATAATTTATTAAATTTTGAATTGAATTTCAATTCTCAAAAGTCAAAAACAAAGCTCCGCTGAAGCGCTGAAGTGATACAAACAAACAGAATACAGAAACTATTTTTTTTAAAACCCACTGTGCTCGCTCAAGAAGGGGAAATTGACGGAAAAATTTCAATCCAGTTAGCCGGCCGACGAGGCTTCGACCAGCGACCACCAGTCCACCACTCTCAATTCTCAAGACTCTCTCAAGGTTTAAAAGTTTTCCTTTCCTAACCCTAACTTTGTTGTTTAAAGTTTTCCCTAATTTTGCTTGTTAATGATTTTGCCCTAATTTTGCCCTAATTTTACCCTAATCTTGTTTGTTTATTTTTTTATTTGTTTACTTCATTAGTTGATTTTACCTAATCTTTGTTGACTTGTTTGCAAATTGCTTATTCTTTACTTGTTTTTGCCCTAAATTTGTATTTTATTGTTTTTATAATTTTATTAGTGTTGCTATGGAAAGATATTTTAAAAGAAAAGCTACATC
Source organism: Silybum marianum (assembly GCA_036898165.1). Lineage (NCBI taxonomy): Eukaryota > Viridiplantae > Streptophyta > Magnoliopsida > Asterales > Asteraceae > Silybum > Silybum marianum. The sequence continues at coordinate 40,783,606 of CM072530.1, read as the reverse complement.
GCCATCGGAACCGGGTGCAAGTAGTACCCCAACCCCAACCCCAACGTTGGATTCCCGGCCCAATCCAAAATTCCTTTATTTATCCTTCTTTTCTATAACCTACCTTAGGTCTTCCTTGTAGAACCATCAAATGAAGTAGCATCTAACCACCCGTCCGTTTCCATTAACTACAAAACCCCAACAAACGCCGGCCCCGACCCCAACCCCTACTAGATTTGTTTCAAGAAATGATTCAAATACCGCCGAACCAAGTACCACACCACCTACAACTACAAATGATACAAGAACAATAAACGTTGATGATCTTCCTTGGGATCCAGCCGAGCGACCAAAAATCTTGACTTACGATGCTAATCAGAAAGATGAAATACGACGATTGTATTGGCTTAGAGAACCTTGCCAACCGCGTGCCCATGTCTTCCCAACTAGAAAAATAGGATCTAAAGTAAGACGTTTTGTATTGGCTTAGAGAACCTTGCCAACCGCGTGGTTTAATGAGTTCCGCTGGGTGGAGTATAGCTTAAAAACAGACAAAGCCTATTGTTTTTGTTGTTATTTGCCGGGACGAAAATCCCAAATTTGGTAGTGATACATTTGTCACAGAAGGTTTTAATAATTGGGCTAAAAAGGAAAGGTTGTCGTTGCACGTTGGTGATGTTAACAGTTTCCACAACCGAGCACAAAAGAAATGTCAAGCTTTGTGAGAAGAAATCAATCCATTACCTCGGACTTAAAAAAGCAAACTGAAATAGAGAACACTGCATACAAAGTGCGCCTGAATACGACAATAGTTGCTTCTAGATTGTTGCTTAAATTTGGTTTGCCATTTCGTGGCCACGATGAGTCAGAGACGCCTTTCATTCAAGGATTTCTCAGAGGCCTATTAGAGTTCCTTGGTGAGGAAAATGAGAAAGTTCGACAATTTATATTAGACAATGCTCTGCGGAATTGTCAATTGACCTCTCCAAAAACACATAAAGATATTGCTAATTGCTTTGCAGAAGCAATAGTAAAATCGATTATAGATGATATTGGCGACGGTGTGTTTGCTTTGTTAGTTGATGAGTCTAGTGACATCTCAAAGAAGGAACAAATGGCTGTGGTCTTGAGATATGTTGATACGCGTGAATTTATTAAAGAAAGCTTTGTTGGTCTTCTTCACGTGACGGAGACAAGTTCTAATACCCTTAAACGCGGAATCGATGCTTTATTTTCTAAACTTGGATTGAGCTTGAAACAAGTAAGCAACAAATCTATTATTTTTTAATCTCTAAATCTCTAATTCTCTATTATTGATCTTTAACTTTTTATATAGATTAGAGGTCAAGGTTACGATGGCTCGAGTAATATGCATGGTGAGTTCAAAAGATTAAAAGCTTTGGTCTTGAAAGATAATAGCTCTGCATATTACATACATTGTTTTGCTCACCAACTTCAACTAGTGGTTGTGGCAGTTGCAAGAGACCACCCGAGTCTTTGGATATTTTTTGAAATGTTAAGCACCATATGCAATGTGGTGAACGGTTCTTGCAAACGGAAAGATATGATGCGGGAGAGTTACTATATAAGAGTGCAAGAAGCCCTTGGAACCGGTGAAATCGAAAGTGGAACCGGGTTAAATCAAGAACTTTGTCTTACACGAGCCGGAGATACACGATGGGGTTCTCATCAAAAAGAAATTGTGAGTTTAATCAATTTATTTCCGGATGTCGTGAAGTTGCTTCATTGGCTTATGAAGGAAGGGGATGGTCCCCTCAAAAGCCAAGCATTTGGTATTCTTAAATATTTGCAAACTTTTAATTTTGGTTTTTATTTGCATTTGATGTTGGATCTTTTAGTGGTGACAAATTTATTTTCGAAATCTCTTCAAAAAAAGGATCAAAACATCTTGGAAGAGGCTTTATTGATACAAGGAACGAAAAAGCAACTACAAAAGTATAGAGAAAGTGGGTTTGAGGAGCTTTTGAAAAAAGTTCAAACTTTTTGTGATTTTCATCTAATTGAGAACAAGGAAATGGAGGAGGAATTTGTAAAAACAATAAGTGTAAGGCAAAGGACACACATCACCAACCGACATCATTATGAGTATGAAGAATTCAACACTCTGGTGGATTTGCAAATTTGAGAATTCGGTGATCGCTTTAGTGACGTACGCACCGAATTGATTAAAAACATGGCGGCTTTGAGTCCTCGTGACTCGTTTTCAAAGTTCAACAAATCAAGTTTATTGAAATTTTGTGACTTTTATCCATATGATGAGGCCTCGTCGAGGACAGGCGTAGAAATTAGCTTGTTTAGTTGAAACGTCTGTACTCAGCCACAAAATTTATTTTGTACACGGCGGGAGGTTCCATTTTTCTCTTAATGGGTTTAGTTGTTTAGTTGTTTAGTTGTTTACTTGTTTTCTGACTTTATCGTATTAATGAATTCGTATTTTTACTTAAATATTTTTTAAGCATTTCGTTTGTGCACCCGCTCCCCTAAAATCCTGGGTCCACCACTGTATATATATATATATACATACACAGACACACAATATGGGTTGGGTTCCAGCGAAAAAGGAAGTTATAGTGAGATGCACCGAGATGCACCAGATGCGACATCTTATTGACTTTCCCCCTCATCTTTTTGAAAAAAGCCGCTCCACGGTGGTAAAGTCTCATCTCGATTCCCTTCTAAAGCGCAATTCATGGTGGGCATGATATTAAAAGTGATCAAGCTTCAGATCTCTTCTTATGCTTCTCAGTTCTCACTTTAACTCTTCTTTTCACACGATCCTTTGCCTATACATTATATACAAGTGTAAATATGTGTGTATGTATAGATGTATAATTGGAATTTGATGGTAAAAATGGTGATGGAGGACCACGATGTTTATTATTGGATCAATTTAGAAAATAATAGTGAACTAAGTTTTATGAACCCGTTTAGAAGTTGGATAATTGAGCGATTGTTATTAAGAGTGCGTATTAAGGGAAACATTATGATTTCGTGTAGGATTCGGAATCGCCAAGTAACGAGTAAATTGAAACTAATTGAGGCGAGTTTCATGTGACTTTTAAATGGGATACATGCAAGTATGTAAATATGTTCTTTATATAATTACGATGATTTTTTAGCTTTTGTTAAATATGAAAGCATACTAGTATGTTAAATTGATGCATGAAAGGATGATTATATGAACATGTTACATTTTGTTATCAATGGTTTCTATGCTATATCCATATATATACACACAAACACACGTTTGCATGTGTGAGGAATGAGGATTTAAGGTTAACGATGCTAAAACCATGAACTCACTTTGTGTGTACCTCAGGATCAGGTTAGTTCGAGGTCGATAAGGGCAAAGGTCTGGCTTGAGGAAATGGTTATGCTAGCAAACTTGCTATATTTTCTTTTAAGTTTACGTTGTTAAGCTCTCATTTAGTATTCCGTATCTTTGTTTAAAAGATTGTTGATATAATGTTTAATATTCCGCTGCAACATATTTTAGAAGAAGTATATTTTTAGTGTTGATGTTATGTTACGACACGATTGGTTTAACGGTGTAAGTAAATATATATATATATATATATATATATATATATATATATATATAGGGGCGGGTCAAATGAGGACTCAAATTTGGTTGTGAACGTGAGGACAAATGAGAGCGCGGCACGTGTCATATTGAGACTGAATAATACTACATTCAGTCTGAATATGACACGTGTCGCACTCTCATTTGTCCTCACGTTCACATCCAAATTTGAGTTCTTATTTAAACTTTCCTCTACACACACACACACACACACACACACAGAAGAAAGTTCATTGCAAACTCATTTTTCATTGTGAACATGAGGACCAATCTCGATCCTCCCTCTTCTTTGATCCAACAACTCACATTAAATAGAGTTTTTATTTAAAATTATTAATTACAAATTAGGGGAAAAAAAGGAAGTTGATTTCATTCTCACGCCTACTATTTTTGACTTTTTATTTGCATTTTTAATTAAAACACTTTTATCCCCTTAAATTTTAAAATAAATTATCTTAAAATTACTAATATTTTAGTCAAATAAAAGAGTGAACTCTAATTTTGGTCCTTGTGGTTTGGAGAAATCTTTGAAAGTGAGACCCGAGCTTTAATAAGTCTATAAATCTTACTTCTGGTTTTTATTTTTCTTTGAAAATGGTCCCTAGTTTTCATTTTTAATAACTCTATTAAAAATGTTCGCTAGTGTGTAGGGTATTTTAGTCTTTTTAGATTTTTACTACTTTTCTTTTAAAATAAACAATACAATCTGATATTATTTTTATATTATATTATTGTGTGTGTAAATATATAAACACTATATATATACAAACTAACACACATACAAATTTTAAAAAGTGATCGTTCTGACGAAGCTCAACTCTATCGACTAGCAACTCCGGTGAAGCTTCACTCCATCGAAGCTACTATCTTCCAACCTCATCTCCCCTTACTACACACACACACTGCAAGCTAGCTATCTTAAACCGAGTCGAAGCTCCGATCTGTTAACACACGCCTACACACTGCAACTTCGATACTTGTAACTTCGTCGAAGCTCAAACCCAAATCAAAGCTCCGATGACCTGCCACCCCATATTCTCCTAAACATCTCCATCATCGGCGACCACCCATCTCATTTCCTTGGCACTGTCGATCCCCTCCCATTCCCACTAACACCATCGATCGAGTGTGTGTGTGTGTGTGTGTGTTTTTGCTTCTGCACGACCATCTGTCTTCTCTCTCTCTCTCTCTCTCTCTCCCTCTCCCTCTCTCTATTTCTCCTTTAGCACTCATGAGAGATAAAATGAGAAGAATATGACGAAATCCACCAAAATTTTGACTTTTTTTTAAATAGATTCCGAGAGAGGGAGGGAAGGGTCCCGTTGCCGGTGATAGGCGTTTAAGGTAGCGATTCAGGCTTCATCGCTAGTGAAGGGCGGTAGAGAAGAAGGTGGTGGCTTACGTTAAACCATCTCAGGCTCTGCATCTCTCTTTTTCTTGTATGTGTATATATATGTGGTATATACGTGTATGTATATTAAAATAGTTGCAGGCGAAAGGATGGTGATGGTGTACTATATATATACATATTTTTTTTATTTTATTGGTGGTGTACTATATGTATATTATATAATATTGTGAATGACGTTTTTGACCTTGTTAAAAGGAAATAGATGAAAAAAAGACACAAACAATAAAAAGACAGAAATGTCCTTTCCTTTAACGGGCTTTCTTAACAGGATGAGTGATCAGAGACCACTTCCAAAGCAAAATGTGAACCACAAGGACGATTTTTAGACTTATTAAAGTCCAGATCCCACTTTCAAAGATTTCACTAAACCTTAGGGACCAAAATTAGAGTTTACTCTCAAATAAATTACACAAAAAACGATAATTTTATGTTTTTCGATATAACATCCATCTCGATATTTTTTTTGTTTCAATGGTATTTTACATGAAAAGGAATATATGTATTATATTCATTATGAATATTTATGTACGTTCAAATGTGTATAACATGTCGACATTAGAAGTCTGTAATTCGACATTACATTCTTCAACATTTTCTTCAACGTTGTAAGGTATCACATTCTTCATCATCGTAACCCAACACCCATCAAGACCTATCGAGAACCCATTGAAACCGACGCGAGCGATCGAGAACCCATTGAGACCGATCGAGGAAGGTCGAAAATCCATTCATTGTCTTGGTATGTGTTTATTTGTGTTAAACCATAACCTACCCCCTTCATTTTCCATCGAGAACCTATCGATTGATTTATTATTTATTTTTGTGTGTAACACCATAGTATACCACTTTCAACTTTTATCGAGATGGATCAGGAACCCATCGAGACCAATCAAGTACACATCAAGATCGGTCGACAATCTATTGGGACCGATCGACACCAATCGAGAACAATCAAGACTACTCAAGAACTCATCCATTGATTTATTATGTCGTTGTGTGTTAAAATCATAACATAACATCTTCATTTTTCTTCGAGACCGGTTGAGAACCTATTCATTAAATTATTGATTGTTTGTTTGTGTAAAACCGTAACCTACCACTTTTAACTTTTATTCAATGGATCGGGATATCTATCGAGACGAATCAAGAACTCATCCATATCAATCGAGAACCCAATAAAGAAAAAAAACTAATGTATGTTGAGTTGAAATTGTAGTATATTCATGATGAATAATATGTTTATGCATGATGAACAATATATATATGGATGATGAATATTATGGTGAAAATTAATATTTATAATACATATCACACTAATATAAGTACTAGAGAGTTATTGTATACATGTGATCATACATAAAATTTCATGATGAATAGTATATATATTCACGATGAATAGTATATATATTCACGATGAATAGTATGTACATTCATGATAAATATAACAGTGAAAATGTATATTCATGAAGAATATCATACTGATGTATGAATGTTGAGCTCTTGTTGTATACACGTGAACATTAAATATTCATGATGATTAGTATGTATCATATATGAATACTGAAGAGTAACTATATACAGGTGAACATTTATATAGACTATAGAGGAAAGTTCAAATACAAACTATTTTTTCATTGCGGACGTGAGGACAAAGGAGAGTGTGACACGTGTCGCATTCGATATGAATAATGAAGGACATTCAATATGAATAACAAAGGTGAAGTTCATAAATTATTCATAATGAATGACACAACATTTGGTATGAATACCATAGCATTTAATATGAATAACACACGATCATGATCCATTTATGGTGAATAACCCTTAGGCATAGGGGATATGTGTCACACTCTCCTTTGTCCTTACATTCACAACCAAAACTCGGTTTTCATTTGAACCCATATATATATATATTCATGATGTTTTTAAAAAGAAAACGTATATTCATGATGAATAATATTTATACTCATGATGATTGTTATAATAAAAATGTATATTAATGATGTATGAATACTGAAGACTTGTCAGATACTTGTAAAAATACATAACTATTCATGATAAATATTATACTGTAACACCCGGAAATTGCTAGTAATTAAAATCTTGTAGTGAATTTATATCTTAAGAGTTAAGTAATTGCTATGTTGATTTTGGATGAATTAAATATCCATAAGCTGATTTTTTGGGAGGCAATCAATTTTAGTATGGGGGGTTATGGTTAGGACAACACAAATTCGAAAAAGGAGGTCACTAGGCCGAAAATCGTACCTACACGACTTGGCGCACGACTCAGAGTCGCGGTGTAAGTCGCGTATCTTTCTGTTTGGTTCCAACTTCCCCGTGTGCACGACTACCTACGCGACCTGAATTCGCGTGCATGGCCGTGGAAGTCGTATTTTTCACAGAGTAAACCCTTTTTAAGGGTATGATAGTCGGGTTTTTTCATATGTATCTCCCCAAATCGATTTTCCTCCCAAACTTTCTGTTAGGGATAAGTGTTAATTGTATCAAAATAAGGAAAGGATATTTATGTGCTGTAAATAAGGAAAGTCTATAATGCCTTAAACTCTTAGCTTTCCTTATCTCTTTGTTATTCCTAACAATATAAATAGGGGTCATGGGGTGAACTTGATGAGAGATTTCGATAGAGAGAGAGAACTGTTAATGCCAAAAATTGACTTAACGGTACATCAACAGTTCGGACCTTTATCAACTAAAGAAAGCAAATCAATTTGAAAAACAAGTAAACAGAACGTAAAGGACACAGAAGATTGTTGACGCGGAAAACTCCCTTCCGAGAGAAAAACCGCGGACGACCAATAGAGATCATCGATGCACTGAAGTAAAAGGACGTCAAACATGGACGTCAGCCTTAGGAGCAATAAATAAGGTTACAACTAGCAACAATATGTAATATAAGTAATCGGTCGTGAGTCTGTGACTGTTGTCGTGACTCGCGGTGCAGTTGTCGTGAGTTGTGATGCTGTTGTCGTAAGTTTGTCGGAGTATTATCAGAGCTTATTTAGTATTTTACTGTGTGTTTCTCGTTGGTTTGAGCGTTCTTTTATACTTGAACTCGGAGGCGTTTAACGGTCTGAAACGGCCTAACGGTTATCCACAATTCATGTTATTTCATTAATGTCTTCATTATGTCTTTGACCTGTAACTGAAATCGCTGTAAACATACAGTTAATGGCAATAACGGATTAATGCTAACGGTGTTAGTTCATAGTGTTAAAACCTCGTTAGTTGAGCTATAATGAATTCTAACAGAATTAACGGCAGAATCCTAACGGAGCTAACGGCAGTTAACTTTTGGTATAACAATTTGCCACCAAATTTTTTGAAAGATTTTAGCGGGAGTTATATTTCAAGAATTTATTTGTCTAACAATTATCTAAAGTAACTGAATCAGTTGGAATTGTAATCGATTTGATTCTAATTAATTTGGCAAGATATTGGGGATAACGGTGACATCATCCGCGTGATGTATGGATAACATAGGCGAAGGACAAGTGTCGATGATCTGGTGATTGCATGCGAGACTTCGATCGACAGCTGTCGATTCAGGGAGGTACCAAATCGTTTCCTTTTCGCATAAAAGAAAACGATTGAGGTATCCTTTCCTTCTTCTCCGTCTTCTTACCTTAAGAACCTGCAAAATCGAGAGAGTTAAGGTACGTTTTTTCTAAAAACTTAACTCCTTTATGCGTCATAAAACAGTAGCGAAAAAGCCTATGAAGTTTCAAGAAGCATTCTTCTATTTCTTAGCAAAAGCGAGGGCGGTCGATAATCTAGAAAGCGAGATGGATCCTTTTAGCAAAATAGAGAGTGACGGCGACTTAGTGACTTTTAGGGAACTGTCCGGCTTATCGGATGACATATCTCTTGTTATTCCTGGTAGGATTAAGTCGCATGAATGTCCCCCAGAACATTTCGTCTTATACGAATACCCTTTCAAGATAGGGATATCGTTGCCATTGTCGGGTCTAGCAAAGGAGTTTCTGACTACCTTCGAGTTGTCCCCGGGGCAGTTGAAGCCCCAATTCTGGCGGATCGTCTATACGATCGAGCGTTTGACGGCTAACTGGTCGTCAAAATTCAATGTTCAAGATCTCCTCACGGCTTATACCGTGAAAAGTGACGATAATTTGAGGTACATCCTCTTTAGTAAACACAAGGGGTTAGGGCGCTAGTTCAGGGAACTTCAGTTAATGATCGCAAGTGGAAGACGCGTTTCGTCTTTGGTCGTCTGTCACACCTGACAGATGATAATCATTGGATAATATCGGGGAATACAGTTAGTGAGTACTTTGTCTTTACTATTGATATTTTTTAATCTCCTTCCTTTTGTCCTAACTTGATTGTTTCTATTTGCAGAAATAGATTTGACCCACTTTGTGGTCGGTGATACGACATAAAAGATCGGGAAGTTTCTGGAGGACGTCTCGTCGAGAGATAGATCTTTCTACGTTCGTTCAAGCATTGAGGACGACGACATCGTGATTGAGGACAATCCCCAGGCGTCAGGATCGACGGGGGAAGAAGACAGGAGAAGAGAAGAAGAAAAATAAGAAGAAGAGATGACTAGTACGGATGTCATCTCATTTGCTTTTATCGCTTATGATTGTGTTATGTCTTGCGCTTTGTGTCGTGTGTTTATATTTTTTTTGTTTTATCAGGTGAAGTTCCTCTTTGTAAGACATCAAAGAGAGAGAAGGTTGCGCTTTTGGCTCACAAAGGAAGGGAGTTATCCCTTGGGGACTCTTCCTCTAATCCTTCGACTAAGAAGGCTAGGGTGGGACATCTGGTGTCTCCACCCTAAAAATTGGTAGTGGCCAAGCTGGCGTCGTTACTTCTGCGGGGGTGTCTATGAACGTTATCGACGTCGGGCCCCTTTGCGTTGCACCTCCCGCATCGGGGGTAAATATTGTGTCGTCGACGTCGGAGGATCCGAAGACGACGTCACCATTGAGACCCTTGGAAAGGGATCTAGGGAAGAAACCCATTTCTACTGAGGGGGATGCCGGGGAGGATTCATCGGAATTTGAGACGATGAACATCAAGATCCCTAAGGATTTTTTGCTTGACAACACTCTATCGCGGGAGATGTTATTCCCTCATTTGAAGTAGTTCATGCTCCCCAACCTCCAGAGACGTTATGAAAAGACGACCATCGAGGATTTGGACACCCATACTATGGGTCTGGCGTTTCTGGTAAGCCTTTGATTTTCCTTGTTCTTTTCATTTGTATGTTTTATGTTGACACTTTGGTTTTCCAGACTTTTCAGTCGTCTCTTTTCCTGCACTCCCACATAAACAGGGTGAAATCCCTAGTTCCAAAGATAAAGGCGAGGGAGCAGGCGACTCTAACAAGGTAGCAGGCGGCTCTGGCGAGGGTGGCGGATGCCTTGAAGAGTGTCGAGGACTATTCTCATCGCTTGGAGGATTCCCAGGATAGTTGGGAGCATGAAATCCACTTGAGGGAGAAGGCCGAGGAGCTTTTGAAGGAAGCCCAAATCCAGGCTTCGTCCCTTGAGGCAGAGGTGGTTTCGACCAAGGCGACCTTGGCCGAAAACGAGAAAGGAGTCCAAATCTTGTGATTCAAGGCTGAGGAGGCGTCGACTCGGGGTGAGACTGCAGAGGCAAAGCTGGCCTCTTTTGAGAGGAACTCGCGAGAGCTTCAATTGGAGGTCACCCAGCTGAAAGAGAAGATGGTGGCTCTCGAGGCTTTCACTCGTTAGAAGACCAAGGCAGCTCTCTTCCGTCGTCACTTGGCTAGGAAAGATATCCTTGCGCCAGCTGAAAGCGATGTCACCTACTTCTTTCAAGAGATCGGGACTTCGGCCGACTTGGACATGGAAGACCGAGAGGAAAGTGAAGTGGATGACGCAATGGTTTATGTCGTTGTCGACACTTCTCTTGATTAGCCTCAGTCTTAGTTTCTTAGGTCTTTTTATTTTTTGCGTTTTTATTATGGACGGAACTTTTGGTCGGGCCATGTTATGTAAGAAATTCGATTTATCTTACATTTACTTTTGTTGCCTTTATACTTGTCATAACTTAGGCTCTTTTTTTCGTGGGTCCTTGCGACTTCTGGCGTACCTACGATCGAAAGAAAACATTAAAGGTGGTCGTTGGTTTGACCAACGACCCTCTAATGCTTAAGTTAGTAATCGTATAGAAAGAATAAAATAAATAATTGTGCGACACGAAAGACTAGCGAATTTAAAAGAAATGCTTCTTGAGATGAGTGGCTTTCCAACTTCGTAGGATGTCTCGACCATTCATTTCTTGTAAGCGATAGGCCCCTTTTCCCATGACCTGGGTGATTTTATAAGGTCCTTCCATTTGGTCACTAGCTTTCCTGCATTAAGCTCTTGGGTATTTTGGAAGACCCGTCATAAGACATAGTCTTCTTCTCGGAAAGTTTTGACCCTTAAGTTTTTGTTGAAATGTCTAGCGACGGTTTGTTGTTGAGACGCCATTCGAATGAGCTCAGCCTCCGTCAGTTCTTCTAGTAAAGCTAAGGTCAATTAGATTTTGTTCGACCGTCGTATGCCTGGCAACGGGTAGTCTGACTTCGATGGGTTGTACTGCCTCGCATCCATAGACCGAAGAAAAAGGCGTCTGACCGGTAGCGGTCCTGGGTGTCGTTCGATTAGCCCATAGAACTGTCGGGAGTTGTTCCACCCATTTTCCTTTTGCCGAGCTAAGGTGTCGCTTAATTGTGTTGACGATGGATTTCTTACTCGGCTCGGCTAGTCCATTCGATTGTGAATATCTGGGCGTCGAGGTTATAAGCTTGATATGATGATCTTCGTAGAACTTTCTTGTTTTTCACTTATGAATTGCGACCCATTGTCGCATACGATTTTTGATGGGATCTCAAACCTGCAGATTATGTTAGTCCGGATAAAAGCAATAACTTCTTTGTCCCGTACTTGGGAAAATGCAGTAGCTTCGATCCATTTAGAAAAATAATCTGTAAGCATTAATAGAAACACTTTTTGTCCGGGGCCTGGTGGTAATTTCCCGACAATTTCCATTCCCCAACGCATGAATGGCCATGGGGTCAGTGTCGAATATAATTTTTCTGAGGGATTATGGGTCGTAACTGCGTGTCTCTAGCATGAATTGCAATTTTGTACCTACCTGGATGCGTCTCGCCGTAACGTGGGCCGGTAGTGTCCTTGTCGTGAGATTCGATTTGCTAGGCTTCGACCCCCAGAATGATTTCCACATTCTCCCTCATGCATTTCTTGGAGGATCTCTTCTACTTGGTTTTTTCTTACGCATCGTAGGTTTAATCCAGTAGAGGATCTTTTGTACAGAAGATTGAACATTATGACATATTTGGAGGATTTAAACCGTACTTGTCTAGCTTTCATATTGTCTTCTGGTAATCGACCATCTCTGAGATAGTCTTTGATATCTTTGAACCATTCTTCTAAATCGTCATTGGTTATGACCGCGACATCGTGCTTCTTGATCGAGGGAGATTCCAAATGAATTATTGGTATATTGTCGAATTCAATTTTACTGAAGGCGGACCCCAGGTTAGCTAACGCGTCTGCCTGCATGTTTTGCTCTCTTGGTACCTGTTGTATTGTACATGATTCAAAGTTTTTTATTTTTTCTTTTGCGATCTCAAAGTAGTTTGTCATTCTTGCGTCTCTAGTTGCGAATTCTCCATTTAGCTGATTGACGACCAACAAAGAGTCGCTCTTGACCAGTAGATGTTTTGCCCCCATGTCATGGGCCATTCCTAGTCCTGCGATCAATGCTTCGTACTCTGCCTCGTTGTTCGTTGCTTTGAAGTCGCAAGATATCTAATATACCATTATGCCCCCCTGTAGTGATTCTAAGACAAGTCCCATGCTAGTCCCACGTACGTTGGACGAGCTGTCTACATAGAGAGTCCATTAGTTCTCGTCTAAATTCACCACAGAAGAAATTTCCGCGATGGCTTCCTTTTCTTGGTCGGGCGTAAAATCTGCGATAAAGTCAGCAATTGCTTGCGAATTTATCGCTGTTCGTGGAGCAAAGGAGATGTCGTAACCGCTTAGATAGATGCTCCACTTCGCTAGTCTACCCGTCAACTCTGGCTTTCTCAAAACGGACTTAAGTGGGTAGTTGGTGACGACAGCGATCGGATGAGTTTCGGAGTAATGTCGTAACTTTTTTACGGCGGTGACTAACGACAGGAGCAATTTTTCTATGGATGAATATTTTTCTCTGCATCGACGAGGGATTCACGCACGTAGTATACCGGTTTCTGTTGGCTTTCGTCTTTTCGGACCAGGACCGAACTTACGGAAGTGCTACTTACCGATAAGTATAGGTATAGGGTCTCATTATCTTTTGGTTTCGACAAAAGAGGTGGAGACGTCATGTACTCTTTAAGCTCGCTCAAGGCTCTTTCGTGACTATCCGTCCAGTCAAAACCTTTATTCTTTCTGAGGACGTTATAGAATAAGTGACATCTGTCGGATGACTTCGATATAAAACAATTTAAAGCTACGACCCTTCCAGTTAAGCATTGTAGTTCTTTCAGATTCCTTGGTGATCGTATGTCGATGATTTCCTTGATTTGATCAGGGATGGCTTCTATGCCTTGACGTGTCACCTTGTGTCCAAGAAATCTTCCTACGTGGACTCCAAAAGAACATTTGGTCAGATTCAGCTTCATATTGTATTTTCTTAGGATTTTGAAGGACTCTTTAAGGTGTCCAATGTGATTTCACGAGCATGTCGTCAATGTATACTTCCATTGTCTTCCCCAGAAAGTCTTTGAACATCAGATTGACGAGTCGCTGGTATGTTGAACCTGTGTTCTTTAGTTCAAACGGCATTACTTTGTAACAATAGATGCACTTCTCTATCATGAAAGTTGTTTTCTCCTGGGCGTCTGGATGCATAAGTATTTGATTGTATCCAGAGTACGCATCCATGAACGTCAAGAGTTCATGCGCAGCGGTGGCGTCAACCATAGAGTCGATGTGGGGAAGAGGAAAGGGATCCTTAGGACAAGCTTTGTTTAAATTTGTGAAGTCGATACAGACTCGCCACTTTCCATTTTTCTTCTCTACCACGACATCGTTGGCTAACCAAACTGGATCCTTGACTTCTCTGATTTTCCCGGTTCTCAACAAGTTGTCGACCTCTTCGTTGATGATCTTGTTTCTTTCAGGTGCAAACTTTCGCCGCTTTTGCTTTACAGGAATGAAATTGGTGTCCATGTCCAGCTTGTGCGATATGATGTTTGGACTTATGCCGACCATATCTTCGTGCGACCAGGAAAAACAATCGGAATTGTCCTTCATAAATTTTATAAGATCGTTTTTTATTTTTTTCACCCAAAGATGCTCCCAATAATATCGTACGTTCAGGTCTGGCAGGATCCAAGACGATTTCTTGGAGCCCATACTCATCAGGGACTTGTCGTCCGCCTGGCCCTGTAATTGCTAGATGTTCTGATTCTGAGGCTTCATCGCGGCTTTGTAGCATTCTCTTGCGTCTTTCTGTTCGCTCCTTATTTCATGTACCCCCACGGAGTAGGAAATTTTACTGTTTGATGGTACGTCGAGGGGACTGCCTTCATGTCGTGTATCCAGGGTCTTCCAAGGATAACGTTATAAGCGGAAGAACATTCGACCGGTTGAAGCGAGTCGATTTATTGACCCCTTTTGCGAAGATGGGTAGTGTAATTTCTCCTAACATTGTGGATGCGTCGCTATTAAAACCGACCAAGACTGTCGATCGCCGTACGATTTCTTTTTCACTTATCCCCAAAGTTCTGAGGGTGTTGAAAAGATGATGTAGGCTGAACTTCCTCCATTGATTAGAATTCTTATGGTCAAACAATTCCCGATGGTGAGTTGAACGACAAGACCGTCCTAATGTCTTCGTCTGGTGTCACCCAGATCTTCGTCGCCGAATGCAATCGTCATGGAATCAAGATTCTTATCGTCCTCTTTTTGTTAGTCGACAGGGATGTTGGGAGTCGTCGAACTTTTGTCCCGCGTGTCTTTTAGTGGCTGAATACGTTAGTCCAAATTCGTCAGATCCTCCTGTCACTCAATTCATGACTTTAGTATGTTCAGGAGACGTGGGTCTAGGGGTCGTACCTATGGTCCGCGTCGAGACTAAGTCGTTAAGATAGCCTTTTTGCGAGAGCCATGCGATTTTCTTTTTGAGGGATTGACAATCGTCTGTGTTGTGCCCATGATCATCATGGAAGTCGCACCATTTCTTCATGTCTTTTTGGTCGTTCGGGCGGTTGCTTTTCTTGGGCCATCTCACCATAGCTTGGATATTTTTCAATGCATGCACCAATTCCTTCGAGGTACCTGCAAAACCATAAGTTGATATTTTCGGGTATTGGTGAACTTAGGGTTTACCTTGGGTTCGACCTTTTTTTAATCGTATCGGACGTTAGAGATTAATTTTGGATTTTTAAATTCTGGTTTCTTACTCCATGCACCCGTTTGTCGGAAGATCTTTTCTGCCGAAAAGCAGCATCGTCTTCAACCCTCATATGAGCCAGGGTCCGTGCTCTCACGTCTTCAAATGTGTCGGCTGGATACTTGGTGAGATCTAGGTACAGACCCGAGCTGTTTTCTAGGCTTCTTTTGTAGGCTTCGATCGCTGTTTTGACGTCACAATTACGTATCCCAATCATCTCCATGTTGAATCGGTTGAAGTAATTTCTGAAGGAGGTGGTGGTGTACCCTAAGGATTTAGTGTGGACATATGGGTTTGTCCCAAAACAGAACTGTTTGGTGGAAGGAGTGGTGGAGTACCCGGAGGTCTTATTCCAAGACGAGTTGACATTTGAATTTCTTAGAACATGGATCTCCTGATTGGCCTTGCCATTTTGCTCTTCTAAGAAATTTACTCGTTGGCGCATACTTTCCAGGTTGGTTCGCGTCTGGTTTAGTGCGTTTTCACTTTGGTTAGCTGCCATTCCTACTTACAAAAGAAGTTCCGAACGGGTTAGTAACAAAGGAGGTTTTTCGAAGAGATTTTTTCTCTAGTTGGGTCCCACGGACCTTTATCAACTAAAGAAAGGAAATCAATTCGAAAAACAAGTAAACAGAACGTAAAGGACACAGAAGATTGTTGACGCGGAAAACTCCTTTCCGAGAAAAAAAAACCGCGGACGATGTATAGAGATCGTCGATGCACTAAAGTAAAAGGACGTCAAACAGGGACGTTAGCCTTAGGAGCAATAAATAAGGTTACAACTAGCAACAATATGTAATATATGTAATCGGTCGTAAGTCTATGACTGTTGCCGTGACTCGCGGTGCAGTTGTCGTGAGTTGTGATGCTGTTGTCCTAAGTTTGTCGTAGTATTATCAGAGCTTTTTTAGTATTTCACTGTGTGTTTCTCGTTGGTCTGAGTTGTTCTTTTATACTTGAACTCGGAGGCGTTTAACGGTCTAAAACGGCCAAATGGTTATCCACAATTCATGCTATTTCATTAATGTCTTCATTATGTCTTTGACTTGTAACTGAAATCGCTGTAAATATACAGATAACGGCAATAACGGATGAATGCTAGCGGTGTTAGTTCACAGGGTTAAAACCTCGTTAGTTGAGTGATGATGAATTCCAACAGTGTTAACGGCAAAATCCTAACGGAGCTAACGGCAGTTAACTTTTGGTATAACAAGAACCGATATTGTGCTTAAATTTTATTGAAATCTACAAGTGAGATATACAACTTACGATATTCTTTATATTCTTTATATTCTTATTGTTCTTCGTGTTCTTATCATTATATATGCGTACATGATATAATCTGGGATCCACAATTGGTATCAGAGCCAAACGATCTGAGTTTTGGACTGCTTCTAATCGACTTCATGGATCAATAGGTAAAATTCTCGATTTTCTCTGTTCTGTTAGTTGTCGTCCCATATTGCAGTAGCTTTACCCGATATATCTTCATAATCTGTTTTGTTTACGTTTTTGTCGAATCTAAGAATCACAAGAATCTATCGACATTTATTCAAAATCAACTTTTTTCTTATTCTTTTGTTTTTATCGAGTCTGTTGGGTCACCGATGATTTGGTGATGAACCACCTTCCTTTGTATGATTGATTTTTTACAGGTTCTTTTGAAGGTCTGAAATATGCTTCAAGTATTGAAAAGTCAAAGACTATTCAATCAAGGGTTGTACATCAAAAAGTGGAATTTTGGATGTACCAACTAACTTCAATATTCAGATCATATTGCCAAAGTCAAGATTGGGTCACCAACATAGTGGGTCACCGATGGTACACATTTAAGTCATCAAAGTATTGAGTCATCAATACAAGATGAGGTCATCAAGATAGTACCCATCCACCGACACTATGTATCTTGGTCACCGAAATTGCAGGTATATTCTCTAAGGCTGTGATATCAAGTCACAACTACAAGGGTGTACACTTTCAACACTTAGTGAGATTTGAAGTTCACTAAGTAATGTATACACTTATCAATTGCAGTCTTACAAGGTATCCACCGATGTGATACATAGGTTCATGTATCACTTAGCAATTTTCAAGAGATAAGTTCTTGACTCACAACAAATGCAAGACACGTGAGCAGCAAGAACTTGGGCATCAAGCCTTAAATAAAGACATTCTCTTTTATTCTTATAAAAGGAATATTTGTCTTTTAGCTAAAAGGTTTGATGGGACTTCACAGAGCATGAAGAAAAGAAGATAAATTTATCTGACATTACGTGCTACAAAGAATGGTTCATCAATTATTCTAGTACAAAGGGAGTGGTCTCTTTCTTTGTCCAGCAGATACACTTCCAGCTAATGAAACCTTGACAGTTGTCCACATGCATCCCATGCATGGGCACTATAAAAAGAGATGAAGTCCTTCCCAGAAATATCACGCTTTCAACAAA
The DNA here is from genome assembly GCA_036898165.1 of Silybum marianum. Lineage (NCBI taxonomy): Eukaryota > Viridiplantae > Streptophyta > Magnoliopsida > Asterales > Asteraceae > Silybum > Silybum marianum. The sequence continues at coordinate 40,765,698 of CM072530.1, read as the reverse complement.
TCTTCAAAGTGATTATTTGTTTGACTCCGGCAAAGTTATGTGCTATAACAGTCTTGTTTTAACTTCCTTAGTGTATAAGTTAATTACTGTTATCTGTGTATTTAGTTTGATAGAATAGTGTGTCTGTTCTTTTCCGCATCAAACTACCTGTGTGTAAATTTTTGATATTTATATTAAAAAATTTAAAAAGAGTATATTCTGTGGGTTTTATATTCAACCCCCCCCCCCTCTACAAAACCCTCACTTAGTTAGCCATCTCTCTTTGGGGACTAACAAGTGGTATCAGAGCAGTTGGTTTAATTCAATAAACCAGATCTGTGATGGCTACTACTTCAAATGTTAATGGTACTCTGCAGACCTCCTCCAGTAATACATATGATTTTGGATCCTTGGCCAAACCTCCAAGGTTCAACCCAAGTAACTTTGGGTTATGGAAAAATCGCATGTTATTATTCTTGGAAGGGATCGATTGCAGGTATCCCAACATTCTCAGTGAGAGACCTATTGTTCCTAAAATATGGACTCGCTTTGGCCCTCAAAAAGACGCTGAAGGAAAGGACATAGAGTCAGATGATGAAAGAAGTGAGAAAACTGGTAGATATATCATCAAACCTTCAAACAAATTTAGTGAAGATGATAAACGTCTAGTTGCTCTAGACACTAAAGTCAAATCTGCTCTTGCTGTATCTCTTCCTGATGAAGTGTATCACTCTCTTCTTAACCTTCCCACTGCTAAATAAATGTGGGATACTTTGAGTGTCTTATATGAAGGCACCAAAGAAGTCAAGAAATCTAACAGGATCTGTCTTGTTAGAAAGTATGAACTTTTCTCCCATGAAAAAGGAGAATCTCTCTCTACCTACTTCATTCGTTTTAACTGTCTTCTGAATGATCTCAAAGTTCTTGGACGAGTTTATGATAATGAAGAAGTTCTCTGCAAGTTCATGGATTGTCTCCCAGACTTCTGGGAAACTATCTGTACTTGCATCAAGCAAACCAAGGACTTAGAAATAATGCCTTTAACTGCTCTCTATGGAACTCTTCTCCACTATGAACAAACTAAGAACAAGAGAAAATCTCTTATAAAGGATATCAAATCCTCTTCTGTTGCTTTGATAGGTGATTCAAAATCTTCTTCTTGTGTTCCTAGAATCACCTATCCTTCTTCTGATTCTGAAAACGATATTAAGGAAGACTCTTCTCATCTGTCAGATGCATACTATAGTGTTGTTAATGATGAAGGAGAAGAATCAGCCATTGACATACTTTCTGATAGTATGACAATGATTGCTGGAAACCTTAAGAATAAAATATTTTCGTCAAACCGATCTAAATTTAATAGAAAACCTTTTTCTCAAAAATCCTCAAGTACATCCTTGTATCTGCTGAGGGATCTACTTCAAGAACAAAGCCCCAGGTACATCCCTTTACCTTTCTCTCTGATGATCAAAAGGTTGATGCCTTTGATTCTTTAACTATTGACTTTTGCAATTTAAAAGATCAAAAGAAAAAGGCTGACATGCACATTAAATGTTTAAATGATCAACTTCTTTCCTGTTTTTCTAAACTTAAGGACTTTGACAAAATGAAAGCTGATCTAGAAAACCTAAGGTATTTAAATGACAGTCTTTCTGAAGAGAAAACAAAGATATCCAACACTCTTGAAAAGGAACAGGAGGTTCTTTCTAAGTGGACTAAATCTTCAAAAAATCTAGAAAAGATTCTTCTAGATCAAATCTCTTGTAAGGACAAGTCTGGACTTGGTTATGGAAAAGATGATTCTCAACCTTCCGACCTTCCACTTCCATCATCCGAGTGTCAAGGCTTTCCTGCTGGTTTCTTCTCTGATGACGATGATGATCTTTTAGATTACTCATCTGAGGATTCTACTTCTGTCCATTCAATAGATTTGTTAGATATGCTAAAAGTAGAGTCCAATGCCAAAAAGTTTGTAGTCTTTGTTAAACTAAAGAACCCTCTTCTGAGTCTTCAAAAGTTTCAACTCTTCCAAGCTCTTCTTCTTTCTCTCCCAAACCTATTCAAAGACTTTTAAATTCTCTAAGTCTTCATGAGTCAAGATACTCCCAGGAGCAGCCGTCAAAAGTTGCTGAGTATCCTTCTCCAAAAAGATTTTCTCCTCAAAAGAAAATTTTTTCTAAATCAAATTTTTCATCTAAAAGGAAATCTCAAATAGTTACTGATCTTATTCCTCGGTCAGTGAACTTGAAGAAATCAAGAAATCCTGGTAAAGGTATTCTTGGACCAAGACCAGGTGTCGGTCACCCCTCCTCTTCTCAGTCATCAACTTCTGTCCAAAGTTTTGATGATATCGATTTTAAAAGGGCCTTTTCTTTAAAGAAGTGCTATAATTGTGGCAATACTCTTCACCTTGCTAAAAATTGCCCAAAAGATTTGGATCTTCGTAAAAATAAAATGCCTTCTAATCCCAAAGGACCCACCTCAAAATGGGTACCAAAAGTCTAAATTTGTTTCTGGGTGCAGGTACCAAACAAAGATCACATATGGTACATGGACAGCGGGTGTTCAAGACACATGACCGGAAACAAACTTCTTCTCTCTAACTTCTCAAAAGAAAAGGGACCCACTGTTTCCTTTGGAGGAAATGGAAAAGGGATCACCAAAGGATATGGTACCATATCAAATGGAACCATCACTTTCTCTAGAGTAGCCCATGTTGAAGGGCTAATGTACAATCTTCTAAGCATCAGCCAAATATGTGATTTGGGCTATAAGGTCATGTTTCAGCTGTGTGTGTGCTTGGTCTTTGATGTACAGAATAAGATTGTACTGGCAGGAACCCAACTGAATGATGTATACATAATCAACATGGAGGAAAGTGCAATAGGAGAAGCTGTGTGTCTCCTCTCTCAAGAACTAGCCAAACAAAGTTGGCTGTGGCATAAAAGGTTCTCTCATCTAAACTTTAAAACCTTGAACAAACTTTCCAACAAAGAGCTAGTTGTTGGAATGCCAAAAATAGTTTTTGAAAAAGGAAAGCTGTATGGAGCATGTGAAAAAGGAAAACTCACCAGAACTTCCTTTAAAACAAAACAATGCTCATCTATCTCTCAACCTCTTCAAGTGCTTCACATGGATCTGTGTGGTCCAGTAAGCACACCTAGTCTGGGTGGTAAAAAGTATATGCTAGTAATCGTCGATGAATTCTCTAGATATACTTGGGTGTTCTTTCTAAAACACAAGAGTGATGATGCTGAAGAAATCATCAAGTTTACAAGAAAGATTGAAAATATGAATGGTAAACTGGTGAAGTCGTTCAGAAGTGATAATGGCACGGAATTCAAAAATGCTGCTCTGGAAGATTTCTTTGACCTAAAAGGAATTTCTCAGAACTTTTCTGCCGTACGCACTCCTCAGCAAAATGGTGTTGTTGAAAGAAAGAATAGAACACTGTGTGAAGCTACAAGGTCAATGCTGAGTGAATCCAAGTTGCCAACCTATTTTTGGGCAGAAGCAGTTAACATTGCATGCTTTACTCAAAATAGGTCTATCATACTCAAAATAGGTCTATCATAGAAAGAAAGAATAGAACACTGTATGAAGTTTTCCATGGTAGGAAACCTGCAGTTGACTTCTTCCATGTGTTTGGCTGTGCTTGTCACATGCTAAATGACAGGGAATAACTTGGAAAATTTGATCCGAAGTCTGATGATGGAATTTTCATGGGCTATTCTCTCTCCTCAAGAGCCTTCAGAATCTTCAACCTAAGAAGACAATGCATAGATGAATCCATGCATGTGAAGTTTGATGAATTTGAAACTTCTTCATTATCTTGTGATGAAGAAGAACTAAATCTATGGATAAACTCATGTTTTGGTGAAATTCCATCCTCATCTCAACCCAATCCTGCAGATCAGCAAGATAGCAACCCTTCTCAGCCTCCCATAAACACCACCTTATCTTCAGAACCCTTTCTTTCTTCTCCACCTCCTGAAACTAACACTACAGAAGACCTTACCCACCAAAACACCATATCTTCCACTAACCTACCTTCACCATATCAAATTCCTACCTCATCCTCATCTCTACCTCCTCCCTTACCTCCGGCACTAAAGTGGACCATGGATCATCCAATAGATCAAATCATAGGTGATCCACAAGTTGGTGTAAAAACAAGAAGAGGCATAAGTAATCTGTGCTTATATGTCAACTTTGTTTCTATTGCTGAGCCTAAGCTGATAAATGAAGCCCTAGCTGATCCTAGCTGGGTAATTGCCATGCAAGAAGAACTCTCACAATTTGAGAGAAACAAAGTTTGGAAGTTAGTTCCTCGTCCATCCAACAAAACTATTATTGGAACAAAGTGGATGTTTCGAAACAAGATGGATGAAGAAGGAACTGTCATAAGGAACAAAGCAAGGCTGGTTGCTCAAGGATATCGGCAAGAGGAAGGAATTGATTATGATGAAACTTTTGCTCCTGTTGCCAGATTGGAAGCTATCCGAATTTTTCTTGCCCATGCAGCTTACAAGAATATTCGGGTATTCCAAATGGATGTCAAAATTGCCTTCCTGAATGTTGAACTTGCTGAAGAAGTGTATGTGAAGCAACCTCGTGGGTTTGAAGATCCAGTCCATCCATATCATGTGTATCGGCTGGATAAAGCTTTGTATGGACTGAAGCAAGCTCCTCGTGCCTGGTATGATAATCTCTCAGAATATCTACTTAGAAATAAGTATGTACTAGGCAAGGTTGACAATACCCTCTTCTTCAAGAAAACACAAGGTAATATCATTCTTGTTCAAATCTATGTTGATGATATTATTTTTGGAGCCACCGATGAATCCTTGTGTGATGAGTTTAGCTCCCTCTTGCAAAAAGAGTATGAAATGAGCATGATGGGGGAGTTTAACTTTCTTTCTTAGTTTGCAAGTAAAACAATCTCCAGAAGGTATTTTCATAAATCAAAGTAAATACATTAAAGATCTTCTGAAAAAATTTCAATTTGATACTTGCTCTACCATGAAAACTCCTATGGCTCCTCCTCTTAGACTCTCTTCTGATCCTGATGGCATTTCTGTTAATATTACAAATTATAGAGCCATGATAGGATCCCTTCTTTATCTTACTGCAAGTAGACCTGATATTATGTTTGCTACTTGTCTGTGTGCTCGATACCAAGCAAATCCTAAAGAATCACATCTAGCTGCTGTGAAAAGAATTTTTCGGTATCTGAAGGGTACCATAAATCTGGGTCTTTGGTATCCCAAAGACTCAGGTTTCGATCTCATCGGGTACTCTGATTCTGATTTTGCAGGTTCAAAAATAGACAGAAAAAGTACAACTGGAAGTTGTCAGTTACTTGGTGGAAAGCTTGTAAGCTGGTTAAGTAAGAAACAACATTCGGTGTCTACTTCTACTGCTGAAGCAGAATATGTGGCTGCTGGAAGTTGTTGTGCACAGATATTGTGGATGAAAAATCAGCTGTGTGATTACAATCAGACTTTCTCAAAGATCCCAATACTGTGTGACAACTCAAGTGCAATAGCCATTGCCAACAACCCTGTGCTTCATTCAAGATCTAAGCACATTGATATCAGGTATCACTTTATAAGAGATCATGTCTCTAAAGGTGATGTGGAACTTCATTTCATTCCCACTGATTATCAACTAGCTGATCTGTTCACAAAGCCCCTTGATGAAGCAAGGTTCAGTTTCCTCATCGGTGAATTAGGTATGATAAATATAGACTAACATATACATATATTTATATATTATGTGTATGTATGTATGATATACATTATGTATATTATATATATATATATGTTATATGTTTATATATTTATATGTTTTATATATTTTTATATATTATATGTATATATATTATATATTATATATATATATATATTATATTTTTATATATAAGAAAATCATATAATAATAATAATATATATATATATATACAAAGTCGGGAAGGCCACCGACGTGGCACCCTCCTTCTCTTTCACCTTAACCCATAAACCCTAACCTTAAAACCATCCATCAATAGAAGCCACCATACACCTTCCGACAAACCACCATACACCGACGAGCCACCGACGCCGACTGTAAAAAGTCACCGACGTCAGCATCTCACCCACCGACGCCGTCCTTCGACCCACCGACGTTGCACCTTCGATTCAAGCCACCGACGTTTACCTTTTGGGCCACCGACGCCGGCGCCACCTGACATCACTTTCCGACGAGAGAGTTAGACACCGCGATCCACCTTTGCCTTAGCCACCGACGGTTCACTTTCCGACGAACCACCGAGAACTCATCCACCGACGTCACTTACCGACGTCACCTGACGTCACTTTCCGACGCTGACGTCATCATCCACCGACGTTGACACCTTCCGACTTAGACTTCCTAGCCACCGACGAGCCACCGACGTCGATCTGTCTATTGAGCCACCGACGTCGTTCCCAAGCCACCGACGTTTACTCTCTCTCTCTCTGACCATCCACCGACGTTCAAACCACTCACCGAGGTAACCGTTACAACCCTTCACATTCTTAACCCCTTAAAGATAACTCTTGACTTACCACTCTTGGTGAGCAAGATTCCTTGTTCTTATCCCTAATGACATCATCAACGTCATTAATGTCAGAAGCATGCGCCGATTTCAAAGTCTAAACCCTTAGAATTCTGACCTTTCAATCACCAAAAGTAATCATTATTTTTGAAAATTGAAATTCCCTCTCATATATAACCACTTCCCCCACTTCCTTACCTCCTTTCTCGCACCCTCTCTCTCACATTTACAAGAGCATAACCTGCAACCTGCAACTTTCTTCATCTTCTTCAATGGCTTCTCCTTCAAGATCCTCAGAAGAACAAACAATGACCTTTGGGTCTCTCTCCTTTCCGGCATGCAATTACTTTGGTCGTATTGGAACTGATAATGCCCATCCCGAGTACAATGACATCTGCTGGTTCCTTCAAAGGTGCCCTCTCCAGTATGCTCTTACAGCAAAACCCAAGATGAGTAAGTTTCTTCTTGGAAACTTTTGGTTATCATGCACATTTGATGCTTCTACAGATCAAATCTTGGCATCTGTTCTCAACAATGATGAACATGATGTGGCTTTTGATGTTGAAGATGTTCGTAACATTCTGAGGCTTCCCTCTTATGATTCATATGAAACATTTCCTCTTGGAAATGAACACCAACAAGTGGTGTCTGTTATGAACTATTTGGAAGAGAAGAGGGGCCCAAAGTCAAAGGGTCCAGGTACACTACTAAGGAAAAATATGGGGAACATATGGAACTTTCTTTTTGCTCATCTTATTATGTGCCTAAGCAAGAAGACAGGTGGTCCGGATCAGTCACCTTCCCAAGTAACTGAATTGGAACATGCTCTAATATTTCAAAGGAGGATAGACTTTGCAAGCTACTTCTTCAATGAAATGATCTCCTCTTTCTCTACCCTCCGACGTCCTCAGGTACCATTTCAGCGCCTTTTCTCTCTTATTATTCATGCAAAGTTGGCAGATAAACTTGAGAAAAGAGATGATATCATTTATGATCTCCCTCTTCATCAAGTGGGAAATCAGATAATGAAAAAGGGAGTCTTAGCAACAGACAACCCTTTCCGACCTTCCATGATTGAGTTTGCAAGGAATGCAAGTCTCTCTTGGGGAGAAAATGAACCGCGACTTCAAAGAACCTCAGGTATGTCCTCTACCTCTTCTGCACCTAGAGTAACTGATGTGCCCAAATCTCGTAAGAGATCCAAAGCGTTGGGCACATCTACCTCCGCACCCACCGACTACGAAGCCAAAAGAACCTTTGGCTTCTACCCAAGCATCTAAGTCCCAAAAGCGGAGACACTCAAAAAGCCCCCCAAAGACTTCCTCAAAGAAGTCTAAGGGAACCCAAAGGGTTAAAACTCATATGCCATCTACTGACTCCCAAAAGTTAGTAAGTGTTGAAAATATCCTCACCAAACCCAAGGAACACTCAACCAAACCCAGCTCCTCCATGCCCTCTCAAAAGGACATGGTTGTACAAAGGGACACCCCTATTATTCTTTCATCAACTTTTTCACTAGTTGATCAAGATGACTTGGAATCTCCCATTCAAGGTACCTCTTCACCACCCCCGGAGCTCTCTCAGCTCCTTTTCCACACTCCACGTGAAAGTGCACCACAACCAGGTGCATTTGATGGAGCATCCCATTTTACTGATTTTCTCATGTCCGACACTACACCTTGGTCAGGTACGTCTCCCGTACATGAAAAGATTGTGGAGGAACCCATTACTGAGGAATCCCCTCAAAGACACTCTCCTAAAAGTGTCTCCCCCTCATCTCCTAAATCCCCCCCAAGAAAACCTACAGGTTTGGTGGACTACTCTTCTAGTGATGATGATGTTGATCAACTACCAAAGCCTCAACCTTCTGCTCCCATGTCTTCCAAACAAGGAGATGATCTTCTCCAAGCTTTCACCAGCTTTACCCGTGACACTATACGTCGGGTGGAAACTCTAGAAGATCATGCTGCTAAAGAAATGGAAAGAATGGCTTCACTTTCCTCATCTCTTACATCTAACATTGAGGAGTTTTCGGTGAGTCACCCAACTCTAATGACATGTTTAGATATACTACACTTGGATATCCTTGATTCAGCAAGGGTTTTCTTCAAGTCAAGAATCTGTGCTCTTTTCCATCCGGGAACTTCGAAGTTCATCTTCTCAGCAAGCCACTGAAATATCTACTATTATTGCCAATCAGAAGGAAATTATGGAGTCTCTTTCCGGTCTTCACACCTAGGTTGATAAAGTTCCAACCTCTTCTCCAACGGTTGAACTTGATGTTGGTGATTCATTCTTCCAGGACAAAGATAGATTTGTCCTTCAAAGAGTTGAGAAGAAAATTGGTGCTCTCTGCTCTGATATGGAAAGGATGAAGGAGTTTCTCTCTTCAGTGGGTTTCAAGGGTTCAACCACTGAGGGGGAGAAAAATAAGACAGCAAAGGTTACCACCTCCCCAGCCGCCGACGCCGACGTCCTAGCCGCCGACGTCCCCAAGACAGCCACCGACGTGGCTCCTCCTCCAGCCACCGATGTGGCACTTCCAGCCACCGATGGTGGTGTAGCCACGGTCACCGAGGTGACTCCTCACGTGGTCACCACTGTCACTGACCCCCTGGTCACCGAGTTACCCGAAGCAGCTGTTGAGGGGGAGAGTGTCAGTGCTCAACCCCTTGAAACTGAAGAAGAAGAAGAAGAAGAAGAAAAGAAAAGAAAAGAGAAGGCCAAAGGAAAGAAGCCAGTTTCCTTTGAAGAACAACAAGAAGAGAAAAAGAGAAGGAAAAGGATTAGAGATCCTCAAGTAGATACTCTTAGACTTCAGCCTGCCTCTGCACTGACCGATCCTCTTGGGGTAATTCTAACAGAAGCTGAAAAAGAAGAAGCAATCAGGGCTCAGCTTGAGTATGATCAGACTAATGTACTCAAGCTAGCTCATGATGAAGCTGTTCGTGCACAGGTCTCCGATGCCCTTCAAGCTCAGAAAGATGAGCTTGAAAATATTAAGAAGAAATCTGAAGCTGCAAAGATGCTTGATGAAGCCAAGAAAGCAAAGGAAGTGGAGTGGTTTAAGAGGAGATTAAAGAACAGAAAGGATGATTCAAAAATCATCGGTGCTACCATCCATCCTCCAACCAAAAATTCTCCCAAGCTACTTGTCACACTTAAAAGAGCTGACTCACTCTTGAAAGTTTATGAAGTTGAATGGCTGGAAGTTCTTGGGATAACCGAATGGCTAGAAGTTGGAAATTGTATTGCCAAAATCAAGAGCAAATACAAGGAGTTTATACTTAACACCATCAGAAAATTCTTCATCAAGATGGTGAAGATTCAAAAAGAGCATAACATTCTTGTCACTCTTATTGAAGCACAACAGATGTACTTTATCCAACAAGGTCTCAAAGGAGAAGTCATCACAGCTCCTAAAAATAGAAAGAAGGGACATTTTGCTATGTTTCATGAAAGAGGCATCAAGATAAATGCCTCGGGTATAGATCTTTCCACTCCTACTCCTATTGCTTACCCGGAGCAAACTATCCTGACTACTCCTGAGCTTGGGGTTTTCTTTGAGGATATATTTGGAAACATCGGTTTCTTTAGAGCCTCTGATATCCCAAAGGCTCACAGCTCCTTCCTCTCTGCTATTCTAGGAGTACCTCCAGTTGAAGACCATGGAATCACAAGGCTTATCTTGGATGAGCTAAAAAGAAGGGAACCTACTCCATGAATAGTCTTCATATAGTGTGAACTTTATTAATCATGTACTCTGTGTGTTGTACAAAGCTGTGTGTTGATTAATAAAAGTTCATACTCTTCTTCCTCAAAAACTCTTGTTAATATCTTTACTTTTCTTGCACATATTTATACTTATACTGTACATACTCAGTTAAAAAAATAAAAATAAAAATAAAAAATCTGAGTCAAAAGAACCCAAAAGAAATAGAAAGGGTCAAAAAAAATTATTTTCTAACTTACAGGTATCATCATCAAATAGGGGGAGATTGTTAGGTCACCGATGATTTGGTGATGAACCACCTTCCTTTGTATGATTAATTTTTTACAGGTTATTTTGAAGGTCTGAAATATGCTTCAAGTATTGAAAAGTCAAAGACTATTCAATCAAGGGTTGTACATCAAAAAGTGGAATTTTGGATGTACCAACTAACTTCAATATTCAGATCATATTGCCAAAGTCAATATTGGGTCACCAACATAGTGGTTCACCGATGGTACATATTTAAGTCATCAAAGTATTGAGTCATCAATACAAGATGAGGTCATCAAGATAGTACCCATCCACCGACACTGTGTATCTTGGTCACTGAAGTTGCAGATACACCTCCCTCTGTAGACCCTTCACAGACCGTCAGGTGTTCGTCATGGTCGCGGTAAAGGTTTGTTGGAGCCTGGTCGAGATATATTCTCTAAGGCTGTGATATCAAGTCACAACTACAAAGGTGTACACTTTCAACACTTAGTGAGATTTGAAGTTCACTAAGTAATGTGTACACTTATCAATTCCAGACTTACAAGGTATCCACCGATGTGATACATAGGTTCATGTATCACTTAGCAATTTTCAAGAGATAAGTTCTTGACTCACAACAAATGCAAGACACGTGAGCAGCAAAAACTTGGGCATCAAGCCTTAAATAAAGACATTCTCTTTTATTCTTATAAAAGGAATATTTGTCTTTTAGCTAAAAGGTTTGATGGGAGTTCACAGAGCATGGAAAAAGAAGATAAAGTTATCTGACATTACGTGCTACAAAGAATGGTTCATCCATTATTCTAGTACAAAGGGAGAGGTCTCTTCCTTTGTCCAGCAGATACACTTCCAGCTAATGAAACCTTGACAGCTGTCCACATGCATCCCATGCATGAGCACTATAAAAGGAGATGAAGTCCTTCCCAGAAATCTCACGCTTTCAACAAATCTTCAAAGTGATTATTTGTTTGACTCCGGCAAAGCTGTGTGCTATAACAGTCTTGTTTTAACTTCCTTAGTGTATAAGTTAATTACTGTTATCTGTGTGTTTAGTTTGATAGAATAGTGTGTCTGTTCTTTTCCGCATCAAACTACCTGTGTGTAAATTTTTGATATTTATATTAAAAAATTTAAAAAGAGTATATTCTGTGTGTTTTATATTCAACCCCCCCTTCTACAAAACCCTCACTTAGTTAGCCATGTCTCTTTGGGGACTAACAGAGTCATAATACAATAATTTTAATCGACTTCTATTAAACCTAGTTAAATTTCGTTCTGTCAAATTTGTCAGTCATCAATACGTGGCAAAGGATACCTGTTTCTGATGGTGACCTGATTCAATTCTCTGTAATCGATACATAGCCGCATAGAACCATCTTTCTTTTTCACAAACAACACTGGAGCACCCCACGGGGACACACTTGGCCTGATAAACCCACGTTCCAAAAGCTCTTGTAATTGCTCTTTAAGCTCTTGCAATTCCAACGGTGCCATTCGATAAGGTGCCTTAGAGATGGGTTCGGCACCCGGAATCAACTCTATTGTAAACTCTACATCCCGAACTGGTGGTACTCCGGGAAGTTCGTCCGGAAACACAACAGAAAATACTCTAACAACCGGTTGACTTTCAATGAAAAGCTCTTTTGCAGACGTATCTTTAACTGAAGCGAGGAATCCTTGACATCCGCGAGAAACTAATTTTTGAGCTTTCATAGCAGATATGATCTTCACTTCTCTTTTTGGTTGAGACCCTTGATACACAAAATCAGGCCTCTCTTTGTCACCGAAGATTACTTGCTTAGATTGGCATTCAATGGTTGCTCGATGCCTCGACAACCAGTCCATGCCCAAGATAACATCAAAATCGGTCATACTGATAGGAAGTAAATCGGCCTCACGAATCTGACATCCTATCTTTAAAGGACACCCTCTAAACTCTCTAGATATAACCACAGAATTACCCAAAGGAGTAGCAATAACTAAAGGCGAATCTAACAATGAACTAGGCACTTTAAGATGACCAGCAAAAATCAAAGAAACCATAGAATGGGTTGCCCCTGTATCAAATAAAGCATAAATATCACGCGTATCAATCGAAAGCATTCCGGAAATCATACCTGAATTTGCTGCCTGATCACTCGTTGCCTTAGTATCACTTCCCTTGTCTTTACCACGAGAATTCTTGCCACTGCCTTGACGTTTGTTACTATTCTGCCCCCACTGATTACCACGATTACCTCCCTGCTACTGATTTTGGTGCCCCACTTGCTGAATCTGTTGCCCATCTCGATTTCTTTTCTTACCCCCATCTGATTTGAATGCTAAGAAGTCTTCTCGTTCCATTTCGATGTTCTTGGCAGCATCTGCCGCTTGTGCTACATCGGTGAACTTACTGTTATTTAGTCTGGAACGATACTTGGAGTGAAGCGACCATTTAAATTTTTCAACTTGGTCCGATGGTGTCCCAGCCTGCGACCCTGCAAAACCTGCGAGCCTCAAGAACCTCGCTAAGAACTCCGTTATGGACTCATCATTCTGTTGGCGGATTGCACTGTAATCCCCCTCACGAACGCATTCTTATCAGCAGGTGAGAAATATTGCTGATAAAATGCATCGCGGAATTCCATCCAAGAAAGGGCATCGATGTAAGCACTTCCTTTAGCTTGTTTGATGGCATCCCACCATCTCTGAGCATCCCCTTCCAACTTATATGCCTCCAACTTAGCCTTATGCACATCCGGGCACCCTAAAACCTCAAAGATCTTCTGAATATGAGAGATCCAATTTTCGGCTTCGACGGGTGTTGGTGCCGAACTAAACGATTGAGGTTTCTGTTTCTGAAACCTCTCAAGCCACAAACGAATAGCACCACCTGCTCCACCTGCTCCACCAGAACCTCCTGTTTGATTCAGATTTGAATTTTGTGGATTTTATCCACCCGCTTGCTGCTGAGCTGCACCTACTGCCTGGGCCACAAGAGTTGGCAATAAACTAGAAACTGCCTGATTCACCACTGCCAAAATCGTGGGGTCCACACTACTCTCCGGGTTAAGAGACCCATTGCCTTGATTACGCATGTTACGGTTAGATCGGCGAGGAGGCATCCTAAAAGAAATCAAAACAAAAATTATCAAACATACCGAATGAAGAATGACCAACTAAAAGAATTCAATTAAGTTCTAAACCCAATTCTACCCAATACTCACAGATCAAACTTATTTGGTTTTCTACAAGATCGAACCTAATCAAAGGAAGGGAGGTTAACTATCAAAACTTAATCAAACGGATAGATAACGACCCAAAATAAAAAAAATACTCATATTATAGTCTCCAATAAATAATTAATTCTCTAAACAAATAACTTGAGTATCTTCCATAAATAAATGAAACACCAAATTAAACTTCAAGTTTCTCCCAACAAAATAAATAAATCCAATTATAAACCTTGGAAAACGCTAGTCTAATAATAAACGAAGAAATTGGACTAGATCTAATTACGAACTAAAATAACGGTAAACCTTTCGAATCTTCTTGCAAACGAAATAGAGATCCTTATTAAATCTCCTTCACACGTCCTACCAGTCCCCTTGATTACCTGTTGTAGGAAAGAAAAGAAAATACACGGCTGAGCCAAACGCTCAGTGAACGGATGAACAAATATATCAAAGAAGGTAATACAATAATCTGCAAAATTGATCTCAAGATGAGGAATAATAAAATTATCAAATTTTTAGTGAGTCCAACAAAATAACATAATCAAACGAAAACATGCGGAGGGACATATCGAGCTCAAATAACGCATACACTTGAATATCCACAGATAGAGCAAGTGTCAGACATATGACCACAATGGCCTGTACATTGGACCTGCAGATCCGCACGTACTATTGTGAGATGCGGCGTTGGGCACTACACCGACATCCACCATACAAACTTATCACATACATATACTAGGGTCGACCCATACGCCTCCTAAATCAAATACCCATCACACCAAAATAGCTCACCCACGAGCACAAAAGAGGAGATGCCGTGAACTGATCACACCGTCACGGTGGGTGCCACGCCATCGGTGCCACAATGACGTGCCTACGGTACCCCCGTAGGTGGTTAGTAGCTCAAAATACCTGGAATCAAAATATCATAACTCATGTGACATAACGAAACTTATAACACTTTATGAATGGGTCGAAGTCAAGTAAAATATTTTCCAAAATTATTAGTGATGGTCTCAAAGTCAAATCAAGTCAAATGAACACATATTACCGACAACAACTTAATAAAAACCGCATTTAATTAATGGTGATGTCGATTAACAACCATGAATCAATTGAGGTTGAACCTCCAAAAATGTTGAGAAACCAATGAATATGACTCGAAAGACGTTATGGAATTTCATATGTTTGGATACAATAAAGACAAAGCAAACGATTCAAAAGTTCGTATCTATACTATATTATAAAGCATTTGACTAAAAACTCTTAAAAACAACTTTTTAAGCCTTAGGTACTGCTACTTAATGCTAATTACTTAATTTTCAAGATTACAAATAAATTATGCATAAGTACAACTTATTAAAGAGAATCCGGGTAACTAACTACAGATAAGTACGATCAAATATAAGATAAACATCTAATTTTAAATGTAAAAATCTAAAATATAATTAAGATTAAGTTCTAACAGAATACTTAATTATCATTTATATAAAAAGTTATATTCGTTATTAAACCTAAATTTAATTATGATAAAAAATTTGAATTATAGAGATTACATAAAAAAAGAACTTTTAAATGAAACATTAAAATCGTTTTCTTAAAACCATATAAAATGAAACTGAGATATATAAAATGAAACCAAAATTAAAATGAAACTTAAAACTGAGATGTATCTCGCTGCATTGCGCGAGTACCCTTCTAGTATATATAAATATATATATATATATATATATATATATATATATACATAGAGAAGGTAAGAATCCGTACCTTAAACCTTTACCAACTACCAATCACCGAATCCACGTCTTTAATCCCGATCTAAAAATAAATACCCAAACGTTACTATAAATCCTTACCGTTAACCTTGATCACCTAAGGTAATTAACCGATCAAAAGGCCAACACTTATCCAATAACTAAATCCAACTTAAATCTTATATACTTTTAGGAGCTAAAATGGAAACCAAAGGAAACACTAATTAGCATGCTAGAGGAACGGCAGCTAAGGTTTCAAAAGAAAAGCAAAGAAACCAAGTACATTTATATATATATATATATATATTTATATATATACTTATATATACAAATGGGTTTATCTAAGAGTGTCATGGGTTTTAAATGGGTAGCTTCCCACATGTTTCCAAAACTGAAATTGGACAGCCATGACAGACCATAATCACAATGGTGACATGGCTGAAAATCGAGTCATTTTGACCCAATTTTCCGGCGATTAACATCTCTTTTTGGAACAAAACGTTGACATCAAAATTAAGAGACTTGGTGGCAACAACAAGAATGAAATATTATTTAATCGGGGACAGCTATGATCATGGTAGCTGCGGTGAAGTAGGCACGGGTATCAACGTTTAAGCTCTTCGATCCCATCCTATGAGTCCTGCGAGCTCACGAGTCGTCAGTGATGGTCAGTCACTCGGAGGATTTTATCCAACATTAACCAATATTTTATGACTAATTTCGAGATGAAAACAAACAGCCCCCTTGTTGCTGCCATCGTTTTATACCGAATCGGTGGCTTTCGAGCCACCGAAACGACTCCGATTTTAACCCTAACACACCCAAAAATTCTCAGAAATTATAATCCCCAATTATTAGTCATATATCTTCAAGATTGGGTGAGAAACTTACCTCAAACAACGAGAATTACCGGAACCTAGCTTACTCTCGGCTTTATCTCTTACGCTTCTTGATCGTTTGCTCCCAAAATCGTACGGTTTTTGCTAACAAAACAGTAAACTTGAGAGTCAGGGGTTGGGGTTTAAGCAAAGTAACAAAATCACGTCAAAAGCTCCATGAAACCATGACCCAGCAATTTGTTTGCAAACTTTTACTGGGTTTTGCAGAACAAGTCCCTCAATTTTGGCCTTAAATACTAAATCAACCCAACTTCAATCTTTTTTTTTCTTAAAACCCCACGCACCACCTGATTGATTTCAAAAGAGAATTTCCTTTTTCTTTTTCTTTTCTTTTAAGTATTTGCAATCCCATATTATATATATTTACATATATAAATAGAATTATATATATTTATATATATATATATATATTAATATAAATGATGGTATTACAGTCCACCACCTATTCTATATCATGAATTTCCTACAATGCCAAACAATACACCACCTCTTCCGATAAGAAAAAAGATCAAACCCAAGTCAAAATACACTGAAGATGAAGCAAAACGAGCATAAGGGGGTCAACTTGCACGTTCTTATCTACTACTTAGCATCCCGAATGACATCTACATGAGTATTGATAGTCATAAAAGAACAGCTAAAGGAATGTGGGAACAAATAGAGAAGATCATGCTTGGGACCAAGATCGAAACCCAAATGAAGATCACTAATTGGATCTCGCAATATGAAGAATTCAAGGCGAAGGAAGGAGAAAGTCTTACGTACACGTATGAACGATTTGTCCATTTGCTAAATGAAGTTAGCAAAAACGATATCCGTAAGACGAAAATCAAGAACAATGTGAAACTTGTTAGCAATCTTCAACCTGAATGGCATCGATTTACCAATCAAATCAAACATAGCAAGTTTCTCGCTGAACTCGATCTTCATGAAGTGTATGAAACCTTGAAACAAGACGAAGAGGAAGTTCTAGAAGTGATGGAAGCCAATAACAAGCTCAAAAAGCCTTCTGATCCAATCGCTCTTGTGGCTAAAAAAGAGACAATCCCGTCACGAAGCATCCCTCATGATAACTATCGATTTGGAAAACGAAGAATTTGATGATCCCGAGTTAGCCCAATTTCAACAACAATTGGTTCTTCTCACTCAATCCTCCCAACGTAAATTCTCTCGTTGTCCCAACTCCAACCAACAAAGATATGTTTCGGGACCAAAGAACTTCGAGTGAAAAGCAACTTTCGAACAAAAGCCAAGGAAAGATGAAAACGTCCACCGGGGAAACCATAAGACAAGTTTAAAGGAAAGATGAGCTTGGGTTATAACTGTGGAAAAATTGGTCATTATGCACGCGAATGCAAGAAGTCAGTTGTCAAAGATGCTAACTATTTCGCCTACAAACTGATGCTTGCTAAACAAGAAGAAGCCGACAAAGTTCTCATGGCGGAAGATGAACACTGGCTACATCATGATGATCATGAACCCGGTGAGGATATCCAATCTCACTTCAGTCTGATGGCTTATACTGATCCCTCTGGTGAAGATTCATCATCCTCTCACGCTTCCGACTATACACCCGAGGTAAGTCATTCTGACTATGACAATTTTATTGAGAAAATGAATGATTCAATGATACAACTGCATGAATTACAATTAAGTTGAAAAACGAAAAACTCTTGGTTTCCAACTTAGAAGCACATCTAGAAAATAATCATAACCAACTTTTAATTGCAACGTCCGAAATTGCCAACTATAAGTACGATGTTCAAAACTTACAAACGGAAAAGACTGCATTTAAAAATGAGAATTTAGATCTCAAATAATAAATCTCGGATCTCACGAAACGACTTGACAATCTAAACGTGAGGCCAAAGATTTTTCATCAAAATATGAATTTGCCATTATCCAAAGAAACGATCTTTTAGAAAAACTCAAAAACTTGGAACCCAAACTTTACAAATTAGGTCAAATCGAACAAACGATTCATTTAAATACTCCGAAAGAGTTATGTTCGTAAGCGGGCCTAGGTTTTGAAAATCCCAAATGTTTAGCTAAGGCCTTACATAATACTCCGACACTTTATAAATTTGAATATCTAGACCTTGGTCCAGTTATAAAATTCAATTTATGAAGTCATCTAATAAAGTTGGGAGACGGGAAGATTGGAATAGGAAGAACAATAAGTATCATCAAATCCCTTTCGGCTACCCAACGACAGTAGAAAAGGACTCTTCAAAAGGATCACTCCCAAATGATTATTTTCCTTCTTATACCGACGATGAACTTCAGACCGAGCCACCAAGTTTTAAACCTTACATTCCCACTTTATTTTTGGAAAAAAAAATCATTCAGCTAGAAACGTTGTTGGAATCCGAACGTTCTTCTTCGTAAAAGGAAAAAGAGGCATTAATCACCAAAATTCAAACTTTAGAAAACAAAGCTTTACAATCTCAAAACCCCGAAGTTGACACAACCTCTAATATTTCTTCATGTAAAGCCTTTGTTAGCTCATATTTGGATGATTGTGACTTTCCCACGTTTGTGATTGATCCAAATTATTGTCCTCCTAAACACAAAACTTCCCTCACTCCCGAACAAATAGAAAAGGAGTTGGACGAACTTAAAGAATGGATTTTCTCGAAGAAAACCCAAATCTTTCTCAACAAAACTCAACGGGGTGTTCAAATGCTTCGGTTGACGCCTTTGACTTCAATCCAATTCTTCCAAGTCATGAGGAATTTGTAGATAAAGGCAAGAAACCTATAGAATCGGTCCAAGTTTTGCAAAATAGTCATGATGAAAATGAACGTTCCACTAGTTTTTCAAAGCCCATCTCATCTCAACAAAAAGAACAAACTCACTTATCAGAAAAGACTAAAATCTCTCAAACCAAAAATGTTAATAAACGTTCGTTCGTGTTTCAGCTTTACATCCTCTAAAGACAAAACAAGTTTGGGTCGAAAAAGGCAACTGCAATCCAAAGTCCTCATCCCACAATAAAGACAATTTTCTATTTCCATTTACTATTCATTTTGTTCGACATTTAATTCAATTTTCAAGAAATAAAATTCGTTGCTCCAATTGTGGTGTGAATGACTTTGTGCACTTAAATTCTTATGGTTATGATTACTTTTCTGATATGCATAATTCATACAACTATCATCAAGTCAATACTTTTCCGAATTATCCTATTTATAAATGGGTTCCCAAGAGGCCCTTGACTATGGCACCTAAGTCCCAATTCCAATGGGTACTAAAAGTTGCAAAGTCAACTAACCCTGAAGGACCCATTTACAAATGGATACCTAAATATGCTTGATTTTTTGCAGAACGGTCATGTGTGGTACTTAGACTCTGAATGCTCCAAACACATGACTGGCAGAAAGGAGCTTCTCGCCAACTACATTGAAAAACATGGCGGATCTGTGCGCTTCGGGAACAACCATTTCTCACCAATTAGAGGATACGGAGACATTATTAACATATGTTCAAGGCCTTAGTCACAAACTACTCGGCATTAGTCAATTCTGTAACAAAGAACTTGAAGTGAATTTTCGATCCGAAAGATGTTGCATTAGAACGTACGAAGGAAGTGAAATATTAGTCGGATCTCGCAAGTCAAATCTGTACACCATCGATTTTTCAAAAGTTGAAACACCAACCGATGTGTGTCTCATCTCAAGCGTCTCAAATGAAAAAACTTGGTTATGGCATCGCCGACTCTCCCACCTGAACCTCAAAAATATCAATCGACTAGCAAGTGGAGGGTTGGTCACCGTTTTGCCCAAAATTAAGTATGAGAAGACTCACTTATGTGGAGCTTGCGAGATGGGCAAAATGAAGAAAGTTTCACACAAGCCTAAAGTGGAACACAGCACGACCCGTCCTCTTCAGCTTATTCATATGGATCTATGCGGCCCCATGAGAACTCAAAGTATTCACGGCAAGAAGTATGTTTTTGTTATGGTGGATGACTATTCTCGCTATACATGGGTTAAATTTCTTTGCACAAAGGACGAAGCACCCGATATCATCATTGCCTTCTTGAAGAACATTCAAGTTAAATTGGAGCTTTCCGTCCAAACTCTTCGCACGGATAATGGAACTGAGTTCAAGAACCACACTCTTGACTCATTTCTCACATCAGTTGATATCACTAATACATTTTCTGCGGCTTGAACTCCACAACAAAATGGTGTGATCGAACGACGTAACCATACGTTGTTCGATGTCGCTCGCACCATGCTCGCATATTCCAAATTACCACACCATCTTTTGGCTGAAGCTATCAATACCGCATGCTACACTAAAAACTGTTCAATCATCAACAAGCGATTTACTAAAACTCCTTATGAATTAATCAACAACCGCGTTCCTTCTATACATCATCTCCATGCGTTTGGAGGTCGATGCTTTATTTTAAATGACAAAGAGGATCGTGGCAAACTTCATACCAAATCTGATGAAGCATATTTTCTTGGATATTCACCAAACGCATCTGCTTATCTGGTCTATATGAAAGAGGCCAGGTGTGTCACCGAGAGCGTCATGTGCATTTCGATACAAAAGTTGAAATGGATCCCGAACCTCACAGTTCTGTCCCTGAACTTACTGGCGTCTTAGCTTTCGAACACCTCCGTCCGGAACCTGTTCATAACCTATCTAATCCAAATCAAGCCTCCACGTCCAAAAATGCCTCTTCTGATTTGGATGATTTATTCGAGCATTTCTACTCAGATTACTTTGGATCCTTCACTGAAATGCTGAAAACCATCTCTGCCCCTATCTTGGAAGTAGCCGAGACCACGACTCCTTCTGGACCGCCCTTATCTACGGAAACCGTCTCACCAGCTGCTACTTCGAGTACATCTACATTACCTGCAACTGCTCAAACCTTCAAAGACAACATTAGCATTACAAATCCAGTTGCTCCCTCAACTACCAACCCCCCTCCAACGGACCCACTTCCTCAAAACCCAATTCCTACACCTACAAATCCGGAACCGGCATCCTCTCCCCCACCAACGGATCCCACTCAAAAGGATGTTTCAACTTCCGCTCGTCATTCCGAAGTGACTCCAGCCTGAGAATCATTTCAAGATCTTCCACTTGGCACGTATGTGGACGACCATCCCGACTTCATGTCACTACAACCGCTTCCTCATTCTCATAAGGGGATCCCATCTCACCCACCCGAACAAATTATTGGAGACCCTTCAACACACGTCACAACGAGATCTGCCTCGGCCTACGATTGCTTGTTCTCTTCTTTTCTAAGCAAAATCGAACCCAAAACTATTAACAAAGCCATGTCTGATCCAGATTGGATTATGGCCATGCAGAAAGAAATCAATCAGTTTGAAAGTCTGAAAGTATGGCGCCTCGTTCCCCGACCAAAGAACAAAAGCATCATTGGCACCAAATGGATCTTCAAGAATAAACAAGATGAGGATGGAATTGTCATACGCAACAAAGCACAGCTTGTCGCCAGCTGCATGCATGATTGAAAGAGCACGACGGGCCACATTCAGTTCTTGGGAGATAAACTAGTCAGCTGGTCTTCAAAGAAACAAACGTGCGTCTCCACATCCACTGCGGAAGCCGAATACATCGCTGCCGCAAGCTGCTGCTCACAAGTAATTTGGATGCGCATGCAACTCAAAGACTTTGGCTTTTGGTTCGACAAGATTCCAATCTATTGTGACTCGAAGAGCGCAATCGCCATATCCAGCAATCCAGTCCAACATACCAAGACAAAACACATCGATTTCCGATACCATTTTACTAAAGACCATGTCGAAAGAGGTACAATCGAATTATAGTTTGTTAATACGGAACTACAGCTTGCCGACTTATTCACAAAGGCATTGGATGAGAAACACTTCCAATTTCTAGTGTCCAAGTTGGGCATGCTCAATCTCAAAACCTGATTCTCAATCAGTATATTTAAAACTTCACAAAAAACCCATTAAAATTTATATGCACATTCACCCTTTAGAGTGACTCTTCATAATACTTGAATTCTCGTTTTATGAAAAATTTAAAATATTTAAAAAGTTCTGTATTTTCATAGTTTTTTCGTTCTTATACATTTTTTCGTCATGTGTGTGTCTTTTTATCTTATATATATTTTGATGTTTGTTTTTCTATTAATTTCAGTTTTCGAGGGGGAGCGGTAAGGTAAGTTTTTCTTAACTCACATCATCCAAGGGGGAACTAAGTTTTTCTTATCTTAGGCACGAATCAAGGGGGAGCACTTAGAATTTTTTCAGATATCTATCATATCGCACCCTAAGGGCACGACATTCCAAGCTTGTCGGCTCAATAGGACTCGACATCTGAGGATGTCGAGTTACTAAGGCTCGACAAACCGACCTTGAGTTGTCCTCGGCCCAATCAGGACGTAATCTCTTCCTGATCAAATCTTCGATTTGAGCAAATCTTCGATTTGAGCAAATCCGATTACATCACCAGGTTCGTAATCTATTCCTGATCATATTTAATACTTGCAATTTTCTGTTTTAAACATTGCATGTTCATCTATTTACAGTTAGATTGTTCGGTTCCAAAACCCTTGGGTTTTTCCAATTGTTATGCTTTTGGATGCTTCTGGATTGAATTTGACCATAGGATTAATGTTAATAATGTTAGGCGATACCCATCGAACATAGATCTAGGCTTAGTTTTCACTAATTCGCATTTTTGCATTCTGGGTTAATAATAAGTTCATACTTATCGCTTTAACTCCACACTTAGGTTTTTTATGATTTTTTTTTAGACTTGTCGAGTCCCTTAGGTCCGACATGCTTTCTTGTCGACTCCCAAAGGATCGACATTATTCACTAAGTGTTTATATCGCGTCCAATTAAGTCGACATGATTTCTTGTCGCGTCCCAAACCATCAACTTCTTTGACTAAGGATTTATGTCGCTTCCCTCTCACTCGACATGATTTTTATCGACCAACCTTAACCTAACTTTTACAAGTCGACCCAGTTAGGCAAGACATAAATCTATGTCGACACCTATAGGTTCGACATACTCACTTGATCTTTCTTAGAAAATCTTAAATGTTTATCTCGAACCTATTTCATTCGACATATATTTATATCGACTCATAAACACTCGACATATTCCATCGGTCTTTCTTAGATTAGGTGCTTATATCGACCCATATAGACTCGACATAACTTTATGTCGCCCCTTCATTGATCGACATTTATCCTTAAAGTTGCCTAGCCAATCTTAAGTATTTATCTCGACTCTATTAGACTCGACATATATTTATGTCAACTCATATAGACTCGAGATACTTCCTTAACTTGACTTAGCAAACCTTTAAGTACATATATCGATGCAACTTTGATCGACATATCTTTATGTCGACTATGCAAGGCACGACATCCTTTAATCAGTTTGTCCTCTGTCCAAGTCTTGTCGACTCTATCTTACTCGACAACAGTATGATCTCGGTAGCACTTCAATCGACAATCTTTTATGTCGTGTATCACCACAGGTTCATGGGCCGACATCTATACCTAGAATTGTTTTAGGCATATTTCAATCTACACTTTGAACTGATTTTCTTTTTATGGTTTACCAACTTTGAACTTTCAATATCAATGGCGGCGGTTAATGATCCCAACATGTCCGATGACGAGCACCCTATGCCCACGGAACAATCAACCGCACCAAGCATAAACGTTGCAAACCAGGATGATGTGCTCATGCCCCCACAAAAGAAGAAGAAGCTTCAAACAACCAACCAACCAACCATCGTTTGGATTTCAGCATGAAACTCGAGCACCAAGTTATAATGGAAATCCTAAAGAGACATCCCCTTCGGTTTGCTTTCTCACTAGAGCATCACGTCCCTGCCTTCTATCTCAAGCAATTCTGGTATACCCTGACGTACCATCCGGATGAAGGCAACTATCATTTCACGGCACAGATAGATGACTATGTGACCCAGCTCACGCCATCTAGAAGTCGTGTCCTTCGCCTGCCTATCTTGGATGTATATGAAGATCCCGTAAATGAAGAAAACCTATGTCGCGACCTCCATGCCTTAGGATTCAATACTGGTTCACCCTTTTCTCGTCAGTTCAAGCGAATGCATCTGCTGCAAATCTGGTTCACCCTTTTCTCGTTTATCAACCGTTGTCTGACAAGCAAACACACTGGCTTGGAGAGAGCCAGCACGGCAGTACTACGGATATTTCATGGAATCATCTACAGCCAGAACTACGACTACGCGACGCTAATCTGGACTGTTTGGTTGACTTCGTCTCAGATAAAGGGAACTCAAGGGACCGTCAATTTCTACCGTATCAACGGTTCCTCCAACTGTTCATCCATTCAATGATGCAATCCCGCCCTGAAATTCCACGACGTGCAGGTACACCACTCGGTCCTACGTACACTCAAAAATACCTAAAGCTCAACGATGCCGGGTTCCCGTACGTCATGCCCATTCCTGAAGCCTTACTAGCATATGATGATGAGCACGCGCCTAGTGTGATAGCATATAGGGAGCGAATCGTCTTAATGGCTCCTCCAAATCGGCTTATGCTGATGAGCACGCGCCTAGCGTGATAGCATATAGATCCAAACTGTGAGGAACAAAATGAGATCGGTGAGGGTATTAGAATAGAGAGCAGGTTCAGGATTAAGGGGATCCTAAACAGGGCGTTGAGAGAATAGACGAAGTAAGGGGAATTGACGAGGGAGGTGCGTCTGATCATCCGATCCCTAATACCTATCCCTATTCCACCTCAACCACATGCAACTACTTCTGACCGCATCCCACGATTGAAACTACTGGTTCATTGCAGCCGCATCACTCGCCAAAACTCACCTTCCGACACAGAAACCGACGATTCACTTGAGCCTCATGAATGTTCTGAAGACCTACGCCCAAGGCGCCAACGAAGACTTAACACTAAGGATGATGCTCTTAACTGAATCGGTCGGAACCATCCATCCAAGAGTCATCATCTGATGCAACCGGTCCAACCTCCGAAAATGAACCCTTCTAAACTGAACCACTATTTGAACCTTATTTTGGAGAGAGAAGGAGAACGGAGGGAGATTCAGTCGAAAATATTGAATTGAGAGTGAGTGAAGGGGAGGGAAATATTCAAGAGAGTGAGATTCAATCACCTCAAGCCGGGTAACCGCGTCCTCTGTTGATACTCATCCGTTGGGTACTGACATTGGACAAGACGTTGTGGACCCAGCAACGCAAGTGCACACCTCAATCGTCCACTTCGTGGCCTCACAACAGGCTACAGTTTCATCATTTGCTGCGGGTATAGCACCTTATCTAGCTCCCCTCCTTTCGGGAGGCATAGCTATTGAAACAATAAGTAGCATCCCGCCTACTTCGACTTCAGTTCAAAGCACATTGAGTCTAGAGCCCCCTAGGACACTGGAGTCACTACACACCGTGGATCTTCGTGACCCTGTCGGAACTTCCATAGTGATGTCATCTATTGACATTTCACGAGGATTGGAAGGAAATCCTACCGGTACTAATATCATGCCAACACTGAACATAGGTCCCACAGTTGATTCAACTGCGGTGACAACAAGTCTTCTAAGTGACCCCAGTTTTCCCATTTCAGGCACTGCTCAACAAAGCTTTACTGTCAACCCGGCAATGCAAGCATATGTTGATGCTCATTTTGAACGAGCTAAAGAATCTCTAGATGCTCACGAGGCATGAGTGCATTTTCTAGTTAGTCAAAATCTACCCTTCGGTACAAGGCCTGCTCAAACTTTTCATGCCAGCACATCTAGACCAAGTACTAGCCAGTCCCCGCCTCCTGATTCATCCCCTGATGATTAGTCTTCTGATTCTAAGCCCCGTCATCGACCTCCTACACCACGACCTCGGCCTCATACTTCACCACGAAAATCCCAGTTCAACAACGGTGAACTGATGTCTATGCTCTATGCAAACTTAGTTGCAGAATGTGAAGCTCGGGGTCTACCCGAAAATGAGCTCACTGGCCTTCTCCAACGCAACATTGTCATTCCTACAGTGAATCATCATGAGTTTGATTGTTTCAAAGCTGATTCGAGAAGAAATTATCTGAAATGCAGACTCAACAAGAACAGGGTGAAGAGAACATCCTTGGCGCAATTCAAGCTCTTCGCCAAGAGATCAAGGAGTCATGTCAGCCTGCTGAACGCTTTAAGCGTCGCCGACCTGATCAGGACGATCCGGATTCCGGTCTTAATTGCCCTGAGGGGGAGACGCGACGCCAAATTACAAGAGCCCAACCTCCAGTAAGACAAGCCTCTACTAGAGCTCCGGGCACTTCATCATCTGCTCCACCAACTCGTCAGCAAGCCCAACCTCCTCCCATGCAACAACAAGCAAATCAACCAACAGTTGAAAAGCCCACAGCCGATTTTGACTTTGGGAGTATGTCTCGCACCGTAGAACCAGAATCAATAAACGATGAACTTGTAAATATTCAAAATTTGCGAACCCAAGTGAAAGGTTAGTTCAAAGATCCATATGCTCTGGTCTTAAGTGAATAAGACTATGTGAACCTACATCATACAAACTTGAACTATCAGTCGGGATCTACTATTGAAACAGGGTTACTGCCTCATCAGATACGTTGGGAAAGAATGCTCAAGAGTCATAGCTCAAAATGGGTAAACCAACAGATCAAAGTGCCCTATCTTGAAGAAACCATGAACAAGATATTCGTTGAAAATAAGAACCCAGAGGATCTTTCTCACATTCATCTCATCACTAAAATGAGTGCTAATCAAGTGAGAGAATATGTATGGTTATTAAAGATGAAAGCAAAGAGACCGGAAGAAGTAATGTCGAGACACAAGATTGTAGGCATCAAAGAAATAGGTTTTGACCTGGTGTTTCAAGTCAAGTTTCCTACTTTCAAGGTTCTGCAAGACATTGGCAAAGAATATTTCTTTGCTGAAACTGATTTTGCTAACATCGAGGTGATCGACATGGAGACGTTATACACTGAGCTACAAGACAAACCAAATAGGTCGTTTGATGAACAAAGAACTTTAAAAGAAAGCGTGAGACATGTTCAAAAGAAGCTAAGATTCAGTTATCTTCATGATCTGCAAAGAGGCATTGAAAGTCAACAGAAGAAGATTTATCTGGCTAAACCGAATCAGTATGTTCCTGACTTGGAAATGTTATGTGTACTAACCTTTCTTACCATGCCAGCTCACGGTGTTGTGTACATGAAGACGAATGGAGAAAAACGGTTTCTAAAATTCAATGAGGTAGCTGCTTATTCTAATGGAACGTTATGGGGAGTCAGAAATAGATTATCTGCGGAGATAAGTTCAGATATGAAGAAGCATATAAACTTAAAGCCGGATCAAAGAATTAATATTTTGGAAGCACTGGATATTATTGACAAACGCATTACCTATCGCCGGACTTTAAGAAGATTCGAATGCATGTTCGAGCTGATAACATGAAATCTTTTTTTGACAAAAAAGGGGAGATTGTTAGGGATAAGTGTTAATTGTATCAAAATAAGGAAAGGATATTTATGGGTTGTAAATAAGGCAAGTCTATAATGCCTTAACCACTTAGCTTTCCTTATCTCTTTGTTATTCCTAACGATATAAATAGGGGTCATGGGGTGAACTTGATGAGAGATTTCGATTGAGAGAGAGAACTGATATTGTGCTTACATTGTATTCAAATCTACAAGTGAGATATACAGCTTACAATATTCTTTATATTTTTATTGTTCTTCGTGTTCTTATCATTATATATGCGTACTTGATATAATCTGGGATCCACACTTTCTCTCAGCTTGTTTTCTTGAGCATTTACTCCTTAAATTCACCAATTCCAAAGCATTTATTCACCTTCAAGGTTAAATATTCAAGGCTAGCAAGGGTTCAAGTCTCTAACTCTCAAATCCTAGTGTCTTCATTTTCTCCATCAAGTTTAGTGGGTTTTCTAGGGTTTCTTCAAATCCTTGTATTGTAATTCATTCTACTCTTTTGTAAAACTATATACATGGTAAAATGATGCATTTTACTTCCTACAAGTTTATATCTCAAGCATTTATACATTTTGGTGATTTTGACAAATTAGGTCAAACTTGATAAAAATGGGGCATTTACTTATATTGCTATAATGAGTATGGAGATTGGTTTTAAACACTTGGTGAATGTATATTTCAAAGTATTGTTGGTTTTAAAAACTCAAAACCACCACGATCTACATTTGGGAATTATTACTTGATGAGAAATGTTATTTATACAAAGTTTTGGTATTGTGAAATTATTAATATGTCTAGATAGATGTATTAAACTACATGGGCATAATGTATTGGATCCATAGACATATAAGTCAGTAATTATTTATGTGAAGGATTGTGTTAGCTCATTTATAAAATTGGAAATAGACATTGTGATTATTGTGTAATTTCCATACATCATTTCACTATAACTCGGAATAGGCATTGTGATTATTATGTAATTGCCGAGCAAGAGCTTATGTGCACAAATGACTATAATAATGGATTTGGTTGATGTCAATTGCTATTGTACCTTTATGTGACGCTCTACAACAATGGTTCGTGGCACACTCTTGTGTCCCGTCATGACTAGTGGTAAATCGGGTCTCCCTCCTCATTTTCGGATGTTTTACACCCTTCCAAGGGCAAGCGTGAGTTAAATTTATAAATAACATTGTTTAGAGTTATATTTTATACTTCAAAGTTTCGTAGCTTTAATCATTAACTGTTTTTCTCACTAGGCGTTAAGTCTAACACCTTTTCTCAAATGATATGTATATCGGGTGATCATATTAGCGGGGCACCCAAGGTTTGAGCGGAGCGTTGTTGCCGGTTGAGGCATCTTTTGGGATTGCACTTTCAAGTGTAAATTGGATCTACTAGTTACATGTTTTGAGGATATTAGCACCACCCGAAAATAATCTATGTTTCGAACTTGCAAGGTTGTTGTTTTAGTATCCACTTATTGTTGTAAACTCTATTACTCTTTCCCCATTTATTGGGTGATCCTTATGCTATTAAGCTTTCTTTCGTAGATTATTTCGCATTAAGTTGTCTCCTATTTTAGGGTGTTACATATACTAAGTTGTTTATTCATGATGAATATCATACTAATGTATGAATATTAAATAATGTTATAAACATACGTGCATAAATATTCATAATGAATATTACAAAAGATATATTATTTGACGTAAAAAAATATTAAAAAATATATGTCGAGATGGATGTCAAATCAAAGAGATTGAAGTGCTCGATTTTTGTTGCAATTAGTTTGATTAAAATATTAATTGTTTTTAAGATAATTTAGTTTAAAATTTAAAAGAGTAATTTTTTTAAGGGAAAATTTCATTTGTATCCTTTAGACATTTCTATATTACGTATATATCCTTATAAAGTTTGAAACTACGTATATATAATTCTAAACCTCTAGAACTCACATATATATATATATATATATCATTCTTCCTATTTTAATTATTATTAAAACATTTTAAAAAGACTAATCATTATCTCTATATTGTATTTATTTTTTAAATTACTTAACTACCCTTCTGAATGTATTACCATTCTTAATTTCCTTCCCAAAATCGTATGTGATTATCCCTGTTCCCAAAATCGCCCATTACTCTGTTCGCCCCAAATCACCCATTTTTACCGATCGATCTATCTTCGTGTGCGATTACTCTGTTCGCCTTCTTCTTTAAAGAAGGGTAGTTAAGTAATTTATAAAATAAATTCAACTTAGAGATAATGATTTGTACTTTTTAAATGTTGTAATGATAATTGAATTAGGGAGAAGGACATAATGTGAGTTCTAGAGGTTTATAAGGATATATACGTAGTTTCAAACTTTACAAGAATGTATACGTAATATAGGAAGTTTTAAAAGATATAGATGAAATTTTCTCTTATTTAATTAAAACATAAAATAAAAAGTCAAAGATGGTAGGCGCATGATCAAACTTCCATTTTTGCACCTAATTATTTTTTAATTAAGCATATTATGTTTTAACCATTGATTAATTATCTAAATCTTAATCAATAACCAAGATTTATTCTCATGTTCATAATGAAAAATGATTTTTCATTTAAATATATGGCACACAAGGACGAGCACAAACTATCTACACTGGCAATTCTTAACTTTTCATTTTCTTAACACCCATACTCCTCCACTTCACCGTTAAATAGTTATCGTTAAGTTTGTTCATATGCCCCTCATGTGAGGGACAAATCAATCAATTTACCCATTACTTTCATCCCCACCTTGGCTTCCCCAATTCAAACTTCATCTTCCATAATCAAGAACCCAAATTTGTTAGAGCATCTTCAACATTTTCTCTAAATTTTCTCTAAAATAGATAATGTAAAGTCAAAATCTCTAAAATTATTATCTTTCAACTCCAACAACTTCTCTATTTTAGAGAATCTATTAAAAATTTATATTTTTAAAATATTCAGTAAATTTGTTATTACAACAAATAAATGTTGTTTTGGTGGGAAATCATTAAAATAATATTTCTCTCTGATTCTTTTAAAGATACAAAGAAATCTCTATATGAAAAAATCTCTATTTGAAAGAATGATATAGAGATGCTGTTGGAGGAGTTTAGAGAAGAAAAATGAGTTTTTCTCTATTCTAGAGAAGCTGTTGGAGATGCTCTTACATCAAACCCTAAATGAGAAAAACAATTGATAAGGTTAATTTATTAACCTTATTTTCATCATCATTGTCCCTAGTTTCTTAGTATTTTGTGCTTTAGCATCTTTTAACGTCATTTTCCTTGTTTTTTAAATTTTAGAAGTTTTGCTTGAATATTAGTTTAACACAAGTAATGAACTAAAAATATGTAAAATTCTCCAAACTTATGTTAATGTTTTCGTGTTTACAAATCTGATCATTTTTGGTAGCAGATGGAAAATTTTGGGCCTGCTGGATGGGCCGATTTTGGGGCTACTCTTGGGATGAACTTGATGAAGATAATTAATAGATTGTGGCCTTTCGATATAAACACTTTTTGGGCCATGGCTACCTTGTTGAGAACGATGCAGAGGCACATAAAATATCGATAAGAACATTATGAGTTGTCCCAGACGAAAGCCTGATGGAGCAATGTCGCGTGGAGGTAGAAGGCCCACGGGTCGTGAACTTCTTGGGATCACGTGAGACCACTCTGTTTCTTTGAGACCCGTGAGACCACTCTTTTACACTTGAAATTTCACAGCATAAACATTGTGAAGGTAAAAAAATATGATGGGTTCATGTGAGACCAGCCTGTTTCCGTGAGACCCGTCGGAGACCCGTAAACCATTTTTTTACTCTTGAAAACTTCACAACAAAAACACCGTGAAGGAAAAAAAACTGAACTTTCACAGCAAAAACACTATGTAGGTTACTTTCATAGCAAAAATACTTTAAAGATTCATATATTTTTTACCTTCATAGTGTTTTTGGTATAAAGTTTCAAGTGTAAAAGGGTGGTCTCACGGAAACAAGATGGTCTCACGTGATTCCAAGTATATATATATATAGGGGCGGGTTCAAATGCGAACTTAAATTTGGTTGTGAACGTGAGGACAAATGAGAGCGTGACACGTGTCTGAATATAGATTATTCAGACTGAATATACAAAGAAATATTCAGACTGAATATTCAAAGAAATATTCAGACTGAATATTCAAAGAAATATTCAGACTGAATATAGTATTTATTCAGTCTGAATAATGCTTATCCAATCTGAATATTTCTTTGTATATTCAGTCTGAACAATCTATATTCAGACACGTGTCGTGCTCTCATTTGTCCTCACGTTCACAATCAAATTTGAGTTCGCATTTGAACTTTCCTCTCTCTCTGTATATATATATATATATATATAGGGTTAGGTTCAAATGTGAACTCATTTTTGGTTGTGAATGTGAGGACGAATCTCAGCCACACATCTTCGGTTATGGTGGACGCTATCACGGAGGATTGACGCGATTCATGGGAGGGTGGAGATTATTAAAGGAGGGGAGCAAGGTCAAAGCCGCCTTTATTGACCGGATAAGTGGCTGAGGTTCGTCCTCACGTTCACAACCAAAAATGAGTTCACATTTGAACTTTCCTCTATATATATATATATATATATATATATAGAGAGAGAGAGAGAGAGAGAGAGAGGAAAGGTCAAATGCGAACTCAAATTTGGTTGTGAACATGAAGACAAATGAAAGCGTGACACATGTCTAAATATAGATTATTCAAACTGAATATACAAAGAAATATTCAGACTGAATAAGCATTATTAAGACTGAATAAATACTATATACAGTCTGAATATTTCTTTGAATGAGACACGTGTAACACTCTCATTTGTCCTCACGTTCACAACCAAATTTGAGTTCTCATTTGAATTCTCCCCTATATATATTTAGACACATCTTCAAATACAAATCAGTCAAAGGTTACATACTCGTACAAATCAATATAAAAAAATTATGATTTTTTTTCATCAAATTGTTATAATTTAAGATATTATTCCACATATATAAGTTTGTTTCACCTTGTAAACATTTCACATGTACTTGTTTTCATAAGTTAAAAATTTCTCATATATTTTTTATGAAGAAGTTTCATATGAATTTGTTTCATTATGTAAAAGTTTCCCATGTATTTTTTTCACAAGATGAAACAAACATATGTGTATAATATCTTAAATCATAACATTTGATGAAAAAAAATCATGAAAAAAATTATTTTTTATATTGATTTGTATAGTTTGTAACCTTTGAGTGGTTTGTATTTGAAGATGCATATATATATATATATATAGGGATGATCAAATACAAACTCATAGTTATGTACAAACTATACAAACTAGTTCAAATCAATATAAAAATAATTTTTTTCATGATTTCTTTTCATCAAATGTTATTGGTTAAGAAAATACGAGGACACTTCTCAGCTAATCATTTGTACATGAAATTTTTGTCATGTACAAAATCATATGTAATTTTATTCAAAATCATATATGATCCGGGCGACTTTCCATGCAACTTAAGTGGCCCTAAAAGTTGCCCGCTATCTGTTAATCCGAAGTCATATATGATTTTGTATATGAAAAAAGTTTCTCGTATTCTCGTAAATAATTAGCGTTCTCGTATGATCCTGCCCCTCTATATATATATATATATATATATATATATTTGTCAATGAGTTCAAAAGATAATCTGATCAAGGTGCTGTCTTTATGGACATGGGCCTTGAATCTAGTTGTTTATTAATTATTCTAATCCATTAGAATTACTCGTTTGACATTCTAAAGATGAAGTGTACTCGAGATAAAAAAATACTGATTACTCATATTAGTATTGGTTCTCATTTTGATTGAATAAAGATCGGTTAAAATATAGCCCGAAAAAAGCCGGCCATAATGGCTTAAATGTAGTGTATAAAAGGTTGGTCAAACTATATTTTTATATGTTATTAAATAATGTATATTTATGAAAATATAAAAACAATAAAAATAGCCTGTTAGGAGATTGGTCAAGACCGGACTCAAACTTAAAAGAATAAATTCTGGTCTAATTTTCTACTTAAGACCCGTTAAAGACTCGTCCAGACTTTTCAATGACCAATCTTTAGCCGTAGATAATTGATTTGGGTTTTTAAGGACTTCTACTTCTCATTCAAATAGTGGACAACATTAATTTTATTTATTTATTATAAGATCATGAATCATTTTCCAAGAAAGGCCTGGGAAATAATTTTATATTTATAGCAAGTCTCAACATGGGGAACGAAATATATTTTCAACAACAAAAATAATAAAGAAATACAATTTGGAGTAAATTACGATAATCGTCTCTGTGATTTATCAAAATTTTGGTTTTTGTCACTAAACTTATTAATTACACCAATAACTTTGTGGTTTACATTTCGTTATAGAAGTGGTTACTAGCAACATCTGTTAAATGTCCTCACGTGCTAGTCAAGTAAGGGTATTTTGGTCTTTGCTTAAAGTTTTTAATAACGTTATTTATATTGTTGAAAATGTTTAAAGTTTGATTACAAGTGTTTAACGCCTTGTTAGAAAACAAAATAAAAACAAATAACCTAAACTAAAGACCAAGCCCACCTCACTAAAATCATCTATGTCTTCGTAGCTTCCACGATGCCTGCAACTCCCACTAATCTCCGACGATGCAACTCCCTCATCCCTATCTTCGATAACATCCTCTTCTGTCTTCTTCATCTCTTCCCACCAACCATCGCACACCTTCTTCCCTATATGTGTATTGGTAGTACTCCAATTCGAATTTCCGTTTTAAACAAAAAGTCCAAAATGCACCTCATATAAGGGGCACATGACCCCATTTAACGTAAACTTCTAGCGGACATTAGAGCCATGAATGAAAACAGTAACAAAAACAAACCATAATGTTACTAGTGTAATTATTACAATCGAGTGACAAAAAAACCAAAGTTTTTGTAAATCATAAGGACCATTTTTGTAATTAAAATATAAAAAACAATAAAACAATTGGTTAGGGATTGGTCAAGACCCGACCCAGACTTAAAGAACAAATCTTGGGTCTAATTTTCTATTTAAGACCCGTTAAATACTAGTTTATACTTTTCAATTCCAATCTTTAGTGGTTGGTAATTGATTTGGGCTTTTTTGGACTTCTACCCATCTTTCAAATAGTTGACAACAATAATAATTTTATTGATTTTAAAATTATTAATCTTTTTTTATAGGTGCCAACTTTATATTTACTAAAAGTGTATGTATGCAATGCAGTGCAATTCTGAAACCTATAATTTGAATTTTCATTCACGATTCATATTTTATTCTGTTGTTTGTCTATCTTGATTTTATTTTACGGTTTGAGAAAGTTAGAGATGAGTTGGTTATTGTTTTATCTTAAAATATCTTTATTATTAAGCACAGTTAATTGTTAAATTTTAAGAGATACAAAAAAAATAAGCATTATGTATAAGTTTGAAAGATCCATACGACCTCCCACCTAGGGGTTGGAATCATGTCGTGTTCGGGTTGGTGGGTCAGGAAGACTCAACCCAGATATGACCCGTTTAACAAATCGCATTGAAATGTTGAAATCTAATGTGTATGACGTACACGTTCGGGTCGGCGGGTTGGTGGGTCATAAACAGGTTGGCGTGTTGGTGGGTTAGTTGACGGGTTGGTGGATCATAAACGGGTTGACGGATCACATAATAAATTAATAATATAACCAAGTTCAAACGTCTAAATTCAAAACTAGTACTAGAACCAAGTTGAAATACTAATACAAATATTATTTTAGAAAACTTAGAAAAAATAGTTATTAAAATAAATAAACGGGTTTGTAGGTCAACCCGTGATCCGTATGTGTCAACCCGAACACAACATGTTGAATAAACGGGTTGGCGAGTTAGAAAGTTCAATCCAAACTAGTTTATTTTTGTGTCGGATTCGTGCCGTGTCGTGTCGTGTCGAAAATTGCCACCCTACTCCCACTCATGTACATGATATTAAATACAAATTATATTTTATACTATTAGAATTAACTATTTAATTTAGTTTATAACCCTTACTTTTTTGTTTTTCATTTTATATCCTTATCATATTAAAATATAGAGTAAATTGCAAATTTGGTCCCTATGGTTTCTGGATTTCTGTGATTTTGGTCCCTAGAAAATTTTTATTGCAAGAAAACCACTGTGGTATGCATTTCGTTGTGGATTTGGTCCCTGAGAACTAACACCGTTAAAAAAAAACTCGTTAAATCAAGGGTATTGTGGCCATTTTACCTTTTAATTTAATTTTCTTTAAAAAGCTACAATTTATTGAAAACATAATAAACTACAAGGACCAAACATGAAATTTACTTATCCCTCTCCCTCAGGTCATCTTCTCCGGCCAACTTCCGGTCATCTTCTCCGGTGAACTTCGTCGTTTACTCTCTCTCTCTCTCTCTATATATATATATATATATATATATATATGTAGAGGAAAGTTCAAATGTGAACTCATTTTTGGTTGTGAACGTGAGGACGAATCTCAGCCACTTATCCGGTCAATAAAGGCGGCTTTGACCTGGTTCCCCTCCTTTAATAATCTCCACCCTCCCATGAATCGCGTCAATCCTCAGTGATCGCGTCCACCATAACCGAAGATGTGTGGCTGAAATTCGTCCTCACATTCACAACCAAAAATGAGTTCACATTTGAACCTAACCCTATATATGTATGTATATATATATATATATCCAGCGATACAGATCGAAACAAGTGAAAGAAACATGCGAAAGAAAGAAGAGAAAGAGAAGAGAGATCTGAGATCAAAAGAAGAGATACAGATCTGAGCCGGCGACTTCGTCTTTTCCGGCGACTTCGTCTTCTCCGTTGTATTTCTTTAGATCTGTTCTTTTTATTTTTTTTGGGATGATGTTCAGATCTGTTCTGTTGAAGACGATAAACATACATACATACATACATACATACATACATACATACATACATACATACATACATACATACATACATACATATATATATATATAGAGGAAGGTTCAAATGAGAACTTTATATTTTTAAAGGAACAAAGGGACACTTGTGGATCACATATGATGTGGGTCCCACATAATATTAAATCATAAATGATTTAATATTATGTGGGACTCACATCATATGTGGTCCACAATTTGTTCCTTTGTTTCTTTAAAAAGGGGTGCAGATCATCTTCTCCAACGATACCATATTCTCTGATCAAACTCCTCCGATCTTCCTCATCTCCAACGATATTTCCCGTCGGTTAAGCTATTCTTGTCCGATGACCCCTTCCGGACCACCGTCTTCTCCGGCAAGAGCTCTAACCGTCGTCTTCTCCGACGAGACCTCCAGTTGTCGTCTTCTCCGACGAGCCCTACAGGCGTCGTCTTCTTCGATCTCGATCTCGATCTGTGGAGATTCCAACACTGTAAAAGATCTCGATCTGTGAAGATTCGAACACAGACACCAACACTGTAAAAGATCTCGATCTCGATTTGTGGAGATTCCATGAAACAATAGATTGTGGAGATTCCATCCCGAAAACCACGGTCTTCTCTATCTTCTCCGGCCACACCTCCATTCCTGCCGGAGGCGATGTTTTCCGGACACCACAATAACTTCCTCACCATTCATTATTCGTCTTCGCTACACCATCGATCATCAGAAGACAGATTTCCATCGTCTTTCCCGCCGACCAGATTTTCATCATTGACCACACCTCCATCGTTGATTCAAATGGGTTTTGACTTCGAAATGGGTTTGGGTTTCAGATTCAAATAATGGGGATGGATTCGTCGGAGCTTCAAATGATGGGGATGGTTGCTTCTCTGAAGAAATCAGGGGAGGGAGGTGTAGCCGGAGCCCGGAGGTGTTTTCATGGAGATGATGATCTCTGTGTATACATACATATATATATATATTATGTTTGTATATAATGATAATTAATTATATAATATATTATTTATTAGTAATAATCAAATGACCAAAATGCCCTCATGTGCAAGGCACATGCAGGGACTTAACGGAAGGAAAGCTGACAGAGTTAGCCTCAGGGACCAAATCCACAACGAAATGCATACCACAGTGGTTTTCTTGCAATAAAAAATTTCTGGGAACCAAAACCACAAAAATCCACAAACCATAGGGACCAAAATTGCAATTTACTCTAAAATTTATAATCATATATTAACTAAAATATATAAAAAAATATGTTTTTTTACAAATCTTATCATTAATGTCTTATCATTACATTCAAAACGAGCTCAATATTGAATATTTTTTTATTTAACTATATTATTAAATAACATAAATGTGAATTATTTATCAAAATTACATTTTATATCTTATACTTATTATTTTTTTAATTTGTTTTATATCCATTATTTTTTAATTTTTCTTATCATTAAATATGTTTATTTTTTTATAAATTATACCTTTATGATCACCTCGTCAATAACTTTAAAATAAGTTTAATATATGAATATTTTTGAATTTAAGTATATTATAAAATATTATAACTTTCATACTTATTCTCTTTCATGCTTATCCATATAAATATGGTTTCTCTCGTTTATTTATGAGTTTCCAATGATGAAGCTAAAATCGAACCATGAAATCATCAAACTCGTTGAAGGTTTAGAAAATTGAAGCTTAAACTCCAAAGGTACGCGAACAATTCAAACTAAATCGTGAATCTCGTTTGAGCATATATTCGTATGTTAATTCTTCGATTTAATTAAGATGCATATTTCACTTTCTTTGACTTTTGAGCAACTAATTGTTGTAGTTGAACCTTCCTAACAGTGGTTCACTACCTTGTAATTGATAATTTGATAACGGTCAACGAAATGTGTATTTAATTATACGTATTCAGATATATATAAACTTTTGAACTTTATTTTGAACACTTGATTTTAGTCTATTGAATCTCATGTTCAAATCTTTTTAAGTTTTGTTAATTGATTCTCATCTTTGAAGTGGATTTTGAGTTTTTTGAAATATATTTATTGAAACGTGACTTTTTATGAATGTCATCTGGGTAGTGACGTATGTTTTTTTCTTCCTTTCAAAACAACCAACTAATGGGCACATTAGTTGGGATGCCTTCTATGGCTTCTTTTAGGCATGGGAATTGTCCCTGACCCGTCGGAGAACCCGGTCCACCCGCCCGGTCGGGGACGGGGATTCTCCGCTAAATCGGGGATGGGGACGGGGACGAGGATCCCCGTTTTTCTCAAACCGGGGATGGGGACGGGGAAGGGTATCGCACTCCCCGCCCCGCCCCGTACCCGTTATATATTAATAAATTATATATATTTATTTATTTTAACTAAATTGGTAATTCACGATTTCATATTTCCTAATTAGGTTTAGAATCTAAATTTTTTTATTTATTTTGGATGTTAGTGTGTATTATTTTCGATGGCAAGTCAAAACATAATTACGGTTATGTTTTGTATATTATTGGATATGGTTTTATTTTACTCGTTATACGTTTTGGTATGTGTGACATCAAGTATTTTGTGAATTAAATTGAATTTCTTTTAGTTTAGGCTATTAATTAATTATATGACGTTGTGAAATTTTTTTGTATTAAATTAAAATTATTTTGATTTTATGTTTATTGGAAATACAATAAATTTAACGTGTGTGGTCTTTCGCGTATTTGATTTAAAATAGCTTATATAAATGGGAAAAAAAATTCCCGTTTCCCCGTTGGGGATGGGGATGAGGATGTGATTTTAATCCCCGGCGGGGACGGGGACGGGGATGGGGATGAAGTTGAGGAATCGAGGACGGGGATGGGGATCGAGGTCCCCGCCCCATACCCGCCCCATTACCATCCCTAGCTTCTTTGTAGTCATAGCGTCTTGTAGGTGAACACAGTCTACCAGGTAGGGATGCTCACGGGTTGGGTTGATCGGGTTGATGGCACTTGATCAACCCAACTCAATGCTTTCAGTTTGAAAAATCCCAACCCAACCCAAATCAAAGTGTAACCTAACCCAACCCAAACTGTACGAGTTAGTCGGGTTGATACTTTGATACATCAAAATATTCTCCTAACCTTAAATATTGTTTTCTCTCCTAATAATTTCTTTTTCATCATCAACCATTTATATCTTATCCATCATCAACCATTTATACCTTGGGAGCCTAATCGCTAAGAGAACCTGATATACATGTCATTAGAGAAAAAGTGTTAGGATTAAAGCATAGTGAGAACAAACATTTATATGAATAAAATTATAAAACTTATAATGCAGAAAACATAGCTTTAAACCGTTTTGATTATACCGCTAACTCACACTTTTCCAAGAAGACCAATGTACATTCATAGATAGCAAGGGAAGACCCGATTATTAATTTGTTGAGGTGGTATACAAAAATAGGCCACAACCCAGAGTTATAATTACAAGCTTTCGCCTCAAGCTTGTGGTGTACCTGGGTTGGTTTGGCCTCTTCCACAATCCTTGCCGCTGATGGTTATGGGTAAATCACAGTAAAGCAGAAAGGAAAGCCTCTCGGAGAACGTTTTCGTCGCCGTTAAATAACCATTATCTAGCCAAATAGCAGTGACCTCAACTTATTCAATATCTAGTCAAACGATAGTGACCTCAACTTATTCAGTATCTAGTCAAACGATAGTGACCTCAACTTATTTTGTATCAAGTCAAACGATAGGGACCTCAACTTATTCTGTATCTAGTTAAACAAAGTGACATCAACTTATTTAGTATCTAGTCAAACAATAGTGACCTCAACTTATTCAGTATCTAGTCAAACGATGGTAACCTCAACTTATCCAGTATCTAGTAAAATATTGTGACCTCAACTGATTCAGTATCTAGTCAAACCAAGTGACATCAACTTATTTAGTATCTTGTCTCCAACCAATATAAAGAGTATGTACGTTCATAAAGATTATCCAATTTCTATGCCTATGGATCCATTTGCATTCATTTAATATTTGTCACAACTTAAAAGTGAGAAACTATAATTAAACATATAGTTTTCATCATCTAAAATGCCATCATCAAACCATATATATTCAAAGTAAACCCAATACGTTCAAGATTTCATAACTTTAAATAAGGTATTTCCTTCCAAAAGTAACCTTAAAACGTTTATATTTTCAGTGGCTTATAACACCAAGATTTATATTTCCCCACGAACAACACTTCTCTTTTACCAAAATTTCACACCATTTCATGTAATATTCTCTCAAGGATGAGAATTCTATATATAGCTTAAATCATGATATTCAAACACAAGACACTATAAATATCTCAAAATGCACTTTTATAACGTAAAGATGAATTCTAATAATTTACTTTGTAAAAAGAGCAAAAGCCCTCAAATCTCCTAAAAATACTCAGATTAGGTCAAAGTTCATAAATGCTTGAATTATGTATAATGTTTAGGAAATTAAAATGCAATATTTTGTTAAGTATAAGAGTTTAAAAGATTAGAATTAACTCATCAATGTTAGGATTTAAGAGGAAACCCTAGAAATGGAGACTTTAAACTTGAATACCAAACTTACATACTTGATGTTGTAATAAATGAGATCTTAGAATTCTTCAAGAAATCCACCATAAATGAAGTTCTTGATGTGGGGATTAAATGAAGAGAGCGAGAGAAAATAAAAATATGAGATAGGTTGTTTTTTAGTGGCATCCCCTCCACACATTTATTCCATGATTAGAATTATATAACTAGGTTCGATCCTGCGTATTACACAAGATAATTTAAAAAAATTAAATTATGTCAGAAAAGTTATTTTACAAAATTAGAAGGATAATTGAATTCGGGAGAAGAGTTCTTACTGAAATAAATTTAAGAGTTCTGACTGAAATACGAGGTCTGACTAAAATAAGCGTTGACTGAAAACTGTTGTTTACCAGATATTTTGTGTTAAACACTGATTTAATAAAAAGACCATTATAATCCTACAAATAGTTAAATGTATATATATTTTACATTAGATATGTTAGCTTATATCCAAAAAGAAATTTTTGACAACTTTTGTTCATCCCAATATTAAGAGCATCCCCATGAAATTTTAACTTATATAAAAAATAATCTTCAATGAACTGCTTTTTTACATGAAATATTAAGAGCATCTCCAACCCCAAGCAAAAGAAAACCCAGGGTAGAAACTTTTTCATCGTCTACCTCCCTTCCTCGTCCATCCGCCATTTCCTACAACAGTACATCTTGAGCGATACAAGCTCAGCCGGAGGATTCGCTTCCTCCGCCACTGTACAAAATGTTCTTCGCAACATCGTCGTTTCGGCGAACAATATCCTACTCCAGCAACGACTAATCATCATCCTATCTATTGCTTCTGCCGACCTGTTTGATCGTTTTGATAGAACCTCGAGGTTTCTGGGTATTCAACGACTCTGCCGATTTTATATCTTGACAAAGGCTATTCACATTTATTTGGTGATAGTAATTTACATGTTCTAAAATATGGAAAATCTGTTCATTTATCTCTTGATGAAAGAATTGTATGCAATTTTTCTTAATAAATTTAGAATTTATTTTATGGGTTTATGATGATTTTTCATTTTTTAATTTATTTTTGCAACTCTGTCGATCTTATCTTTTGTTTAAAGCTATTCGCATTTATTTGGTGATAATAATTTACAGGTTCTAAAAGATGGAAAATCTATTCATTTATCTCTTGATGAAAGAACTTGTATGCATATTTTCGTAATTATTTTTAAAATTTATTTTATGGGTTTTTGATGATTTTTCATTTTTTTTAATTTATTTTTGCAACTCTGCCGATTTTATCTTTTGATGAAGGGAAAAAGCTAAAAAGATTGAGACTATTATCAAACTTTGCAAGGCTAGCTATATGCTTAACACATGCATTTCAAAAGGTCTAAGACCAGAGTCTAAGCTACGCGGGAAAAGACTAAAAGTTAAGCAGAAAAAGACTAAAAGCGACTCACCAGAACGCAACACATGTCCCATTTGTTTACCATATATGTAATATATGTATATATTTATATATATATATACACACACATATATATTACATATATCTACATCCATATATATATATATATACATAATTATAAACGTATAAAAATCCGACGAGGCTTGCTAAAATAATACTTTTCTTACCAAAATTTCCAGGTTTTACATTGTATGATGGACATATCAGATCAAATTATCCCAAGCTTTAGCAGAATTCATCAATAGTCTATATGTCATACATAAGGAGGCTTAGTTATGAACCAGAGGAAAAAGAAACAAGGCATATGTCATGAGAGCAAATGAGGCCTAAGAAATCACTGACATTGTTTCAGGTTTGTTTCTTGGCAATAATTATTGTACCCTAGTTTTATTCAATTCAAATACATCTAGAAGCTTTGTTTCAACTATTTGAATATAAAAGCTAAACAACTAGAATAAGAGTAAGGTAGTAATGACAATTTGATGGTGGTCAGATAAAGGTTATTAAGATTCTTGAGGATTGTTCGATCAATTTTAAGGGTTAGAAGTTAGCTAGCTAAGTTGATGTGCTTAAGAAAAATGTGATATAATATCAAAATGATTTTCATTATTTCATCATCGATGTAATAGGAATTTGATGATTGTGAATTTCTTGGTTTAAGAGAGTTGGGTGTTTGCCTAGCCTTCCCTTTAAGTTGAGAATCTAAGTCGTGAAAGGACTTTATATTGTTAGTGTTGTGATTAGTTGGAAAGTGAAATTTATAGGCAATTATATGCTTATGTTTGAATAAAGGATTTATGTTCTTATTTTGGTTGGATTTGTAATTTTAGATGAGTTTATTTTGTTCCGGTTGATTATTGATGAAAATTGCAGTTTCGGTTGATTAATAGTGTTTAGTATTTGTTTAAGGATTTTGAATTAAAATGTTGGAGTATTGCAATGTGTAAAGGAATACAAGTGAACATATTAATTTTATTTGGAGATTGAAAAGTGTGATGTATTGAATATCATTAAGTATTGTTTGTAGTGATCGTGTGCTATAATAGTGGTATATTGTGATTGTATATTTTTTGTGGAGTCGTATCGTTAAGTGAAATCTT
Source organism: Silybum marianum (assembly GCA_036898165.1). Classification (NCBI taxonomy): domain Eukaryota; kingdom Viridiplantae; phylum Streptophyta; class Magnoliopsida; order Asterales; family Asteraceae; genus Silybum; species Silybum marianum. The sequence goes on along the minus strand of CM072530.1, from coordinate 40,721,636 downwards.
GCAAGTGTAATTATGCTTTTGGTGTTTGATCTTATTTCAAGTTTGATCAAGTAATGGCAAATTTAAGGATTTTTTCGGGAGATATAAAATTGTTGTTTGTCTATTAAATTCTTGGGAGAGTATGAGAAAACCTTTGGTGCAAGTTCTAGTTAAGGTGTTTGCTATTTTGTTTTTTTGGCTATTGATCTAAAGCTTGCATTTGTTACTGATGTTTTATATTGAAAATGAATGTTATGATTTTGAGAAGGTATGGTGAAAGTGTAGACTGTGGCGTTTGTCGTGAAAGGTCGATAAAGTTAAATTATTATTAGTGTGAAAGTTATCATGGGTGATTATCATGTTTGATGTTATGTTATTTGGATTAGTGTCGCCCAGGCATGAGTTGCTTCTTTTGTAAACTAAGTAAATCTCCAAGTTATTTTAAAAGTTTGTGAGTTATAGTATGATTTGGTGAAAAATTTTGATTTTATTGTTTTTAGAATTTGTATCAACTTTGTACGGTGGATTCTTCAAGTAATGGTTTGTAATAGCCCCCAACTCTTGTTAACTTAATAATTAGGCTAAACACTCATGGGCTTTCTTTCAAATGCAAACTGAAGTCTTTTGTTTAAGGATTTGAGGGTATAGGAAGGGGTCTCCTAAAAACCCTTTCATCTGGAAGAAAACGTTTCAAGGTGTAATGTGTGTGTGTGTGATCATTTGGTGGAAACATGGAGAAGAAGGAATTTGAAGGAATCCTCAAATTTTGGAAGAGAAAACATATAGAGGAGTCATCAAGTTCAGGTCTGGCTTCACATTCTTGGTTAGAGCCATCCATTTTCATTAGTAAGGGTTGATGTTAGTTGTTCAAGGGTTCCAAGCTCTTTGTGCTAGATCATTTGGGAGAAGGGTTGAATGATTCAGTGATTAATCATTGAGATTTTAATCTTTTGGTAAGAAGACCTTGTGTTCATCAATGGAGTCTTCTACTTTATTGGATTGGAACTCTTATTTTAATTCCATTGATGATATTTCAAGGTTAAGTTTTGAAGTGAATGTTTTAATCTTTAAGTTCTTGAGTAGTATGTCTTGGGTTTGATTTGGAATAGTATCTTATTTCTAGATAGAAGTTTTGAGGCTTAGATACTAGTAGATGAATGTTAGAGTTGAGTTTTGGGGGTATTTTTGAGTTGCAGGGGTAAGGAGCACAAGATAATGGCTCCTGCGGGTTGCCACGCGGGTTAAGCCGCAACAAAAGCCGCACAACCCACCACTCTCAAGTTGCGATTCGTGCGTTTCGTTTTTCGTATCGAGCCAAGTCTTGGACCATTGATTTAGGGTTTTATCTTAGGACCAAAATGAAAGACTTATGAGGTATTACATTAGGTTAACAGCCATTTTATCTTGGTGAACGGTTTGGAAGTTTTGACCGTTTGAGCTTGAGGCAAGGCGTGCCTATTTTATGTGAGTTCCCTATCTTTTCTAAATGCAATGTGATATGTTCCAAAAGCTTTAAACACTGGTTATAGTTTTAATACGTTAAATTCTTATATGCAAACTTAACATGATCACTTTTATGAGAATTAGGTTCTATGTGCACTACTTGTTTTGTGTGGGGTTACATGGCAATATTATAATTTACATTTTAAATCCTATTACCACGATGGGAATGTGGACATATAGGTATGGTTCATCCTAAACCGGGTTGTCACGAAGGGAATATAACGGGGAAATCACTCTTAGCCATGTAACGTCCGTCGGTTGTTTTATACCCGAAGGGAATGAGTTATTTGTTCAATTAACCATTGCATGTTCTATTTCTAAAATTATTTTGGTGTTAACTATTTATTTAGGAATTCACTAGACATTTTGGTCTAACCCTCGCTTTTCAAAACAAACTATTTTCAGGCAGGTACATTGCGAGGAAAGGAGATAAGGGTAAAGGGAAGATGTGAGCTATTATAGAAGATCTTAATTTAGTATGTTCTCATTTAGTAATTTCAGTTGTTGACTTTAGAATTTCTGCTGCTCATTGAATCTTGTATCGCATTAATCCTTGGCTAGTTAATCTTATGTTGGTTTAACTTTGAATATTTATGTCTAATTTAGTTTCTAACTTTGGGTCGTACAATTGTTATCAGAGCCATAGTTTAAGCGAGCTAGGTGGCCGTGTGGCACCTAGTCTTATACTTTAAGCTAGGGGTCACAACTGAAATGGGGAGTTATTAAGAGAACCATGACAAGGATAACGATAATAAGGTAGGGAGGACCGTCATGTTTGGTAAATTTGGGATTACACTTGGCCAATGTAATTGGGAATTTATAAGTACATGTGTGTGCTTGTTTTACCTTATTACAATTCAACTGTTATTTAAGCTAGATTTGTTGTTCTCAAAAAGTGATCATGTCAGCTCTCGTTACAAGAAGCCGATCCGCAACCATTCCAAGGTCGGATCATCCGAGCTTCGGGAGAATGACCCGATGGGATTAGGAGGTGCGATCAGTGCTCCAGTAAGAGGTAGAGGCCGAGCAAGATTACTGATAACACCAATTTTTGGTGTTATTATTACACCAATTTCCATGTCGTTTAGCTCGTTTCCAAACAAACGAGGTGTATTTTCTTACGATTTTGTGTGAGTGGTATAAGAGTTGGCCGATTTGGAGAAATAAAAGAAATCTGATGTTTTTCGGTAAAATTCGAGATTTTATGTTCTCATTTGATAGAGGATGTAATTACGAAGCCAACGGTTCTAACCGGAACCAAATCAGATGGGAGATGCACAAGTTATGGTCAAAACGGTGTTAAAGCGGATAACGAAGCGGGTTACCCGCTTGAGAAGGAGCTTAACATTCTGAGTTGGTTGGTGTACAAAAGAAGGCGGGTAAAGAAGCATGTTGACCCGCATTGTCAGCCGCCTAAGTGGCTGTCCTGAAGGAAGAAAACCAAGAAGGCGGGTGAAGAAGCGGGTGAACCCACATGGCTACCCACCTGGGCTGCTGTCTTCAATTTAAAAGCTTATTTAAATCATTTTTTCTGGACTTCTTCTTCTCCATCTTTGATAACTTCGTTATTTTATAAGTTTTTACCACTCAAATCATAAGCTTTAGGGCCTGTCTTGAAGTAAAAATTGGTATTTTTGGACTAATATTTGTGCAAAGGTTGTGTAAGCATACATGATGCATTTTGTAGTGAAAACTCATGTTTTTAAGCCATTTGATGATCCAAGTTGGAATTCTTGAAGAAAGGAAGAATGAGGAAGAAAAAGCTGGAATAAGAGGCAATTGCGAACCGAAAAGCGACCTGGGCATGACAGGGTCTCAGTGAAGCATCGCAATTCATGTACCGTAGCTTGGAAAATCTCAACCACAAAAAGTGCGATGCGGGTGACATAAAAGTGCAATCATGGTAAGTGGCCAGGTCGCAGTTCTTTGTCGCAATTCGCCATTTGGGTATAAAAAGATGCTAAATGAATCAGCTAGGGTTATCTCGGGATTTGTGGACGCTAGGCTTGTTGCAGAGGCTATTTTCAGACTTTTGAACCTAGAAGGGAGGAAACCATTGATTGTAGAGGTGGAACTAACAAGAAAACTCAAGATTGGTCGTTGTCGTGCCTGTTGACTTTCCAATTTAAAAAAAACATATAATCATGATTTTTACCGAAGACAATGGGTATTTTTCTCTCTCTCTCTCTCTCTCTCTCTCTCTCTCTCTTAAATATGAACCCCTAACCCTCAATATATATTGCTTGGAAATACAGAATAAGGAAACTAGAGAATAAGACATTATACGCTTCCATTTTCTAATCGAGAGCTCCAAGTGGGCCATTTTTGGTAAGCAGAACTGGCGATGCGGGATGAACCGGAAGCCGGGTTACGGTGCCAAACTGCGCGCTAACCTAGAACCCACAAAGGGTGTTGGTCGATTAAGACAACAGGACGGTGGTGGCCGAGTTTCCCCGCACGCGGCTTGGTTTTCTCTATCATTCATTGGGGGAGTTTTTCATTCCATTGTATCTTTTTTTGGAAAAACAATATGTTGGGATGTTATTATCTTCATTCACTGATTTTATTTGTTGCTAGTAGCATGAGCTAAACTATTTAAGGGTTGGGGGAAAGATGGATTTTGGATTCTTACTTTTAGTTATATGATATTTGCATTTATTGAGTTATTTTATCTTGTTAGATGAGTTTTTCTATCTTATTCTTCATATGTTGCTAGATAGGCCATCTTGCTAATTTATGGTTGTGATTCCTTTTGAGAAATTGGTTTTATAACTAGATTAAAGGTATTTGAACATATGGTGAACTATTGGATAGAGATATACCAAGTAAACCACAGTATTGTGTATGCTATTCTTGTACTTAATGAATTGATTGTTTATGTTTGTTAATCGAGAGATTTAATCTACATTTCATGATTCATTCTTGCCATTATTTGAGAAAGAATAGTAAGTATTTGAGGAATAACAATTGTTTATCTTGTTAAATGACTCATGAATGTGTGTCTTGTTATTGTTAGTGGAATCCAAATGAAGTCCAACCCTAACCTTCTCTAATCTTCCAAGTATATCTTCGTGTCAGTTATTATTCTCTTGTTTGAACCTTTTATTGTATGAGCTTGCCTTCGTTGTCCCTAGATTAGTAGTTTAGTTAATTTCACACCAACTCAAATTTGCGATCGTTCAGTTAATAATTGTCATAGTCATTGTGATACTCAGTGCCTAGTTTTGTGGTTCGATACTCATACTTCGGTACTCTACAACTTGATTTGACCCGTAACCGGGATGCTGTCTTCAATTTAAAAGCTAATTTAAATCAAATTTTCTAGACTTTTTCTTCTCCATCTTCCACACACGATTAGGGTTTCCATAAGGGGTGATTTTTGGTGATTTCAAGACATCTTTTGGAGCGATTGAAGTGGAGAAACACTAAGGGATTAAAGATCTAAAGCCAATTTCATCAACATCTCGTGGAGATTCATCACCAAAAAGGGGTTTTTGTTCTTATTTAGATTTTGCTTTGATTTCCATGTCTAAATTAGTGCTTTCTTCTTTCTTAGTTTTGTTTTTTACCACCTCGAACATGAACTAATCTTTAGATGTTGGGGGGTTGGATTACTTTTGATTTTAAGCATATGAACATATAAAGTTGTGATTTTTATTAGGGTTCTTTTAATTAATGAAGCATACGAGCATTGTGTTTAAAGCTTTTGTAAGCCTGATCAACTTGCAAACTGATTCCATTATTATAAATTAGTTTGAGAAAAATAATTTATAATTAGATGTATGATTCATGTGCCTAAGGTGAGAACCTGTATAGAGATATACCAGTTAAATCTTAGTACTCTTTACAATCTTCTTCTTCATAAATTTCTGGGTTTGTGTATTGAGATCGAGAGATAAAATACATATTTTTCAGGGATAAATCGGTTATTACTCGAGAGAGAGTAACAGTGACTTTTGTGATTGTCTATTCATTAATTGGGATTTACCTTATAATTATTACGTCAGATGTGTTCTATGTGAACACCATTAGGACCCTAACTCCCAACTGCTTTTCTCCTGTAAGTTTCCAACTTTTTCGTTCTTTAAATTGTTAAGACTTTCTTTAGTTTAATTAATAATTGCATTATTCAACCAATCCAAATTTCGACTGTTCAGTTAATATTTACTATAGTCATTGTGTTACTTAGTCCCTAGTTCTCTTGGTTCGATACCCGTACTTCCAATACACTATCACCTGTTTCGACCCGTACATTGAGGTTAGATTTAGGGGGGGGGGGTGTAAACCCGCCTATCAAGTTTTTGGTGCCGCTGCCGGTGAGCTAGTTTTCGCTAATAACACTACTAGCTATAAGTATTATTACATTGGACCTTTTTATTTTCTTGTTTTATTTTGTTTTCATTGTACTCTCAATTTCTGGTATACTGAACTTTACATTTTATTGTAGGTAATTCATAGTTTATGCAAAGGAATACCGGTGACATAAACTTATTTCCATTTGACCCAGAAATTGAAAAGACCGCACGTCAACTACGAAGGGGAGCAAAAGCTGAAAAATTATGAGCAATGGAAGCCGAAAGACTACGCCAAGAACAAGAAGAACGATTGGGACGTGAAGAGTGTTGGTCCCTAAGGAGTCTACAAGAGTTCATGGATATAGAAATAGTTTGTAGAAGGGGGGGGGGGTTGAATACAAACACACAAATTTTTAGATTTTAAATAAGTTTATATTGCATAAACAAATTTATAGTTACAAGCGGAATTAGAACAAGTTTTAACCTATTCTATTGTAACTAAAAAACCACTAAGATTGATGCACACGAAGGAAGTAATATAGAATACAGAAAGTTGAAGAGAGAAAGAAGCAGACAACTTAATGAAGAAGATATCTTCATCTTATTTATACCCGTTTGCATTTAATGCAAGACAAAAGATATATGCCACGTGTCAAGCTTCTACAGGAAGCTTGTCCTTTGTTAATAAGACATCCATTCTTTTGGCCGCATATGAACAATACTATATCAGATGTGATGGGGACATAAGAGACAATCCGTACGTCCTTCTCTGACACAGTATAGGGTTTGTCTTTTGTGCATCGAGGATAAGGTCAACGTTAATCTTGTATGAGAAGCTTCATTTGATCGCTGAGACTGAATCTTCATGGATGAACTTTCAGTATCGCTGAGGCTTCACAAGACTTCACACTTTGGATAGATAATCTTTTCTATCGCTGAACCGCTTCAGGTCACTTAGCTGAATAATCAATCGAGTCTTCGACTTGGTCTTCATCTTTGCTATCTCTTTCTTCATCTTGGTCTTTGACTTTCGCTGAATAATCTTTGCTATCTCTTTCTTCGTCTTGGTCTTCGACTTTCACTGAATGGTCATTTGGTGTGATCGCTGATCTTCAGATCTTCAGAGATAAGCTTAAGGTTGCTTGATCTTCAGCGATCGCTGATGGCAGTCAGCATATGCTATCGCTGAATTTGAACTTAAGCTTATGCAAGGGAATTTCACTAAGTGTAAAAGGAATCATATTCAAATCACTGAGAGGAGTTATGATCAACAATCTCCCCCTATTTGCTTATGATTAAGCAACATCGGAAACTTGCTTTAACAGACTAGTAAGGACTTAAGAAATATTCAAAATAAAATTTCTAAGTACTAATCTGTAAAGTCTTTTTTTCAGCTAGTCTAGTATCTGAATTGAGTTTCATTTATAAGGATATGAAAGCACAATTTTTTTTTACAATTAAATAAGCATAAAGTACATTCACTGATTAAATTTTCAGAGTGAAAAATCAGTGAGTAAAAGTAGTTAAAGAAAATAGAACTCTTATGTTCATTGTCCCATTTACTGTTTTCAGGGATCTTTTCAGTACATAGATGGAGTAAAGTACTTTGTTGAATTTCATTAATAATCAATCTGAAGAATTTACATAAAATGAAATTACAACAATAAGGTAAAGTACTTATAACTATTACAAAGGAAAGGAAAGCTAATGACTAGTTAGTTTAGACTTTCGTGTATTCTGTCTGATCATCAGCGGATCATTCGACCATCAGTGACAATACATGATCTTGATGAAAGAAGATGGGGCTTTGTGTACTTCTTGGTTTATGAAGAATCCATGGATTCTTTCATTATCCATGAAGATCATGCCTGGTTCAGGGAAATAGATGACGTCATTTTCTTCATATACGTGGTCTTCAGGGAGAGAGGTGTTCAGCATTGAAATATCAGGGATCTGCATGTGACAGAGAATACTTTCAAGATCGAATTTGGTTTCATATTCGTTCTTAGAACTTGAACCTCCTTCGGCAGTTGATCTTCATTTCTTGATTGGCTTAGGGAGAGGAGGAACCTGTACGTATTGAAACATCCTTTGCAGCAGCTGACCCAACATTCTTTCCACCACGTCCTTGAATTTAGATTTGGAACCCTGAATGGCATCTATGATTTCTAGCCATCCAGTGTATCCATAAATCTTTAAGAACTTGGCTTCTTCTTTCTCAGTTCTGGTGTTTCTAGTCATTCGTACATATACCTTCAGACCTCTTCTTTTGGAAGGACGTCCTTGATAGTTGCATGAATGATCTTAGAGTCAGATCTTCGAAATTTGAATCTTTCAATGCACCAGCGAAGCTCTTCTTCTCTCTGACGTGTGGCTTCAGCGGATAGTGCACTTAGGATTTTTTCTTGGGCACGAATTAGATCTAGGTTTAGGTTTTCTTGTGCAAGTTCTCTCTGTGCTAAAGCTTCAGCGACCCTTTCACTTTTCTCTAGTTGCTTCTTGGTCGCTTTGTCTTTTGCAGCATCTTCCCTGAGAAGTTTTCTTGCAAGAGCAAGATCACTCTCTGTCTGCTTGATCTTCTCGTCCCTGATCCTTTGAGCTTCAAGTGCCTAAGCTCTATCTTCCTTTGACAGAAAATAAAAGTCATCCACCATACTTATTGGTACGGCGTTCTCTAGTTCAGCATGTGGCACTCTTATTCTGTTTGCTTCGAGTTCCCTCAAGAAGCTTATTCGCATTTCTTCCTCTTCAGGTTCGCTTATGATAGGTCTCTGATCGCGATGCCTTCTAGGAATGAGGTCTTCTTCTTCTTCTTCAGAGTCAGTTTCAAAAATGTACATAAACTGCTCTTCAGAAGAAGGTTCCTTCACAAAATTGGAGTCCATTGGGGGACTGGACTCACTGAGAACGGGGGAAGGTGAGAGAGCTTGGTCAGAACCAAAATTTGGAGGAGAGAAGGTGGGATAAGTAGGGGGTTCAGAGATTAGAGAGATATAAACGATAAGGGGAAGGGTTACCTCTGCAGTGGTCTCCCCCTCAGGTATTGGGATGGTGGCATCCAGATCTATCACCTGATTTCCTTTACCTGCTTGGCCGGGCGGCTCCTGAGAAGGAGTTGATCCGTCCCCCAAAGGCTCAACGTAGTAGCCTTCAGGGTTGAAGATGCCTGGTCTACTACTCTTAAAGTGCTCAAAGGCACCTGGAGGAATATCATCGTCATCATCATCATCATTTCCTCCATACTGAGGGATGGTGTCTACTTCTTCATCCTCTTCCTCCTCTTCTTCCTCATCTTCTTCATTTTCAGCGATGGAGGGTTGTTGTTGTTATCGGTGCGCCAGGTATTCTTTCATTGGCCTGACCGATGATCTCATCAGCTATTTCTTCGGCTTCTCTCCCCCTCGATGTTGTCATGGGGGAGAACATGAACCACCATGGTCCGAACATTGGACCCTATATCTCTGAGAGACTCAGAGTGCAGAGACTGGTTGGTGAGGACATTTCCCAGGGATGCCCTATCAGCAGCAGTGAATGAAGGGCCAACGTCACAAAGCTGGTTGAGCTTCTGCATCATGTCAGCTTGAGTCTTCTGAATTGACTCAAGCGTTTGGCCTTGCGCCTTAATCTCTGTCTCAACCTGGCGGATGGCCTGAGCATTTGCCAGAGTGTCTGCTTTAATGGCATGAATGTCAGTGAAGACATTGTTGATCGTGGCCTTCATCCCTGGAGTTTCAGCGATGGTCTGAAAAATGTACTCAGCAGACCTCTGAAGGTTGTCCACCCGTACCCTGGTCTGAGCACACTCATTAACTATAAAGTCAATGGCAAGGAAAGTAGGGTGTGGAAGAACGATCTTCGGAACCTCCACCTGGAAGGGAGGGAGTTTGGCAGCAGCCTTTTCCTGCTTGACCTTAAGAATCTTCTCAGCGGTCATTGGCCGCTGAGAGCTCTTTCCTTTGCTTCCGGGAGAAAGAGAAGCAGCAATTGGAGAGGTGGTGATGGTGGTCGCTGTTGATGGTGGTGCGGTACCTGGTGACAACAGAGACAGAGCGGCCAAAAATAACTCTGGGTTAGATGAGGGATGATAAGACATGTTATGTATCCTAAGAGTATCGTGAGCATTGCTCTTAGGAACAGCGAGTGCAACGGCAATGTCCCGTGGATCATTAGACTGTGTCTCAGCATGTCTGTATGAGACATGCTGAGGTCCTGTGGTACTGGCTTTCCAAAATTCAGAGTATCGAAACAATACTGAAGTTTGAACATCATGCATTTCAACATCATCAGAGATAGGGACAACTATCTATGAATCACGCGTTATTGTGAGGACCAAAGAAGAGATGGTGGAAGAAGAAGAGAGGGATGTGATTGTATTACCTCGTGCAGCTTCAGCGGAGCTGACTCTAATACCTTTAGTGACCGGAGTCGTTGAAAGTGGGGGTAGTGCTGAAGAAGCGGCAACGGGATCAGAGACCATTGTTGTGGCAGAGGTTGACTGAGGCGTTGGTAGTACACCAAAATTGGAGAGGGTAGTCTGTTGAGAGACCACCTTCCTTGGCTTCTTTGATTTGGTTGCGATGGTCTTTTTATGACCATTAGCTGGTTGTTTCTTTTTGGGGCCGGTGGTGTCTGGGATACTCACTGATGGCTTGTCAGTGAGGTAGACACTGAAGCAGGGGCTCCAATTCCCTTCAACATGTAAGGGGTGAAGGGAGCATCATCTGGACGTCCCTCAATGTCCAGGGATTTCTTTCCCACCATTGAGAAAGAGTGATTAGCCACCTTAGGGTACGCATCCTCGAAGGCATGCTCCAAGATGGTTGCGAAGAATCTTGGGTAGGGGATGACGGGGTGCCTGTTTGCAACATTCACCCTGTTGACCATGTCACTGAAGATGTAGTCAGCAAAGTTGAGCTTGTACCATGTACAGAGAGCAAAGCCCCTGTCTTGGAAGTGTTTGCTCGCTTGATCGTGCGAGCTAGTCTTGGATCCCAGACACTGAATAACCTGGGTGAAGATGTATTGCCAGCGAGCAGGAAAGCGTTTCTTCTCCAGCTTGGAGCCAACGGTCATCAGCGAGGGGTTTTCCCATGCATATCCTATGGAGTCCAGGAAAGCGTCGATTTGCTGCTTGGAGGGTTCAACGGCCCACTTCTCATTCTTGCCATGTGTAGGGAGGCAAAGAGCATGCTTCAAGAATCCAGCAGTGAAGGCGAAGGGCCAAGAGTGGGAATGGTGAAGCCAATTGCTGGGAGTTCAGTTCCCTTGTCAGTGGTGCAGGTGGTACAGTGAGCCGTGTACCATAATGCTTGCAGATGCGAGGAGATGCCCACAGGGTTTTGGACGAAGGCATACATCAGCGGGCATTCCATGATGAAGGTTGCACCCTCCACAAACTGAGGACGCTCTGCAGGGATATCTACCAAAGCAAGGTAGTTGCAGGGCTTGAACGTTGCCATTTCAAGGGGAAAGTGGCAGACAGAAGCAGCGATCAAGGTGTCAGCGACGTTGGTTGCTTCAGCGACAGTTTCAGTGACTTTGCTGGAGGAGGCCATTTCTGTAACATAAATGGGAACACCAAATAGAAAAATCATGGTTTAATACATAAATGTATAAACCAGAGTTTGGTATAAAGAATACCAATTGTAAGGAGAAAAGAAACAAGTGTTTTGATGAACAAGGTCAAAATACTTGTGGAAAAAAAAAATTAAAATACCAAATGTATTAAAGAAGTTTGGTATATAAATAGATTTTGTAGGTATAGAATATAAAAGATGGATTAAACTCAAGAAAATAGTCTTATGTTCTTAAGAAAAAACTTAGAACGCGATTTTGATCAAAGAAACAGTTGGCTTTCGATATTTAATCCAGATTCTTATTTTATTACCCTAGTTTTTTTTTTGATTAAGAAAAGTAAAGAGAAGTGAAATAAGATGTTTCCAGTTTAATGTGTATGGTTAGATCAAACCTTAGTGGACTTTGGGAAGAAAAACGCACAAGTGCGTGTTCTTGCTGTTCTTGAGAAAACTTGAGAATCGAGTGAAAATCCTTGCCTTTTGAAAGGTTATGAGAGCGTAAAGAGAGAAATGAGACAAGGATTTGCTTAAATAGCATGAGGAGAGAGAAAGGAATAGCTAAACGACGGTTTTAGCTTTTTGAAAAGTAATGATGACCTGGCGCATGTTCCTAGAAAGGAGTTGGAAGGGAAACATCATGGTCCGTCTTGTGTCAGAAAAGGTCTGACGTGTCCTTTTCTTATTAAAAAAATATAATGATCATTATCTTTTTAGAAAGTGAATCATTATCTTTTAAAATTTTCATCAAGAACAATAAAGGATTGTAAGTGATGAGTTTTATCCTTTTAGATTCATTCCCTGACCAAAGAAAAAATCAGGGAGCAAAAAGGATTAGAAGATAATACCTGAGTGAGAAAATACAGATATCGCTGAATCAGAGTTCAGTGAATGGAAAGTTTGAATGCTTTGTTTGTATCACTATTTGTTGTTCACTGAGTAATAATTATTCAGCGTTCAACATACCAAGTTCGCTGATGAGTAGATTGAATCTAGTCTCATCAAGAGGGTTGGTGAAAAGATCAACGAGCTGATATTTAGTGGGTGCAAAATGAAGCTCAATTTCACCATTCATCACATGATCTCTGATAAAGTGATATCGAATCTCAATGTGCTTGGTTTTAGAGTGAAGTAGAGGATTGTTTGCAATTGTAATAGCACCAGTGTTATCACAATAAATAGGGATCTTGGAGAGCATGAGATCGTAGTCTCTAAGTTGATTTCTCATCCAAAGGTTTTGAGCACAACTTCCAGCGGCTACGTATTCAGCTTCAGCGGTGGAGGTGGATACAGAGTTTTGCTTTTTACTTGTCCAACTAATCAATTTACCACCTAGTAGCTGATACCCACCAGTGGTGCTCTTTCTATCTATCTTGCAACCTGCAAAATCACTATCAGAATAACCAATTAGATCGAATCCTGAGCCTTTGGGATATCGAAGACCCAGATTAGGAGTTCCTTTCAGGTATCTGAAGATTCGCTTTCCACGAATGAAATTTTCTTTAAGAAGAAATTTAGAAAGAGTATCATACCAAGCTCTAGGAACTTGTTTCAACCCGTAAAGATCTTTTTCAAGTTTAAAAACATAACTAGGGTGGTTAGGGTCTGAAAAACTAGGGGGTTGTTCAACATAAACTTCCTCGCTGAGTTTTCCATTTAGAAAAGCACTTTTAACATCCATTTGAAAAACTTTGAAGTCTTTATGGGCAGCATAAGCTAAGAAAAGTTTTATAGCTTCTAAACGAGCTACAGGTGCAAAGGTCTCATCATAGTCAATACCTTCTTCCTGTCTGTATCCTTGAGCGACAAATCTAACCTTATTGCGAATAACAGTCCCGTTTTCATCTAGCTTATTTCTAAACATCCATTTGGTTCCAATCACTGTTTTACCAGAGGGTCTAGGAACAAGATTCCAAACTTTGTTTTTACGAAACTCAGTTAGTTCTTCTTGCATCGCTGAAATCCAGCTAGGATCAGAGATAGCTTGATCTATCTTTTTAGGTTCAGAGAGAGAAATGAAGTTAACATAGAGACATATATTACCTGTACCTCTACGTGTTTTGATACCTGCATTAGGATCACCAATAATCTGATTTATTGGATGATTTGCAATCCATCGCTGAGCCGGTGGTTGAGGAGAGAGATCAACCTTAGATTGAGCGAATTGTTCTTCTTCTTCTTCAGGGACTCTTCTTGTTGTTTCAGCAACAGGTACTTCATCATTTAAAATCAATTGAGGAGACTCAGGGGATTGATTTACAGAGGATGAAGCTTGATTATTCACTAAGGAATTTTCAAGAGAGGCTTCCGAAGGAGGAATCTGATTGGGAGGAGTAACACTGTTCCCTGAGGATGGATCATTGCTAGTAGGTATTTCAGGGATTTCATCATCACTTGTTTCAGCTGGAGGTTGATTGTTGAAATAAGTTTCAGGTTCTCCATAGTGAGATTTCATCCATGCATTTAATTCTTCATCTTCATCAGGGATAGGAGAAGTATGGGGAGTACGGGATTCATCAAAGTTGACGTCCATGTATTCTTGAACGTGTTGTCTTCTCTTGTTGAAGATTCTGAAAGATTTAGATATTGAGGAGTATCCAAGAAATATTCCTTCATCAGCTTTTGGATCGAACTTACCCAAATGATCTCTGTCATTCAGAATGTAGCATTTACATTCAAAAAATGTGAAGATACTTCAGAGTTGATCTTCTTCCATGAAATAATTCATAAGGGGTTTTCTTGAATCGTTTCACAATCAGGGAACGATTTTGAGTGAAGCATGCTGTGTTGACTGCTTCAGCCCAGAATTGACGATTCGCTGAGCATTGAGCGAGCTGCTTCAATGATAGTTCGGTTTCTTCTTTCAGCAACACCATTTTGCTGAGGAGTTCTCACTAAAGAGAAGTTGTGAGAGATACCTTTTTCTTTAAAGAAATTTATCAGGGTACTGTTTTTGAATTCAGTACCATGATCACTTCTCATGGAACGAACAATCAGATTGTTCAGAACTTCCATCCTTTTGATAAAAGAGATTATCACATCAAGGGTGTCACTTTTGGATCGAAGAAAGAATATCCACGTGTATCTGGAATATTCATCAACAATCACAAGAGTGTATTTCTTTCCAGATAAAGATTGGACATTGACAGGTCTAAAAAGATCCATATGGAGTAGCTGAAGAGGTGAGTCTCTGAAGAAACTTGTTTCGACCTGAAAGATGCTTTTGTCAGCTTTCCCTTTTCACACGCTGAGCAAAGAGATTCCTATGCAAAGCTATAATTTTGGAGGTCTCTAACAAGTTCCTTTTGAGACAATTCATTAATTGTCTTAAAGTTGAGATGAGAGAGTCTTTTATGCCATAACCAATTGACGTCAGAGGATGCTTTAGAGATAAAGTACATGTTCTTAGAGTGAGAACTATTCATATTGATGACATATACATTTTCAACTCTTTTGCCTGTTAAGGCAAGCTTATCATTGCAGTTAGTGAAAGCACATCTATTCCTTAGGAATAGAACTTTGAAATCTTTGTCACATAGCTGACTAACGCTTAATAGATTGTGCTTTAATCCTTCAACGTAGGCAACTCGACTAAACGAAGTGGCTCCATTGGACAAAATTCCATAGCCTTTAGTGTATCCTTTGCCATTTCCACCAAAGGTCACTGATGGACCAGCTTCTTCTTTGTCGTCAGAGAGTAGAGATTTTCTGCCAGTCATGTGCCTTGAGCATCCGCTATCAAGATACCAGATACCTTTAGCACTCTGCATACAACAAAGAGATTAATTGTTTGAAGGTACACATATTACTATGGGTCCTGCTGTGTTAGTGAGAGGAGTGGCGGAGGAGCTACTTGCTGAAGAACTCTCTTTAGTGGATATCTTCACCTTTGATGATTTTACAACCTTGGTGGATTTCACTCTTGCTGATTTATCAGCTTGAGCTACTTTCTTTTCATGAGCTAGTTTATCAGCTCTTGTAGCATTTGGACACTTACTTGCAATGTGGGTATTTTCACCACAATGATAGCACTTCCTATATTTATAAGGTTTGGAATTCAAAGTTTTCAGGGGGACAGAAAGCATTTTGTCAGGGATAGGACTTAGAATTCCTTTATCCATTGTTCTTGGAGGTATGACAACCTCTTCAGGGACAGGAGTGAGGTCAATCTTAATTTTGGGGGTTAACCTCTGAAAAGATTCAGAGATTTTCCTCCCAGATTTAGGATTGCTCTATGAGGAAGCAGAGGAATTCTTGTTCTTCTTCTGAACGTTCTTATTTCTAGGAACTTGGTCAAGAAACTCGTTCTTAATCACTTTCTTAGGTTTGAGCGATTTTAACACAGGAATTTTCTCATTTGAATGAGGTCTCTAAGAAGAAGAAGGATCAGGGATAGAAGAGACAAACATTCCAAATTTAAGCATGCAACGGTCTTTCTCTGATTCTTCCTTTTCAGAGTTAAAGCCTAATTCACTTCTTACTTTCATAGGGATCTGGGCATTGATGATCTCATTGACCTTATCAGAAGCCTTGCACCATCCTTCGATGGTAGCCTTCTCAGATTTGAGATCAGCGATGGCCTTCTCTCTTTCAGCGATAACTTGCTGTTTCTCGATGCTAATCGTTTGATTTACAAAGACTTGGTCCTTTAAGGTTTCCTCAATCTTTGAAAGTTCTTTGATTTTTAGGTGACAAATTTTTAATTATTCAGATAAATCAGTGTTAATTTTCTTAGCTTCGATTTTTCCATTAAGAGCATTATAAAAATCAACAATCATAGCATCTAAAGCAGATAAGTTATCACTTTCAGATATTAAGGAGATAGAAGGGATGGTTACCTGAGTAGAAGGAGACTCAGAGGAAGAAGTTTCAGATACTTCTTCAGCGTCTTCTATTCTTGCCATAAGACATAGGATGGCAAGATCTTTTTCATCTGTGCCTGACTCATCAGAGGTCTTGGCCTAGTCATCTTCTTCATCCCAATCAACTTCTTCAGCGATACGACCTTTGCCTTTTGGCTGGTTTTTCTTCAGATCTCTGTATTTATTTTTTAATTTCAAATACTTCTCTTTCTTATTAGAGGTCTGGGAGGTGGTAGGAACTGCAACTTTCTTGGATCTACATTCACTAGCAAAGTGACCCTTTCGCTGACAATTGTAGCATATGGCTGAGGCTTTCTCAGCGGGCATAGTCTTTGATTTATTAGAGTCAGCAAGAGTCGATGTTCTTCAAAATTTGCTCTTTCTGGCGAATCTTTTAAAGTTATTAGTTAAAAGAGCCAGGGAGTTGTCGAACTCAGAGATGTCAGCATCAGTGAGTTGATCTTCTGAATCAGTTTGACCTAATTCAGTGATAGAAGTAATAGTGGAAGAAGAAGTATTTTTTAAAGGATCTACCTCTGAAGACATAAGTGCCAAAGAAGTACTTTTGGCATCCTTGAGTTCATTGATGAGGTTTTTCCTCAAAACTTGGGATTGCTCTTCATTTAAAAGCATTCCGTACAAAGCACTTAAAGAAAGAGTTTCAAGATTCTTTGACAATTTCAGACATGTAGTGTACACTGCCCATTGTTCGGGTAGTGCCTCCATGAATTTTGTCAGAATTTCAGCATTTGAGTAGTCTCTGTTGACCGTTTTTAGATCAATCAACAGCCAGTTAAAACGTTGGTGAAGTTGGGAAAGAGTTTCACCTTTATGATGCATTAAGCTTTCATACTGTCTTACTAGATTAATACTTCTAGTGATTTGAACTTTAGAAGTTCCTTCATATTGAATACATAATGTATCCCACATGGCTTTAGAAGTCCTCATTTTCATTATTGAGTGATAGACTTCATCAGGGAGGGACATTGATATTATAGATCTGGCTTTTGAGTCAATAGCAACTTCTTTCTTATCTTCTTCAGTCCATCGATCAGGAGTTTTAATGATACTCCATTCAGGGATGGCTGGTGTAGCAGTGGTGGCATGAACACCAGCTACCAGAGCTGTAGGAACAAATGGTCCGTTTTCTATATAATAAGGGATCTTTGGATCTGATCCTTCTAGAAACAGAGTCATTCGTTCCTTCCACAATGGGAAATTATCATGGCTAAATCTTGGAGGTTTAGCTAAAGACCCATTGTCATTATAGTTTGTATTAGAATTTGACATTTTTAAAATAGTTTTGAAAAAATATTTTAAAAGTAAAAATAACACTGCTTTGATACCACTTGTTGGTCCCTAAAGAGCTTACAAGAGTTCTTGGATATAGAAACAGTTTGTAGAATGGGGGGGGGGGGGGTTGAATACAAATACACAGATTTTTAGTTTTTAAATAAGTTTATATTGCATAAACAAATTTATAGTTAAAAGCGGAATTAGAACAAGTTTTAACCTATTCTATTGTAACTAAGAAACCACTAAGATTGATGCACAAGAAGGAAGTAAGATAGAATACAGAAGTTTGAAGAGAGAAAGAAGCAGACAACTTGATGAAGAAGATATCTTCATCTTATTTATACCCGTTTGCATTTAATGCAAGACAAAAGGTATATGCCACGTGTCAAGCTTCTATAGGAAGCTTGTCCTTTGTTAATAAGACATCCATTCTTTTGGCCGCATATGAACAGTACTATATCAGATGTGATGGGGACATAAGAGACAATCCGTACGTCCTTCTCTGACACAATATAAGGTTTGTCTTTTGTGCATCGAGGATAAGGTCAACGTTAATCTTGTATGAGAAGCTTCATTTGATCCTTGAGACTGAATCTTCAAGGATGAACTTTCAGTATCGCTGAGGCTTCACAAGACTTCACACTTTGGATAGATAATCTTTGCTATCGCTGAACCACTTCAGGTCAGTTAGCTGAATATCTCTTTCTTCAGCTTGGTCTTCGACTTTCGCTGAATGGTCATTTGGTGTGATCGCTGATCTTCAGATCTTCAGAGATAAGCTTAAGGTTCCTTGATCTTCAGCAATCGCTGATGGCAGTCAGCATATGCTATCGCTAAATTTGAACTTAAGCTTATGCAAGGGAAATTCACTAAGTGTAAAAGGAATCATATTCAAATCACTGAGAGGAGTTATGATCAACAAAAAGGCAGAACGATTAAGGCGAGAGGAAGCAGAACGGTTGAGACGTCTAGAAGCAGAACGGTTGAGACGTCTCGAAGAGAAGAAAGATTTTGAGGATGAAGAACCAGATCCAAATGCTCATGTCCCGTTGAAATCCTTTACAAACCCAACAGTGATACGTACCAATAAAGGCATCCGGGCACCTAGAGTCAACGTGAACAACTATGAGCTCAAGTCTGTTATCATTCAATTGGTGCAGCAGAGACAGTTCGGAGGGTCTCCAACTGAGGACCCTCACGCTCACATACGCGCATTTGAAAGAATCTGCATCACTTTCAAAACTAATGGAGTATTAGACGATGCTACCAAACTCCGATTGTTCCCATTCTCCCTTCGAGATGCAGCACAAATATGGGAAGAGACCCTTAATATTGGGCCTATACGCACCTGGGATGCTTTGCTTGCGACCTTCTTGGAAAAATTATTTCCCCTGGGTCGAAATGCAGATTTGATTGCTGAAATAACCCATTTTGCACAATGGGATCAAGAGTCACTGTATGAGACATGGGAAAGGTTTAAGGTCATGCTCAGAAAATGCCCTCATCATGGACTTCATGGATGGATGATCATCCATACTTTCTACAGAGGTCTACACCCTCAGTATAATAATGATCTCACAGTTGCTGCTGGAGGGGCTCTAATGAATAAGTCCTATGAAGAAGCTACTGAGCTAATTGAAAACTTGGCTGCTCATAGCTATGCCACACCGAGATCTCCGATCAAACGGGTGGCCAGTGTTCAAGAATTTGAGGAATTAAAGGCTATCAAGGCCCAACTAGCTGCCATAAGCAACCATCTGAAGGTAAGTACCATCCAACCATCGCCTCCATATTGTTCAAACTTACTAGAATTTTATTCTTCTTATGAGTCACAACCAGAGCAAGTCCATTACATGCAAAATCGAAACAATCGACGTTGGAACGATCCATTCTCTAACACACACAATGAGGGATGGAAGAAGCACCCGAACTTGGCATGGAATCAGAAGGATGTCAACGGGGAACAACAATACGGTAATAATTCTAACTTTGCTTCTTCTTCCCAGTCTAATAATGCGTATCGTCATCCAGGTCATCGGCAAAGAAGATTTGAAGAAGGAAAATCCTCAGAAAAGAAGTCGGATTTGGAAGATATGATGATGAAATTCGTATCAAAAGTGGACACATCAGTCAAGGGCTTACATCTTCAGTCAGCACGCCAGCTTCAACGATCGGTGGTGTGAAAGTGGCAACCAACCAAAACACGCTTCCATTCAAATTTTGGAGAGGCAAATAGGACAGATTGCTGACGCCCTTCAATCCAGAATATCGGGTCAATTCCCTAGTCAGCCGGAGAAGAAACCGACAAAAGAATGCAAAGCAATTCATCTGAGGAGTGGAAAGGAGTTGATTAGAGATCCTACTCGTGAACCAGTAGTAGTAAAAGATACAGTCGAGGCTGAGGAGGTTGAATTTGAAGAAGTGGATGAGGAGATTGAAATGGAAAAGCCAGGTGCTGAAAAGAAAAAGCAAGAGCATCTTCCACCACAGCAACCAGTCAAACCAACAATACTGAAAGTCCCTTATTCGAATCGTTTGAAGGCTCACAAGGACGAGGTTCAGTTTTCTAAATTTCTTGAGATATTTAAGAAATTACACATTAATATTCCTTTTGCAGATGCCCTAGCTCAGATGCCTTCATATGTGAAGTTCTTGAAGGATATCATATCCAAAAAGAGGAAGATCGAGGAGCATACAATAGTCGCACTTACTGAAGAGTGCAGCGCCATCATTTAGAATAAGTTTCCACAAAAGCTTAAGGATCCAGGTAGTTTCACTATACCTGTTAATATTGGAGATTCTGATTTTGGTAGGGCACTATGTGATTTGGGTGTCAGCATTAACATAATGCCTATTTCTCTTTTCAGGAAACTCGGGCTAGAAGAGGTGCAAGCAACTAATGTGACACTCCCACTAGCGGATCGCTCGATCAAGTACCCATACGAAATCATTGAAGATGTACTGGTAAAGGTGAAGAACTTCTATATTCCAGTGGATTTCATAGTGCTCGATATAGAGGAAGACAAGGAAGTACCAATCATACTCGGTAGGCCATTCTTAGCAACTGCAAGAGCACTTATCGATGTACAAGGAGGAAAGATGACGTTAAGGGTCGGTGAAGAGGAAGTTGTTTTCAGTATATTCCTGGCAGCAAAAGATCGATTAGAGAACTATGAAATATACCGAATTGATGTTCTCGAGAATATACTGAGAGACGGTTATGGTCAAATGGGCACGGGAGACCAACTTGAAGAAACACTTATAGGTCTAGATTCCGATCAAGAAAGTGAAACAGTAACGCAATTAAATGCATCACCATCATTCAAGAGACCACCTATTAAAGACTTGGGAGAACCGATTGCCAAGTCACGACCATCCTCAGAGGTACCACCCACGCTGGACTTTAAGCCACTACCTTCTCATCTGGAATATAAATATCTGGGATAGAGCGAGATATTACCAGTCATCATCTAATCAAAGCTAACGGCTGAAGAAAAGCACAAACTCTTGACGATATTGAGAGCCCATTAATCAGCGATTGGCTGGACTATTACCGATCTGAAAGGGTTAAGTCTTACTTTCTGCATGCATCAGATTAATTTGGAGAAGGGGCATACACCAACCATTCAGCATCAACGTCGCCTCAATCCAAATACGAAAGAGGTAGTGGACACCATCCTTCTTCATGAACCGACACTATAATAGCCGTAAAAAGTCGTGCCACGACGTTAAATAAGGCGTTGGGTGGGAGGCAACCCACCGTAGGTTGTTTCTAATTTCCGTTTTCTAGTTAGTTTTATTTTTATTGTTTCTTGTGTATGTGCCAAAAACCCTTGATGTTGGAGTTCGTGGGGTGGAAAGGAACGAAAGAAATTGGGCCGAGAGAGGTAATTTGATATTTTAGAAAAGTTCTAAGTGGCCAAGACTCACATTCTATTTAAAATGTTAAAAGAAATCGACCAGGCGGGTATTAATGTGGTTAAACCCGCATGTAAACCTAGATAAGCTGATGTTCTTTTGAGATTGTGAATAGGGCGGATAGGAAAGCGGCCAAAGCCGCATGGTTAGCTGCTTAGCCGGTTGTCTTATACATTGAAAACTCATCTGGGCGGGTTTGGAAGCGGCCAAAGCCGCACATCAAGCCGCTTAACGAGTTGTCGAGAATGAGAAAACCAAGCCGGGCAGGTAGGGAAGCGGGTTCACCCGCATGGCGAGCCTCTTTGTAGGCTATCCCCTCGGCTTAAAATCCAACCAGGCGGGTTTGGAAAAGCGGTTTAACCCGTGTGGTAAGCCACCTAAGAGGCTGTCGATCTCTCTAAAACCCAAATTGGTAGTTGCTCAATTAAAACCTTAACTCACCACTCTCTCAATTCCCTATTGACTCACTCCATTTCCCTCTCGATTCACTCCATGAACTCACAACAGCCGGCGATTTTCTTCAACTTCGTCCCTACATCTTTACGATTCTTGGGTCCTATCTCGATTTCCCTCATCACACGGCTACCAGATACAATGGGGCGCTCGAAACTGGCTTCTCAAGCGAACAAATGGCATGACTATGGAAACCTACAACTAGAAGAAAGGGAGAAACTATGCTCGATGGACAATCCCGCCTTTAATCATCGTTTGGACATAATTTTAAAGCGCCAACTATTAGCGGAGCGGAATATAGACATTAAGAACATTCCGTGTGAACAACTCAAAGAAACCGCACAAAGAAGACAGCGGATAAGGTACATCCGGAACCCCGGGCAATACGACCCGACCATTATCTACGATTTTTACGCGGCACTAATACCGGCGGTCTTTTTGCACGATGCCTCAGTCATGGTACGTGAGGTGCAGGTAACCATGACATCTACGGCAATTTGCCGCCATTTTGGTGTACCCCAACCTGCCAATTTAGGCGCTACTTTTGGGGTATCACCTATACCCGGAGTAGCTGTGGTTGACTCTCAAGACCCCACTATCGCCTCATCCCTTAAGCAAAGTGGCTGAGGCTCATAGGTTCAGTCTGAGGACGAAATCCGAAAGAGCAAACTTCCATTCGACCTTGCAGCATGAAGGATGTTCATCAAACACAACCTCAACCCCTCCACGCACCACATGTCGCACGAGTCTTATATTGCATCCAAAATGATCTCCCATTAGATATCTGTCGCATTATTCAGCTGGAGATATTGGATGCCTGGTCAGAGAGGGAAACGGGCATCCTACCATTCCCCTCTCTCATCACCATTTCTGCTTAGAGGCGGGGGTGGTTCTCGGTGGCTAACACCGGCCGTTCCCCTTATAGATATTCACACATACAAGGCCCATCTCAAAGCAGCAGAAAAACTAGCCAAAAAGGCCACAGGGGGAGCTGAAACCTCCGCGAGACCCGCTCGCACTGCGACTGGTACCACCCGCACGCGATAGACTGATGAGAGTGACCGGCTTCCTGGGCCAATGAGATTGTTAATCAGATCGTAGAGCTGCGACAGCTCATCAACGAGAGGACAACACCACAGCCTAGCAACGCCAGTAGCTCGGCTACAAGACGGACAACACCAAAGAAGCTGAAAGCACCCAAGAAAAAGATAGCACCAGCGAAACGAGTCAAAAGACGGATGGAAGGTTCTTTCTCATCCTACACCGAGGACTGAAGACGGTTTGTTTTTTTTGAATTTCTCTTTTTTTTATTCGGGCATCTTCTGTTTTGGTACTGTAACTAAATTGCAATTCATACAACGTTGGATGAGTGTAAATAACTCGTATATTACTTAGTTGTCGTTATGCTATTGAGACTCAAACTCGCACATGGGGATAATGTGTGGGTAAGGTTTGGGGTTGCTCCCACGGGCACACCAAGCTTTGGACCTATGTGTATATGTCTCCTTTTAGCCACTAACATAATTTTAGATATTCGAATATGCGAAAATCGTGGAATTTTTGAATTTTTTTTTGCATTGTCTTGAAAATCTTTAGATACTGATTTAGTAGTGAGGAATGACTTTCCAGTTGCATGACTAGGGGACGTTAGTGGAGACCACCCCGAGAGGCAATTTGAGCGAAAAATCTACACGACATTTATTTATGAGAGGCACTTAATACATCAATTCATATACACATCTCTGTTAATTGTAATATGATTATAGTTTGATCTCATATTTTCTTGCATCAAGTTGTAAAGACGACCATCAGGATATTATGTCAAAAGACCAGTGTACGAATCGTGTGGACCTTAGGAGATGATCCCAGGCATTGTGTGTTGACATTATTGGAATTTTTAGCTACCGTATCCTTGTTCATTTTATTGTGTGTTTCCTAACCAACTTTTCAGCCAAACATATCTAGATTCGTTTCTATACCCAAGTATTTAACCCCAGCCCAAACACTAGCCAACCATTAGTCCGAAAGTGCAATAAAGTGTGAAACGGCCAGGGAATGAAGGACCGACATGGCAAGGAAAGAAAGGATAGAATAAACCGATTACTCCTAAAAAAACAAAAAAATGGGAAAAGAAAAGGGAATGTGGAAAGAAAACAGGCGGAGGACAGATCATACCGTTGAGCACTAAGGACTTTTGTTCAGTAATGACCTTCAATTCTCAGCCATAACCCCGAGCCCCATTACAACCTAATGAAGACCTAGGTGATCATTTGGAAAATGTGATTGTATACATTGGTTATTGACTACTATTCCTTGTCTTATTACTTGATTTCCTTTCTGAGATCACTTTGGTAACATCTGCGTATTTTTCAAATCCATATTCTGCAGTTATATAACTTCATACTGCATGAACCATTGCATGTGTTAATCTAGGACTCAAGTGCATTAATAGTATCCCGTGAGGTAGGGTCGAGGCGAAATCCTCTCTGAAAGTGTAACCGGTTAGTTTGACCTCACTATGGTGTCGCTGTTTTTAGTTCGATTTTCAATGCTTATTTTTCCAATCATCCACGATAGTAGTACATTCGAGTGTCACATTCTTACACTTCATGAGCATATAACACAGTCGTTACATTAGATTAGTATACCCGTGCTTAGTTATACGAGTTAGGATTACGGTTTAACTGTTCTTTCCTTTGTTTATCGCTAATTTGCTTGGGGACAAGCAATGCTTGGTTTGGGTTGTTAATAACACCAATTTTTGGTGTTATTATTATACCAATTTCCATGTCGTTTAGCTCGTTTCCAAACAAACGAGGCGTATTTTCTTACGATTTTGTGTGAATGGTACAAGAGTTGACCGATTTGGAGAAATAAAAGAAATACGATGTTTTCGGGTAAAATTCAAGATTTTATGTCCTCATTTGATAGAGGACGTAAATACAAAGCCAAAAGTTCTAACTGGAACCAAATCGGATGGGAGATGCACAAGTTATGGCAAAACGGTGTTAAAGCGGGTAATAAAGCGGGTTACCCGCTTGAGAAGGAGCTTAACATTCTGAGTTGGCTAGTGTACAAATGAGGGCGGGCAAAGAAGCATGTTGACCCACTTTGTAAGCCGCCTAAGTGGCTGTCCTGTAGGAAGAAAACCAAGATCGCGGTTTAAGAAGCGGGTGAACCCGCATGGCTACCCACCCGGGCTGCTGTCTTCAATTTAAAAGCTTATTTAAATCAATTTTTCTAGACTTTTTCTTCTCGATCTTCCACGCATGATTAGGGTTTCCATAAGGGGCGATTTTTGGTGATTTCAAGACATCTTTCAGAGCGATTGAGGCGGAGAAACACCAAGGGATTGAAGATCTGAAGCCAATTTCATCAACATCTCGTGGAGATTCATGACCAAAAAGAGGTTTTTATTCTTATTTAGATTTTGCTTTGATTTTCATGTCTAGATTAGAGCTTTCTTCTTTCTTAGTTTTGTTTTTTACCACCTCCAACATGAACTAATCTTTAGATGTTGGGGTTGGATTACTTTTGGTTTATAAAGTTGTGATTTTTATTAGGGTTCTTTTAATTAATGAAACATATGAGTATTGTGTTTAAAGCTTTTGTAAGCCTGATCAACTTGCAAACTGGTTCCATTATTATAAATTGGTTTGAGAAAAATAATTTATAATTAGATGTATGATTCATGTGCCTAATGTGAGAAGATCAAGCAAAAAAACAAGCCCCATAACAACCTGGATAGAGATATACCAGTTAAATCTTAGTACTTTTTACAATCTTGTTCTTCATAAATTTATGGGTTTGTGTATTGAGATCGAGAGATAAAATACATATTTTTCAGGAATCAATCTGTTCTAACTCGAGAGAGAGTAATAGTGACTTTTGTGATTGTGTATTCATTAATTAGGATTTACCTGATAATTATTACGGCTGAGGTGTTCTATGCGAAAACCATTAGGACCCCAACTTCCAACTTTTTCGTTCTTTAAATTGTTAAGACTTTCTTTAGCTTAATTAATAAGTGCATTATTCAACCAATCCAAGTTTTGACTATTTATTAATACTTACTATAGTTATTGTGTTACTTAGTCCCTAGTTCCCTAGGATCGATACCCGTACTTCCAGTACACTATCACTTGATTCGACCCGTACACTTGCAATTAGATTTAGGGGGGGGGGGGGGTGTAAACCCGCCTATCAAGGAAGTGGTAGGAGTGTGGGTCAAGTACCCATTCCCACTGATTGGGAACTAGAACTCGTGGTAGTGGACGGGGTCGTGGAAAAGGAAGGCAACCGATTAAACCAGAGGTGTCAGTGCAAGAAAGCTCCATCAGTGAATGAGGTTGGGGTCATAGTAGAGGTCAGGGACGAAATTCAACTATCGCCTTCGTGACTGAAATGGAAAAAATTCAATCCGCACTTCAAGTGTTAACGACGCATCAACCAAAGTCAGGATCCGGGAGTGGGGACAAGAGTGAGAAGAACAAGAACTCCAAGGACTCTAGTTTACCCAAGACCGTGGAGGGTGGTCATTCTTGGGAAACTCCAGCGCTGCCCAACTCCCCTAGGGTAACTAAAGGTTGTAGCTACCAGACCTTCACTACTTGTAAGCCACCAACTTATAATGGCAACGAGTGACGACGATTCGGTTTTAGCATTGCGTTGGTTACAAGAGATGGAGTTATCTTTTGACATTTGTAAATGTTCCGACAGGGACAAAGTGACTTATGTTATTTCGATGTTGAGATCGGGGGCAATCAATTGGTGGGTTATTGAGGCGTGTACAAGATGGTTAAAGGCCGCTAGAGACATGACTTGGGAGGCCTTTGTGGATAAAATTCAAATCAAAACTTTGTCCTTTCACTTCGATGAAGCAATTACGGAAGAAATCCTGAAGTTGGAACAAGGGGGAACATTTGGTACAAGAGTATGCATCAAAATTCAACAAGAAGGCACGATTTGCTGAGGTCTATGTGCCTAATGAGGCTCGACGGATTGATAGATTCATTTGGGGTTTCAAGGATAGCATCCGAGAGTTGGTGACCAATATTCGTCATCCCACTTTTCAGGCGGCCGTTGATGCGGCTAGGAACATTGAGAGGGAGAAACTTCGTCAGATTGATGAGAGAGATGAAAGTGGGAAGGATCGGGTATGGACTCCAAGAAGTCAAAATTTGTCAAAGTGGATCAAAAGGGAGGTCAAGGATGGAGAGGAAGACCTTGTGGGAAGTGTTACCGGGTGCACCGTGAGGAATGCGCGACTGAAGCGAAAGATTGTTACCATTTTGGATCTATAACCCATCTGTCTAGGGATTGTACCACGCTGAGGAAGTGTTACCAATGTGGGTCATCGGACCATCTCAGGCCCGATTTCCCACAAATGAAAAAAGTAGGATCCAATATGGTGGTATTCGTCAGGGAGACAAGGGGGTCGAGAAGAAGAATGAGTCGGCTAAAGCAAAAGTAAGGGAATTTCCAATGTCTATAGCTGAGGCGGAGGAGACTCCCAAGATGGTGATAGGTACATTCTTGGTAAACTCTTTATTTGCCAAGGTGTTGGTTGATTCGGGTGCTAGTTATTCTTTTTTATTGTCTGTATTTGTGAGATGTCTGGGAGTGAAGAAAAAGAGGCTTGATCATGCTATAGAGGTAGAGACAACCAATGATGATTTGGTTTTTGTTAAGGAAGTGATTAAGGGTGTACTATAGATATAGAAGGGAACCATTTACCGTTGCAACTTCATCCCATGCCTATGGGAGAGTTTGATGTAATTTTGGGGATGGATTGGTTAGCCATGAATAATGCGCATATTGTGTGGAATAAGAAGTTGATTTATGTGAGTGTGCATGATAAGGGGACGATGGTGACATATGGAAATCGACGAGATCGAAGGGCTAGCTTGATTTTGTTGGTTAAACCCAATAGGTGTTTGAGGAAAGGGTGTCAAAGTTTTCTAGCATGTGTAGTATATGCTAATAAGGAGAACAGAGGTATGTATGATGTTCCAATTGTGAAAGAAATTCCTGAGGTGTTTCCGGATGATTTGAAGGGACTACCTCTTGATAAACTTGGTACCGGGGGTCGTGCCTATAGCCCGAGCCTCGTATCATTTGGAATCTTCTGAGATAAAGGAAATGATGTGTTAATTGCAAGAATTGTTGGATAAAGGTTGTATCCGACCAAGTACTTCACCGTGGGGAGCGCCAATTCTTTTCGTTAAAAAGAAGGATTGGACGATGCGTATGTGTATAGATTATCGTGAACCCAAAAAGATCACAATGAAGAACAAATATTCCCTTTCAAGGATAGATAATTTGTTTGATCAACTGCAAGGGAGAAGTTACTTCTCAAAGATTGATCTACGTTCGGGGTATCATCAACTCAAAGTACAGGACGAGTATGTACCGAAGACCTCCTTCTATACTCGTTATGGACACTATGAATTTCTAGTTATGCCTTCCGGGCTAACCAATGCCCCACCAACCTTCATGGACTTGATGAATCGGGTTTGTCAACCATTCCAAGATAAGTTTGTCATTGTGTTTATTGATGACATTCTAATATACTCTTGATCGAAAGAGGATCACGTGAATCATCTTCATTTGGTCTTGGATTTATTGAAGCAAGAGAAATTCTACGCAACGTTTTCGAAATGTGAGTTTTGGCTTCGTGAAGTGTAGTTTTTAGGACATGTTGTGTCAGATGAAGGGATTAAGGTCAACCCGTCAAAAATCGATGTTATAAAGAACTGGGAGCCGTCTAGGACTCTTTCGGAAGTAAGAAGTTTTCTTTGCTTGGCAGGGTACTACCGTAAGTTCATAAAAGATTTCTCTCGAATAGCTACCCCGCTAACCTCTTTGACCAAGAAGGGTGTAAAGTTGGTGTGGGTGAAAGAGCAAGAAGAAACGTTTCAGACCTTAAAAGAAAGACTAAGTAGTACACCAATATTAGCTCTGCCAACGGCAATGACGATTTTGTAGTTTATAGTGATGCGTCTAAATTGGTATTGGCATGTGTCTTGATGCAACATGGAAAGGTGATTGTCTATGCATCATGGCAGCTAAAAGAACATGAAAGATTGTATCATACACACGATCTTGAGTGAGCCGCTGTGGTGTTTGCTTTAAAATTTTGGAGGCATTACTTGTACGGAACCAAGTGTCAAATATTCATCGATCACAAGAGTCTTCGTCATTTGTTTGACCAAAAGGAACTCAATATTAGGAAAAGAAGATGGATGGATCTACTAACATATTAGGATTCTGAAATCGAGTATCATCTAGGGAAAGCTAATGTGGTGGGGGATGCTTTGAGTAGGAAAGAAAGAGGTGAGACTTTGAATGCCATTTCCATGAAAGTCGTAATCAATTTCAACTTGTTCGAGGAAATAAAGAAGTGTCAGTCAGAGGCTTTACTACCGGAGAATCTTAAGAAGGATAGAATGGTGGGAGTGGTGACTACTTTGGTAGAGGACGACCGTGGACTGAAGTGTTACAACGATCGTGTTTGGGTCCCGAAATTTGGTGATATCCGTAGGAGTTTGTTGGAGGAAGCGCATAATCAAAGTATTCCATTCATCCAGGCACAAATAAGATGTATAAGGATCTTCGTCAGTTTTATTGGTGGCCAGGAATGAAGAAGGATGTGGCTTACTTTGTTGAATGATGTTTGACATGCTTGTAAGTGAAGGTTGAGCACCAAATGTCTTATGGAAAACCCCAACCACTAGAAATACCAGTGAGGAAATGGGATCATATTACAATTGACTTCATGACAAAGTTACCTAGATCTCCGAAGGATTTGATTCTATCTGGGTGATTGTGGACCGACTCACGAAGTCGGCTAATTTTCTACCAATGTGGGAATCGTACTCAATGGAGAGGTTGGCGAAACTTTACATTGACATGACGGTGACCAGGGATGGAGTGCCTTTATCGATTGTGTCGGATCGTGATGCACGTTTTACATCTTTATTTTGGATTAGCTTTCAAAAGGAAATAGGGTCTCAAATCAAGCTAAGTACTGCATACCATCCATATACAGACGGTCAAAGTGAGCGGACAATTCAGATACTTGAGGATATGCTAAGATCCTGTGCAATTGACTTTAGTGGGTCATGGGAAAGTCATCTACCCATAATTGAATTCTCTTATAACAATAGCTACCATGCGAGCATTCAAGCATCTCCATACGAGGAGTTATATGGAAGGAAATGTAGAACTCCTTTGCGTTGGAATGAGGTTGGGGAGAAGCAATTAGCAGGACCGAAAATAGTACAATTAACCGCTGACAAGATTGTGCAGATTCGAGAAAGGTTGAAGGTGGCTCAAGATATGCAGTAGAGCTACTCAGATAAAAGGTGTAAAGCACTTGAATTTCAAGTTGGTGACCTTGTGATGCTGAAAGTATCCTCATGGAAGGGAGTGATGCGATTTGGCCCCTTCCCCCTCTCCCCGTTCTACTGCCCAAAACATGCTTCCTTGGCCGTGTGGAACATGGATTAGCATTATGTCATTCCTACAAGTGATCCCCCATCCAGGATTGGAAGAAGTGTTATATGAGGACTTCGAGAGTAAGAAAGGGAAGTTGAGTCCACGTTATATTGGACCATTCCCCATTTTAGAGCGAAATTGTGAAGTGGCGTACAAATTAGAGTTACCTGAGAAGTTACAAGGTATCCTTAGTACCTTTCACATTTCGAATTTGAGAAAATGTTCGGCGGAAGCCGAAATGACTTTACCATTGCAAGAAGTGCAAATGGATGAAAAGTTGAGTTTTATTGAAGAAATTATATCCATATATTTTTTATGAAGGAATTCTATTAAGAGGGAGGTGTTGTAATAGACCAACTCTTGTTAACTTAATAATTAGGCTAAACACCCATGGGATTTCTTTAAACTAAAGCCGTTTGTTTAGGGAGTTGAGGGTTTAGGAAGGGGTCTCCCAAAAACCCTTTCATTTGGAAGAAAACATTTCATGGTGTAGTGTGTATGTGTGTGTGATCATTTAGTAGATGAATGTTATAATTGAGTTTTGGGGGTGTCTTTGAGCTGCAGGGACGAGGAGTATAGGACAGTGGTTCCCGCGGGTTGGCACGCGGGGTAAGCCACGACAAAAGCCGCTGCAACCCACTGTCAAGTTGTGACTTGTTCGTTTCATTTTTCATATCAAGCCAAGTCTTGGACCTTTGAGTTAGGAGTTTATCTTAGGACCAAAATAGAAGACTTTTGAAGGTATTGTATTAGGTTAACCCCCTATTTATCTTGGTGAATTTAGGCTTTCGATTTGGGAGTTTTGACCGTTTGAGCTTGTGGCAAGGCGTGCCTATTTCAGGTAAGTTCCCTATCCTTTCTAAATGCAATTTTATATGTTCCAAAAGCTTTAAACACTGATTATGGTTTTAATACTTTAAATTCTTATATGCAAACTTACCATGATCACTTTTATGAGAATTGGGTTTTATGTGCACTACTTATTTTGTGTGGGATTAAATGACAAGATTATAATGTACATTTTAAATCCTATTACCACGAAGGGAATGTGGACTTATAGGTATGGTTCATCCCGAATCGGGTTGTCACGAAGGAATGTGACGGGGAAATCAATTTTAGCCATGTAGCATCCGTCAATTGTTTTATACTCGAAGGGAATTTAATGGGTTGTTTGCTCAGTTAACCATTGCATGTTTTATTTCTAAAACTATTTTGATATTAACTGTTTTATTCGGGAATTCACTAGACCTTTTGGTCTAACCCTCACTTTTTAAAACAAACCATTTTGGGTCGTTACATGGTTATTTTTGTGTCGATTTTCAATTTATGATGATTGGGAGATTTTGAGAATGCATGCTCGTCCGTTAAGAAATCATTTGAGGCGTTTTAAAGACCGTAAGTCTTGATATGGTTAAAACGAGTAATATTTGTCGGTCGTTTTTTTTGTTAGGGCTCAAAGATCATTCGACATAAATGATAACTATGTTCAATATATCCCATATTTAAAATTAAAGAGGTAATATACTTTAATTTAAAAAAATGACGTGTTTTATATCAGACTTTCTTGTATGTTTCCGTTAGTTATATGGAAAGTTTTAGAATTTTTTAATTTAAAATTTAAAATAAACTGTTTATCATTTATTTGATTAGTTTTATTTATTAGTTATAAGGATTTGAATAAAGAGTTAACAAGCAGTAATATATCATTTACTTGTAATCTTGAATTTCAAGTAATAGGTAGAATTAGAGATTGGTTGGTTATTATTTTATCCTAAAATATGAAGTTTTAAACTAAAATTTATAAAAGTACCATTTTTTGATTTAATTTAAAGTTGTATTAAAATTTAGATTTAGACATTGTTTGACGAAAATAAGCTAACTTATTTTCTGGATACATGTTTCAATACACATAACCTAGATTATAAGCTGGTTTACTGAAACACAATTTGGGTAACATTTTTGGGAGTTTATTATCATTTTTTTTAGTTTTAACCTTCATTGAATCTTAACTATTATTTTATTACTATTAATTTATATAAATAATATTAATAAATTTTAAATATTATTAATATTAATTAATGTAACTTAAAAGTTAATTACTTATTAATTATAGATCATATATTAATATTATTTATTAATTATTTACAATAGTAATTAATCACAGTTATTTTTATATATTATTATTTTTAATTATTATTCAATATAATTAGTGATCAGAACGTAAATATAATATTATATAAATGTTTATATAAATTAAAATTAAAGCTATACTTATTTTATTTCATTTAATTATTAATGTATTTATTAAAGAATTATTAATTAATTAAGATAGATAAGGTTGACCATTTTTATATTTATTCAATTATATGTAAGGTTATATAAAAATCACAAATAATAGATTTTTTCTAAAATTTATTTTAACATATCTAAATATTATAATATATAATGATCAATTTGAAATTCCTTGAATATTTTTGAATTTTTCTTTACCATCTTCTTCTTGTTAGTTAATATATTTATTCTTAAAGATTTGTTTCAATTATATTTTAAAACATTATAATTGACTAATTTTTTAAGGTGTCTTTTTCGATCATTTTGTATTTTTATCAACTAATTTTTTGTCAAGCATGATTTGTTTATCAACTAGTTTCTCAATCACCAGTTATTAAGGTTGTTTGCCAAACATAAAATTAAAACAAAAATGTAATTTATTTTAGTTTTAATTATAAATTTTATTATAAAGATAATGATGATTTTTTATAAGCATAATTATAGAGTATTTTGTAGCTGTGAACATGGCATGGTACTATATTTTTTTCCTTTTTAACACCGTGTAAGTTGTAACAACCAATTATAATTGGTACACATATTTATACAATGTACCAACCAATTCTACTTGATACCACTTAATTGGTACCAACTTTTTTAGATTGGTACATGTTGCTATGGTTTTGTACCAACATCTCAAATGTTGAAATTACAAACTCATTAACAACATGTTGTCCAAATAAGTGAAATAACCACTTGTCGTTCTCTAAATATGTAAATAACATGTTGTCCAATATAAAGTAATACAATTAAGATGCATTAATTATTAAATATATTTCACTTACTTTATTTTTATTTAATAACTAATATATAAGCCGGTACGGTGGTACCGTGGTAGACAATTTTCAATACTACGTTCCAACAAAGTTTAAAGAGTTGGAATGATACTACCAACCAATTTAATCGGTACCAACATAGATTATCTAAATTTAATTGGTATGATTGATAATAAAATTAGTTGGTTTGTCATGATACAAAAATTGACACCTGAGTATTTCGTTAGGGTTTTAATCTAAATTAATATTAACTATATTAAAAAATAAATGGATAATATATTTTTAAAACACGAATTCAAATATTGAGCTTTAATAAGTTACACTTATTCTTAATTAATTTGTAACCTTAAACTTTCAGTAGCATGCATTAATTAATAAGTGATATCTGATGTATAAAAAATAGTTTTTCAGACTTTACTCTAAAAACATTAGAGTAAATTACATTTTGGTCCCTGTGGTTCACACTTTTCACCCACTCTTTGGTCCCAAAATCAAAATAAATACAAACTTGGTACCTCTAGTACGCATTTTCGCACTCATTTGGTCCCTCCCTCTAACAAAATCAAAAAAATTCTGTTAGTCCAGTTAACTCAAAGGGCATTTTGGTCATTTAATATTGTTTATCCTTTTCTAAAGAAGAAGATGTTGAATATGAACAAACCCTAAATCTTAAATCAAAGATAAATTAAACCAAACTCTTACTTTTATTTTTTCCAACCATTAAATACATAACAAATACTAAAACATAAGTTCAATATATAAGAGATCCTAAATCGAAATTCAAATCAAAATCTAAACCAAAATCAAAATCCTAAACCGAAACCAAAACCAAAATCCACGTAAAAAGATCCTAAACCTAAATAGAATATACACTAAATTGAAGGTCCGTATATATTTTGATCATGGTTCTAGGTGGGGGACGATAAGATGATGCTCTTGGAAGACGAAGCTCTAGACTGGGATGAAAACGTAATACTGAGATGAAGAGGGTCTCCAGCGAAAAACACAACAATGGAAGCCGGAGCATTAGGGGAAAGGTAATTCATGTGGTTTTTGCCCCCATGATTGACAGGTCTCATGGTCACCATCTCCGGCACCCATTTATTGTGTCCGATGAAGCCTCCCTCCCACTAGCTTGCACCTCTCCAGCTTCCCAAAACCCCTTTTGATTGATTTTGAACAGATCCATGAAACCAAAATGAAACCTCCAATTGAAACAGAGAAATCGAGATGGAGAATAGAAGACGAGACTAGAAATGGATATGGAAAAATCGAGACTAGAAATAGAGATGTTGATCTTGACTGCAAAGATGGTGAAGCTCATTGTTGAAGTTCATCCCATGGTGTTCAGGAACGGCAGATATGGAGTTTAACCCATGGTGGTGAAGTTCATCGTTGAAGGTGAAGGAGAAGGGTTTATCTCCTCCAATTGGAACTGCGTCGATTTATATTCTTCATCATCGTCCGGATCTAGAGGACAAGAGGAAGGGGTTACAGAGATGAAGGAGAGGTGATCGGAAGAGTGGTTGCCGAAAGGTTCTTGGGTTTGGAGCATATGTGCGTCTATATAATATATATTATTTTTAATTGTTTCATATGTATATATAATTTGTTTTTTATTTTAATAAGGAAAGGACAAAATTAAGGATAAAAAGTCTAAAACACCCTTGGACTTAACGGATTATTTTTTATTTTGTTAGAGGGAGGGACCAAATGAGTGCAAAAATGCGTATCAGAGGAACAAAATTTGAATTTATTTTGATTTTGGGACCAGAGTGGGTGAAAATTATGAACCACAGGGACCAAAAATGTAATTTACTCAAAACATTATAATAAAGTATAGGCAGCAAGTGTGAGCATGGGAACAGAATTATTATTTTCAACAAAAAAAACAATAATAAAGAAATACGATTTAGAGTAAATTACGATAATCGTCCTTATGATTTATCAAAATTTGTGTTTTTGTTACTCAAACTTCAATAATTACACCAATAACTTGGTGGTCTGCATTTCCATATTAAATTCTCTCTGGCCCTAACATGATTAGCATTGTCTGTTAACTTCCCTCACATGCTAGTTAAGTAAGATGTAATTTGTAAGATCCCACATTAGTTGGGGAGGGGAACAAAGGTTGCCTTATAAGGCACTTGGATACCTCCTCTATCAGACGCGTTTTAAAACGAGTCCAAGTGTATGGACAAAGCGGATAATATCTGATACGGTTGACCTGAGATGTTACAGATAATATCAGAGCTTATTTTTTTTTTTTACGTTTTTAATAATATTTTTTCTATTTTACAAATGTTTAAAGCTTGAGTACAAGTGTTTAACACATATTCAAAAAATCAAATATTCAATTAAAGACCAAACCCACTAAATATCTCCGTCTTCATAGCTGCCACAATGCCTGCAACTCCCCCAACCTAATGCGATACAGCTGCCTCGAGACCATATCCGCCAACATCATCCCCTTTTGTCTTTTCCATCTCCTCCACTGATAGGGTTTAGGATTTAAGGTTTGGGGTTTATCGGTCATTTTTGTCAAGAACCCCCGATCTCTGCCCACCTTCTCCCCTATATATGTGTTTGCAATACTTTAATGTCTAGTGAAAATGAGTTTTGTGAGGATCCCTTCCTTGGTGTAATTATTAAAAATTGGGTGAAGAGACCAAAGTTTTAGTAAAGTACAAGGACCATTTTGTAATTTGTTTAAAATTTATGTCTACCGCAACGAACCATTGAAAAACAGTTGAGAAAGAATATAAGAAAAAAATTAATAAATAAAGAATCTCAATAATACAACATAATTTTAAACTAAATAAAAATAATTGGCCAATCTTTATGGATCGGTGATGTGCCATAATTTTAAAATGAATAACTTTTATTCATTGGGATTTTGTGGGATTTGAAAGCTGAATTAATAAATTAAAAGATATTTTATTTATGTTTAATTTGATTATCATTTTCCTTGTTTTTTTAAATTATTTTCGTAATTTGTGACATGTTAATGAAGTTTTACGAGTTTTATGATGGTTTCGGAAAGTTAAATGGTTTCAAATGATCATTTTAAAAGTCCACTTACCAAATTAGAATTGAAATGTTTACTTTGAAAAAAAGATGTATTTTTATCTTATAATAAAAATGAATTAAAATGAGATTAACTTTGAGCCAATGCTAATTTTAAGAAATTAACGTTCAAAATCATTACTATTTTAGGATATCAATCAAACTTTCATATATTAATTAAGAATGTGATTAACTAATTATATTAAAAATGATATGACTCAAATAAATGCCAACTGAAATTTCATGCACGTAATGTTTAGAATACATTTTTTGAAATAATAACATGGCACATGATCCTTTTTATATCTGATGACTAATATTCTAAATCATATTCTAAAATAAACTTATATTTTAGTCATTATATTTTTTCACTAAAATAAACCTGTATATTTGGTCATTCCATATCATTCTATTTTTGGCTATTGTAAATTTGTAAGGGAAATCTTCCAAAATAGCGAACTTATACTACATAATATAGCAAAATAGTCAACTTTATCTTTTTTTTGCAAAACTAGCCAGTTTCCTCGCCTCGAGGTTGACCAAGTCAACTCCAAAAATCTGATTTAAATATATTTAAATATAAATTTGATTTCAATATTAATATAAAGTACAGAAGTCAAATCAGGTCATTCCAAAAATCAAATCAGAGCTATTAAATAACATTTTAAATTTGAAAAAGTGGAACTTGAGAACTGTGTATCACCTCGCCCACGGGGGCGAGGTTGACTTGGTCAACTCAGAATTTTTTTCTAGTAAATTTTGATATTTGATTCCTTACGCGACGAGACTCAGTGATTTGATTCGATTTGATCTGGTTTGATCCGATTTTATCTGGTTTTACTCAATTTTTCTCGTAAATTGTTATATTTAAATACTTACGCGACATAACATCTCAATGGTTTAATTCGTTTTATCTGATCTGATTCGATTTTTCTTGTAAATTGTGATATTTGATTCCTTATGTGACGAGACAACTCAGTGGATGATTTGATCCGGTATTTTGTTTTTTATGAACAGTTTTCATATATATATATATATATATAAGCTTAACCAGCAAAAAAACAACGAACAACAAGCTTAACCGTGATCTGATATTCCTTCATTTATTCTCTTCCAAACCATCTCTAAGGTTAACCAACAGAACAACAATATCTGGAAACACATCATCTTCCAACCTTTGTCTTCGCAGGTAATGCCTGCAGAAATTGTAAAAGCAATCGAAAAAGCCGAAGCTGAGCTCAACGGCATAGACGAGAAGTGGACCAAAGTCATTGCTGAAAGAGATGCGATTCTTGAAACAATGAATGAAAAACATAATACCAGGTCAAATCATCCACTGAGTTGTCTCGTCGCGTAAGGAATTAAATATCACAATTTACTAGAAAATCTTGAGTATTGACCAGGCAGAAAAAATCGTATAAACCAGATAAAATCGAATCAAATCAGATAAAACGAATCAAACCATTGAGATGTTATGTCGCGTAAGGATTTAAATATAACAATTTACGAGAAAAACCAGATAAAACCAGAAAAAATCGGATCAAACCAGATAAAATCGAATCAAATCACTGACTTGTCTCGTCGCATAAGGAATCAAATATCACAATTTACAAGAAAATCTTGAGTATTGACCAGGCAGATAAAATCATATAAACCAAAAAAATCGAATCAAGTCAGATAAAACGAATCAAACCATTGAGATGTTATGTCGCGTAAGGATTTAAGTATAACAATGTACGAGAAAAACCAGATAAAATCGTATAAACCAGATAAAATCAGTTCAAACCAGATAAAATCGAATCAAATCACTGACTTGTCTCGTCGCGTAAGGAATCAAATATCACAATTTACGAGAAAATATTGAGTGTTGACCAGGCAGATAAAATCGTATAAACCAGATAAAATATAATTAAATCAGATAAAACGAATCAAACCATTGAGATGTTATGTCGCGTAAAGATTTAGATATAACAATTTACGAGAAAAACCAGATAAAATTGGATCAAACCAGATAAAATCGAATCAAATCACTGAGTTGTCTCGTCGCGTAAGGAATCAAATATCACAATTTACTAGAAAAAATTTCCTAGTTGACCAAGTCAATCTCGCCCCCGGGGGGGGGGGGAGGTGATACACAGTTCTCGAGGTTCCACTTTTTCAAATTTAAAATGTTATTTAATAGCTCTGATTTGATGTTTGGAATGACCTGATTTGACGTATGTACTTTATATTAATATTTAAATTAGAGTTATAT
The DNA here is from genome assembly GCA_036898165.1 of Silybum marianum. Taxonomy (NCBI): domain Eukaryota; kingdom Viridiplantae; phylum Streptophyta; class Magnoliopsida; order Asterales; family Asteraceae; genus Silybum; species Silybum marianum. The sequence goes on along the minus strand of CM072530.1, from coordinate 40,682,834 downwards.
TTAAATATGTTTAAATCAGATTTTTGGAGTTGACTTGGTCAACCTCGCCCCCGGGGGTGAGGAAACCTGCTAGTTTTGCAAAAAAAAATAAAGTTGGCTATTTTGTTACATATGTAGTATAAGTTGGCTATTTTGGATGATTTCCCAATTTGTAATAGCCACCCATTGTTCTAAAAATCGCATCATGGTAGTTGTCTTGGCTCGATACATTAAATATGTGGTACGCCATACATGGTCGATGACAGTTTTGTAAAGTATTATTTGATACTCTTTTTTCTTTTTAGTGTATTAGATTTAGTTTTCATCACATATAAACTAATTTAAATTGTATGATATCATTGATTCGTTAAATAAACGTAAAAAATATGTGCATACGTATGTATAATTATATTATATATAATATACAAATTTTACGTCATCAGTCACGCCTTGAAAAAATTTGTGATCTCGTCGTGACTCGTAAGCCTTGATATTTGACATCGCCTCCATGCCACTCAGCGCGTCATTTAGCACTTTTTATGCACCTAATATGTTTGAAATTAACGATTTTGCGATATCATTTTAAGGTGATCAGTGACCTTCAAGACAGGTAACCGGTAACCCAGAAATAAAGTTGTTTCCCCTGAAAATTAGAATCACTCGGAAGTTGAACCTCGACAATTGTGATGATGGAACCAGAGAGAGTGAGATATAAATTGTTTTTTTTTTTGGGGGGGGGGGGAGAGTTGGTGAGCCGGTAAGGAGAGGACATTCAGAGTGTTTTTTTTAGAAAGGCAGCATGCATTATCACGAAAAAAAACCGAAGGGTATAAAAACACGGGGGACAGCAAGAAACGGTCCCACGAGGAAAAAAGTCACGAAAACAACAACGGAATGAACAACCACAAAACAACAAGAAAACATCAATGGGGAGGCGGAGGCTCTATAGCAAACGGCGACCAGCACCAGTCAGACCACTCAATCGAGTGGTTTCTTAGACGGCTATTGATCCAGCCAAAAAATCTAGTCTGGATCTCGAGGAAAATAGAATCTCCAGTGCACTTCTTCTTATTGAACATCACATCATTTCTGGCTCTTCAAATTCCATAACACGTCGTCCACGAGACCGCTTTCCACAACTTTTGAGTCCAATTAGAAGAGTAAGGAAGGTTATAACCGAACAAAATACCTTGTATTGATTCCCCTGAAAGGTCCCGCAAGCTATTCCACCAATTTAGGACTTTATTCCAAACTTGCTTCGCCGCTTGACAGTGAATGAGGCAGTGATCAACCGATTCAATTTCATTAGAGCATAAAGAACAAAGGACTGAATCAAGATCAATATTCCGTTTATCCAATTCCTTTTTAATCGGCAATTTTCCTTGAGCGGCACGCCACACAAAAATACACACCTTTTTGGGGATCAAGGGGCACCATTGAGAAACAGGAGGGCAACCCGTGATAGAGAGAGTTTTATCCTCAATGAGCGACTTAAGCGTTTGAAGAATGAAACTTCCGTTCGGATCAAGAGTCCAAGACCAACCGTCTTTTTTATAATCTTTGGGACTGTGCGAGGATAACCTACATTTAAGATCATTTAGCTCATCCAAGGATCTCCCCCGAAGACCTTCAAACCGATCCCAATTCTAGATCCAGTGATCATTAACCCAGCCACCTCTTTCTGAAACAAATTCATCTTTATTCTGGATTAAGTTAAAAAGCCTTGGAAACTTATAACAGAACTTAAAATCATGACCCAATAATACTTCCAGAAAGAAATCGAGTCACCCTTACCAAGAAGCCTGACGAAAGCCAAAGAAAAGTTAACACCCATATTGTCGATTTTGTTTCCGGCCGAAATAATTTAAGACCGGATTCCTCGAGAAAAGGCTGATCGAATTGACTAGGAATTAAAAATCCCACCATGCCTACCGTGTATGCATTCGATAACTTTAACCCAAAAAGCGTCTTTATTAGTAATAACTCTCCACCACCATTTGCTGAGAAGCGCTAAATTGGCCGCCTTTAGAGAACTTATATCGAGTCCTCCAGCTTCAGCCGATGCGATAGTTTGGTCCCAATTTACCCAGTTCAACCCTTTTTTAGAATGGCCCCAAAAAAAATTCCTCTGCAACTCTTCTAAGATAGAGATGATTTTTTCTGGTGCTTTGAAAAGCGAGAATAGTAAACCGATAAACTTCCTAAGACTGATTTAATAAGAACGAGTCTACCGCCAAAAGACAACAGTCTCTTTTCCAAGAATCCAACCTCTTCTGAAATTTATCTATAATGGGTCTCCACACGGCACATCTTCTTAGATTTCTCCCTACGGGCAACCCCAAATACATGAAAGGGGTGGATCCCGATTGAAAATTCACCTTACGAGCCATCGCTTCAACTCTACTATGATTGATACCCAACCCATAAAGCTTACTCTTATTGACATTAATCTTCAGTCCTGAAGCCACTTCGAAGCATCTAAGAATGGAAAGCAAACATGAAATATTCTGATTTGACCACTCTCCAAGAAGAGAGTGTCGTCTGCATATTGCAGATGAGAGATCGAAACGTTTTCACCAATCTTAATACCCTTATAAATATTTTTAATCGTTGCTTCCCGAATGGCCAAGTTAAGCACCTCTGCTGCAATTATATATAAAAAAAGATAAGGGGTCACCTTGCCTGATACCTCTTTCAAGATGGAATTCCGAAGGAAAGAGTGTTGTTGATGCCTTGTGGAGAAAGGTTATTAAGAGCATCTACGGGAGGGATGGGGGGTTAGTAGAAGGTGATAATAGGAAGTTGGGGGGAGGATCGGTGTAGGCAAAAATAATAGAGGTAGGAAAGGACATTGATAAAGTGGGCCTTGAATTTTCGAAATCTTTTTGGATGCAACTAGGAGATGGGTCAAAGGTTAGATTTTGGGATGATGTGTGGATTCAAAATGAGCAAGTGAAACCTAGGTTTAATCGGTTATACCGGCTTGAGGAAAACTGTTGATCATAACTCCTCTCAATGATTTGAATATGATTCCTTTACTATACTTAGTGAAATTCCATATTTAAGCTTCTGTTTAAGTTCAGCGATAGCACACGCTGATTGCTATCAGCGATCGCTGAAGGTCAAGGAACTACGAGCTTATCACTGAAGACCTGAAGATCAGTTATCACACCAGAAGACCATTCAGCAACAGTCGAAGACTCTAGCTGAAGAAAGAGATAATCAGCTAAGTGAACTGAAGCGGTCCAGCGATAGCAGCGATTGTCTACTCAAAAGTGTGAAGTCGTGTGAAGCCTCAGCGACACTGAAGATTCATCCTTGAAGATTCAGTATCAGCGATCAAATGAAGCTTCCTTTGCAAGATTAAAGATTGATCTTATCCTCGATGTACAAAAGTCAAACCTAGAACCATGTCAGAAAAGGACGTACGACTTGTCTCTTATGTCCCCATCATATCTGATATGGTACTGTTCATATTCGGCCAAAAGCATGGTTGTCTTATTTACAAGGACAAGCTTCCTATCCAAGCTTGACACGTGGCATATACCTTTTGTCTTGTTTCAAAGACAAACGGGTATAAATAAGATGAAGATATCTTCTTCATCTTAATGCATGCTTCTGTCTAACTTATACCCTCTTTATTCTTTCTTTCATCTTCTTGTACATCATACTTCGTGTTTCTTAGTTACAATAGAATAGGTTTTTAACTTGATCTAATTCCGCTTTTAACTGTAAATTTGTTTATCTTAATAAACTCATTTAAAAACTAAAAATCTGTGTGTTTGTATTCAACCCCCCCCCCCTTCTACAGACTGTTCCCTCTTGATTGAACTCTTGTAGACCCTTATTGGGACCAACAAGTGGTATCAGAGCAGTGTTTGCTTCTTATCTCTTTAAAATATTTTTTTTAAAATTATTTTAAAATGTCAAACCCTAATACAAACTATAACGATAATGGATCTTTAGCTAAACCACCTAGATTTAGCCATGATAACTTTCCATTATGGAAGGAAAGAATGTCTCTATTTCTGGAGGGATCTGACCCCAAGATTCCCTACTATCTGGAAAATGGACCATTTGTTCCTACAACTATAGTAGCTAGTGTTCTTGCCACCACTACTACTCCAGCCATTCCTGAGAGGAGCATTGTTAAAACTCCTAACAGATGGATTGAAGAAGACAAGAAAAAAATTGCTATTGACTCTAAAGCTAGATCAATAATAGCAATGGCTTTACCTGATGAAGTCTATCATTCTGTCATGAAAATGAGGACTTCAAAAGCCATGTGGGATACATTATGTATCCAATATGAAGGAACTTTTGAAGTGAAAGTAACTAGATGCATAAACCTCGTAAGAAAATATGAGAGTTTTATATATCAAAAGGGTGAATCTCTTTCTCAAATTCACCAGCGATTTAACTGTCTGCTGATTGATCTTAAATCAGTCGATAGAATTTATTCAAACGCTGAAATTCTGACAAAGTTCATGGAGGCATTGCCCGATCAATGGGCAGTGTACACTACATGCATAAAACTGTCAAAGAATCTTGAAACCTTGTCCTTAAGTGCATTATATGGTATGCTCTTAAATGAGGAACAATCCCAGCTTCTAAGGAAGAACCTAATTAATGAACTCAAAGGTGCTAAAAGTACTTCTTTAGCACTTGTGACTTCTGAGGGATTCTTCTAAAAATGCTCCTTCTTCTACTATCACCTCCATTACTGAATTAGGTCAAACTGATTCAGAAGATCAACTCACTGATGCAGACATCTCTGAGTTTGATAACTCTCTAGCCTTTTTAACTAATAACTTTAAAAGATTTGCTAGAAAGAGCAATTTTCGAAAACCTTCCAACCTCTCTGACTCTGAAAAGCAGAAATCGTTGGCTGCTGAGAAAGCCTCAACGATTTGCTTCAACTGTCAGCGAAAGGGTCATTTCGCAAGTGAATGCAGGTCAAAGAAAGTTGCTGCTCCCACTACCTCCCATACCTCTGATAAAAAGGAGAAGTATTTGAAACTGAAAAACAAATACAAGGATATGAAGAAAAACCAGCAAAAAGGCAAAGGCATTGTTGCTGAAGAAGTTGACTGGGATGCTGAAGATGACTGGGCCAAGACCTCTGAAGAGTCTGGTTCAGATGAAGAAGATCTTGCCTTCCTCTGTCTGATGGCAAGAATTGAAGACGCTGAAGAAGTCACTGAGACTTCTTCCTCTGAGTCTCTTTCTACTCAGGTAACCATTCCCTCTGTCTCGTTACCTTCTGAAAGTGATAACTTGTTAGCTCTCGATGCTATGACTGTTGATTTCTATGATGCTTTAAATGGAAAAATTAAGGCCGAGAGAATTAACACTGACTTATCTGAACAATTAAAAAATTGCCACATAAGAATCAAAGAACTTTCTAAAATTGAAGAATCTCTCAAAGACCAAGTCTTTGCAAATCAAACTATAAGTATCGAGAAACAACAAGCTATCGTTGATAGGGAAAAGGCCATCGCTGATCTCAAGTCTGAAAAGGCAACCATCGAAGGATGGTGTAAGGCTTCTGATAAAGTCAATGAGATCATCAATGCTCAAATACCTATGAAAGTAAAAGTGGGTTAGGCTATAACCTAAAAGGAAGAATCAGAGAATGATCGTTCCATGCTAAAATTCGGAATGTTTGTCTCTTCTATCCCTGATCCTTCCTCTTCAACTTCGTCTTCCTCCTCTTCTAAAGAAAAGCGTTCTATTCTTAATTCTAAGAAAGTGATCAAGAACGAGTTTCTTAATCAAGTTCCTAAGAATAAGAAAACTCAAGATAGGAACAAGAAATCCTTAGAGAAAGTTTCTAAAACTGGGAAGAAGGTCCCTGACTTTTCTCAGAGACCAACGCCTAGAATTAAAATCGATCTCACTCCTACTCCTGAAAAGGTTGTTATACCTCCAAGGACCATGGATAAAGGAATTCTTGGACCTATCCCTGATAAATTTCCTGCTCCCTCTCTGATTTCCAAACCCTTTAAAAATAGGAAATGTTATCACTGTGGTGAAACTACCCACATTGCAAGCAAATGTCCAAATGCTACTAGAGCTGATAAACTAGCTCATGGAAAGAAAGTAGCTCAAGCTGATAAATCAGCGAGAGTGAAATCCACCAAGGTTGCAAAACCATCAAAGGTGAAGATATCCACTGAAGAGAGTTCTTCAGCTAGTAGCTCCTCCGCCAATCCTCTATCTAACCAAGCAGGACCCATAGTAGTATGGGTACCTTTAAACAATTAATCTTTTGTTGTATGCAGAGTGCCAAAGGTATCTGGTATCTTGATAGCGGATGCTCAAGACACATGACAGGCAGAAAATCTCTGCTCTTTGACTACAAAGAAGAAGCTGGTCCATCAGTGACCTTTGGTGGAAATGGCAAAGGATACACTAAAGGTTATGGAATTCTGTCCAACGGATCCACATCTTTCTCTCGTGTTGCTTACGTTGAGGGACAAAGAACAATCTCTTAAGCGTCAGTTAGTTATGTGACAAAGACTTCAAAGTTCTATTCTTAAAGAATAGGTGTGCTGTCACTGACGGAAATGATAAGCTTGCCCTTACAGGCAAAAGAGTGGAAAATGTATATGTCATAAATATGAATAGTTCTCACTCTGAGAACATGTGCTTTATCTCTAAAGCATCCACTGACATAAACTGGTTATGGCACAAAAGACTCTCTCATCTTAACTTTAAGACAATAAATGAACTGTCTCAAAAAGATTTAGTCAGAGACCTCCCAAATCATACCTTTACAAAGGAATCTCTTTGTTTTCAGCGTGTGAGAAGGGAAAGCTGACAAAAGCCTCTTTCAGGTCAAAGCAAGTTTCTTCAATGACCACTCCTCTTCAGCTACTTCACATGGATCTATTCGGACCTGTTAATGTCCAATCGATCACTGGGAAGAAATACACTTTGGTGATTGTTGATGAATACTCCAGATACACATGGGTGTTCTTTCTTCGATCCAAAAGTGATACCCCTGATATGATAATCTCTTTTATCAAAAAGATGGAAGTTTTGAACAATCTAATTGTTCGTTCCATAAGAAGTGATCATGGAACTGAATTAAAAAACAGTACTCTGGATAACTTCCTTGAAGAAAGAGGCATCTCTCACAACTTCTCCTCTGTAAGAACTCCTTAGCAAAATGGTGTTGCTGAAAGAAGAAATCGTACTATCATTGAAGCGGCTCGCTCAATGCTCAGTGAATCGCATCTTCCAACTCAGTTCTGGGCTGAAGCAGTTAACACAACATGCTTCACTCAAAATTGATCCCTGATAGTTAAACGATTTAAGAAGACCCCCTATGAATTATTTCATGGAAGAAGACCTACTCTGAAATATTTCCACATTTTTGGATGTAGATGTTACATTCTGAATGACAGAGATCATTTAGGTAAATTTGATCCAAAAGCTGACGATGGTATATTTCTTGGATACTCCTCTATATCTAAATCCTTCAGAGTCTTCAACAAAAGAAGACAACATGTTGAAGAATCCATGCACGTTAACTTTGATGAATCTCGTCCCATTCATACTTCTCACTCTCATGATGATGATGAAGAGTTGAATGTCTGGATGAGATCTCATTATGGAGAACCTGAAACATACTTCAGCAATCAGAATCAAGCTGAAGCAAGTGATGATGAAATCCCTGTAAACCCAACAAGTAATAATCATCCATCTTCAGGGATGAATATTACTCCTCTAAATCAGATTCCTGTTGCTGATTCCTCTCTTGGAAATTCCTCTGTGAACAACCAAACAACATCTGAAAATCAATCCCCTGAATTGATTCTAAATGAGGTACCTGTTGCTGTAACAAGTCCTATTCCAGAATCTGAAGAACAGGTCGCTGAATCTATTGTTGATCTCTATCCTCAACCTCCAGCTCAGCGATGGATTGCAAATCATCCAATAAATCAGATTATCGGTGATCCCACTGCAGGTATCAAAACACGTAGAGGTACAGGTAATATCTGTCTTTATGTTAACTTCATATCTCTCTCTGAACCTAAGAAGATAGATCAAGCTAAATCTGATCCTAGCTGGGTATCAGCTATGCAAGAAGAACTGACTGAATTTCGTAGTAATAAAGTCTGGAATCTTGTTCCTAGACCCTTTGGTAAAACTGTCATAGGAACCAAATGGGTTTTCAGAAATAAGCTAGATGAAAACGGGACTATAATTCGCAATAAGGCTCGACTTGTTGCTCAAGGTTATAGACAGGAAGAAGGGATTGACTATGATGAAACCTTTGCACCTGTTGCTCGTTTAGAAGCCATAAGACTCTTTTTAGCTTATGCTGCCCATAAAGACTTCAAAGTTTTTCAAATGGATGTTAAAAGTGCTTTTCTTAATGGAAAACTCAGTGAAGAAGTTTATGTTGAACAATCCCCTGGTTTCTCAGACCCTAACCATCCTGGTTATGTTTTTAAACTTGAAAAAGCTTTTTACGGGTTAAAACAAGCTCCTAGAGCTTGGTATGATACCCTTTCTAAATTCCTTCTTAAAGAAAAATTTGTTCGTGGAAAAATTGACCAAACTCTGTTTTTAAGAAAATACAAAGGTCATACTATTCTCGCTCAGATATATGTTGATGACATTATCTTTGGTTCCACAAGACCCAAACTTTGCACTCGTTTCGCTGCAAGAATGCAAAAACAATATAAAATGAGTATGATGGGTGAACTAACATATTTTCTAGGCTTGCAGATTAAGCAATATGACAAAGGAATCTTTATTTGTCAAAGCAAATATGTTAAAGACATGCTGAATAAATTCGACATGAATCAATGCTCAGTGATGAAGACTCCTATGGCGCCTCCTCTGACATTAAACAAGGATCCCAATGGGAAACCTGTAAATGTCACTGCCTATCGAGGAATGATTGGGTCTCTGCTATATCTTACAGCAAGTAGACCAGATATCATGTACGCTACCTGTCTCTGTGCTCGGTATCAAGCTGAACCGAAGGAATCCCATCTAATCGCTGTAAAGCGAATCTTCAGATACCTGAAAGGAACTTCCAAATCTTGGTCTCTGGTATCCCAAAGGCTCAGGATTTGATCTTATTGGTTACTTCCGATGCTGACTTTGCAAAGTTGTAAGATAGACAGAAAGAGCACCACTGGTGGGTGTCAACTACTAGGTAGAAAATTAATAAGTTGGACAAGTAAAAAGCAAAACTCAGTGTCCACTTCCACCGCTGAAGCTGAGTATGTAGCCGCTGGTAGTTGTTGTGCTCAAATCCTTTGGATGAGAAATCAACTAAGAGACTACAATCTCAAGCTCTCTAAAATTCCTATCTATTGTGATAGTACAAGTGCTATTGCAATTGCCAACAACCCTGTACTTCACTCCAAAACCAAGCACATTGAGATCCGATATCACTTTATCAGAGATCATGTGATGAATGGTGAAGTTGAGCTCCATTTTGTTCCTACTGAATATCGCTGTCGATCTTTTCACCAAGCCTCTTGATGAGACTAGATTCAATCTACTCATCAGCGAACTTGGTATGTTGAACGCTGAATAATTTATTAATCAGTGGCCAACAAAGGATTACAAATAAAGCTTTCAAACTTTCCATTCTCTGAACTCTGATTCAGCGATATCTAGGCCATCTCCTCAGGCATTATCTTCTAATCTTTAACACTCTTTGATATCTTCTCTCATCAAAGAATGTCTCTCTTAAAATTAAAACTCATCACTGAAAATCCTTTATTATTAGTGATGAAGATTTTTCTAAAATTATTAACGATAAACCTTCCTTATGGATAATTATCATTATAATCTTTTAAAAATAAAGAAAAGGACACGTCAGACCTTTTTCCATTCCAACTCCTTTCTTGGAACGTGCGCCAGGTTATCATTTCTTTGTCAAAAAACTAAAACCGTCGTTTAGCATTCCTTTCTTTCTCTCTCCTCTTGCTATTTAAGCATTATTTTTGCCTTACTTTGCTCCTTCCGCTTTCATAACTGTTCTCAAGGCAAAAGAAATACTTCGAATCTTCAAAGTTTCTCAAGAACACCAAGAACACGCTTGTGTGTGTTTTTCTCCTAAGAACTCAACTAAGGTTTGATCTAAACCTTATATTATGACTGGAAACATCTTGTTTCACCTTTCTTCTCCTTAACACTCTAAAAATAAAAATAAAGATAATCTGGATCAAAAATTAAAAAGTTTTTTTTATAAAAACCTTGTTTTAAGTTCTTTCCTTAGAACAGAAGATTTTTTTCTTAAAAACTTTAATCCATTTACCTTAGCTTTTTATTATTGTTTATAACAAACATTTTAATATTGTTCAACAAAATATTTGTTTTCTTTGATCTTACATTTGGTATTCTTTATACCAAACTCTGGTTTATACATTTATGTATAAAACCATGATTTACCTCTTTGGTGTTCCTATCTTTCCCACAAAGAATGGCATCTGCAAGTAAAACTGCTGCGACCTCCTCTGCTGAAGAAACGACTCTGGTCGCTGCACCAACCTGTCACTTCCCTCTGGAAAGAGCAGTCTTCAAGTCCTGCAACTACATAGCATTGGTAGAAATCCCTGCAGATCGCCCCCAATTCACTGAAGGAGCTGCTTTCATCAAGGCATGCCCTCTGATGCATGCATTTGTTCACAACCCGGTCGGCATCACTTCTCATCTTCAAGACCTGTGGTACACGGCTCACTGTACCATGCTGACAACTAACAAAGGAACTCAACTCCCTGCTATTGAGTTCAAAATTCCAGAACTAGGGTCCTTCTCCTTCACCGCTGGATTTCTCAGGAAGGCTCTGCGTCTCCCTGTACGCACTAAGCACCAACAGTGGGCGCTGAACCGACTAAAATGCAAATTGATGCATTTGTGGACTCCATTGGATACTCTTGGGAGAATTCCTCGCTGAAGACCGTGGGATCTAAGATAGAGAAGAAAAGGCTTCCTGCTCGCTGGCAGTATATCTTCACTCAGGTGATCCAGTGCCTGGGGTCGAAGATTGGCTCTCATGATCAGGCAAGCAAGCACTTTCAAGACCTTGCTTACTCTCTCTGCACCGGCCACAACCTGAACTACGCGGATTACTTTTTCAGCGACATGGTCAGTCGCATCAATGCCGCCACCAGACACCCCGTAATCCCCTACCCTCGCTTCTTTGCAACTATTATGGAAGTTGCCTTCGGAGAAGAATACTCGAAGGTCGGCGATCACTCCTTCTCTATCGTAGGGAAGAAATCCCTGGACATTGAGGAACGTCCAAGTGATGCTCCTTTCACTCCCTACATGCTGCAAGTGATCAGAGCTCCTCTTCCAGTGTCCACCTCGCTGTCCAACCCAACAGCGAGCAACCCAGACACTGCTGCCGCTGTTAAGAGGAAGCAACCAACCGATGGTCATAAAAAGACCATCGCAACCAAACTCAAGAAGCCAAAGAAGTTGGTCTCTCAAAAGACCACCCTCTCTAATTTCGGTGTTCTACCAACACCAACTGCAGCCACAACCACTTCAACGGTCTTTACATCCGTTGTTGCTTCTTCAGCTCTACCTACATCAACAGCGACTCCGGTCACTGAAGGTGTCTTAGCCAGCTCTGCTGAAGCTGGATCAGGTACTACTTCCACAGCCTTCTATTCTACTTCTATCTCCTCTTCTTTGGTCCTCACCTCAGCAAATGACTCAGCGATAGTTGTCCCTATCTCTGACAATGCTGAAATGCACGCAGTCCAAACCTCACTATTGTTTAGGCAATCTGAGTTTTGGAAGGCCAAATTTAAAGGACCTCAGAGTATCTCTCTCAGGTACTCTAAGACACTGGTCAGTGATCCTCTAGACACTGCCTTTGCAAAAGTAGTCCCTAAGAGTAATCCTTAAGATACTCTCAGGGAGTCAAATAAAATTTTTCATCCTTCTTCTAACCCGAATTCCTTTTTGGCATCTTTATCTATGTCATCATCAGGTGTTACTTCTGTACCTACCTCAGCGACGACAACCACCACCACCAGCGCTCCTCCCATCAGCAAGGAGAAGGGAAAATCTCCTAAGGGCCATCCTACTGCTGCAAAGCTCAGGGAGATTAAGCAAGAGATGGCTGCTCCCAAGCTTCCTACAGTCGTCGACCTGCCTCCTATTGTCCTTCCCAACCCCACATTCCCTGCAATTGACTATCTGGTCAAAGAATGTGCTCTCACAAGGGATAGGTGGACAATCTTCAGACATCTGCGGAGCTGATCTTTAGAAGGATCATTGGTACCCCAGCGATCAACACAAATGTCAGCAACCTGATCTCTGACGTTTTCAGTCTCAAGGAAGATAACAGGGCCTTCCATCAGACCCTGACAAGCTTGGAGAAGAAGCTCGATGCTCAAGCAACCGTCCTTGAGTCTATTTAAAAGACTCAGTCCGACATGATGCAGATGCTTACAAAGATCTCTGAGGCAAGTTCCTCTTCTTTCAACGCTGCTGATCGGACCGTGCTTCAAGATAATGCCGAGAAGCTGAAGGACATTCAGACAAACGTTCGCACTCTGATGGTGCATTGTCTACCTCCTAATAACATTGAGGGGGAGAGATGTGCCAAAGCGTTCGCTGATGAGCTAATCTCCGAGCATAATAAAAGGTTCCCTGAAGAGAGAATCTCTCCTTACATTCAGCGGCCTGAAGGTATAGCTGCTGATGAAGATGATGAAGAAGAAGAAGATGAGGATGATGAAGAAGATGATGAAGAATCTATCCCTCACTATGGGGGGATGGATGATGATGAAGATGATGACGACATTGGAAGTGCACTAGAGCATTTCAGACTGTCAAGACCTGGTGTCGTTCATCAAGAGCCCTTGGGGGACGGACCGCAACCTTCTCAGGAACAATCCGGTCCCTCAGGCAAAGGAAAGGAAGTGGTAGATCTGGATGCCACTATTCCTATATCTGAGGGGGAGACCACAATTGAGGTATCTCTTCCTATTATCCCTTTCTCTGCACCTCTCCCTGAAACTCCCATAATCTCCTCATCACCCACATAAACTCCCTCTGACAATACTTTTTCCTCCTCTCCTTCCCTCAGTGATCCCCGTCCCCCAAAGGACTCAACTTCAAGGAGGGAACCTTCCTCTGAAGAGCGCTTATGTACATAATTGAAACTGACTCTGAAGAAGAAGAAGGCCTCATTCCCAGGCGTCGCGTTCAAAATCCGATTATAAGCGAGCCTGAAGAAGAAGAAAGGCGAATAAAGTTCCTTAGGGAATTCGAAGCAAGAAGAATAAGGGTGCCTGAAGCTGAACCCATTGAAGCCGTGCCAATAAGGATGGTGGATGAATTCTATTTCTTGTCTAGAGAAGAGAGAGAACAAGCATTGGAAGCACAAAGAATCAGGGATGAGGAAATAAAGCAAACTGAGAATGATCTTGCTTTAGCAAGAAAATTGCTCAGAGAAGACTCTGCAAGAGATAAGGCGACTCAAGAACAATTGAAAAAGAGTGAAAGGGTCGCTGAAACTCTAGTACAAAAAGAACTTGCACAAGAGCAGATAAATGTAGATCCAATTCTCGCTCAACAGAAGATCCTAAGTGCACTGACCTCTGAAGCCACTAAGCAGAAAGACAAAGAGCTTGACTGGTGCACTGACAGGCTAAAATTTCGAAGATCTGAAGCCAAAATCATTCATGCAACTATTCAAGGGCGACACTCCAACAGAGGTGGTCCAAAGGTATATGTAAGAATGACAAGGACGAACAGGACAGAAAGAGAAGAAGCCAAATTCTTAGGAATTTATGGATACACTGAATGGCTAAAAATCAGAGACGCCGCTCAGGGTTCTAAATCCAAGTTCAAGGACGTGGTGGACAGTGTGTTGAATCAGTTGCTGCAAAGAATGTCACAACATGTGTAAGTTCCCCCTCTCCCTGAATCTTCCAAAAAGAAAAGATCAAACGCTGAAGGAAGTTCAAGTGCCAGAAATGAGCATGAAACTAAGTTTGATTATCAAAGCATTCTTGGTCACCTTGAGCTCCCTGATATATCAATGCTTTGTACCTCTCTCCCTCAAGATCGAAGATATGTAGAAGACGAAATCATCTCACTAACTGAACATGGTATGATATTCTTGGATAATGAAGGATTTTTAGGACTCTTCAGAAACCAAGAAATTCACAAGGCCCCATCCTCTCTCATAAAGATTATGCTTTGGCGCTGCTGGTCAGATACTCCTCTGATGAATCGACAGAAGACGCTTTATGAGAATGAGCTACAAAGAAGAAATGAGAATATCTCTGACTAGTCATAGTTTTCTACTTTCTTTGTAATATTTCTTCAGTGTACAAGTACTTTACCTTTATATTTGTAATTTCATTTCGCTGTAATTCTTCAGATTATAATTAATGAAATTCAAAGTACTTTACTCCATCCTAGTACTGAAAAGATCCCTGAAAATAGTAAAACGGACAATGAACATAAGAGTTCTATTTTCGTTACACTATCTTTTACTCATTGATCTTTCACTCTGAAAATTCAATCAGTGAATGTACTTTAAGCTTATCTACTTGTAAAAGTTGTGCTTTCATATCCTTATAAATGAAACTCAATTCAGATAATAGACTAGCTGAAAAAGACTTTACAGATTAGCACTTAGAAAAAATTTCTTTAATATTTCCTAAGTCCTTTACTAGTCTCTTAAAGCAATTTTCCTATGTTGCTTAATCATAATCAAATAGGGGGAGATTGTTGATCATAACTCCTCTCAATGATTTGAGTATGATTCCTTTACTATACTTAGTGAAATTCCATAGTTAAGCTTCTGTTTAAGTTCAGCGATAGCAAACGCTGATTGCTATCAGCGATCGCTGAAGGTCAAGGAACTACGAGCTTATCACTGAAGACCTGAAGATCAGTTATCACACTAGAAGACCATTCAGCGACAGTCGAAGACTCTAGCTGAAGAAAGAGATAATCAGCTAAGTGAACTGAAGCGGTTCAGCGATAACAGCGATTGTCTACTCAAAAGTGTGAAGTCTTGTGAAGCCTCAGCGACACTGAAGATTTATCCTTGAAGATTCAGTATCAGCGATCCAATGAAGCTTCCTTTGCAAGATTAAAGATTGATCTTATCCTCGATGCACAAAAGTCAAACCTAGAACCATGTCAGAAAAGGACGTACGACTTGTCTCTTATGTCCCCATCATATCTGATATGGTACTGTTCATACTCGGCCAAAAGCATGGTTGTCTTAATTACAAGGACAAGCTTCCTATCCAAGCTTGACACCTGGCATATACCTTTTGTCTTGTTTCAAAGACAAACGGGTATAAATAAGATGAAGATATCTTCTTCATCTTAATGCATGCTTCTGTCTAACTTATACCCTCTTTATTATTTCTTTCATCTTTTTGTGCATCATACTTCGTGTTTCTTAGTTACAATAGAATAGGTTTTTAACTTGCTCTAATTCCGCTTGTAACTGTAAATTTGTTTATCTTAATAAACTCATTTAAAAACTAAAAATCTGTGTGTTTGTATTCAACCCCCCCCCCCCTTCTACAAACTGTTCCCTCTTGATTGAACTCTTGTAGACCCTTATTGGGACCAACAAAAACAAAGACGCTTCAATAGCAAATAGAGGGAGTTTTGTGGAGGAGGAATGGGTGTGGGATTGGAGTTGGATAACGGAACCAAGAGGGCTAGAGTTAGGGGAATTAGAGGAATTGTATAGGATAATTGAGGGGAAAATACCTAAGGAAGGAATAATAGATTGCACGGAGTGGATGTTAGATCTGATAGGAGGGTACTCAGTAAAGGTGTTAAGAGAAATGGTTGAAGAAAAACGTAGCGGGGTAATGGGGAATGACCCTACAACGACACGGGAGAAGGCGGTGCAGAATTAGGTTAACATATTTGTTTGGAGATTAATGCTTGGTAGGCTTCCGTCTCGTATGATGTTGGACAATATGGGAATTGACTTAGATTCCATCCTTTGCCCAAGATGCAATACGGAAGTGGAATCTATTGGGCATGCTCTAATCTCGTGTGTGGAAGTGAAAAAATTGTGGAATCAAGTGGGGGGTTGGGGAAGGGTGAACGCGGGAGATTGCAATTCGATTACCGATTTAATTGAAGCCGGGTGTCATAGAGCTAACCATGAGAAAGGGAAAAAAAGATGGAAGGTGATATTATGGAACCTGCTTTATTTTATTTAATATAGGCGAACCGCAACAAAAGCATTTTTGAAAACGGGAATGGGTCGCTATCGGACAAGGTGTTTGAAATTCATGTTAAGGTTTACGAGTGGGTGAATCAAAGAGCAAGCGAACTAAAGATGGAATAGGCGTCGTGGTTGTCAGACCGAATCAGTGACTGAGGGTCGTGTGGCTTAAGGAAAATATAAGCGAAACAATGGGTTCGTGGGTCTGCAGGAAGGGACCTGTAGCTACGGTGCTACAGTGCAGAAATCAGAAGGGGCCAGGGGAGCAGGATCGTGAGAGAAAACCGGAGGTAGCTACTGTTTCTGTGTGGACGATAAGCTGGAAGTAAGGGACAACGGGGAAAGAGGACTGCACTAGCTGGGAGTCTGTATCCAGGCTACGTTTGTCGTCTGTTTTTTCTTATTTGCTGCTCGCAAACGATTTGTTTTGTTTCTTTAATCTAGTTCTAAGATATGCAAAACACTCTTGTAATTGTCCTGTTTTGGATGGTAATGAACTGTTCTGCCATTAAAAAAATGGTTTTCTTTTAACGCAATTTTCCCTATGATAAAAATGTATCCGTGCTATTATTGAATTTGGAAGTGTGTTAAAATACACTAAATTATTAGAGTAAATAACTAAATATATATTCTTTAACAATATTGAATTAAATTAGTTCTATATTTGTACATAGTAGTAACGGGATAAAATTGTATTGTACTTAAGAATAAAATAGTAATGTAATTCCTTATTAAAAAATAAATCCAAAACATATGTATGGAGTATTTTGTCCTTATAATAGGGTTTAATGGTTATCTTGTTTCGAAACTCATAGAATAACAACTTAGCCATATTTATATAGCAGAATAATTTTTAAATTTCGCTGAAAGAGGGAGTGCATAAACAATTTATTATTTTGTTATAATAAAGTGTTACAACTCAATATTGCATTGTATGAGTATACAATCAGTCCCTTTAAAACCATGCATGGTGATAGTTATAACCGATGACCTACAGATTATGACTAAAATAAAATTTTATCTCTGAATTATTATCAAACAAGATGTCCTGTTTAATTAAAATGTTAAACGCATATAATAATGGTGCCGTAGGATTGACTTGTTCTCATTTTAATCAATGTATTTCCTCTATTTTAAGTAAAATATTGAACTTTCTACGATAATGAAATATAAATTATGATTTTATTTTATTTAGTGAAAAACATATTGTTTAAAATGGACGGAAATTATAAATGTTACCTATCAGATGTATTTTTTTTGCAAATTGCATAAAAACGCAACGTATATTATTCTGATTTTTATTTTATGTGAAATAATACCTAAACCGTTTTTTTTAATACCTTAGATGTAATATCTCAAGCAATTATATAAAAGTATGCTACACAAGATGAGAATAAAAATAAAATACATTACATTTTTATGCATTCTTATGTGTAAATCATATATCTAAATATTTGAAAATCTAAAATAAAAACAAAACAAGATTTCAGAACTATGTCATACAAAACCATGAATAAGATCAAAAACATTAAATTTTTATACACCTTTTTCAAAAAATATACATTATTAAATTTAAAAATTAAATAAAAATACATTTATTGAAAACATTGACACAATCCATATTAGTAATGGTTACAAATCACCGACTTGTTGAGAATCAAAAACCAATAAATGTGGGAGTTGAAATTCTCCAAATATTCTGATTCTTTTTATATTTTTAAACACTCCACAACCACACCCTTTGAACATTTCATACGTTTTAAATTTCTCAATTTTTTTTTTCTAAAAATGATATAATATTTAAGGAGAACTTTACACAAATAACCATTTTAAAATGAGTTTTCATCCATTTAATCAATTTAAAGTGGTTTTCTAAGATAGTCATAATTCATGCAATGATTTTACACAGAAGAAGTTTTTCTGTGAAAAGTAATTTTTTTCTTAACAAAATGAAAAAAATATTTACGTAAATGGTCTTCTTATGGCATGAACTTTATGAGTAAAGTTCTCTTCATTGCCATTCAAAACACACGTAGAATATCAACTCAGCAAACTTTACATAAAAAAATTATGTATAAATTAGATTTTTTACGTAAAGTTTATTTTATTTGTATTTTATCTCAATTTTTAAAAAAAATTGAAAAAAAAACTTTACAGAGAAAGGAAATACACTTTCTACATAGTTTTTTTTTAATATTTTTTTAATTTCTAGATTTAAAAAAATCGATTAAAGTTTACATAAAAAATGTCATTAGTAAAAACTTTAATGTTTTTTTCAGTTTTTTAATTTTTTTTTTTTTTTTTAATTTTCATGTTCAAGAAAAATAATTTTGAAGTACTTTACAAATAAAGTATAATATTTTTCGGTTTTTTTTCTTTTATGTTTAGATTTAAAAAAATTACAACTAAAATAATCATTATATATATATATATATATGAACCTATATTTGATTGTGAACATGAGGACAGATCTTAGCCCTTGATCTGAGCCATATTCAAGCTGTTCTTTAAATGTGGCTTGAGGGGTAATTCTGGCAATTTTTATTCAAGCTGCACTTTGATGTCACTCCCACTTATTTCTTCATTCTCTGTTAATTGTCTTCTTCTATGTTAATCGTCTTCTTCTCTGTTAATCGAATTCTTCTTTGTTAATCGTCTTCTTCTATGTTAATCGTTTTCTTCTCTGTTAACCGAATTCTTCTCTATTAATCAGATTCATTGCTGTGAAAAACTTTATTAATTGGATTTGCGATTTCTAAAATTAAATTGTTGATTCCCTCTTTTCAATGGACTCTGTTTCTTCATCAGAAAATTCAATCGACTGTGATCCAGTTGAAAATTCTACTCTTTTTGTTGATCAAACATGTGATTTATTCACTGATTGCGATTATGTTACATGTTTCGAGAATACAGACCGAGAATTTGGTTCTAATGTTGAAGATGCGTCGATCTGTAGCTTATATTCAGACTGAATATATAAACATAAATTATAAAAACACCAGATTGTAGTATACATTCAGTCTGAATATAAGCTAAAATTTGAAGTTTGTATAATCGTAGCTTATATTCAGACTGAATATAAGCTAAATTTGAAGTTTGTATAATCGTAACTTATATTCAGTCTGAATATAAGCTAAAATATGAACTTTGTATAATCGTAGGATTGAATATAAGCTAAAATATGAAATTTGTATAATCGTAGCTTATATTCAGCCTGAATATAAGCTATGTTTATACAAAGTTCATATTTTAGCTTATATTCACACTGAATATAAGCACTAAGAGTCTTTATATCCAGATAAAATATAAACTAAATTTTGAAGTTCGTAAAATCGTAGCTTATATTCAGACTGAATATAAACTACAATTAGGTGTTTTTAAAATAATAACTTATATTCAGTCTGAATATAAGCAGTAAGATTTTTAGTGCTTATATTCAGTCTAAATATAAGCTAAAATTTGAACTTTTTATAATCGTAGCTTATATTCAGACTGAATATAAGCTACAATTATTCAAACACATAATTTTAGCTTATATTCAGACTAAATATAAGATACAATTATACAAACACATAATTTTAGCTTATATTCAGACTGAATATAAGCTACAATTATACAAACACATAACTGTAGCTTATATTCAGACTGAATATAAACATGACATTGTGATATCACAATGTTATGCTTATATTCAGACTGAATATAAACATGACATTGTGATATCACAATGTTATGCTTATATTCAGACTGAATATAAGCCACAATTATACAAACATATAATTTTAGCTTATATTCAGACTGAATATAAGTTACAATTATACAAACCCATTATTGTAGCTTATATTCAGACTGAATATAAACATGACATTGTGATACTACAATGTTATGTTTATATTCGGACTGAATATAAGCTTCAATTATACAAACACGTAATTTTAGCTTATATTCAGACTGAATATAAGCTACAATTATACAATCCCATAATTGTAGCTTATATTCAATCTGAATATAAGCATAACATTTTATGCTTATATTCAGATTGAATATAAGCTACAATTATACAAACACATAATTGTAGCTTATATTCAGTCTGAATATAAGCATAACATTTTATGTTTATATTCAGACTGAATATAAGCTACAATTATACAAACACATAATTTTAGCTTATATTCAGACTGAATATAAGCTACAATTATACAAACTCATAATTGTAGCTTATATTCAGACTGAATATAAACATGACATTGTGATACTACAATGTTATGCTTATATTCAGACTGAATATAAGCTACAATTATACAAACCATAATTGTAGCTTATATTCAGTCTAAATATAAGCATAATATGCTTATATTCAGACTGAATATAAACAAGACATTGTGATATCACAATGTCATGTTTATATTCAGACTGAATATATACACAACTATTCAAACACTTAATTTTAGCTTATATTCAGACTGAATATAAGCTACAATTCTGTAGTAAATAAGTTGCTTGGTGACGACGACGATGAACTGATTTATGTCGAAATTGTTGCTTGGTGACGACGACGATGAAGAGATTGACGGCGAAATCGTTGTTTGGGGACGACGAAGATGAAGAAATTGATGGTCATGTTATATTTACTATGTTGCCCCTACGCGCTAATTATTGTTTAAGCCATGACTCGAGTTTTCCACTTATTTACAAAAATGCCACCGTGCGTTTTGTGCTTTGATTTTTTGATCTGATTTTAAATGGATGGTTGAGATGCATCCTCATGTTCACAATCAAAGATAGGTTCACATTTGAACCCTCCTCTATATATATATATGAGATTTCAAATACAAACCAAACAATTTGTACAAACCGTACAAACTCTATTCAACCAATCTTTTTTTTTTTCACTTTTTCTTAATTATAAGGGTTGAAAAAATTTGATTAAGATCACATGAGGGTTGATTAATCAAAATGAGAAATAAATGAAACAATTTCATTTTCATATAGAAACAAAAATATATGAAATAATTTCATTAAGAAAAAAGAATTATACGAAACAGTTTCATCATATTAATTATTAAACACTTTCATGAAAAAAAATTATTTAAAAAAACAATGAAACCATGAAGTTTGTACGGTTTGTACAAATTGCTTGGTTTTTATTTGAAGTCTCCCATATATATATATATAAAGAGGTTAATGCGAGTACGATAACAATTGACGAGAATGGGAGGACAATCCTCAGCCAATCATTTTGTACATGAAATTTTTCATGTACAAAATCACATATGATTCACATACAAAATCATATATGATTCACATACAAAATCATATATCATTAGCCGAGACTTTTCCCGCAGCAAAAGTCGCGCATGTCATTTTTGATGCCAGTAGAAAATCGCATATGATTTTATACATGAAAAAAATTTCATGTACAAAATGATTGGCTCAGGATTGTCCTCGCATTCTCATAAATCGTTACCTTTCTCGCATGAACCCGCCTTTATATATATTTATATATATAGGGGTAAGTTCATACGAGAACGCTAACTTTTTACGAGAACGCGATGAGCTTTTTTTCATGTACAAAATCATATATGATTCACGTAGTGATTTTGATTCACATACAAAATCATATGTGATTTTGATGTTAGTACAAAATCACATGTGATTTTTTGATATTGGTACAAAATCACATGTGATTTTCTACATGAAAAAAACTCCTCGCGTTCTGGTAAAAAGACACCGTCCTCGCATGAACCTCCCTCTCTCTCTCTCTCTATATATATATATATATATATATATATATAGGGGAGGGATCATACGAGAACCACTTTCTTTAAAGGAACAAAGGAACACATTATGGACCACATATGATGTGGGTCCCACATAATATTAAATCATTTTTGATTTAATATTAAATCATATTAAATCAGAAATGATTTAATATGATATGGTGGTCTACAATGAGTCCCTTTGTTCCCTTAAAAATCAAAAGTTCTCATTTGAACCTCTCCCTATATATATATATATATATAGAGAGAGAGAGAGAGAGAGAGGGGAGGGTTCATGCGAGGACAGTAACATTTTACGAGAATGCGAGGACAATCCTCAGCCAATCATTTTGTACATGAATTTTTTTTTCATGTACAAAATCATATGTGATTTTGTACTAGCATCAAAAAGGACACGTGCGACCTTTGCTGCGGGAAAAGTCTCAGCTAATCATATATGAGAACGCGACACGTGTGATTTTGTTCAAATGAGAACTCAAATTTGGTTGTGAACGTGAGGACAAATGAGAACGCGACACATGTCATATTCAGACTGAATAATTTAAGAAATGTTCAGACTGAAAAAAACTGAATATAATATTTATTTAGACTGAATAAGTATTACTCAGACTGAATAAATGATATTTAGTCTGAATATTTCTTTGATTATTTAGTTTGAATATGACACTTGTCGCGCTTTCATTTGTCCTCACGTTCACAACCAAATTTGAGTTATCATTTGAACCCGCCCCTATATATATAATGATTTTCCATTTGTTATAGTATAAACTAAATAGAACAACAAAAAATAGGGAGATTGAATCTGTAATTCTCATTAATAATTAACTTTTTAAATGTGGAGTACATGAAGGTAATAATAAGCATGGAAGGAGATTTACTCTATAAATAACTCTAAACATTTATGTCTAACTCTATATAGTCACATACTTTTGACGATAACATACTTATCCTACAACACTCCCCCTTGTGCCGAGTCAAGGAAATCATGGGGCACCATTGTTGCCTTATTAAAACCTTACGCCAAAATAAAAATAGGACGATGGAAAGTATACAATGCATCAACTTCTTTGCAATACATAAAATTTTCCTTTAGTTTAATATTCTTTCGGAATTGTACATTAATCATAAGAGTTAGAAAAGCAGGATGGTATATAAAGTATAAAATGCTGTCTCACTAAAACCTAATGAATGATAGTCATTAACCATGTACACTATTGAATAGTCTCATATAGAGCAATATATTTGGAATAGTTTGAAGAGGTAGTTTGATACGAAAACGTCGACCTGCAAGTTAAATAACTTGGAACCTTCGTATGAGATAGATTAGGCAGCGAATATCCCAGGTATAGGAATCTACAACGAACCTAGAGCAATTCTTGACCCGTTAGTTAGGAAACTAAGAACCAAAGGAATCTATAACGCCACAAGATCGTGCTCACAATCTTGATAAGTTCTTGAACTATGAATGCTCTTACAAGAAATCAAAGCTCACAATTGAGTTAAACTAAAAAAACAAGTGTTTATAATTCAAAGGATGATGATTCCAAATGATTACAAAAGGATCCTATTTATAGGGTTCTAAAGACAATCCAAAGGCCTTTATTTAAATATTAACTTAAATTTCAATCAAGAATTAAAGATGTACCTTTACTTCATGAATCTAGAAATGCTTTCTCTCCTTATTCAAAGACTTTTGATTACTAAACTTTATTATAGGCCAAAAAACAGATTGGGATCTCTATCCAAGTTTATTGGGCCTAAATACAACTTAAGACAAATGAATTGGTTCAAGTTGGGCTCCAAAAATAATGGTTAATAGATTTGATCCAAAGCTCCAATAAGCATAAGCCATGTGTTACATGCAAATCTTTAGTGATCTTTACTTCATTTACTTGAAACGCTGCAACTAAGCTCATCAATGCTTCCTTAATTTGTTTCGATCTTGATCTCGTAATGGGGCCATCTTGAATCTTCAATGGATCTTTCAATGCTTGAGAAGTGTGGTTGGATGGTCCTCCTTTAGGTTTTTATAGGCGGGATTAAAATAAATATGCAGCGGAAAAAAAACAAAACCGGTAAAACCCTAATAGCCGGGATGCGTTAATAACAACTTTAAGAATTAAACACAACCATACGGGGTTTAGAATTATACCTCAATGGTTTGAATTGGTTGATCACGAACAAGCATTATAGAGATCAAAGCAGATCCCCTCTAGCGGTATCCACGCGAATGTGATACCAATCACGAACGGTTGCTAGTCCAAACCCGAACAACACAAGGAGAAATCGATTTCTCCTTGTGGTTGTGTGTGTTCGCCGGTTTCAAGAGAGAGGAGAGGAGGAGAGAAATTTTTAGGTTTCTCAATTGTGTTATTATTTCAATAAGACAACATTCCTTTATATAGTTTTCCCTCTAATCTCGGACCGGGCTCAATGAAGCCCGCAAGGCTTTGTTGACATAATTAAACCATTCCATATCTTAATTAATTATTAACTTAATAATTAATTAACCAATTGGGCTTTTGGGCTTTTGGGCTTAAGTAACTTTACTTAACCCTTTGGGCATTCAAATAAAACATTATTTTAAACCCGATGAACTTTTAATTATAATTATTAACATAATAATTATTAACATAATAATTAAATTATATAATTAACTTAATTATATTTCACACACTTTAATTATTATTTTACTAGAATAATAATTCTACACTTTACAACTTGTAACTGTACTGGGTTATAACCAACTTGGTTAATTCGTGATCTACACACTCTTATGCGTGTGACCCTCTAGGTTCATCCGACGTCAGCAGTGTTTTCATATGACGTGGGCACATAAGATCTTTCAGTCTCCCACTTGCACACGCCACATAAAACACAGACAATGGTTATGTGTCTAGCAACGCGCCACTTTCCCGAAAGTCAAATGAAAGAACACTCTTCAGCTTCAGGTTCTATAGACAATAATCAATGTGATGATCAGAGTATCCTTTATCCCTTTGCTTCACGATATCTCTATTGAACTCAGGGCATAGATCTGGCTCATCCTTGTTTGTTCAATTATTATGTTTCTCGATCCCGACGTTGAGTGACAGAACAGGTACTATGGATTTAATCAATCCACTTGTGTACGACCATACATTTCTCACTTTAATATCATCGAGGGGTCCAACGATTTCTCTCTCAACTTAAGAGGAGCAAATTCCATATTGCATGTATACGACTCTTACATAGATCATATTGCACCCAACATAGCCCTTACAATCACTCGGTCAAAGGTGACGTTAGACATATATCAAAGTACAATACTCCATATGATGGAGGTCCCAATATACATCTCAGGTCAAAGGATAAATAAAAAACTTATCATCTTCAAGACTCACTTTATGACGCTGATCTATGAAGTGATCTTGAAAGCGGGTCCTCCAACACTTGAACCTACAAGTGCAAGTGACTTTGCTCGCAACTTGCTGGCCCAACTTGACCGTAACCAAACTTCACTATGATCTTAGTTCATTACCAGTCCCCTAGTGACAACCGACCATGGACAAATTCAAACTATATCATATAGCTTTGGATTTAAACATGTTAATATAGAATACAACGAAATTAATGTAATCGCTCATACCCAGTATGTCAAAACAGATAGAATTTCATTGTTTAATGTTCCAAAGGTCATACTAAATTTACAGATCATTTCAAACACTTAAAAACCTCAAACCTATCGAGGTAGTGTGGCAATCATGCCTACTTTGACTCATAGGTTTAGTGAATGGATCTGCCGGATTATCTTCCAAACGAACTTTGCAAATCTTCACATCTTCCCGATTGATCATCTCTCGGATAATGTGAAATTTCCTCAGAATATGCTAAGACCGTTGGTGTGACCTAGGTTCCTTTGCTTGTGTTATGGCACCCTCGTTATCGCAATAGAACTTGATGGGTCCATCCACGCTAGGAACTACTCCTAGGTCCGCTATAAATTTCTTCATCCACACGGCTTCCTTCCCGGCATCGGAAGCTTCTAGGTATTCTGACTCTATAGTCGAGTCTACTATAGTGCTTTGCTTGAAGCTCTTCCAACTCACAGCACCACCATTGAGTGTAAAAACAAAACCATTGTGACCTGAAGTCGTCACGGTCGGTTTGGAAGCTAGCATCTGAGTATCCTCGGACACACAGATCTCCTTCTTCACCACCGTATAGCAAGAACATATCCTTAGTTCTTCTCAAGTACTTGAGGATATTCTTTACTGCTACCCAGTGAGCATCACCAGGGTTCGACTGGTATCTACTAGTCATGCTCAAAGCATATGATACGCCAGGTCGAGTACATATCATGGCATACATTATAGATCCAATAGCTGAAGCATAGGGAACACCCTTCATGCGATCTATATCTTCCTTCCCCGAAGGACATTGAGACTTGCTCAGTTGTACTCCATGTACCATTGGCAAGTTCCCCCTCTTAGAACGCTCCATCTTGAAGCGTTTTAAGACCTTGTCAATATATGTACTCTGCTTAATCCAATTGAGCGCCTCGATCTATCCCGATAGGTCTTTATTCCAAGGATAAAGGCAGCTTCTCCTAAGTCCTTCATTGATAAACATTTCCCTAGCCAGGCTTTCACACCTTTTAGCATCAGGATGTCGTTTCCAATTATCAGTATGTCATCCACATACAGGACTAGGAAGACAACAATGCTCCCACTAGCTTTCTTGTATACACAAGGTTCATTTTCGTTTTTGACAAATCCAAATTCTTTGATTTTCTCATCAAAACGAAGATTCCAACTCCTAGACGCTTGCTTAAGTCCATAAATGGATCTAAGCAACTTGCACACTCTATTAGGATGCTTGGGATCTTCAAAACCTTCTAGTTGTACCATATACACGTCCTCGCTTAGCATTCCGTTAAGAAACGCGGTTTTGACATCCATCTGCCATATCTCATAATCGTGATATACAGCTATAGCAAGCAAAATCCTAATGGATTTAATCATGGCTACTGGAGAATAGGTTTCATCATAGTCTACGCCATGAGTTTGTGTGAAACCCTTTGCTACCAACCTAGCCTTATATGTGTGCACGATCCCATCCATGTCAGTCTTTAACTTGAAAACCCATTTGCTTCCTACGACTTTGCAGCCATTGGGTGCATCCACCAGATCCCAGACCTGGTTATCAGCCATGGATTGAAACTCGGCTTTCATCGCATCATGCCATTTGTCAGATTCTGCACCTAACATAGCCTGTTGGTAGTTTAACGGTTCATCATCAACTGTATCGTCACAACCAATCAGAAACCCTAGGTATCTATCTAGCTCTTGATGAATCCTCCCCGACCTTTGGATCATTTGTCTCTCGTTGGTACCCTCAGCATCTTGCTGCGGTTCAACATCTTGTTGAGCGCTAGTGTCAACCTGCGCATCAGGTGTTTTCCGAACTTCCTCAAGTTCTACCCTATCACCATCGTTTGGCTTAGATAGAAAATCTTTTTCTAGGAACTCGGCCTTGCGTGAAATGAACACCTTGTTCTCACCAGGATTGTAGAAATAGTACCCAATCGTCTTCTTGGTATATCCTACAAAGATGCACTTACCAAATCTGGGTTCTAGTTTCCTAGAAGCGTCTCGCTTAACATAAGCATCGCAACCCCAGACTCTCATGTAAGATAGATTTGGGATCTTCCCAGTCCATATCTCATATGGAGTCTTGTCAACCTTCTTGGTTGGTACATTGTTTAGTATTTTGGCGGTTTCTTGCAAAGTATATCCCCAAAAACTTTTAGGCAACTTGGTATGACTCATCATAGATCTAACCATATCTAACAAGGTACGGTTCCTCCTTTCAGACACACCATTATGCTGTGGTGTTCTCAGTGGAGTTAGTTGAGATACTATCCCACACTTGCTAAGATGCTCTGTGAATTCATGGCTCAGATATTCACCACCTCGGTCCGACCGAAGGGCTTTTATCTTCTTGCCCAGTTGGTTCTCTACCTCGTTTTGAAACTCTTTGAAAACCTCAAAGCTTTCAGACTTGTACTTCATTAGGTAAACATATCCATATCTACTGAAATCATCAGTAAATGTAATGAAGTAGTAGCAACCATCTCTTGTGGTTGGGTTGAAGGGTCTACACACATCAGTATGTATCACTCCCAACAACTCATCCGCTCTTTCAGGCTTTCCTTTAAAAGACGCCTTAGTCATCTTCTCTAATAAACAAGCTTCGCATTTATCAAAAGAATCATCAGTTGATTCTAAGATCCCGTCCACTTGGAGCTTGGCAATTCGATTCTTGTTTATATGGCCAAGACGACAATGCCACAAATATGTTTGACTTAAGTCTTGCTTAAGTCTTTTAGCATTCACATTATACATCCATTTAGAGTTGAGATCACCATGAATATCTATTTCATAAATGCCATTAACTAGCCTGACAATAAAATATAATATACCATGCAAACATGCAGAAATAGATCCATCATCATTGAATTTAAACATAAATCCATCTTGTCTCAAACGTGCAACTGAAACAATGTTTCTAACGATACTAGGAACATAAAGACAATCATTTAGATTCAAGATTAGACCATTTGGAAGGGTCATATCATATTTCCCTTGGGACACAGCATCAACCCTTGCCCCATTGCCCATCTTGAGCTCCAATTGGCCCGGTCGCAGTTGCCTTTCACTCCTTAGTCCCTGTGGAGAAGAACATATGTGAGTTCCACATCCGGTATCGAATACCTAGGAATCATAATCAGAAGTGAATAAATCGATAGTAAACATACCTGAAGGTTCAACTATCATAGCTTTCTCCTTCTTTGCCTTTGCAATCAGAACTGGACAGTTTCTCTTCTAGTGCCCCTTTTCTGAGCACTCAAAGCAAACTGCATCAGCATGGATCTTCCCTTCAATCTTCTTGCCTTTTCTGGAACTTCCAGTTTTTGCCTTTCCTATACCAGTCACCACTTTTCTTTTGGTTACCCCTCCTTTTGCTTTGATCATCAAGACAGGCTTGGTTTTCTCCATCTTGGAGTTAATCCCTCTCTCAGCAGTTTTAAGCATGCCAGGCAATTCAGTGAGAGTTTTATCCAAGTCATTCATCTGATAGTTGAGCACAAAGCTATCATATGATGTGGTCAGTGAGTTGAGGACCAAATCGACCCCTAACTCTTGACCAAGTGGGTAACCCAATCGAGCCAACCGGTCAATGCGCCCCTTCGTCCTCAAGACGTGGGCACTGACCGATGTCCCATCTTGCATCATACAAACATGTAGTGATCGCACAGTATCAAACATCTCTTGTCTTGCCTGTTGACCAAACATGGTCTTCAACGTAGTGATCATTTCCCATGTTGTCATCTCCTCATGCTCCTTTAAGAGTTCAGGAGTCATTGAGGCTAGCATCAGGCAGGACACGCTTAGAGAGTCTCTTAGGTGCTTATCATAAGCAGCCCGAACACTATCTGGAACATTCCTATCTGGAAGGTTTGGAGAGGGATTTTCGAGAACATAGAACTCTTCTTCATTCCTAAGGACAACCCTTAGTAAGCGAACCATTCCAGGAAGTTCTATCCTTTTAGTTTTTCTTTGTCCAAAATGGACCGGAAAGTGAACTGAGATAGGTTCGAGTTAGTGTTTTCTTGATTAGTAGACATCTATAGAAATTAAAGTTTGGTTTTAGTATTAGTTTAAAATCTTGAACTGTTAGAAATTAAAGTATGAGTCAAAGAAGAGATGTCTACAAATGTCAACACACTCTTCTTGTTATAACTAATTGTTGTTAGACGCTCCCTTTTAGACACATGGCACTTTGTAATTGGCTAGCATTTTGACTTTCTGTTTTTGTAACTGTATAAATAGAATTATATTGTGTTTGTAAAAATTGTCGATCAATACATTTACATTTTGAAGAATACTGTGCGTAATTCATAACTTTGTCTACTTTGATTCAAGTTTATCATTTCATAATCTTTGTTCTTCATTCTGTTTATTGTTCTATTGATTTAAATTGTTAATTGATCTGCTTCCGCATTTCACTTTGATTCAATACTCTCAATTAACAATCGGTTTAAAGGAATCTGGAACCAACAATTGGTATCAGAGCCATCTAATCAATCTATTGATTATTAGATCTCTTCCATTGAAGAAATTCCTTTCGATCGAACAGTATTTTCTCAGATTCAAAATTTGTTTATTAATCCACTCTGTTTTACGAGATTTTGTTAAATCGTTAACAATCTTCTCTTAAATTGAGTCATTCATTTTGTAATCAAGAAACAAAGTGATATTATCGACCTGTTCTTCTATCAAATTGAGATTTAATTGTTCTAAATTTCTTTCAAATCTTCAAATTTTCTCTTCTATCCTACTCAAATGGCAAATTCGAGCTTGAATGCTGTTTATACGTCTGGGTCCCTGACTAAACCTCCAACTCTTGTACGTGATGAATACCCACAATGGAAGATTCGAATGGTTAACTTCTATGAGGGATTGGATGCTGAGTTATATCCAATTATTCAAAACGGTCCGTTTGTTCCCACCACTACTATTCCCAGAATTCCAGCCACTGCAAATACAGATGAGGTACCAGCAAGACTGGTTCAGAAGTCAAGGAATAACTCGACTGATGAAGAAAAGGCTAAGGTGGAATTAGCTAAGAAAGCTAAGTCTCTGTTGATAATGGCCATCCCAAATGAGATTTTTCAATCTCTGGACTCATGTGACACAAAGAAAAGATTTATGGGATCAACTCGGAGAATCTCTTAGAAGGTGGTGCGAAAATGAGAAAGAACAAGAGCCCAAGCTCTAAATGAATATAATAGTTTTCAAGCGCTGACTGATGAATCTCTGGAACAAACATTTCATCGATTCAACAATCTGATTAATCTCTGCAAGAGATGTGACATTGTTAGATCAAAGGAAGACAACAATGTTCTATTTCTCAAAAGATTAAACCCTGAATGGTCAAATCTATCCATGTCACTACAAGCCAATCAGGACCTTGAACAATGGTCGCTGCATGATGTATTCGGTACACTGCAAGCTCATGAAAAAGAAGTTGTTCAGAAAAGAACAAACATCGGAGGTCCTCTGGCTTTGATCTCAGAAACAAAAGGAATCAGAAGACGAAGTGATGACAGGAAGAAATCGAAGGCCTTCATATCAGAGACTGCTCCAGAAGATGACTCTGAATCAGATGATGAAATTAAAGCATTTGCTGACTCTCTGGCTTTAATAACCAAGCAATTTACTAATCGTTTTGGAAATAGGTCTTTGAAAGGAAATAAACGATTTGATCGTCCCTATGTTCCTAAACAAGAAGTACAGAGTAGAGAAAACGAAGAAGAGAAGAAAGAAGAAGAATTAAAAAGGAAGAAAGATGTCCGTTACGTATGTGGCAAGCCCGACATTACTCGAGAGATTGCAGAGGAGCTCTGGAAAAGGATAAGACTTATTACAAAAACAAATATAAGTACAATGTCACTGAAAGAGCACACTTTGCAGAAAAAGAAAACTGGGTGCAAGATGAATCCAGCGGTGATGAAGCCATGTTCTGTGGAATGGCAAACACAAACGAATCAGAGGATCAACCCTCTGAGTCACCGGTTAGTAATTTCTCTGAATCATCTGAGCTTGAACAAACGATTGTGATGTTATCAAACAATTTTGAGGAACTAAAACTGAAACTCACAATCGAAAAGAAATTACGAAAAAGTACTGAGAAAACTCTTTCTACAATCAAAAGGGAAAGAGATATTTTCAAAAGAGAAATGGATTTACCGACGAAGAAAAACTCGAATTAAATACTGCAAAGGAAACGATTTCCATGAGTTTAAAACTTTCTGAAGAAAAACTTAAAAAGGAAATTTTGAATCTCAATAAACTTCTGGAAGGAAAAGAGAAAGAAATCAGAGACAAAGAGAGTGATAGACTCAACTCTGTAGCACTTAAAAACTATTTTCAGAAAGAGAGAGAATTTTTACACATTGAACTTCAACGAAAAAGCTACAGTATTATAACATATCCGGATGCACAAGGTTCATGACAAAATTAACACACAAGTAGGAAGATCCGGACTTGGTTTCGAGGACCTAGATCCCTACACGTGTAAGAAAAGGTCGATCCGAAATCGTTTTTTGTGTTGGACAAATACGAAGCCAAAGTTTCCAATTTTGTATGAAAAATCTATTTTTAAAAAATCTAGATATGAAAACCATCATAAAAAAAGCAAACTTAAATTCGAAAATATTGAATATTGTTGTAAAACAAATGTTGATCTAAATAAAGTTCAGAAGAAAGATGATATTTTCAATTTTGGTTCAAATAAACATACAATTTTGAATCCAGAGGCGTATATTTTTGTTCCAAGTCGTGCAGAGGAAGATCTACGACTTATGTTTGAAAACGATATTCTCTCTACTCGGATAAGTGTTTTAGAAATGAAACTCTTTGTGAGAATCATCCAGAGATCTCTCCCTGTTCATTTGAAGATTTACATCTTTCTGAAACTCAAGAAAGCTTGGCTGAGATTACGTATCCATGGGAGAATGACAATAATGATGAAGAATTTTTTGATAACTCTGAAAATTACCTTTCAAATTTAGAAATTAATTCTTTTAAATCATCAAAAGTTATCACAAATAATTCAGAAATTATTGATAAAAAGGATGATTATTTGTATACTGATAAATCTCAAGAAATCAGAGCTTCTGATAGAGATTGTGCTAAACTTTCAAGTGGTATACCTATTCTTCCTGTTTCTGTTCCAGAACCGAGAAAATCAGTATCTATACATCCAGATTTCTTAGATATGTGTCTCAAAGCCGAAACATGTCTTGAACTTGAGAAAGAGGCAGAACTTAAAAACAAAGTGCAAAATCAAAAGATTTTAAACTCTACTCTTCCGAAGTTTACTAATATTCAAAAAGGCAAATGGAAATCCTCTAATTCTTATGTTCCTTTTTCAGTAAATAACAGAGCTTCTGCAAAAATAGATCAGAGGAAGAACACAGAGAAGAAAAAGCCAGAACTAAAACAAAAGTCTAGTCTAGATAGGTTCTCTAGAACAACTGATACTAGAAAAGACTTTAGAAAGAATAATTGTAATTACCATTCTCGCAATGAAAATTCAATTCAATCTTCTATGTTTCAGTCTTCTGAATGTTTTTCACTGTTCTTAAAGTTAAAACAATTTTTCTCGCAAACCTCTGATCATTCCAATTCACAGTATGTTTATCACAAATAGAATATAACTCAAAAAAACCAAAAACCAAAAATAAAGTCTTTACCTTCTGTTAAATCAAAAAACGAGCATACTCCAAAAGCTAACATAAAAGGACCCATTATGCGATGGGTACCTAAGAAATTCTGATTTTTGATTGCAGAAACAGCGTGTGCATATCTGGTATCTTGACTCTGGATGCTCGAGGCACATGACTGGATCCCAAAATTTACTATCCCAATTCAAGGACAAATCAGGTGGAGTAGTAACTTTTGGTGATAATGGTAAGGGTCAAATAAAAGGCTACGGTACTCTACAAGAAGGTAATATCACCTTATCAAAGGTAGCTCATGTTTCTGGCTTGAAACATAACCTCCTTAGTGTAAGTCAACTTTGTGATTCTAAAATACTAGTAGTATTTGATGAAAAACATTGTTATTTATTCTCTAAGGCAGGTGAAGAACTTTGGAGAAAGCAGACAGAAAGGTAACTTGTATATGATGAATTTTATCTCTAAGGATGGTAAGGAAACTTTATGTCTCATCTCCAAAAAGAGTGAAGTTGCGTGGCTCGGCATCATAAAATGTCTCACTTAAATTTTAATAATCTTGAGATGCTTGTTAAAAACAAACCGGTATCCGGACTACCGTATATTCATTTTCAAAAAGATCACCTCTCGCCCGCATGTGAAATGGGCAAAATTAAACGAGCATCTCATAAAACAAAAAGTGATCATTCTTGTACTAGACCTCTGCAATTATTACATGTGGATCTCTGTGGTCCAATTGCAATTCAGAGTCTATCTGGTAAAAAGTATATTCTGGTACTAATTGATGAATTTTCCGTATATACTTGGCTTGCTTTCGTTCGTCAAAAGTCGAAGTCCCGGTGGTACTACGAATATGATGACCGTAATTCAAGTTCTTCTACATCGAAGATTCAAGCAGCCTTCGAAGTGATAATGGTACAGAATTCAAGAACGCCAAGCTTGAATCGTATCTTGTTGAACAAGGAATTACTCAAAACTTCTCTGCTGTTCGCACTCCACAACAAAACGGTGTAGTTGAACGTCGCAACAGAACCTTGGTTGAAGCAGCCAGAACGATGCTCGCAGCTTCTGGTCTCCCAATTCACTTCTGGGCCGAAGCTGTTGCTACTGCTTGTTTCACTCAAAACCGTTCAATTATTGTCAAGAGGCATCTCAAAACCTCTTATGAGCTGATTAATAAAAGAAAACCATCTGTAAAAAATTTTCATATCTTTGGTTGCAGATGTTTTATCTTAAACGACAGAGATAATCTTGGCAAATTTGATCCGAAGTCCGATGAAGCTAAATTTTTAGGCTACTCGTTAAATTCAAGAGCTTTCCGAGTTTTTAACTTACGAACAAAAACTGTTATGGAAAGCATCAACATTGACTTCGACGATAACACCCAACCGACTTCCGAACACTCTACTTCGTAACTCAAGCTTAATATCGTTACTTCGACTATCTTTCAGTTCCGTAGAATCCGAGATTGATGCTATTTTTCAAGATTTTCGGGCGACGAAGTTGTGTCGAAGCTATGTCACCTCCACATTTGCAGATACCGTATATTCTCCAAGCCTCGGGCATTACTCTCTCTCGGTCCTCGCTTCTTCTCGTTTCCTCCGTCACGTCTATTTGTCCGTGTTCCCACTACTCCTACATCCGCTACCAAGAAGCTACTTCGTTCCATCATCCGAGGGGGAGACACAAGGACAGTGACAAAACAGATACCGAAGGACATACGTAAGAAAATAAAGAAGATTTTGTGTTTCCCGATGAAATCATTTCGTCAAATAACACAACCCAATCAATTTCTCAACCCGTAATGACGAAATGGACTAAATCTCACACACCGTATCTTATAATTGGTAGTCCTTCCGAGGGGGTCGAACACGATCTCGCTACCGCAAATGAAGCATTCTTTGTTAATTTTCTTAGTATGATCGAACCTAAACGTGTACATGAAGCCTTAGTTGAACCAAGCTGGGTGGATGCTATGCAGGAAGAACTACTTCAATTCGAAAGAAATAAAGTTTGGCGTCTTGTTCCTTTACCAAAAGGCAAAGTTGCTATTGGCACAAAATGGGTATTTAGAAACAAAAAGGATGAAGATGGAATTGTTGTCAGAAATAAAGCTCGTTTGGTGGCTAAAGGCTACTGTCAAGAGGAAGGTAT
Source organism: Silybum marianum (assembly GCA_036898165.1). Taxonomy (NCBI): domain Eukaryota; kingdom Viridiplantae; phylum Streptophyta; class Magnoliopsida; order Asterales; family Asteraceae; genus Silybum; species Silybum marianum. The sequence continues at coordinate 40,647,427 of CM072530.1, read as the reverse complement.
CGATTATGATGAAACCTTTGCTCCTGTTGCAAGACTAGAAGCAATAAGATTATTCTTGGCTTTCTCTGCATACAAAAACTTCAAAGTCTACCAAATGGATGTTAAATGTGCATTTCTTAATGGATGTCTAAAAGAAGAAGTGTATGTTGAACAACCTGATGGTTTCAAAGATGCAAGATATCCAGAATATGTTTATCTTCTTGACAAAGCTTTGTATGGTCTAAAGCAAGCCCCAAGAGCCTGGTATGAACGACTATCGAAATTTCTGATCAGCAAAAGCTATGAAAAAGGTAAAATCGATACAACTCTGTTCATCAAAAGAGGTAAAGGTAGGTAACTATAGTTCAAATTTACGTGGATGACATAATATTTGGTTCTACTCATCAAACAGAAGTTGATTTGTTTTCTAAGTTGATGGAAACTGAATTTGAAATGAGTATGATGGGAGAATTAACTTTCTTCCTAGGACTTCAAGTTAAACAAAGCACCTCTGGTATCTTTATAAATCAGGCAAAATATGTTTCTGACATGCTTAAAAAGTTTCATCTTCAAAACTTCTCATCCATGAAAACACCTATCTCTCCTGGTATGAAATTAGGACCTGACTCCTCTGGTAAATCTGTTGATATTACCAGCTACAGAGGAATGATTGGTTCTCTTTTATATTTAACAGCAAGTAGACCTGATATTATGTTTGCCACTTGTCTTTGTGCTCGTTATCAAGCCAATCCTAAAGAGTCTCATTTGGCTGATGTTAAAAGAATTTTTAGGTACTTAAAAGGTTCACCATCGTTGGGCCTTTGGTATCCTAAAAATTCTGGATTTGATTTAATGGCGTATACGCATTCGATCATGCGGGTTGTAAGCTTGACGGAAAAGTACATCGGTGTTGTCAACTTCGGGAAATCGACTTATAAGTTGGACATCCAAGAAACAAAATCGCGTATCCACATCTACGAGCAGGTCGAATATGTTGCCGCCGCTAGTTGTTGTTCACAAGTTATTTGGATGAAGACCCAACTCGTAGATTATGGTCCGATATACGATAAGATTCCCATCCTCTCGTGATTCTAAAAGTGCTATCGCCATTACGTAAAATCCGGTTCGGCATTCCAAAACAAAGCATATCGATGTCGTGTATCATTTCATCAAGGATCATGTAGAAAAGTGGTACAATCGAAATGTATTTTGTTTCTACTGATTATCAACTTGCTGATATTTTCACAAAAGCTCTTGATGAGAGACGTTTTAACTTCTTAATTAGCAAGTTGGGAATGCTTAATATGTAACAATGATTTCTTCAGAAGCATCCAGAAGCCTCTGAACTATTCTGACGATACTTCAGAAGTCATCAGAAGTCTCTGATGCTTTCTGAACTCTTCAGAACACTTCAGAAGCCTCTGAGTTACTCTGATTTTCTGTTTCATAATAATATTTTTCTTTCAAGAGAAATCATAAAGTGCAGATTGAGAAACGAGGTAAAGAAGCTACTACGATGGGAGTTCACCATTCAAGGGGGAGTTTACCATTCAAGGGGAGTTTCACAATGCAGAAGATATTCGTCTAAGTCTAACTCTGGTTAGCTGTCTTCTGATTTACTATTTCACTTAAATTTTATTTGAATCTATCTGCTCTGAGTTTCTCTTGCCGCCAAGGTCTCTTAGACTTTTTGATTCATTTCAATTTTTTTTAAAAATATAAATCAAGTCGACATGTTTTTCAACTAAATTTTCTATAAATTGATATTTCTTATAATTTCCATTAAATATATAAATTCAATCAACTCTTGCCTCCAAGGTTGTTTAAATCTATATGTTTAATGCAAATTCTTCTTTATTATTCTTTTATAGAAACTAAACTCTCATGTGATTTTTGTTTTCACTTGACTGATTTTTAAACTTAAATAAATAAAATTAAGATTAAAATCTGTGTTTATTCAATTAATTCAAAATTAATTGATTAATTAAACAGATTTTTTTATTACTTTTGTTTATTTCTGCTTTTAAGAAAAACAGCCTCTGCTACTAAATCATCATCATACATGTGTCTCGTCGTACACGTGTCCCCAATCGAAACACTGCATGTGTATACCCGCGTGCTTACATCAGCTCAAATGAACCGTTTTTTGTTTCTCCCCAAACTTAATAACCCCTTCCCATTCTACAGTTTCTCTCTCACATAAAACCCCCAATTTCAACCTTCATCTTCTTCCTCGCAAAAATTCCCTAAATCAGTGTTCATTCTCTTTGCAAAGACAAAGTTTTCTACTGTCAAGCATTCGAAATTTCAAAATGGCTTCCAACTGTGCCCGTCCTTCCAACAATGATGAAGAAAGAATCATCGATTCAACTGCGGATAGTACTCCCATTGTGAAACTGCCATTGAAGGCGAACAATGTGCAGGTACTGCTCAACCCTAACACTTATCAACCAGAATTTCGCATCATGATCGAGTTTCTACAACAACACCAGTTGAATCGAGCCCTAACCCTAACCAACCCAAACATCCCTGAAATCTATGTCCAAGAACTGTGGCAAACAATGATCATCGAAACTGATGAAACACTCGCCGGTTCTATCACCCATCCTAAACAAGTGGAAATTGCTGTTCAAATCCCCATCACCAAAAGAAAACTTGCGAAATATTTCCATCTTCCCCTTTCTGTGATCGAAGTGGATGGGCAAACCATTTCCAATCCTGTCCTAGAAGAAAACCCTTCCACAGAAGCCCTCCTAGCCTTCATAAATCTTCTAGGTTACAATGAACCTCTTACAAGGCTGTCCGAATTCAAGAGAAAGAAGTTGCCCCCAATGTGGAATCTACTCATCTCCATTCTCAACAAGAGCCTAACCTGCAAAATAGGTTCTCAGGATCAGGCTAGCCGAAACATTCTGACTATAATGTATGGGATGTTCTTCAATCGACCCTTGGACTATGCAAGTCTCATCTTCCAAGAGATCAAAGCAGCTGTGCACACTAAGGTGATCCATCAGAGTCAGGGAAAGCCACTACCAGCACTCATGTTCCCAAGATTTCTATCTCTCTTCACTCATCCTGCAATTGGGGCAATCGAAGCTCCCCGATTCAGCCATTCTGCAAAATTGCATCAATGAGCTCCCATAGATCAACCATCGACAGCATCGGCTACTCTGCACCCAGAGAATTATCCAGGTACATGCTAAACCTAATCCCATCTAGCTCTTCTAATCTCCAAATCTATAGAAGCTCTATGGCTTTCTCAGAACAGAGAATTCCTACCCCAGAGCGCTTAGAGCTAGGTGTAGGTGGTCAGGGGTCTGGTGAGCATGAGCTTGAAAAAAATAGGAGTGAACATCCGAGTGCTTCTACCCATGCCGACCTTCTATTAAATGAAGGTACAGAAGATGTCCTCAGAGACACATATGAGTGTTCCTCTCCTATTCCCCAAAGGGCAACCACAACTTCTGAGGTTGATGTCACCACGTCTCCACTCATTGACTTAGAAATCCCGCTCAAACCACCAAGAAACCACCGTTCGCAGGATACTTCTTCCTCTCGAATCAAATTCATCTGGGGAAAGCACCTCCACTTCATCATCCTCCCAAAAGGATGATGATGATAATATAAGAGTTCATTCACCCCAGAACTCGCCACTTCCTTCACCACATGTTCATGTCTCCGTGACTGACATACCAATACGCACAGAGGATGAGTCCACATCCTCTCCTAGGATAGATGCTAATGAATTCCCATCGTAGGGTTACGGCCTAGGAATGCACCTCTTACCGGAGTGTTTACACTTCATCAAGGTAAGCATACTGTTTTCGCACCTCATCCTCTCGATGATGAGGATAATGTTGAAACAAATCGGAACAACCGAAGAGGAGCTCGTGAATAACAGCCCTCAAGGACTGGTTGGAAGTCCTTCTACACTCAACGTCAAAACAGGTGTAGATGGCCCCTCTGAACGCGAGGGTAAAGGGGCTCCATGTGTTGGAGATGCACCGGTTACATCTTCTGATTTCGTCACAAATGCAAACGTTCTTGGCATTTGCCGATCAAATTCGAGAGATCCGTGGAAGATCTAAAATTATCCGTGACTACTAACAATTCTCTTCTTCCGAGCCTTCAATTTAAAATTGAAAGTCGTAACTCTCTCTTAGCGCATCTTCGCCGCCAAATGAGTACCTCTCAAGAAGATCGAAGGCCTATTTTGTCGAACAATTTTTGCTCTTGAAAAATGGTCTTCAAGCAAATGCAGGCAATCTCTCAACTTCCGTAATCTCTACGTGCCTCTCGTAGACTACAACTCTCTCGGTGGCCGACATACGTAAGATTATCAAGACCATCATTCCTTCGATGATCCCTCCGGGTCTACGCTCGTCAAGAAATCCGATCTCGCCTCTTTCCGAAGATTATTCTTGAGCGAATGTCTACCATCGCTTCAAAGTACTCTTCCAAGCCCTCCACATCCTCAACCGTACCGTAAAATTGCCGCCATCGAATCTACTCTATCTCAACTCGTGCCTCCGGTTTCTTCTATTGCCGAGGCGTTTAATGCCAAGAAGAAAGCCAAGGAAGAAAGGGCTTGCAAAAAGGCGAGCCGAAAGAAAACATTCGAGGATCGTGATCCCGATTCTCGGAAGGGGAGAAAGGTCCCGAGCCTAAGCAAGCCAAACAAACACCACCGTAACCAAACACGACCACCGCCGACTCTTCAACTCCAAAACCATCACGGAACCTTCTTCTTCAAAACAAGTGCCACTCACTCCAACACCTCTGGCTACGCATTCTGGGCCTCTACCCAGAGATCCAGATCAGCTAAGTTCATTCTGGATCTTATGGGAAAAAAGCAGATCCCGAGCTCTTCGGCTGAAAAGGGCTGAAATAGTCAGAGCTCACGAAGAACGAGAACGAGCTAAAGCTGCAAAGGAAAGAGCTAAAGCTGAAAAAGAAGAAAGGGCCGAGAGGAGGATGAGGAAGTGTTCGGAAGCGAGAAAAAGAAAAAGAAGAAGAGATAATACGCCGCAGGCTAATTGTTGAAGAACAAATAGAGATAGAGAGGGTCGAAAGAGAGAATCGGAAAGAGAGAAGGCTAGACTTGAAGAAGAACTACGGAGACAAAATTTTGAAGTCAAGAAAGAGCAAGAGTCAGAGCAGAGGCCGCTCAGAAGCAGAAAGAGATCAGAAGAGGAGAGTTTGAAGAAAAATTAAACAAAGTTGGAAACATTGAACTTCCAACACTTGAAGTTGAGAAAAGGCACATGTATGCTCCAACAGATCAGAAGATTTATCTCATGATGCCTAACTTCGCAAACCAATACAATGTAAGCAATGAAGTTAAAGATAACTTCATGGCTCATAAACAAGACAGAAGACGGTTTTCACTATCGCTCCAATTACAAAGATCACGCCCATGAAACATAAGCAGCTTCAAGATACACCCATTTGGTACACAATCTACGAGATAGTCGTATCAAACAACAAGAGTTATTACATATGTGATAATGATCTGTTGTCCATCCATCCAAACCGATCTCATTTTTCGGAAGAATTTATGAAGACTCAAATTTTCTCGAACGCAAAGATCCACAAGACCATGTTGCCTACACTAGAATTATTCTATGTATGAAATCATACATTAGATACAAAAGGCGGTGTCGACTTCCGCATTGGCTTAAATTTCAAAATGGATAATCGGCTATCTCTCGCACCAAATGAGGAACTTGAAGGGATAAGCAAATTCGAGTGGGTAGACTTCTTACCGAACCGGAAAGAGGGAATCATCTTCAAAAGACCAAATGGAAAGAGCTTCTTTCGCATCAAAGAAGCTCACAAATACTCTTCTGAGGTAGTCTACATCATCAAGTGCTATGCTGGCTTAGACACGACAAATCCAGAAGTTGCAAAGAAAGTAGAGAAAAGACTTGATGGACTTCAGAAGAACAGAGAGCTTATCAATAATATTTCAAGTATCATTGCTGCTGTTGATCCTCTCTGAAGAAAGTTTTTTTTTTTTTTGACTTCATACTTAGGGGGAGAATGTTAGAAATTAAAGTATGAGTCAAAGAAGAGATGTCTACAAATGTCAACACACTCTTCTTGTTATAACTAATTGTTGTTAGACGCTCCCTTTTAGACACATGGCACTTTGTAATTGGCTAGCATTTTGACTTTCTGTTTTTGTAACTGTATAAATAGAATTATATTGTGTTTGTAAAAATTGTCGATCAATACATTTACATTTTGAAGAATACTGTGCGTAATTCATAACTTTGTCTACTTTGATTCAAGTTTATCATTTCATAATCTTTGTTCTTCATTCTGTTTATTGTTCTATTGATTTAAATTGTTAATTGATCTGCTTCCGCATTTCACTTTGATTCAATACTCTCAATTAACAATCGGTTTAAAGGAATCTGGAACCAACATGAACAACCCTTAAAATTCAAACATTTTAGCTGAGATCCATATTTCATTAATTTTCACGATTGGGCAATACGCAAATGGTGAAAACTAATTATTTAGGTAGGCAACTTCTAATTATGATCATCACAACTCTTAGATCCTTCGTGAGATTTTTTTAAAATTGAAGACATGTTTAATCTCACTTCTTCACCTTGAGATCATTTGTAGACGGGCAGTACACAATGTACAAATGTCTCAAGTGAGCTTAACCATACTAAAACGTCACAATTTCTATTTTGAGTAGCAACTTAGAAATTGGTCGTCTGGGTCACGACTATCATTACAGGCGGGCAATACACAACGTGCAATGATCTCGTGAGTCGGCACTTTATCTCACTACATACTTTTCCGACCTTGAATCGACTAGTTATGCGCTCGATAACCGTTTTAAATTGGTGGTGAAAAACTCACATTTTAATTGTAAAGGATTTTACGGATCTTATTCTAATTTTACAATTTAATTAATTTTAAAATTATTTTGAGTCGGTACCAATTTATTTAAAATTCATTATTTGATAACTTATCAAATTTATTTGTAAAAAAATTTACAATTTATCCAATCGGTATTAGTTTGATAGCTATTCAAATTAATGTGTAAAAGCATTTACAGTTTACCGATATTAGTGGTTGTAAAATAATTTTCAAATTTTAAAATCCATTGCAATAATTATAACATATAATTAAACACAATAAAATACGAAAAATAAACGACCACAAACATGCAAACACACAACATGGATTCGATTAGGCCCAACTATGAGGTTTTCGTGAGCCCACACGAAAACCCCGGTCCAAACCCTAAGGACACCGCAAGTTAACTTCCACTAGCTCCGCCAATCATGATGGACTCCGGGACGCCGTCTTCGATTCCTACGGTCTTCCGATTTACAAAAACTAATCTAAGTTAACATAACCTAACTATTACATTACATTGAAATCGGAAACGATACACAGATCGCACAAAAATTACAATCCATGAAATTAAATACATTTTAATTTAACCAACAGGAAAAATTAAAACAAACGCCGGGTCGTAGGCCTAAATCGAATCCATCATGGCAAACAACCAGATCAACCAATGGGCTTGAGTCCAAGTAAACATAGTTAACAAGTCCAACGAATCAATCAAAATAGGTTAAAACCCTATTAGGCTCAAACGGGCCTAAATCGTGAAACCATAAACGCCCAATTAACAAAAAGGGAAACCACCAAACAAACCGGAAACGCTCCACCCGAAAGTGGTCGTCGACGGTGGAGGAGCACTGCTCCGGCGGCGCACAATGGTGGCGCGGCGGCGCACGACAGCGGCGCACGACGACGCACGACGGCGGCGGCGGCGATTGGGGTGGTTTTTCCAAGTTCACGTGTTTAACCAATTTTCTATTGATTCTAACCCTAAGTCATTGTAACGGGGCTATGATACAACTGTAGGTTTTTACAGGCCTGATTAAAATAAATATGCAGCGGAAAAAAATAAGAATGGTAAAACCCTAATAGCCTGGATCTGTTACTAACAACTTTAAGGATTAAACACAACCATAGGGGGTTTAGAATTATACCTCAATGGTTTGAATTGGTTGATCACGAACAAGCATTATAGAGATCAAAGCAGATCCCCTCTAGCGGTATCCACGCGAATGTGATACCAATCACGAAGGGATGCTAGCCCAAACCCGAAAAACACAAGGAGAAATTGATTTCTCCTTGTGGTTCTGTGTGATCGCCGGTTTCAAGAGAGAGGAGAGGAGGAGATAAATTTTCAGGTTTCTTAATTGTGTTATTATTTCAATAAAGCAACATGCCTTTATATAGTTTTCCCTCTAATCTCGGACCGGGCTTAACGAAGCCTGCAAGACTTTGTTGACATAATTAAACCTTTCGATATCTTAATTAATTAATTAATTATTAACATAATAACCAATTAACCATTTGGGCTTTTGGGGTGAAGTAACTTTACTTAACCCTTTGGGCTTTTAAATAAAACATTATTTTAAACCCGATGACTTTTAATTATAATTATTAACATAATAATTATTCCAATTTAATTATTAACTTAATAATTTTATTATATAATTAAGTTAATTATATTTCACACACTTTAATTATTATTCTACTAGAATAATAATTCTACAATTTACAACTTGTAACTGTACTGGGTTATAACCAAATTGGTTAATTCGTGATCTACACACTCTTATGCGTGTGACCCTCTAGGTTCATCCAACGTCAGCAGTGTTTTCATATGAGGTGGGCACATAAGATCTTTCACCTCCATCATAGTTACAAGGATTTGTTTAGTTTACTTCCAAGCAATATGAGTCACATATACAGTTCGGGAACAACCTTTGTATGAGTCACATAGATAGTTATTATCAACAAAGTTATACCAAGACATTATTTGATGGTTTTTTTTATAAGGGGTAGTACTTTTGCCGCTCATAGTCAAAGAAGGCATTGAAGTTCCATTATCAATCCCATTTTTATATTTGTAAGAGAAGTATAAGCCCACATCAGTGGTTCCAAAACATTAATTTGATGTCATTCCCATGTTATTGCGTTGGCGTTGAGCTAAATCTAGCTAATGACTTTATTGAGAAATACAATATACGGTCAAGTGTATTATTCTAAGTACAATAACGCGCCTATTGTACTCAGATAGGGAATTCTAGCTCCCAAAACCTCTTCATCATCATCCTATAGACGAAATGGATCTTTCCTTTTATCCAACACTTTGACCGGTCATGAGAGTGTTAGCTGGATGCGCTTTGTCCATATTAAATCGCTTGATTATTTTCTATACATATGCGATCGAATTAATATTCCACAAACTCTGTGTCTTGGATTAAATAGATACACAAATACAAGTTTTCCTAGAATCTTTCATCTCAAATTCAAATTTTGAATAGATTGTAGTTTCTCTTATTTCATCAAGAATGTCTATTATGTTCATTACATCGACTATAAACCTACGATTGAACATGCGGAACTCATTTTCTTTACAAATAGGCATGGACACAGTTCATCGTTCTTATACCCTTTCCCAATCAAGTATTCACTTAGGTATGCATACCATATCCGCCTAGAATGATTCAATCTAAAACATGAGTGTTTCAAATTCCTAGCAAACGCATTTCGTGGTTTCTGTTAATATAATGCCATCAAAGACTTTTATATATGTCTTAATCTAGATCCCCATAAAGATATGTGGTAATCACATCCACGAGCTGCAATTCTCGTCCTTTGGAAATTACTAGGCTAATTAATTAGCAGAACGTTATAACGTCCATCACGAGAGAGCAATTCTTCACATAAGACCACTTAAATAAGGGTTATTTGGTCAATTTACTTATTCTGTTGATGTAATTGCATATTTTGCACATTTGACTTTATAAAAACTCGAGAAAAGCATATATTTAGGGTTTTTAAATATTTTGATAAATAAATCATAAGAAAGATAAATTTCAATGATCTATTGCTTACGATAGAGATTATTTAATGTTAATCCATTTGTAGTAGTGGTGGCAAAATGGGCCCGACCCGGCCCGAATCTGATGGAGGCCCGAAACCAAGACCGGACTTGGTTCGGTCCGACCCGACCCGGGAAGGCCTGGATTTGAGTATGAGGGCCGTAGTTGGTTATGATATTTAAACATTTATTCGGCCTGGCTTGATTCCAATTCAAAAACTAGCCGTTTATAGCCGTTAATGTTACTGTTTTTTTTTCCCAATTTTTGACTTTTTTTTTTGTTTTTTTACCCTCCAAAACACTATAAATAGGTTGTGTTGTATGAGTTTAGACACCAAACTCACAAAGCAAATAACATTCATAAATTTCTCTATAATTCGTGTTTTCACCTCGTTTTGAATAGTTACTAAATAGAAAATATAATAAAACTTATTTTTAAAGTGTATTTTAGTGATCCAGTTAGATATTTCAAAATATAAAATTATAAAAAAAATCGAAAGACCGACTTGGGCTCGGTTACTCGAATCGGCTTGGGCTCCAGCTTATTCGGGCCATACATTTTCGATATGGGCCTGACCCAGGACCGGTTGCCATGAACAGTGTTTCGATATGTGAACTCAAATTTGGTTGTAAACGTGAGGATAAATGAGAACGCGACACGTGTCTGAATGTAGACTATTCAGAGTGAATAATCAAAGAAATATTCAGACTTAATATAGTATTAATTCAGTTTGAAATATGAATAATGTTTATTCACTCTGAATAAGCATTATTCGGACTTAATAAGCATTATTCAGATTGAATAAATATTTTTATTCGGTCAGAATATTTCTTTGTATTCAGTCTGAATATGACACGTGTCGCGCTCTCATTTGTCCTCACATTCACAACCAAATTTGAGTTCTCATTTGAACCCGCCCCTATACAAACCATTAAAAATAAAAAATTTCATGATTTTTTTTCATCAAATACTATTATTTAAGATATTATTGCACATATGTTTGTTTCAACTTGTGAAAAAAATTACATGTGAAACTTTTACATTATGAAACAAATACATGTGAAACTTTTTCATAAAAAAATATATGAGAAACTTTCAACTTATGAAAACAAATACATGTGAAATTTTTACATTATGAAACAAACATATATGTAATAATATGTTGGTCCCTAAGGAGTCTACAAGAATGTATGACTATAGAAACAATTTGTAGAAAGGGGTGATGAATACAAACATAACTCTTTAGGGTTTTTAAATAAGTTTATTGAGATAAACAAATTTACAGGTTATAAGCGGACTAAGAACAAGTATTAAACCTATTCTTTTACAACCTTAGAAACACAGTAATTTTGATGCACAAAATATGGAAGAAATAAGATAAGAGGTTAAAGGAGAGAGTTAAGCAAGCATGAAGATGAAGATGGGGGGGTTTTCATCTATTTATACCCAATGCATTAAATGTAAGTCAGAACGTACATGTCATGTGTCAAGTTTCCATAGGAAGCTTGTCCTTTGTTCATAAAGAAACTATTCTATTAGCTGAATATGAATAGTGACCTAGTCAGAGTTGGTAAGCATGTGGGAGACAATCAAGTAACTACGTACGTACTTTCTGACAAGGGTATGGGGGTGACATTTGTGCATCGAGGATAAGATCAACTTTGATCTTGCTGAATAGGCTTGATTTGATCACTGATACTTTAGACTTCAAGGAAGAATTCTTCAGGTATCACTCAGGCATACACAAATTTTTCCAAGGGGTTCCGTCCCCTTTTTCCAAAAAAAAAGATCTCACACTTCTTCTAGACGAACATTGCTATCAGGAACCGCTTCAGATCACGAGTTATCCAACTCTGTCTTCAGTTAGGGCTTCGATTGCCGCTGAAAGATCTTTTGGTATGGGTGTTGTTCTTCAGATTTTCTATGTTCTGATAGTGTTCCTGAGTTTCAGTGATCACTGAGTGTAGTCAGTATTGCTATCGCTGAGTGTGAATAGTAATATGAACTTGGATTTTCACTAATTATGTAAACGAATTATACTCAAATCATTGAAGAGGCTTGGATCAACAATCCCCACCTATTTGATTATGAATAAGCAATAAAGGAAAGTTCCTTGAAAAGATTAGTAAAGCCATGAGAATTTTAAAGTAAAAATCCTAACGACTAATCTGTGAGATCTTTTTCAGCTTGTTCACTATCTGAATTGAGTTTCATTTATAAGGATACGAAAACACAATTTTTACATGTGTTTTTAAACTAGAAAGCATATTCAATGATAAATGTAAGAAAAAATTTAGAAAATATAAAAGATTTCTTAAATTTTCAGGACTCATAAGTTCCTTGTCCCTTATTACTGTTTTAGGGATCTTTTCAGTACATGATGGAGTAAAGTACTTCATTGAATTTCATTAAAGAATAGTTTGAAGAATTACATCAGGAAATGAAATTACAATATTAAGTAAAGTACTATACACTGAATATTACAAAGAAAATTAAAAATCAGGATCTAGAGCCCTGATTTGTATCTCTCTCTCAATTCTTTTTATATGAAACTTGAATTGATCATTCTCATCAGTGCAGTTGTAGTAGAGAATCTTGAGGAGCTAGATGGAGTGAGTGTGATCTCCTTATTCTTGAGGAACTTTGTAGTTCCATTATTGTCGAGAAAGATCATCCTTGGGTCAGGTTTGCCAACAATTTCGTTTTCTTCGTATTTTCTTTTTGAAGGTAGGGAGGTATTGAGTATTGAAAGGTCAGGGATGATTAAGTGAATGGATAGATTATCTATGTCGAATTTTATCTCATGTTCATTTTTGAACGATGGACCTTCTTAACTGTCACACTTATATCTCTTCTTTTTCGATTTTGGAGGGAGAGGAGGTACCTTTAGATATTGGGAGATCCTTTGCAGAAGCCGATTCAGATGATCTTCTACGACGTCTTTGAACTGGGACTTGGACTTCTGAATGCAATCTAAGATCTCTATCTATTCAGAGAAGCCATAGAAATTCAGAAATTGAGGTTCCTAAGCTAGATGTCGGTTATCTCTGAAGATATTGACCATAATCTTTAGAGTGGACCACGAATTTCTTCCAGATATGGTAACATTGGTGATCTTTTCAGGGAAGAAACGAGAGTTTACTCTCTTCTTGCATCATTCAAGCTTATCATTTTTCTTCTCTTGGGCTTGCTGAAGGTTCTTGTTCGCGGCTTGTAGAACTCTTGCTTGGGCTCTGAGAGGATTCCTTATGTTGGAGTTTGATTCGACTAGCTCTTTCTTCGCTAAAGCTTCAGCGACTCTGAGACTTTCTTGTGCTTCCTTTATTTGCTGCTCTCTTAGTTGCTGAGCTTGTAGGGCTACTTCTATTTCTTCAGAAGTAAGAAAGGAGAACTCATCTTCTTCTGAAGTATTTACAGGGAGGGAGTTTTTTTAGAACCCAGATCCCAGATATTACTCAAACAATGTTGATCACAGTAGAAATAATAAATAGTAGCGTAAGCAGTTTGATGATCAACAAAGTAAACTAGAATGATTAATTGAAAGAGATGAATGGATTCAATTACTAAGTAAACTTGTATTTCACTCAAGGAATAAGCTATTTCAGTACTGATCAATACAAGTTAAGCTCTCCAATTCTCTCCTTTTCAACCAACACAAAATACAAGGAACACTCTGTCTATTTATACTAAACTAGACAAAGAGCTAGCCTATTACAAAGTGATACGTAGGATGGAATCTCTAACAGAATTTTTTAGGCGGTTAAGACATGAATTCCAACACATGCTTTTGTCTTCATAAGTATCCAGAGATGGCTCTGCCTCTGGATAAATTTCTATAGAACTAGGCTATCTTCTGGAGTGTCCTTCTGGAGACTACACTTTGTCTTCTGTTGAAATCTGTTCATACTTTTACATAAATAATAAAATAGCGGGTGGCTACATGCTCAGGTTGCTAGTTGGCTTAGTATTGCATTGAAAGATGGTAGCTGCTACTTCACTCTTCAAGTAGCTGAAGCTTTAATGTCTAACAATCTCCCCCTAAGTATGAAAACAATTCTTAAAAGCATTTAAAGAAGACAAAAGTGAAAGTTCATTACATTACTAAAAATAAAATTATAAAATTTGAAATTACTTGTAATAATCAAAACAATGCCTCTGGAAGGCCTCTAATGATAGTATAGAAGGTACTAGTGAGTTCCCTTAGGTTAAAAATGCCTTTGAGATGCAGGTCCATATCATTTGCTGATTTTCTTACCTTCGGGTTTGTATCCTCCATCTTCTGTATAATATACCCATGGATTACCTTCAGAATCTCTGTTGTGTACTTGAACCCTTCTTGTATTCTAAAGAGCCTTTTGCTAGAAGGTCTTTTGAAGACAACACCCATTTCTGATTCAGATATGATGGTACCAACTTTAAGGTTTTTTACTCCTTCTAGATCTTCGCTTAGGGCAGTAACACACAAACGAGTTTTGTTCAGATCCATAGCCGCCTGAAAATCTATTTTTGCACGATGCTCAACGAAGGCTTCCAGAGTCCTTTTTAGCCTTTGAATAACTACAAAATACTCCAATCCTTTATCTTGATTTTCCTTTAAGTACTGCCACAGGGGCAAATAATCACATGGATTCAAGGATAGTAGGTCAATTTCTGAAAACGTACAAAATTTTCCATTTTCTCTATGTACAGTGTACTCCATATATGTGATTGCTTTATTGGCATATGTTCTGACATTCATCTCACATACCTCAAAAATGCAAGATGTTGAATATTCAAGTTTCCTTTGTTGCCTTATTCCTGCAAATCTAGCCTTTATCTGCTGCATCACCCCAGGATCGAAATCAAGTGTTTGCAGAACCACCTCTTCATTCTTATCCGCATACATATGCTTGTAGATCATCTCTCTTGTAGGAGGCGTCTTTAGTTTTGCCATTTTCGCATCCATCAACATTTTGTCCCTCTGTGTGCCTTTGGGTTTTTCTTGAATTTTCTTAGAGGATGGCTTTACATTTGCAGAGGTAGATGATGCTTTAGGCATTTGAGTAGATGGGGCCTTCGATATTTCAACAGATAGAGATTTTGGTATCTGAGTTGAAAGGGATTTTGTCAGATGAAGAGATGTCTGAGCAGAAGTTGTCACTAAAAGCGGCTTCTAAACGCTTGATGGCTTCTGTATAGGAGTAGGCTTTTGAGGGGCAAAAAAATATTGCTTTGAAAAAATCACTTGATTTGTTTGCCTTGGGATTGGTGGTCTTTGATGCTTTCCATGTCCTTAATTGCATTTGTGACATTGGAAGCTTCTTGAATATCTTTGGGTTTGACAGTTGTAGAGATATCTCCAGGGATGAAATGGGTTCCTGTCTTTATTGATGCAGAGATAGGAGTCACAAACTCTGGAATATTGGGAATGGAGTGAGTTGAAGTAGCAACTTTCTTCATTTGAGGAGAGGTTTGTTGTTGTTGTTGTGATTGTTGCTGAGGTGGAGGTTGAGAAGCTGGTTCAGAAGTAATTGGTGCAGAAGTATCACCAGTCTTCGCTTTCTTAGAATTCTCCCCCTTCTGAGGGTTAGGGGACCCTGGATCCTTATCATCAGAACTCTTTCTTTTGAGCTATGTCTTTTTGCAGAAAGCTTTGCTCTTCTTATTCTGACTGGAGCGAATCGAGTGAACGGTTTCATTTGTTTCTTTCAATGTGGTCTCAATTGCAGAAAGCTTCTGAGAAAAGGGTGCTTCATTGATGGCAAGTTGAATGGGAATTGGTTTGGCTAGATGAGAATTAACATCTTTCATTGCAATATTTGATTTGGACACAAACTTTGCATTGATTTCTATGTAATTTTCAAAGAGAGCAGCTTGAAATCCAGCCATATCTGCCTTGGAGACTGTTGCAGAGGAATTAGACCTAGTTGAGGACACGACAGATGCAACCATCTTTTTAATATCTTCTGCAAAAGTCTTAAATTCTTCTACGGAGATTGTGGTTGAGGATCCAGAAGTGGATGCAGAAGGAATGTTGGCTATAGCTATAAATTTGGCTTTTATGGCCTTTTCCAGATTGTTAAAGTGATATGTGGCCATGGCTTTATTAGCATCTGCATTTATACTTAAGAAGTTCTTTATTGCTGTGAGATTTTTAGAGATGGTCATCTTTGTAGATTTGACCACAACAATAGAAGTGTTAACCTTGGTAAGCTCTGCAATCTGAGAAGAGTGGTTAGAAGAAATTGTGCTCTTTAGATCATCCAAGGATCCCTTCGTTTGTTCTGCAAAAGCTTGGAACGCAGCTAATGAGACAAACTCAGGTGTGGTAACCGTTGTACCTCCAACACATGAGGTCACTTGAACCTCGCGTCTAGAGGGGCCTTCTCTATCACCTGTTTCGATGTTGAGTGATGGAGGACTTCCATCCTGTCTTTGAGGGCTCTTACGAGCTTCCCCTTCAGATGTTCTAATTTCTTTGACCGGCTCTTCGTCTCCAGGGTTCTGAGAGTCAAAGTAAATGTGTTTACCCTAATGTGATTCAAGTATAGAGGGACGTCGTGCAGAGAAATGCCTTAACGCCCCTGACGGGATTTCATAGGCAAATTGGGCAAAAGTGGCCATGGACGTGGCTACTTCGTTCCAATCAATATTGTGGGCAACAGATGCTTCCACAGATTGTGTAAGATGTATCGAATTCTGAGGCGAATGAACTCTTATTTCTGAGTCTTCTTCCTTTTGGGAGGAAGAAGATGATGAAGTGGTTTCGTCTGAAGTGTTACATCCAGAAGCATGAAAAGCCCCTTCTAGATTGGTTAGTTTAGGTTCAGGGTTCGAAATGTGGTTACGTCCTTCTTCAATAGGTTATGGTTCTTGATCACCAGCTCTTGATTGTATGGGTGCTCTAGGTGGACTCGGCTATTGTCGCACATCTGTGTCACTCTGGACATCTTTATTTCTCACTTTTTTTGATCTCTCAGGGTGGGCAGAAGCACTCTCGGAGTCACTCATTTGATTCTTTTCTGACTCAGTCTCACTCGACCCTTCACTACTTATTTTGGATACTAAGTACTTTGGGGTAGTTGGTCTCTATGCTAAGACCAGCGTAGAGTTTTTATACAGTTGTAGGAGAAGAGATGTCATAGGAATAAGAGAGAGCATATACCTGGAAAGTGGTCGTTCTTTTGGAAACCCGTCTTTGTGTACAATTGGATGATGTGTTGAATTTTCAGAATGGGGCTTGAAGAGTTCCAAACACATCATGTAGCGACCACTTCTCCAGATCTTGGTTGGCTTGAAGAGACATTCATAGGTCTGACCATTCTTCATTCAAGCGCTTAAGAAATAAGACATCGTTGTATTCCTACAATCTGATGATATCACATCTTTTACATAGATTAATTAGAGTATTGAATATGTGAAATGTTTTTTCAAGTGTCTCTTCTGGCAAAGCATGAAAACTGTTATACTCATTTAGAGCTTGTGCGCTTCTGTTCTTCTTCATTTTTGCTCCACCTTCTAGTTGATTCGCAGTTGATCCCATAGTTGTTTTGCAGTTGCATATGAGTCCAAAGACTAAAAGATGTGAGTTGGAATTGCCATGATTAGGAGCCTCTTAGCCTTAAGATCAATCTCAACCTTCCTCTTGTCTTTATCATCCTAGTCCTTCCTCTCTTTAGGAATTCATTGAGCAGGAATTTCAGCAGTGGTAGCAGTAGCAGGGATTCTCGGAATGACCACAGTTGGAACGTACGGCCTATTTAGCATTGAGGAATATAGATCTAGATCAAGACACTCATAGAAATTGATCATTCGAATTTTCCATTGAGGATACTCTTCCCTAATGAGAGTTGGAGGTTTAGTCAACGAACCTGAGCTATACATGACATTCAAATTTGGGTTTGCCATGCTTTGCAGAAAACATGGATTTTAGATTTTTAAAGAAGAATTAGGAGAAACTGAAGATTATAATTGAAATTGAACAATGGAAACTTGAAACAATCAAGAGAATATTACAATTTTCAGATCTAATTGCAAAGTACCACTGATTTGCAAGAAATTCGTAAAACAGGTATGAATTGAGAACAACAGTTAAAACTGAGAAATTCTAGTTGAGTGGGGATTTCTCCATACTGAATTAGATAGACTAATCAATAGTTTGATTAGATGGCTCTGATACCAATTGTTAGAACCTAGATCCCATATATTAGTCAAATAGTGTTGCTCAATTTGAGAAAGTGTTTCATTTTTACTATGAATGAAACTTTCATACTGTCTCACCAGATGAATTTTTTGAGATATCTGAACCTCACTAGTTCCTTCATGTTGAATATAGAGAGTGTCACACATGGATGTAGAAGTTCTCATTTTCATGATCGAATGATACATACCGGAGCCTAATCCTATTCATAATACATATTTTAAACTAAAATTTTCTCATCTGGTAGAGACATTGCAATAATAGACCTAACTTTTGAATCAACAACTAGTTCTTTCTTGTCTTCCTCACTCCATTGATGTGGAGGTTTGGGAATACGTCTCTCAGGAATAGCTGGAGTGGTCATACTCTCAGGGACTGCAGGAACTAGAATTATAGGAGTGAATGGTCCATTTTCTATATAGTAAAGGATCTTAGAATTTAACCCTTCTAAAAATAGAGTCATTCTTTCCTTCCAGATAAGAAAATTGTCATTGTTAAATTTAGGAGGTTTAGCAAGTGATCCATATTCGTTATAGTTTGTATTTGATTAGCCATTAAAAACAAGGTATTAGTTTTAAAGAGGAAAAACAATCAGAATTGCTCAGATACCACTTGTTGGTCACTAAGGACTCTACAAAAATGTATAAGAATAGGAACAATTTGTAGGGGGGGGGGGGATGAATATAAACACAACTTTTTAGGGTTTTTTAATAAGTTTATTATGTTAAACCTATTCTATTACACCCCTAGAAAGACAAAGTAATTTTGATGCACAAGATATGAAAGAAATAAAATCAGAGGTTAAAGGAGAGAGTTAAGCATGTAAGAAGATGAAGATGGGGGTCTTCATCTATTTATACCCAATGCATTAAATGCAAATCAGAGAGTACATGTCACGTGTCAAGTTTCCATAGGAATCTTGTTCTTTGTTCATAAAGCAACTATGCATTTATATGAACAGTGACCTATTCAGAGTTGGTAAGCGCGTGAGAGACAATCAAGTAACTCCGTACCTA
The DNA here is from genome assembly GCA_036898165.1 of Silybum marianum. Lineage (NCBI taxonomy): Eukaryota > Viridiplantae > Streptophyta > Magnoliopsida > Asterales > Asteraceae > Silybum > Silybum marianum. The sequence continues at coordinate 40,628,318 of CM072530.1, read as the reverse complement.
CTTTCTGAATAGGGTATGGGGGTTTGACATTTGTGCATCGAGGATTAGATCAACTTTGATCTTGCTGAGTAGGGTTAATTTGATCATTGATACTTTAGACTTCAAGGAGGAATTCTTCATGTACCACTGAGGCATACGCAAGATCTCACACTTTCTCTAGACGAACATTCCTATCACTGAACCGCTTCAGATCACGAGCTATCCGTCTCTATATTTAGTTAGGTCTTCGACTGTCGCTGAAGGATATTTTGGTGTGAGTGTTGTTCTTCAGATTTTCTAAGTTCAGATAGTATTCCTGAGTTTTAGCAATCACTAAGTGCAATCAGTGTTTGCTATCGATAAGTTTGAGTAGTAACATGAACTTGGATTTTCACTAAGTATATAGAGGAATCATACTAAAATAACTGAAGGAGCTTGGATCAACATAATATCTTAAATCATAGTATTTGATGGAAAAAAATAATCATGAAAAAAATTATTTTATATTGATTTGAACCAGTTTGTATAGTTTGTACTTTTTAACTAGGTTGTATATATATATATGTGTGTATATATATATGAGAGAGAGAGAGAGACGAAAGTTCAAATACAACATAGTTGAAAAGTACAAACTATACAAACTGAATATGACATATATATATATAGGCGGGGTCAAATGAGAAATCAAATTTGGCTGTGAACGTGAGGATAAATGAGAGTGCGACACGTATCATACTCAGACTGAATAATCAAAGAAATATTCAGGCTGAATAAATACTATATTCAGTCTGAATAATCTACATTCAGACACATGTCACACTCTCATTTATCCTCACATTCACAACCAAATTAAGTTCGTATTTCAACTTCTCTCTCTCTCTTTCTTTCTCTCTCTCTCTCTCTTTCTCTCTCTCTCTCTCTCTTTCTCTCTCTCTCTCTCTCTTTATATTATATATGTTGGTTCATTTACAAACCAGATGAATCGTACAAACCATATACAAAAATAATTTTTTCATGATTTTTTTAATCAAATTCTATGATTGTAATATGTTTGTTTCATAATGTAAAAGTTTTACATGTATTTGTTTTCATAAGTACATGTATTTGTTTCATAATTTAAAAGTTTCACATGTAATTTTTTCACAAGGTGAAACAAACATATGTATAATAACATATTAAATCATAGCATTTGATGAAAAAAATATGAAAAAATTATTTTTATATATGATTTGTACGATTCATCCAGTTTGTAAATGAACCAACCTCTCTCTCTCTCTCTATATATATATATATTAATTATAGCGGCTAAGAAAACAAACAAAAAACCATAAAAAAGTTACAAACTCGTGAAAACCGATAAACAAATAAATGTTTTCATTATCTATTTTCATCAAATGCTAAGATTTAACATATTATTTCACATATATTTGTTTTATAATGTGAAAGTTTCACATGTATTTGTTTCATCATATGAATATTTTTTATGCGTATTTTTCGTTTCACTAGGTGAATCAAAAAAATTTCACATTTAATTATTTCATAAGTTGAACACAAACATATGTGAAAGGCTATATTAAATTATAGGTTTTGATGAAAAAAGATTATGTAAAAAATTGTTTTCATATTGGATTTCATGAGTTTGGAACATTTTGTGGTTTTTATTTGATTATCGCTATATATATATATAGAGGAAGGTTCAAATGAGAACTTTGTAAATTTAAAGAAATAAAGCGACAATTGTGAATCACATATTATGTGGGACCCACATCATATGTGGTTCACAAATTGTTTTTTGTTACTTTAAAGAGGGGTGATTCTCGTATGATCCCTCTCCTATATATATATATATATATATGGTTGTACAGTCAGGTTCATATAAGCATAGTAACAAAATAAGATATTAAGAAAACATTCAAATCCGCTCACCTTTGTGTTGACCATAATATAAAATCACATGTGATTTTATACATGATTTTATCATTTTCGTGTTCTTTTATTCGATTATTGTTCTTGTTTGAATTTCGTTTTATGATTTTAACTCAGAAAGTCTTGTAAACCATCTTACAAGAACACTCAAATATTTTAAACTTTCTATAATTCTAATGTTTTTGTAGTGTTTGTTATTTTTTTAATGTAAATAAGTGGACATATTACACTTTTATGAAAAAAAAAATTACAACTTTGTAAATAAAACATATTTTTGAAAAAATTACAACTTTGTAATTTATACAACAACATTGACATTTCAATTTTCGTATTAATTTATTAAAAATTAAATAATGAAAATTAAAACACTTGTTTTAGAAGTTGTAAAGCGTAAGCTAATAATTGTTTGTTGGTCAACACATAAATTAATATGACCAACAATCCGTGTGAATGATACAACCATTTTGGACTTTGACCAATCATCTCACGAGATATCACTGCATGTGTATGTCACCACTCGCCCGGTTTCCTTCCCAAATATAATATCAATGCTACAATGCAAAACTAAATATATCTGTATAGCATCGGTTTTAAATGAAACAATAATTAAATAAGAAAATACAGAGACATTCAAAAGAGTCTATAGCACTCATTTGAAATGTAATGAAACGTTTTCATAGTAAGTCACATTCGGTATACAAGATCTTATTTTGTACTTATATGTGAATTATGTATATCTATATGAATCCCAACATATACTTGTCATACCGTATTAATTCAATCTAAACTCAAGTTAATACATAGACTAGGGACATTTTAGAATACACTATTCTGAGGTTATTATTAAGTTTAGATATAATGCAGAATAATACGTAAACATAATACGTGGACAATGCCTTTCATTAATTAATAATGATACAATCTCCAAACAATGCCATTCATCTAATGATTGGCTTTTGGGCATATACACTAATAAGAAGGCCACTCACCTTCTTTAGTGAGAAATGTCAGACGCCTTCTTTAGTGAGAAATTGAATGAAATCTGACAAAAAGGGAGCACATACTATCAAGAGTTCTATGCGTTGGTTCTAGCCCTACGACAACGGGAGCACTACTTAGTTCAAAAGGAATTTGTCTTATTTACCGATCATCAAGACCTAAAATTCATCAACAATCATAAAAACGATAAGCAAAATGCACGCTCAATGGATAAAGCTTTCTGCAGAAATTTCCTTTTATCATCAAACATAAATTCGGCACTCTTAACAAAGTGACCGATGCACTTAGCCAGAGTGCCACCTTACTCGTTACACTGTCACATGATATAGTTGGTTCGAGACCTTGAAAGAACTCTACAATCAACATAATGACTTTAAAGGACATTTGGAGGAAGTGTAACAATGGCACTCCTAATGGTGATTTCTACATCCGGGACAGTTTCCTTTTTTCAAACACAACCAATTGTGCATTTCTTACGAGAAAAACTAATAAGATACTTGCTTGGTAGAGGATTAAGCGGACACCTCGGACGAGACAAGACCTTTTTTAGTTTGGAAGAAATGTATTTTGGCCACACCTAAAAAGAGATGCAAGTTCTATCATGAGGAAGTTCTACACTTGCCAAAACGCAAAGGGTCGGTCATAAAACATCGGTCTTTACGCACATCTACCAATCCCCGAAGATATTTGGAAAGACCTATACATGGATTTCGTTTTACGCCACCCTGTACCCAAAAGGGAGTGGATTCTATATTCATAGTGGTTGACTGTTTCTAAAACATGAGCCATCTTATCACTTGCAAAAAGACCGTCGATGCAAGCAACGTAGCTAGAATTTTCTTCAAAAAGGTGGCACGTCTACATAATGTCCCAAAATTGATCACCTCTAATCGAGACACCAAATACCTTAGTCACTTTTGGATCACGCTATGGCGAATGTTTGGAGCAACCCTAAAAAAGAATAGAAAAACTCACCCACAAGCCAATGGCTAAACGAAAGTCACTAATCGTACTTTGGGGAATATGCTCCAAAGTGTGTGTAGTAACAAACCCAAATAATGAGATATGCCCTTAGCACGAATCGTATTCTCCTACAACAATGCCACATATACTGTTACCAATTACTCTTCCTTCTCCTTGGTCTACACTACAACTCCAAGACACCGGTCGACTTAGTCAAGCTACTTCGAGAATCTAGAGTTAGCATAGTTGCAGAAAACATGGCCAAAAAGGTACAACGTTCAAATGGGGCCTTTAAAGCTCAACTTGAAGCAACGGGCCTAAAGAACAAAGTGGGGGTCGATAAACATCGTTGAAAGAAATTCTTCAATGAGGGAGATGAAGTAATGGTATTCCTCCGGAATGAACGATTTTCTCGTCGGCATGTACGAGAAGCTACAACCACGAAAGAATGGACCTTTCAAAATCACAAAGAAGATCAACATTAATGTTTATGTTGTCATTCTTCCGAAATCACTACACATCTCAAAAACCTTCAATGTAGCTGACATCTACGAATACCATGACGATAAAGCAATCCCTTTAAACTAGAACTCAAGGTCGAGTTCTTCAAAAATGGAGGAGACTTATAGAAATTATAGTCAGTGCAATCGAGGATCAGATCAAAATCGTGAAAAAGTACAAATAGAAAGTCACACGACTTTGCCTGTGACCAAAGTTATTGGAAAGGCCGCGCCAGCCACTGGATCTGAGAATAAGGGGAACAGAGACTCATACGACCTTTCACGTGGCTATAGTCACGACCCCTCCTACATAACTCACTGTCCATTTCCCGTGGGTAGTCATGCAACTAAACCCGCAGGGCAAGTCGTGTCTGGCCTTCAGGCGGGTCCAGATCCGATTAACAACAACTATCATTTTCCTTATTTTCCCCTTATCTATTATTTGTGTATTACTTTCATAGTTGGTTTAAAGTTATGTTTTAGCTACTTTTGTGATTATCTTTTATATAGCTTAGAATATTAATAGGGTTTATTGCCTTCACTGTTTTTTCAGATTCTTCACTATTAATAAAGTTCTTCTCTTTGAGAGTATTTTCTGAGTTTTGAGTTTAACATTAGTAATCTTAAAATCCAAAAGGGATTTCGACGTTTGTTGATCCTTCCGCACTTCCTACTGACTCAGAAATGGTAATATATTCCGGTAAATATCCATTTTAAATTTATATAAGAATTTGTCATTACTATTACAAGTAAATTAATATATTATGAATTTGTATAATATATCTATTTTGTTTTTATTAAATAGATATTTGGTATTTAATAAATAATCAAATGATTTTATGATAGAAAAGAGAATATAAGGAGTAGTTAATTACCAACACCAATTGAATAAAGCGTTGATACGGTAAAAGTTTTCAACCTTCTCTGTTAGGTAACATTGTAGAACAATAAAATGGCACAACAAGATTTTTTAATAAACATCATCAATTCTTATTATTATATAACTATCTTACCTGGTAAAGAAATTTGTCAATATACTAAACAACTCCTAATTTATGGTACATACTTCGGTAGTTAAATATCTTATACCCATTAATATTAATTAAATGAGAAAAGTTATGAGAAAAAACAATGCTATCAATTAATTTCAGATAAAAATAATATAAAAATATATAATATTATCTGTATATTTGTCAAAAAAAATCATTAAACACATTTTATGAACATAAGAAGAACATGATGACTTTAATATTTAGAATAGTATTTTGTCTATAATGTCCACCATATTTAATGTTTTAAGTGTTTATTTGAAATATTTATTGTTACTATTGATAGTAACGACATGAACAGAAAAAAGAAATATGAAGTCTTGAAAATATATAAAACACCATATGGTCAATGAATATTAAGTTGAAATAATATAAACCATATAGAAAACACAAATGAAACCACGAGCCAAGGGAGAAAAGTTGACTATGTCAAAGTTGGTATTTCAAACAATACTTTTGGTATTAAAAATTGAAAATGGTCAAAATGCATGTATTGATGACTTCTTGAGGATCAAGGCAACATGCATACAAATATTTATTGGTTACGAAGGGAAAGGGGAAGGTTCCATAACCAACAACTTAAAAAACTTGCGAATCACAATTTTCCAAGTGAAAATAGATATCAAGTGAAAATAGATATTGATAAAAAAAGGGAGGGGAGGGATAAAGGATTAATGAGTTTTTATGACTTGTGAACATAATTTTTTTGATGTTATTTGCAAAGGTCACCGATTAAACGTTTTTTAGTGTTATTGGAAGGTTTGTCGGACTCTTAACTTTAGAAATAATGAATAACTCAAAGTGAGTGGAAGCTGACTTGCACAACCACTATTAAAAAAAGAATAAACTCTAACCTTTTGTTGGACAAATTTCATTAAAAAATAACGTACTTTCATTTAATTCTTATTTCGGTAACGTACATTCAAAACTATCATTTTGGTATCTGATATGTAAAATCTCAAACTTTTAAATACCTGGTTACCTGTTCATTCGGTAACAATCAACTAATGATGATGTGTAATTTAAAAAATAGGACCTCGAAATAATCATGACATATGATGTATTTAGTAAATGATGTGGCAAATTTAAACCATCTACCTTCCAAAAACCTTTTGTTCTCTTGACCCCTCCCCCAAATCCCAAATCGTCGATCGAGAGATTTTGACTCCCGTTCTAGGTGTAATAACCCGAAACCTTATTGTTAATTCTTGGGTTATTAAGTTTAATCAGTGGGCTTGGATCTGATTAGGTTGATGGGCTATAGTTTGGAGATCAGACCAATATATATAAGGGAATAAGGGATGAATCCCTCTCATTTTAGACCATTTGCACAAATCAGTATTGTGGTGTGTGTGTGTGTGTGTGTGTGTGTACGTGGAGAGCAAGGAAGGAGAAGGGAGGAAGAAGAGAAAAACTCAAGACACCAAGAATCCATCACCAAATTTCAGGTATTAAATCTTATCTCCTTCATCTTCAAGCTCCTTTGAGTCATATGGGTGATTAGAAACTATGGGGTTTTATGTTTTGATTGATGAATACTTGTTAAGAGTTTTCAAATCAGTAAATATGAAGTGGGTGAATGTTTTAGAATTGATTTCTTCATATTTGGTGTTGTCTCTTTTGTTGTGGGTTTGCAATCAATAAAAATCCACCATGGATGGACCTTGAACCTTCAATGAGGCTTTAATCCATGGATTCACATGGATGGAATTGGATTGGTAAATGTTTGGGGATGATTCTTAGGTGTTGGGATTGAGTTTTATGCCTTAAAAGTGAAGGAAATCGATTTGGGAGTTGGTTTTGGGGTTTTCTTCATGAAATGGGTTTGTGCAGGAAATCAGTGACATCGGCGAGTTTTGATTGGCTTTAGCGGCTGTTTGAAATTTTCAGTTTTTCGTTAAGTCCGGTTTAGGATTGTAGCTTGGGTTCTTGTTTGAGGGGTTTGTAAATGAGTCTTTTGGGGTTACTTTGGGTTGGTAAACTTATAATTTGGTAAGCTCAATTCAGGTGTTCGGTTGGTGAGCCCGTAGGACATAAGTGACCTTTGCGACTTGGCAATTCAGGTGAGTTCCCTTTGTGTGCTAAACTTTTATAAATGAATGTTTTAAATTGAAATGTTTTAATTCATTTGAATAGTCACGATGTGTGTGACAAATCTTTTGGGCGGTGTGTGCTCATTCAATGATCACGGTGTGTGTGATCAAAGCTAATCACGGTGCGGGTGACAGAAAATATATTACCGTTGCAACAGGTACATAAAAGTGTGTTTTAAAGGGTGAGTTGATATTCATGACTAACCGTTTTCTCTTATAACCGTCATGCATATAAATTGTTGTTGTTGGGGGAATTTACTAGGCCTTATGGTCCAACCCTCTCTTTTCAAAAACTAAAAACCTTCTCAGGTAAGCTTGGTTGAGGGCTCGAGTTTGAGCAAGGGAAGTAAGGAGCTTGGGAAGCTAGAGTTGAGGCACTATTGCGCTAGATAGTCGCCTAGTTGTTAGTTAGAATGTAATAAATCTTAGTAGTTATGTTTTTTTTTCCGCTACGAACTTATGAGTTAGATAGACGCCTAATTTAATCACAAAAAAGTTGGTACCAAGTATAATTGGTTGGTATACGGTATTGGAGAAAAGAACTTGGTACCATACAAAGTCCACCCCTAATCAGATGTAAGCAGGTTAGTATTCAACAAAAAGTTGAGTGGATTGGTTCTAGGATCCATTTGGTTATTGAAGCAAGTTTGGATACATGAGGGTTCATTCATCCACTTGGGCAACTCACATTTGTGCATGACCTAGATATGTTTTAGTCACCTTGGTAAGATACTTCATGTAACCTTCTTGATACTTACTAACTCGGAACCATTTAATGTAGGAATCTATACGCCTTGCACAAGCACAAGGCATATTGCTAAATGGAGATATGAAGGTCAAGCCTAAGATGTAGAGTTTATGTTATACTTATTGTTATACCAGATTATGTAGTTCATTGTACTTGCCTTATATGTAATACCTTGTGTTAAACTATATAAAACAGTTTGATTCAGTAAAACTTGAAACTTCTATATCTTGAGGGATTTTAACCAAAATAGCCATTTTATAATGTGTAATTTAAAAGCTTTAAATAGAACTACCCGTTCAAACATGAACTCCCCACATTTTACTCACTCAAAATGTAAATGCGTTTAGAAGCTTCAAATACCAAATTATGGAAAATACTCCATTTCAGTAATACCAAATATGGTCAAGTCCCCATGATGCAATTTTATAAATAATGGATAAAACTCCATACTCCAAATAAGTGACCGAAAATGTAGATAATACTCTATACCCAAATAACACCTTTCGGTGACGGGGGAGACCCGTATCCATCGACAATAGCGTAACACAAAGTAACCATATTTTCAACGTTGTTAGTAGCGCCCTAAGATCACGGTCCCGGTGTATGACCCATCAACGAGAACCCACCGCAATACCTAAGGCCTCGGAGCCCGACCCATACGGATTCATCTCCGAAACACACTGATCTCAGACCTACTAAAAAGACATGGGTCCCGACAGCATACTCTAACGAGTTACATCATCGTAATACCCAGGGTCGCAGAGGCATTCCCACTTGGGTCCATCACTATAATACCCGTGGTCGTAGAAGCATTCCCACTTGGGTCCATCTCTGTAATACCGACTACTAACAGTTACTCAAGGTCGCAGAGGCATTCCCACATGGGTCCATCTCTGTAATACCCGCGGTCACAGAGGCATTCCCACTTGGGTCCATCTCTGAAATACAGATTACTAAAAAGCCCAACGGCTTATGGCCTCAAACGAGGGACTCGAAAGTCTTTCAATGACTAAGAGACTGACTCATGTTCCTATGGAACCAAATGCAACTCAGTCTAATTTACATGACTCCGAACATGAGTGTTCAACAAACCCAATGCATGTAAAATATCATATAATTATGCCATAATGCATGTACCACCAAAACTCGACATTTAGTCATTTAAATCGGACAAATGTCCATAACACTCGTTTTAGACAAATGAAATTGGTTGAGACAACCCATTTTCCCAAATGAAATCATATTCATATATTTCCAAAATGTCTCATAATGTAATAACATGTATTTTCCAACTTTTAAATACAAGAGCCTCCCTACAAGCCTTCGATATTAACTCGCATCAACCCGGACTTCTTCGTCATTTTTCCCAAGATTTGTGTTTTGCTCCATAGGGAAGGCGCTCGGCCGACACCCTATCATCCCGCTATCCTCGATAATATCACGAATGTACTTTCTTTAGTTGAGGACCATTCCCTTTAGAGTGTGTGTTACCTTTATGCCTAAGAAGTATTTTAGAGCACCTAGGTCCTTGATGCTAAACCTTTCATTTAAGAAGGCCTTCGTAGATATTTGAGATTCCGTAAGTAAATGATACTTTCTGTTTTGTCGAGAGGAAAAGGGGACATTGACATTCATCTTCCTCTCGAAGGGCTTTGAGAAGAGGGGCAACAGTGAAGATGTCGAGAATGGTTCTTCAATCTTGTTCACGCCATTTCCCATACTGGACATCATCGACGGATATAAGGGTTTCCACAAAGGAGCTCTTGGTCTTGTAAATGAGCAATGAGTGGTCGGCTTGTGATTGCTTGAAACTGATTTCATGTAGGGATGAGGTGAATTTCTGATACCAGTTTCTTGATGCCTGTCTCAGACCATAAAGAGATTTTCTAAAAGGACACACTTTGTTTTCACAGTGACCGGAGTCTCTGAGGATGGTAGTGCTGATGAAGCGGCAACGAATGTGAAAACCGTTGTTGTGGCAGGGGCTGAGTGAGGCGGTGGTGTTACGCCTTTATCAGAGAGGGAGGTCTTTTGAGAGACCCCCGTCTTTTGCTTCTTTTGAGTGTGCTTGTGAGCGACAGTCTTTTTGTAAACATCACTCGGCTGTTTATGTTTAGGTTTGTTGGTGTCAGGGTTACTCACTGATGGGTTTGTCAGTGGGATGGACACAAATGTTGTTTGAAGGAGGTCTTTTGAGAAGCTGGTCTTTTGAGAAGCTCTGGTTGGCAACAGTGGGTAATCAGCTTTGAAGGCTTCTTCCAAGATGGTGGAGAAGAATCTTGGATAAGGGATGAACTTCTCCCTCTTGGCAGCATTCACTCTGTTGAACATGTTGCTGAAAATATAATCAGCGTAGTTGAGCTTATAGTCCGGGCAGAGAGCAAAGCCCAAGTCCTGAAAGTGCTTGTTGGCTTGATCGTAGGAACCAGTTTTGGAACCCATGCATTGAATCCCGTGGGTGAAGATGTATTTCCATCTGGCAGGGAGTCGTTTCTTCTCCATCTTCGAGCCGACATTCTTTTCAGCGGAGTCCTCCCATTCGTAGCCAATGGAGTCCAAGAAATCTAAGATTTGTTCCCTGGTGGGATCAGGGGCTCATTGTTGATTCTTACCTCTGTGAGGGAGCGGAGAGCATTCCGTAGAAATCCAGCAGTGAAGGCAAAGTCACCAAAAGTAGGTATGGTAAACCTGATAGCAGGGAGCTCGTTTCCATTGTCAGTGGTAAGAGTTGTACAGCGAGCTGTGTACCAGAGAGCTAGCAGGTGAGAAGTGATTCCGATTGGGTTGGGAACAAAAGAATACATCAACGGGCTTGCTTTGAGGAAAGTAGCACCATCCTTGAATTGTTGCTTATCAGCAGGGATATCCACAAGAGCTAAGTAATTGCACGCCTTGAAGGTTGCTTGTTCCAGATCAAATGCGCAGGCAGGTGCTCCCTCAAGGACAATTTGAGTAGGTGCATCAGCTTGCTGGTTCATGCTTGAAGATGGCATTTTGTGGATCCCAGATTATGATCAAGTACTAAGCTTTTAATGTAAAATACGAAGAACACGATGAATAATGATGAAGATCCAAAGTCGGATATCTTACTTATATTGAGTAATATCAGATCTTTCTCTTACAGATTAGCTCTCAATATTTCGCACTAATGTTCTTCTCTAAAGCTAGCCCTAACCCTCTATTTATATGTATAGGAAATACGGTATAAGAAAAGTAAAGATTAAGGCATTATACACTTGCCTTATTTACAAAATAGAATGTTTCCTTATATTTAAACATTAAACCTTTCCTAATTAATGACTTTGTTGACTTTACACTTTAGCCCTTCACGTCTTCAATAGTTATCATCTCGGATACAATATTTTCAGACCTAAATATCTCCCCCTTTGTATTCGAGATTACAATTCAGGAAATCAGCCCTCTTTTGAAGACGGTGAAACTTTTGTCAACAAATCTTTCTTCTTGATTCTTTTGCTCTCCCTACGAAAATGATCTCTTGTAAGCTCCGTAGCTCCCCCTTAACATTAGCATGAAAAGAAAATCGAAGGAGCCGCGATGTCGTAGGGTATAAAACTTGTTGGGTCAAAAAGTAAAGATCTCGGGCCAAGTAAATTTGGCAAGAATTGATGTCAGGCCAAGATGAGTCGATCAAATCAGGTGTCGGGCCAAACAGACGCGATGAAAACACTTAGTCTACTTGTCAATCATTTGTTGGTCGACAAGAAATTTTGTCGGGTCTTAAGCAGTCGATAAGTTTTCAACTTTTTCTTCATTTGACTTTGAAACACATTTTCTTCCCTTCACAATAAGCATTCATCTTTGATATATACCTTTTCTCCCCCTCGGAATGATAAGGAGAAACTGAATCATTATGAATAATCAAAGACAATAAGCGCGAATGTGATCAAATGTAAATGTGGAATATCGGGTAATGGGCTAACAGACAGAAGCACATGTAGCAACTGTTATCACTTAATCAAAAATAAATTTAATTAAGTGGCTTATATTTAGTGTTGGCAACGGGTTCACACTGATAGGACTTCCAGTTATCACAGAAGTAAGTTATAAAACTAACTTCTCAAACTGTTCCGGCATAAACACGAAGATATGCAATGTGAATAACAAAGACTCGTGCAATGTGTAGAAAGAATTTATGCATTAAATGCTAATTTTAAGGCTCAAAATGTGAAAATACATTTCACAGACTCAATGTGTATTGAATGTGAAGTTCGGAGATCGAAGGTGTGTCTTCCTTTTTCAATATCTTAATCTTCCGAGTGAAGAAAATATAGCAGATATGCTCATTCTTCGTGATATATGAAACACATATCTTTTGTGAGATACTTGAGTAGCTGGGTAGGGTGACACAAGTTATCGACATTGGGTCCATGTCTATTTCAATATTTATCTCCAAAAAATCGAGAATGAATAGATTGTGTGGCTACCTGGATAACTGTTTAGGTTTGGTAAAGACCAAATATTTTCTTTTAAGTCTTGTCACACTCTCACATTTTCTTTTATCTTACAAGCACTCAATTTTATACCCTTTCAAAATATATCTATCCTAGGGATGTGTTTCATGGGTAGGTTCTTCCGGCTTTGGATTGACCATAGAAACTTCTAATTCCTAACACACAAAGAGTTAAAACATTAAAGTCCGAGTTCTGAACTGAAGTATTCAGAAGTCATAAGGCAATGTAAAACGGGTTCTGAACTGAGATATTCAGAAGCCAAAAATTAAGAACAGGTTCATAGCTGAGATACTATGAAGCTAACATAAATTGTAAAAAAAATGTGGTACTCCCCTCAAATGTAGCATTAACTTTTGAAAGATTGTCATGTGATGTGAATATTCGGAATTTAGAACACACATGATGTACCTATAAAACAGATTAAGAAGATTTTGGTACCCAAGTTTGGTTGGGTCCTCGGAGGTTAGCTATAGATGCAATAAATGGGGAAGTGGGGATACTGTAAGTACCATACCATTTATGAATGAAATTTTGATTGACAAAATCATTTGTTCCACATGTAGAACAACAAATCTTTGTGGCACTTAGACTAATTAGCTGTTTGATAGATTTGACAAAATAAGGCAAATTAGTCTTGGAAACAAATGATCTTGTATCAACTACAGGAGATGTATGTGGCATGTTTCCAACACTATTATCTGTAGTTGATTTCTTCCTCCAAACCATTTTAAACTTCTTAAAATTAACGGAATTAGCAACAAAATCATTGTGAAACCGATAAGATTTATGAGTTCGAAAATTTGAAGAACCATATGATTTGGAGCTGTGAGAATAACCATTTGATTTAACATTTGAAGAGTAGTTATTCTGATAGACACTAACTAGAGAAAGAGGAGTCATCTTTGAACTTGACGCAGAATCAGAATCATTAGTAAAAACCATTTTTTTCAAGGTCATCTAACTCCGCATGTATTTGTTCGGGAGTGAGTTGTTTGAATGATTCTGAATTTTCTTTATGCAATTGTTTTTGCTTTGAAATCTCATTTTCAAGTTCTTTAATTTTGATTGAGAGATGATCTCTTTCTTTCAACACCAAATCATATTTAATTTTAAATTCAGATCTCATGTCTTTTCAATCACAAGATTTGATTATAATTCAGATAATTTCTTTGAAAGTTCTAAAATTTTCTCATCCAAATCTTTTCTTTCTTTCTCTAAACGTTTATTTTTATCGAAAATTAAAACACTTTTGTTTAAAACATTCTTTTTATCATTTTCAAATACTTTTCGTTCAACATCTTGAATTTTCTGAAGCTCAGAAAGTTGCTTTGATAGTTTCAGACATTTCGTTTCAGAGAGTTTCCTTTCTAAAATCACAATTTGCTCAAAATCGGATACTTGTTCAGAAAGTTTTCTAATTGTCAACTCACAAGTTTTAATTTTGCTCTCAAACGTTTTTCGCTCAATTTCAAACCTGTTTTCTGATCATTATTTTCTTTTTCTAAACTTGCATATTTCCCTTTTAACTCCTCGAGTTGAACAGTTGTTGTTCTCCAACCCATATAATATTCATATTCATTGGATTTTGGATCGAGTACTAATGGGTCAGTAGACATCTTGGTTTAAGTTTTTCAACTCAAACACACAAAATTAGTTTGTGAGAAAAAAATAAACACTGGTTACCTGATAAAATGATCTTGATCGCTGAGTTTTGAAAGAATTCTAAGAGTTCTTTTAAAAATAAAAAATAAAATCTCGATTTGACAGAAAAAAGTCGATAGATAAAGCTGCGATAAGAATTTATGTCGGGTTAAGGTAACTCGACAAGAAAACTTATTGGGTTGAGCAGAATCGAGAAGATTTTATATCGGGTAACTAGGAGCCGATAAGTATTTATGTCGGGTAATAAAGTGGCGATAAGAAAACTTGTCGGGTCTAACGAACGTTAGTTAAACCAAGATTCTAAAATTCCTTTTTATCTTTATTTAGAATTTTGAAGAGCAAGAACGAAGCCTTCGTCGACAAAAAAAGAGCAGAGTCTTTTTAAGGAAGAGAAGATCTAAGTTCCCGAGTCCCTAATAATATCAAAAATAAATTAAAAAGATTTACTTAAAGTTTAAGCAGTGTACTTGAGAACTCTTAAACTAGAAAAGCTGCAGAAGTCAGAGACCCTGAGTTTTCTAATGAAAGTGAAGCAAAAGTACTAAGGTTTAAACTAAAGTAAAACATTCGACTTTTGTTAAAGTTTAAGACTTGTACTTGAGAACTCTTAAACTTGAAAAGTTGCAGAAGTCAGAAACCCTGAGTTTTCTAATAAAAGTGAAGCAAAAGTACAGAGGATTGTCAGTGATGGGTTTTATCTTTTGAGATTCATTCTCTGAAAGTGAAGATGTTCAGAGAAAGTAAAGATTTAGAAGTTCATACCCGAGTGAGATTTATTAGGTATTGCTGAATCAGAGTTTAGAGAATGGAAATTTGAAGACTTGATTGTATGTCACTGAATTTTGTTGATCGCTGAATAGAATTTATTCAGCGTTTAACATACCAAGTTCCCTGATAAGTAGATTGAATCTAGTCTCATCAAGAGGCTTGGTGAAAAGATCAGCAAGCTGATATTCAGTTGGTACAAAGTGATGTTCAACTTCTCCATTCATCACATGATCTCTGATAAAGTGATATCTAATCTCAATATGCTTGGTTTTGGAGTGAAGTACAGGGTTATTTGCAATAGCAATGGCACTGGTTCTATCACAATAGATAGGGATTTTAGAAAGTTTGAGATCGTAGTCTCTTAGTTGATTTCTCATCCAAAGGATTTGAGCACAATAACTTCCAGCGGGTACGTATTCAGCTTCAGCGGTAGAGGTGGATACAGAGTTCTACTTTTTACTTGTCCAACTAATCAACTTACCACCCAATAGCTGACAGCCACCAGTGGTGCTCTTTCTATCTATCTTGGATCCTACAAAATCACTATCAGAGTAACCAATTAGATCAAACCCTAAACCTTTGGGATACCAAAGATCCAGATTAGGAGTTCCTTTCAGATATCTAAAGATTCGCTTTACAGCGATGAGATGAGATTCCTTTGGTTCAGCTTGATTTCGAGCACAAAGACAGGTAGAGTACATGATATCGGGTCTACTCGCTGTAAGATATAACAAAGATCCGATCGTCACTCGATAGGCAGTGATATTGACAGATTTCCCATTTGGATTCTTATTCAAAGTCAGAGGAGTTGCCATAGGGGTCTTCATCGCTGAGCATTGATCCATATCAAATTTGTTCACCATGTCCTTAACATATTTACTTTGACAAATAAAAATTCCTTTGTCAGATTGCTTTATCTGCAAACCTAGAAAATATGTTAGTTTACCCATCAAACTCATTTTGTATTATTTTCTTCATTCTTTTAGAAAAACGAGTGCATAGTTTGAGTCTTGTGGAGCCAAATATAATATCGTCAACATATATTTGAGCAAGAATTGTATGACCTTTATATTTCCTTAAAAACAGGGTCAATTTTTCCACGAACAAATTTTTCTTTAAGAAGATATTTTGAAAGAATGGCATACCAAACTCTGGGAGCTTGTTTTAACCCGTAAAGAGCTTTTTGGAGTTTGAAAACATAACCAGGATGGTTTGGGTTAGTGAACCCAGGAGGTTGTTCAACATTAACTTCCTCATAATGAGATTTCATCCATTCTTTCAATTCCTCATCTTCTTCAGGGATAGGAGTAGAATTTGTTGGACGAGATTCATCAAAATTGACGTGCATGGATTCTTCAACGTTTTATCCTCTTTTGTTGAAGATTCTGAAAGACTTGGATACAGAAGCGTATCCGAGAAATATCCCATCATCAGCTTTTGGATCAAATTTACCCAAATGATCTCTATCATTCAGATTGTATCATCTACATTCAAAGATGTGTAGATATTTCTGAAAGGATTTTCTTCCATGAAATAATTCATAGGAAGTCTTCTTGAATCGCTTTTATATCAGGGATCGATTTTGAGTAAAGCATGTTGTGTTGACTGCTGAGCATTGAGCGAGCTGCTTGAATGATCATTCGATTTCTTCTTTCATCAACACCGTTTTGCTGAGGAGTTCTCACTGATGAGAAGTTAACCAAGGTATTGTTTTTGAATTCAGTGCCATGATCACTTCTCATGGAGCGAACAATAAGATTGTTCAGGACTTCCATTCTTTTGATAAATACAATAATTACATCAGGTGTATCATTTTTGGATCGAAAAAAGAATACCCATGTATATCTGGAATATTCATCAACTATCACAAGAGTGTATTTCTTTCCAGATAGAGATTGGACATTGACAGGTCCAAATAGATCGTACATATATCTTCAAGCCACTTCTTTTGGAAGGAAGTCCTTCAATAGTTGCACGAATGATTTTTGATTCAGACTGTCGAAGTTTCGTTCAGTGCATCAGAGTAGTTCATTTTCTCTGTGGCTTTTACGTTCTTGAGCATGGATGGGATTCACATTCAGATTTTCTTGAGACAGTTCTCTTTGTCCCAGAGCTTCAACGACTCTTTCACTTATCTCGTTCAGCTTCCTAGTCGCTTCATCTCTTCCAGCATCCTCCCTGAGTATCCTTCGGGCAAGTTCAAGATCATTCTCTGTTTGTTTCATCTTCTCATCCCTGATTCTCTGAGCTTCAAGTGCTTGTCCTCTCTCTTCTTTAGATAGAAAGAAAAATTCATCAACCACGCTGAGCGGCATGGGATTTTCTGGTTCAGCAATGGGCATCCTTATTCTTTTGGCTTCAAGTTCCTTTAGAAAATTTATTCGCCTTTCTTCTTCTTCAGGCTCGCTTATTGGTGGTCTTTGTGCGCGCCATCTGGGAATAAGGCATTCTTCATCTTTAGAGTCAGATTCAGATATGTACACGAACTGCTCTTCCGATGAAGGTTTATCAGATCCGAAATCTGGAGGAGGAAAAGATGGATAGGTTGGGGGTTCAGAGATTGGAGTATAAGGGATGAGTGGAAGACTTACCTCAACATTGGTCTCCCCCTCAGAGTTTGCCGGTGTGGTATCCAGAGTTACCACTTCTTTGTTTTTCCCTAAAGGATCAGACTGTTCTTCAGAAGGAGGTGGTCTGTCCCCCAAAGGTTCTCCGAAAGTGATTCTAGGCATAAAGTTGCCTGGACGGATCTTCTGAAAGAAGAGGTGAGCACCTGGAGGAAGATCATCATCATCATAGTCATTTCCTCCATGATGAGGGATTTCATCATCGTATTCATCATCATCTTTTTCTTCTTCCTCTTCTTCCTCTTCTTCTTCTTCTTCTTCTTCAGCTTGAGGATCTTGCTGAATGTAGGGAGAAATAGGAGGTCCATGACATAAGCCATTTCCCCTTCATATTAGCTCATCAGCGATCTCTTTGACACGTCTCTCCCCCTCAATGTTGTTAGGAGGTAGGACGTGCATCATCAGCGTACGCACATTTGAGCTAATGCCTTTAAGGCTGTCAGTGTGCGCCGTTTGGTTTTCGGCTAAGGGTAGCCAGCGATCCATGATCAACAGCAGTGAAGGAAGGGCCCTGATCAGCAATGCTCTTCAAGAGCTTCAACATGTCCTCTTGAGTCTGCTGAATAGACGTAAGAGCCTTACAATGATCTTCTACCAATTTTTCTAGCTTGTCAAGCCTTTGCCCGTGGGTGGAAGAGTCATTCTTCATTGCCGTAACATTAGAGCTGAGGTTATTTGTGGGGGAATTTATCCCTGGAGTCCCAGCGACCGTGTAGAAGATGTACTTAGAGGACATCTGAAGATTGTCCACTTTGGCGTTGATAAGAGCACATTCTTTCACTAGGAAGTCAATAGCTGGGAAGGAGGAATTGGGAAGGACAATCTCTGGGACATTCATTGGGAATGCCGGTATCTTAGCAGCGAGCCGCTCCTTCTTGATCTTCCGTATCTCCTCAGTAGATAGGGATTGAGGAGATTTCAGCGAGCTGCTACCACTGACATGAGTGTCAGTCACCTTGGTGGTGGTAGTGGTTGTCGCTGATGAAGTAAGAGGTGGTGTACTACCTGATGATGACATAGACAAAGAAGCCAGAAAGAGCTCTGGGTTAGATGAAAGGTGATGTGAAGAGACATGTGTAACCCTGAGAGTATCACTAGGTTTACTCTAAGGTATTCCACGTTTGATGGCAGTGTCTTGTGGATCACTAGCCTGTGTCTTAAAATGTTTGTGAGAAACATTCTGAGGTCCTGTTATACTGGCTTTCCAAAGTTCAGATTGTCGAAACAAAACTGAAGTTTGGACAACGTGCATCTCAACTTTATCAGAGATAGGGACAACAATGCCTGAATCACTAGTTGATGTGAGGACCAAAGAAGAGATGGTAGAGGAAGAAGAAAAGGCTGTGAAAGTGTTACCTGATCCAGCTTCAGCGTAGTTGGGTCTAGTGGTCTCAGTGACCGGAGTCTTTGAGGATGGTAGTGCTGATGAAGCGGCAACGGATGTGAAAACTGTTGTCGTGGCAGGGGCTAAGTGAGGCGGTGGTGTTACGCCTTTATCAGAGAGGGAGGTCTTTTGAGAGACCCTCGTCTTTTGCTTCTTTTGAGTGGGCTTGTGAGTGACGATCTTTTGTTAACCGTCAGTCGACTGTTTACGTTTAGGTTTCTTGGTGTCAGGGTTACTCACTGATGGGTTTGTCAATGGGATGGACACAGATGCTGCTTCGCTGATAAGCTGCAACATGTAAGCGGTGTAAGAAGCGTCCCCTGGAAGTTCTTCAAGATCCAGCGACTTTTTGCCTACCATAGAGAAGCTCTGGTTGGCGACAGTGGGGTAATCACCTTTGAAGGCTTCTTCCAAGATGGTGGAGAAGAATCTTGGATAAGGGATAAACTTCTCCTTCTTGGCAGCATTCATTCTGTTGAACATGTCGTTGAAAATATAATCAGCGTAGCTGAGCTTATAGTCCGTGCAGAGACCAAAGCTCAGGTCCTGAAAGTGCTTGCTGGCTTGATCGTAGGAGCCAGTTTTGGAATCCATGCATTGAATCACCTGGGTTAAGATGTATTGCCATCTGGCAGGGAGTCGTTTCTTCTCCATCTCCGAGCCGACATGCTTTTCAGCAGAGTCCTCCTATTCATAGACAATGGAGTCCAAGAAAGCTAAGATTTGTTCCCGTGGGCTCAGGGGCCCATTGTTGATTCTTACCTCTGTGAGGGAGGCGGAGAGCATTCCTTAGAAATCCAGCAGTGATGGCGAAGTCGCCAAAAACAGGTATGGTAAACCTGATAGTAGGGAGCTCGTTTCCCTTGTCAGTGGTAAGAGTTGTACAACGAGCTGTGTACCAGAGAGCTTGCAAGGAGAAGCGATTCCGATTGGGTTGTGAACAAAAGCATACATCAGCGGGCATGCTTTGATGAAAGTAGCACCATCCTTGAATTGTGGCTTATCAGCAGGGATATCCACAACAACTAAGTAATTGCATGCCTTGAAGGTTGCTTGTTCCAGATCGAATGCGTAGGCAGGTGCTCGCTCAAGGACAATTTGAGCAGGTGCATCAGCTTGCTGGTTCATGCTAGAAGATGCCATTTCTGTTTCAAATATAGGCACACCAAAGAGAAAGATCATGGTTTAATACAGAGTGTATAAACCAGAGTATTTTTGGTACAAAGAATACCAAATCTTAAGAAGAAAAACAAGTGATTTGATGAACAAAGATCAAAATACTTGTTATTTGGTAGATAAACACAAACTTTGAAAAAGTTTTCTTTATATTAAAAAATGTGAATCAAAGATACCAAAAATGGTTTTCTGTTCTAAGAAGAAACTTAGAACAGGTTTTGGAGAAAAATAAAGATTTAGGGTTTTAACTTATTTATTTTAAACAGACATTTATAACAAGAAGTTATAATGGATGAAGAGAAGTTATAAACAACAATGTAGTTGTTTTGAATAAAGAAAATCGGGTTAAATCAAACCTTAAACGTGAAAAGAGAGAAAAACGCACAAGTGCGTGTTCTTGGTGTTCTTGGAGAAAACTTGAAGATTCAAAGGAGAGTTCTTGCTTTTGAAAGTTCTGAGCGCGTAAAGAACTTAATGAGAAGAATTTTTGCTTAAATAGCAAGAGGAGAGAGAAAGAATGAATGTAAACGACAGTTTTAGCTTTTTGAAAAGGAATGATGACCTACGCACGTTCCTAGAAGATGATAGGAAAGGAAAGGTCGTGGTCCGTCATGTGTCGGAAGAGGTCTGACGTCTCCTTTTCTTATTTGAAAATTTTCAATACGATTAATATTAAAAAGAATGTTAATCATTATCCTTAAATTCTTCATCAATAAATAATAAAGGATTGTCAGTGATGGGTTTTATCTTTTGAGATTCATTCTCTGAATATGAAGATGTTCAGAGAAAGTAAAGATTTAGAAGTTCATACCTGAGTGAGATTTATTAGGTATTGCTGAATCAGAGTTTAGAGAATGGAAATTTGAAGACTTGATTGTATGTCACTGAATTTTGTTGATCGCTGAATAGAATTTATTCAGCGTTTAACATACCAAGTTCGCTAATAAGTAGATTGAATCTAGTCTCATCAAGAGGCTTGGTGAAAAGATCAGCGAGCTGATATTCAGTTGGTATAGAATGAAGTTCAACTTCTCTATTCGACACATGATCTCTGATAAAGTGATTTCTAATCTCAATATGCTTGGTTTTGGAGTGAAGTACAGGGTTATTTGCAATAGCAATAGCACTGGTGCTATCATTATAGATAGGGATTTTAGAAAGTTTGAGATCGTAGTCTCTTAGTTGATTTCTCATCCAAAGGATTTGAGCACAACAACTTCCAGTGGCAACGTAGTCAGCTTCAGTAGTAGAGGTGGACACAGAGTTCTGCTTTTTACTTATCCAACTAATCAACTTACCACCCAATAGCTGACAGCACCAATGGTGCTCTTTCTATCTATCTTGCATCCTGCAAAATCACTATCAGAGTAACCAATTAGATCAAACCCTGAATCTTTGGAATACTAAAGACCCAGATTAGGAGTTCCTTTCAGATATCTGAAGATTCGCTTTACAGCGATGAGATGAGATTCCTTTGGTTCAGCTTGATATCGAGTACAGAGACAGGTAGAGTACATGATATCGGGTCTATTCGCTGTAAGATGTAGCAGACATCCGATCATCCCTCGATAGGCAGTGATATTGATAGGTTTCCATTTGGGTCCTTATTCAAAGTCAGAGGAGGTGCCGTAGTGGTCTTCATCGCTGAGCATTGATTCATATCAAATTTGTTCAACATGTCCTTAACATATTTACTTTGACATATAAAAATTCCTTTGTCAGATTGCTTTGTCTGCAAACCTAGAAAATATATTAGTTCATCCATCATACTCATTTTGTATTCTTTTAGCAAAACGAGTGCATAGTTTGAGTCTTATGTAGCCAAATATAATATCAACATATATTTGAGCAAGAATTGTATGACCTTTATAGTTACTTAAATATAGAGTTTGATCAATTTTTCTACGAACAAATTTTTCTTTAAGAAGATATTTTGATAGAGTGTCATACCAAGCTCTGGGAGCTTGTTTTAACCCGTAAAGAGCTTTTTGGAGTTTGAAAACATGACTAGGATGGTTTGGGTTAGTGAACCCAGGACGTTGTTCAACATAAACTTTCTCACTGAGTTTACCATTTAGAAAAGCACTTTTTACATCCATTTGAAAAAAAATTGAAGTCTTTATGGGCAGCATAAGCTAAGAAAAGTCTTATGGCTTCTAATCTAGCAACAGGGGCGAAGGTTTCATCATAGTCAATGTTTTCTTCCTGTCTATATCCCTGAGCAACAAGTCTAGCCTTATTTTGGATAACAGTGACATTTTCATCTAGCTTATTTCGAAAAACCCATTTGGTTCCTATCACTGTTTTACCAGATTGACGAGGAACAAGATAACAAACTTTGTTTCTACAAAACTCAATTAGTTCTTCTTGCATGGCAGAGACCCAGCTAGGATCAGAGATAGTTTGATCTATCTTCTTAGGTTCAGCGAGAGAAATAAAATTAACATAGAGACAGATATTACCTGCACCTCTACGAGTGTTGATACCTGCATTTGGGTCACCAATAATTTGATTTATTGGGTGATTTGCAGTCCATCGCTGAGCTGGTGGTTGAGGAGATTGATCAACAAAGGATTCAGCGACTTGTTCTCTTTCAGGGATAACATTGGTTGTTTCAGCAACAGGTACTTCATTATTTAATATCAATTCTGGAGGTGATTCAGAAGTTTGATCAGTAGAAGATGAAGTTTGGTTATTCACTAAAGGATTTCCGAATGAGGTGTCAGAGGGAGGAATCTGATTGAGAGGAGTGATGTTGACCCCTGATGATGATGAATCGTTGCTTGAGAATGGAAGATCAGGGATTCCATCATCATTATTTTCAGCATTAGGTTGATGGCTGAAATAAGTTTCAGGTTCCCCATAATGAGATTTCATCCATTCATTCAATTCCTCATCTTCTTTAGGGATAGGAGTAGAATTTGTTGGACGAGATTCATCAAAATTGACGTGCATGGATTCTTCAACTTTTTGTCTTCTTTTGTTCAAGATTCTGAATGACTTGGATACAAAAGAGTATCCGAGAAATATCTCATCATCAGCTTTTGGATCAAATTTACCCAAATGATCTCTATCATTTAGAATGTAGCATCTACATCCAAAGATGTGTCGATATTTCAGATAGGGTCTTCTTCCATGAAATAATTCATAGGAAGTTTTCTTGAATCGCTTTACTATCAGAGATCGATTTTGAGTAAAGCATGATGTGTTGACTGCTTCAGCCTAGATTTGAGTAGGTAGATGCGATTCGCTGACATTGAGCGAGCTGCTTCAATGATCGTTTGATTTCTTCTTTCAGCAACACCGTTTTGCTGAGGAGTTCTCACTAATGAGAAGTTGTGAGTGATTCATTTTTCTTCAAAGAAGTTAATCAAGGTATTGTTTTTGAATTCAGTGCCATGATCACTTCTCATGGAGCGAACAATAAGATTGTTCAGGACTTCCATTCTTTTGATAAATGCAATAATTACATCAGGTGTATCACTTTTGGATCGAAAAAAGAATACCCATGTATATCTGGAATATTCATCAACTATCACAAGAGTGTATTTCTTTCCAGATAGAGATTGGACATTGACAGGTCCAAATAGATCCATATGGAGAAGTTGAAGAGGTGAGTTCACTGAGGAAACTTGTTTATATCTGCAAGAGGCTTATAATACCCTAGATTTTTGTTACCGGGTAATCTCAATAGATGTATTTACATGGGAAATCGAATGCATTAGCTACTTGTACCTCGGACTAAATTGTGATGTAATAATATGTCAGGGGTCATACATGTACAAAAGTGAAGCTAAACTTAACTTAAAATGTTAAGTTTATGCCCATTTGGGCATAAAGGTGATAATCTAGACTTGAGAGGTCAAAATAGAAAACATGGAAAATATAAATACCTAATAACATTATTTGGAAATCATTTAAACCCAAACATAATCTCCTTCAATCTTCACATACGGTTCTCTCATCTCTTGAAGAAATACATCATCAAAGCTAAAATCAAGTGAAGGAATTTGAAATTAGTTGAAGGTTTTGAAGATTAGAGCTTAGAAATTCAAAAGATTTGGAATTGGGAGAATATTGAAGGATTCAAGCTTGCTTGAAGTTGAAATCATCTTTGAATCAAAGTATCCTAAACTTTTGGTATGAACTTTGAGGTTTAGCTAAAGTTAGGGCTGACATGGTAAATTGTTTATATGAGACTAAAATATCTTGATATTATGTTTAGAAGGTCAATTAGGATGAGCATAATCATTGATGCTAGTTTCTTATTGAAAGGATTGAAATTCAAGTATTTTGATTGTAAATTTCGTAGCTGCTGGACAGGGGTGAAACAGAAATCACAACATGTTTGTAAAATTCGTATAAAATCATTCGTTGGAGCAAATTAGATGTGCAACTACATCTTTGTAGTTTATGACATGAGCTAATTTTGATTCTAAATAGCTCAAAATCTTCTATTTCCACAACTGGTCAAATTAAACTCGGGAATTGCATTATCTTTTTGCAAAATTCATAGTAAATTGGTCATGTCTCCAAATAAGGTGATTCTATTGCGATTAGTTTCATAAGAGATGGTTCTATAACTTTCATTTTGAAGTTTACGCTTCATTTTGTCTCTAAGTATGTGTAAAACATCAAAAGATCAGAAGTACATAAGCTGAATTGTGCAGTGATGTAACTTGCAGTTGCTATTTGTACCTTATGCATATACGGCTTATACCTAGTGATAACCCATACCAACCAAACATAAATATATACAGGACTAATCTAGATATAATAAGGAGTAGGAACAATGGTTTAAATGCTATTTTACCAAGTATATATATATATATATATATATGTTGGTTATTGTCTATGTAGTAATGACTTATTATTTTATATAAGGTGGCTTTGGGTAATTGGTATCAACTCTAAGGGTGTTCTAAACATCTGGTATTTCATCATCTTCTATTCAGGTACGAATATCTTACCTCACTTGACACGAGGAAGCCATTTGCATAAGGCTTCCTAATCCGAATATATTGGTTCCAAATTCCTTTTATGGTTGTTAAATACAATTGAACTCTTGTTTCCTTTTGGAATATAATTTACTTGTTTGGGACTTGGATCATTTGATCATTTGACTTGTGAATTGTATCCATTGTGTAACATTTTTCTATAGACTCAATATTGAGAGCACCGGTATTGAGATGCTTCCATGGTGGCTAAAACAATCATGGCGTCCTCAATGGTATATTGACTTGACTTGGTACCGGTCAATTAGAGGGCGTATGGATCGATCCTAGGAACCGTTTTCGGATAATAATTATGGTCGTGGTTAAATCCACGGAGAGGATTGCTTGGGTTGTGCTCACACCCGTTTCCTCACTGACGCCCGAACGGACTGATCATTCTTTGGGAACAACGTATCCTTGTGATACGGTTTGGTCTTCGGACCCTGAATATGCTTTCGGGACATTTGTTGCTTAACTTTCTTTTGAATTATCACCTAATGTAATATCTTTCTTTTGAACTCGTTATATCATTTTAGTTGTTTAGTTACTACTATTTGTTCACTGAGCATTAAGCTCAGCCGAGTTTTTCTTTGTCCTCTGCAGGTACATGACTTAGCAGGGATTTGGGATGAGAGCTATGGAGAAGGAAAAACTAAAGATAATCTATCATGATAAACCTTGTGTTAAGCTTGTGAACCTCTTGTGGCATCTTCCGTCTTTAACCACGCGGGACGGGGTGTTACAAAAATGGTATTAGAGCTATAGGTTATGATCCTGTAGTACGACTAAGTTTGATATGTGAGAAATGGGTAAAACTAGGATAGGACTATCCTAGGTTCTATACAGGATAGTTATTTGAAATCTCATATGCTTTGTTTTCTCGTTTCAATGTAGATTTTCAGTCATGCTTTAGAGGATTGGTTAAAGGACTATAAGAGGTGAATTTGTGAAATAATAAAAGTCGGTTAAAAATTTTCCTAATTTGGTTAATTCAGGTGTTCAGTTTGAGAAAATTTTAAACGTTAAGACTCTGGGTGGAATATATGAACCCAATGTATTTATCTTGTTGGGGTTGCTAGCTTGAGACAAAAGGATAAGTGGTAAACTTTTTGTGGTGAAAATTATTTCAAATAACGGTTAGTTAGTATGGTCGTTAAATTATGTTTTCCGAGTAATAGCTTGAGTGATTATAGATTGGTAATAATTGTGACTTCTGGTTGGTTTTATTTCTTTCCAAAATGATTTTGTGGGTTGTTTTAAAGGATCCTAGAGGGATCAGTTAGAAATATTTTATTTTATTTTTATTGCGATTAGAATTATAATTTATGGTTGTCGTTTTTTTAAGTGATTATGGGAAGATTGTATTATCCGGTCCTTTTCGGATCGTAGTTTTAGTTGGTTCTCGTCTTTGATGTTATTTTGGAAATTAGATCGTTATAGATGGTATTATGGTCATGTTTAAGTTAAATAGGTTGTTGGTAGCCTATATTTAAACCGAGGGGCAGTAATTGATGATCTTATCTATAATGTTATAATAGTGTTAGTGTTTATAATTTTTCTTGGTTTGGAAAAGTGGTTTAAGAGAGTTAGGTGGTTACCTACTGCTTCCCTTAGAGTTAAGAATTTAAGAATTTAGCCATGAAGTGACTTTACACTATAGTGTTGTGATTAGTTGGAGATTTTGTGGGTCATGTAAGGAGAAACTGATGTTTTGGAACTTTCTCTATGAATTGGTTTAAGGGAATTAAGTAATTACGACTTTACGTTTAGAATTTTTATGCCAAGCCAGAGGTGTAAGAAATTAATGTAATAGCAGGCTTGTCGTTATGTTTAGTAATAGTTTTACCGATATGAATTATGGTTGTATTGCCTTTGGGGATGAATGAGATATTACAGATTGTGTTTCATATAGACTCGAGAAAATTAAGTTTCGATAAGACTTTATTTGAGATTGATAATGATGTGTCGTTTGGTGTCAAGAAAGTATTGTATATTGAATATCTAAAGAGTGTCACGAGAATTTTGCATGATTATTGTGGTATGGTTGAGATTATGGTGTTGTATGTCAAGGTAAGTGTGTAAGTCTGCGATTGATTGAGATTTTCCGTTATGTATAGTCATTGCTTTGGTTTTTCTTAATAAGGTGTTATAATGTGAGTTTTAATTGGACAGTTAAATTAGGAAGTCAACGCTGGAAAGTGAAATTTATTTAAGTATCCAGTTTTTTTATATAGGTAATTATATGTTTATTTTGGATAAGTTATTTTGTTTTTCTATTTTGTATCTTTCCATATTAGAAATCCGAATCTTTGTAGTTAGGTCAAGAAAGTCGGTCAATGATGAGAATTTGAAATGGTTGGTAAAAGTGTTTAGTATTTCCGTAAGAATTTGAATGGGAATATTGAAGAATTTCTCGTGTGTAAAGAAATACAACGTAGATTTTGGTACATTGTTTTGTTTGGTTAGGTCTAATCTTTCAAGTGTCTATGGTTTTGGTGTTTGGTCAAGTAATGGCAAATGTAACAAATTGATCGGAGGTATAAAATCGTCGTTTGCTCGTGTGTAAAATTCTTGGGAGAATATGAAGTTTTGGCTCAAGATCTAGAGGTGTTCGTAATTTAACTTGGGTGATTGACTTAAAGCTTGCAATTGTAAGCAAGTTTTATATGAATTGTACGTTATGATTTCGGGAAGGTGTCGTGAAAGTGTAGAATGTGCAGTTTGGCGTGAGAAAGACCGTTAGATTCAATTGGCATTGATTTGGTAAATGTTTTGGGTGATCTTGGTGTTTAATATTGTATTGTTCGCTTTAGTGTCGTATGAGCATGGTTGCTTGTTTTTGGGAAGTAAGTGAATTTTTAAGAGTTATAGGTTGATTCGGTGGAATGTTTTGATTTTATTATTTTATTATTTTATTATTTTTAGGATATAGATTCACTTCGCCTAGTGGATTTTTCAAGTAATGATTATTTTTCGTAGAATTGATATGTTCTATTAATGTTGTTTTGGTTTTCCATCTTCCTTTAAAGAGGGTATAAACCTTTCATAATTTTTTTTAGCATCACTGAATTAGTCATCATTGGTATATTAAGGATGCAATTCTACTTGTATGAAAATTTTAATTTGTGAGGATTAGGAGATTTTGAGAAATCATGTTTGTCCATTAAGAAATTATTTGATGCATTTTAAAGACCGTAACTCTTGATATGATCTAGGCGAATAATGTTATTGCATGTTTTAAGTCATTGAAAGCTTAAGGCATTGAGTAAGTTAAAGATGGAAAATATGGTGATTTTAATTTGTTGTATATTGGTTGAGTTTGAGAATATTAAGAAAACTGGGTGTTCCGCGAGTTTAATAAGGTGATTCTTGTGCGATTAGTTTCATAAGAGATGGTTCTATAACTTTCATTTAGAAGTTTACGCTTCATTTTGTCTCTAAGTATGTGTAAAACATCAAAAGAACAGAAGTACATAAGTTGAATTGTGCAGTGATGTAACGTGCAGTTGCTATTTGTACCTTATGCATATACGGCTTATGCCTTGTGATAACCTATACCAACCAAACATAAATCTATATAGGACTAATCTAGATATAATAAGGAGTAGGAACAATGGTTTAAGTGTTATTTTACCAAGTATATATATATATATATTGGTTATTGTCTATGTAGTAATGACTTATTATTTTAAATAAGGTGGCTTTGGGTAATTGGTACCCATATTACTAGGGGTCCTGCAGTGTTAGTGGAAGGAGCGGCGGATGAGCTACTAGCGGAAGAATTTTCTTCAGTGGATATCTTCACCTTGGAAGTTTTACCAACTTCTGTGGATTTTACTCTCGCAGATTTATCAGCTTGAGCTACTTTCTTTCCATGAGCTAATTATTCAGCTTTGGTAGTATTAGGACATTTGCTGGCAATGTGAGTAGTTTCACCACTGTGATAGCATTTCCTATATTTGTAAACATTTTTGGAATTGAAAAAGTTCAGAGAGAAAAAGGAAACATTTTCCGGAGCAGACCCAAGAATTCCTTTGTCTAATGTCCTTGGGGGTATAACAATGTTTTTAGGGAAAGGTGTGAGGTCGATCTTAATTCTGGGTGTTGATCTCTAAATAGATCCAGGGATTTTCTTCCCAGTTTTAGGATGACTTACTGAAGGAACAGAGAAATTCTTCTTCTTTTTCTGAAAGCTTTTGATGGTAGGAATGTGGTCAAGAAACTTGTTCTTGATCGTTTTTTTAGAATCATTAGATTTAGAGACAGACAGCTTCTCATTCAAATGAGGTTTCAGTGAGGAAGAATCAAGGATTGAGGAAACAAACGTTCCGAATTTTAACATGGAACGATCATTCTCTGATTCTTCTTTGTCAGCGTTATATCCTAACCCACTTCTGACTTTCATAGGGATCTGGGCATTGATGATCTCGCTGACTTTATCTGAAGCCTTGCACCATCCTTTGATGGTAGCTTTTTCAGCCTTGAGATCAGCGAGATAGCCTTTTCCCTTTCAGTGATAGCTTGTTGTCTCTCAATGTTTATGGTTTGATTTACAAAGACTTGACCTTTTAGAGTTTCTTCAATTTTTTCAGTTCTTTGATTTTTAAATGATAATTTTTCAGTTGTTCAGAAAGATTAATATTGATTTGTTCAGCTTTGATCTTTCCATTTAGAGCATTGTAAAAATCAACAGTCATAATATCGAGAGCTGACAGGTTATCACCTTCAGGTATAGAGGAGTTTGAAAGAATGTTTACATCTGTTGAAGGAGACTCTAAGGATGACGTTTCAGGGACATCTTCAGCTTCCTCGATTCTGGCCATTAGGCAGAGGAAGGCAAGATCTTCTTCATCAGAGCCTAATTCATCAGAGGTTTTGGCCCAATCGTCTTCTAGATCCCAATCAACTTCTTCAGCAATTAGACCTTTGCCTTTTTGCTGATTCTTTTTCAGATCTCTATATTTATTTTTCAACTTAGAATATTTTTCCTTTTTATCAGAGTTCTGAGAGGTGGTGGTGCAGCTACTTTCTTAGATCTACACTCACTTGCAAAGTGGCACTTTCGCTGACAGTTATAGCATATAGCAGATGCTTTTTCAGCGGGAAGAATCTTTGAATTATCGGAGTCAGTGATAGCAGGAGTTTTTCGAAAGTTGCTATTTCTAGCAAATCTTCTAAAGTTGTTAGTTAGGAGAGCTAGAGAGTTATCAAACTCAAAGATGTCAGCGTCAGTGAGTTCTCCTGAATTAGTTTGATTTAATTCAGTGATAGAGGCAATAGAAGAAGAAACTTGTTTTGAAGGATCTACCTCTGAAGTCACTAGTGCCAAAGAAGTACTTTTGGCACCCTTGATATCATTTATGAGGTTTTTCCTTAAGACTTGAGACGGCTCTTCATTTAGGAGCATTCCATATAGAGCACTAAGAGAGAGAGTTTCAAGATTCTTTGACAGTTTTAGACATGTAGTGTACACTCCCCATTCTTCAGGTAGTGCCTCCATGAATTTTATCAGTATTTCAGCATTAGAATATTCTCTGTTGACAGTTTTCATATCAATCTAGAGACAGTTAAACCTTTGGTGAATTTGAGAAAGAGTTTCACCTTTTAAGTGCATAAAGCTTTCATATTGTCTTACCAGATTTATACATCTAGTTATTTGAACTTCATCAGTTCCTTCATATTGAATACGTAAAGTACCCCACATGGATTTAGATGTTCTCATCTTCATTACGGAATGATAGACTTCATATGGTAAAGACATTGGAATTATGGATCTAGCTTTAGAATCTATAGCTACTTCCTTTTTCTCTTCTTCAGTCCATCGATCTGGTGTTTTGACAATCCTCCTTTCAGCGATGGCTGGAGTGGTAGTGGTTGCAGGAACACCAGCTACCAAGGCTGTAGAAACAAATGGTTCATTTTCTATATAGTAGGGAATCTTAGGATCTGACCTTTCTAGGAATAGAGTCATTATTTCCTTCCATATTGGAAAGTTATCAACGACTAAACCTTGGAGGCTTAGCTAAAGATCCATTATCAATGTAGTTTGTATTAGTATTAGTCATTTTAAAATAGTTTGTGAACAAATATTTTAAAGATAAGCAAGAAACGTTGCTCTGATACCACTAAATGGTCCCAAAGGAGTCTACAAGAGTTCAAGGATATAGAAACAGTTTGTAGAAGGGGGGGTTGAATACAAACACACATATTTTTGGTTTTAAATTAGTTTATATTGAATAAACAAATTTACAGTTTGTAACTTAAGAAACATATTCTATTATAACTTAAGAAATCACACAGTTTGATGCACAAGGAAGTAAGAAAGAAAAGAGACAGAGGTTTTAGAAATAGAGAGTAGCATGCATAAGGATGAAGAAGATATCTTCATCTTATTTATACTTGTTTGCATTCAATGCAAGACAAAAGGTATATGCCACGTGTCAAGCTTTCATAGGAAGCTTGTCCTTTTTTCAAAAGCAACCATGCTTTTGGCCGCGTGTGAACAGTACCAAAATCAGATATGATGGGGACATAAGAGATAACCCGTACATCCCTTTTGATATAGTATAAGGTTTGACTTTTGTGCATCGAGGATAAGATCAACATTGTTCTTGCTTTAGACTACACTTGATCGTTGAACTTGAAACTTCAAGGATGAGCTTTCAGATTATCGTTGAGGTCTTGCAAGACATCACACTTCTATCTAGACAATCCTTTGCTATCACTGAACCCTTCGACTTTCGCTGAATATTCTTGTGGTGTGAATGTTGTTCTTCAGATCTTCAGAAATAAGGTTGAGGTTCCTGAGATTCAGTGATCGCTG
Source organism: Silybum marianum (assembly GCA_036898165.1). Taxonomy (NCBI): domain Eukaryota; kingdom Viridiplantae; phylum Streptophyta; class Magnoliopsida; order Asterales; family Asteraceae; genus Silybum; species Silybum marianum. The sequence goes on along the minus strand of CM072530.1, from coordinate 40,596,155 downwards.
AGTACAATCAGCGTGTGCTATCGTTGAATTTGAACTTTAACTTATAAATGGAATTTTCACTAAGTATACAGAGAAATCATATTCAAATCACTGAGAGGAGTTATGATCAACAATCTCCCCCTATTTGATTATGATTAAGCAACATAGGAAATTTGCTTTAAAAGGATTAGTAGAGACTTAAAAATTTAAAGTGAAATTTCTAAGTACTAATATGTGAGATCTTTTAAAGCTAATCTACTATTATGATTGAGTTTCATTTATAAAGATATGAAAACACAATATTTACATGGAAGCTTTAAGTACATTAACTGACCAAAAAGATGTAGCCTGCTCTCCGCGACTGCTATTCTCATTTGCGATTGACTCATGATGAACATTTCTTTTTCCTCATCCACGATGCATATTGTAGCCTTCTCATAAGGGAAAACTTCTTCAACAAATTTTACGTCTCTCGATACAACAACTTTATTACTTTCAACATCGAAAATTTTGTAGCCTTTTGTCCCATGAGGATAACCCAAGAATATACCCGGTCTCCTCCTTATTTCAAACTAATCGCCTCCCTTTTCGGTGCTACTGTAGTAGGCGAGGCACCTAAAAACTTTCATGTGATCGTAGTTCAGCCTTTGATTATAAATCAGTCCGTATGGGGTCTTGTTGCCAACGGTCTTAGAGGGAAGTTTGTTAATATATGTATTGTCGTCAAAATACACTCTCCCCAAAAGGTAGATGGCAGTTTCGCCTCAAACCTTCAGGCTCTCATTGTTTCGAGAAATGTTGGTGTTTCCGCTCGAACACTCCGTTTTGTTGCGGAGTGTGAGGACACATGGTTTCAAGTAACATTCCCTGCTTAGTGTAAAAGTCCATCATTCGGTTCGAGGTAAATCCCCCCCCCCTGTTGTCACATCGAACCCTCTTGACATGTTTATCAAATTGGGTCTTCATCATTTTGTGGAAGGCAATTAAACAACCACTTGCCTCTGATTTGTGTTTCAAAAGAAAAACCCAAACTGGTCGACTAAAATCGTCGACGATCATAAGAAAATAGTTGGCACGAGTTAGGGAAGGCCTTCGATATTTCCCCCATATATCACAATGTAAAAATTCAAAACATTATTTGGTTTTAATAGAACTAGTGGGAAAGGGAAGTTTAGTAAACTTAGCTTTCAAATATGAATCACAATTCACAGAATTTGTTCCTAAAGGAATGAATTCAAGACATGAAATTTTACTATGTAATGGGTGCCCTAAGCGCTTGTGCCATACTTCACTGCTGGTAGCCATAGCCATCCGTTTACTCGCCACCTCCACCATCCGATATAGACCTTGTTGGCATTTACCCATCCCAATCAATTTCCTCAAACTCAAATCCTGCATGACGAAATTTTTTTGGAAAGAATGTTATGGCACATTGAAGGTTCTTTGTTAGATGGCTAACAGATAAAAGGTTACAAGTGAAATGAGGAACATATAGAACTTCATGTATTTTGGTTCTGTTAGGCAACGAGTATTTCCCCTTCCATCCACGGAATGTTGTCATCGTTGGGGATAGTCACAGGAAATTCTTGTGACTTTTCGATCCTTTCATGGAATAAGTCAGAATAGTGGAATAGTGTATTATATGCTCGGTGCAACCTGAGTCCATCACTTATTTGTTACCTTTCTCAAATCTACCTGCCATGTTGGTCTTTGGTTGCGTCTCCTCTACGCTTGGTGGATTCTTCATGCCAAACATATTCAAGAACTGTTTGTACTGATCATTGCGCAAACCGGTTATGGGACTCTGTTCGCTATCACCTTGTTTGCCTATCATCGAGTTCTCTTTGGTCTCAACATACAACTTTTGTCCTTCCTTTGTCTGCCTTTCCTTTTTCGGGCCACCACTCCGGGTACCCTATGCGTTTAAAGCACCCATCGCGGTTATGCCCGTCTTTCCCACAAAAATCACAGTGTTCCACTTTATCATTTATGGTCCTTTTTCCGTTCTTAAACTCGGTTCTTCTTTTTCCTCCAGTGGCCCCATCACGCCTCATGAAGGCTTGAAACGTAGCGGTCTCGGTATTAGTCTTCTTTACTGTAGACGCGACTCTTTGGTGTTCGTCTTCCGCAACTAGCTGGTAAGCTCACCTAAGGTCGGGATAGGCTTCATCACTAGAATCTGTGTTTTGATTGTGGAGAAGTTGCTATCGAGGCCAAGAAGGAATTCATATAGTCTTTCCTTGTCCCTTAATTCTCCCAGTTTCTTGCTAATGTCACACTCACAACCTGCACAAGAACACTTTAGTATGGAGAACACTGAGCCTATTTCATCCCAAATTTCTCTTAACTATGTGTAGTAGGCCGAAATCGAGACCCCATCCTGCCTGGTTGTGCTGAGAAGTTACTTTAATTCATATGCTCTAGGTGTGCTCTCTTTTCTGAATCGTTCACGTAGATCCTTCCATATTTCTTCAGCAGTGTTAGCATACTTCACGCTAACCCTGATTTCCTTTTCCATGGTTGTAGTCAGCCATCCTTTAATCATAGCATCGCAATGTAACCATGACATGTGATTAGCGTCAGTCTTTTCTGGTTTCTTTAGAGTTCCATCAATGAACCCTATTTTGTTTTTTGCAAACAAAAAATTCTCCATCTCTTGAATCCAGTCGAGATAGTTGTTGTCGTTCAACGCATCATTCACATGCATTTGCCTTGGGACTTGGGTAATCCGATGGATGAAGGTAATATGGTGAGTTGCGGTCGGAAGTTTGGCCATTGGTTTTGGTTGCTGAATTGTTTCCGTCACTGGCCATGATGGAATGATAATCGGTGATCTAGGGTTTTGTGGTTTTGGTTGAGCGGTCGTGACCCGCTCTGATACCATATTAAATTTGAATGTGTGGAATTTCTCTTATTCACTTTACAAATTACACAATAAGGGGATATATATATATACAACACCGGGATAGCTACAAAAGGGGCAAAGAAAAAGGAAATCAAACAAAACAAGGAACAAATAGATAAGGAATATATACGAGAATCATTCCTTCCAATATTATACACGAGATTCATAGACATTGGTATACTTAAAAAAGATTTCCAAAAACTCTTAACAAAAGAGAATAATTGAAACGTAAAATAATCCTTCATTCGTTGATACTTGTTACGTTTTTAATTTTTCTCTACATAAATTAATTGTTGACTTGTCGTCGAAGGTCAAATGAAATGAACCTACCGTCAAAATTCAAAAATTCTAGAAATATTTTTCAAGGAGGACGTTTTTCTAACATATGTAAACACCCAAATTTTATTAATGTTATTATTGTATTTGCACAAACATGCCACTTGCATTCATCCTCGTAAGTTGACTTTTAGATAGTTATATTTTTGTAGTTTTTAATTTCATGTCTTTTTAAAAGAAATAAATGAATTATATATAACTATGAAAACACAAAAACTTAATGCGGGTATTTTTTTACGACGGTTTGTTTTAAACGTGTTCTCAAGGAAAATTTTAGCGTTTAATTAATTTGACATACGGCATTTCTTTTAACTATGATTAAGCGAAAGGTTAATTTATACTCAGATGAAATTCAAAAGAATTAGAATGATCAGTTTTTTTTACTTTATATATTCATTGTGTTTGATTCCTAACGTTGAAGAAATTCAATATTGATGGACTTAGAAGATTCCATCAGCCGGAGAAATTGTTAGTTTTGTAGTCTTTTTCTTGGATTTAAAAAATAATGAAAAGACAAAGGTATGAGTAAAATGACACAGGATTTTAATAATGAATATGTAATATAGATGAGGTTAGGAAGTGTAAAAAGGGTTAACAAACGTCTAAACTCTTGAATGATAATGAGTCTATCAACGTAAAACTAAGAAAATAACAAGAACACTATTAAAGGTATAGATATAAAACTTTAAAAGGCTTAATTTATTAATTATTAACTTTAATTGAAAAAGAAAACAATAAACCCTATAATAGGCTAAACTAACTAGAATATAAACTAAAACTTAGGGGTGTTTGATTAGAGATATTAAGGAGTAATTGATGGAAATGAAAATAATAGAAACTATCTGGTTTTATATAATATAGGAGCAAAAAAAGGTATATTTCTCGGACATGCAAACGGCCCCACACAAGCTGCCAATTCCCAATCTGAGGGGCATACCTGACTCCACTCAGCGAAAAGGCGATTACGATGGGGTCTGGGATCGAATCCAAGACCAACGGCCTATTGGAGCAAACATCTCCTCATCCCTTAACCTATTGAGCTACACGCCATGGGTTGGTTTTATATAATATAATGTGTTTATTCTCCTAGAAGCCCAATTTTTCATTTCAGGTTAAATTAGGAGTATGAAAATTCATTCTTATTTTCATAGCCTGTCATTTTCATTTTAATTCCCTACCGAAACCAAACCACCCTTAAAACTAATATTGATCCTAAACCAACTAAAAAAACAAATAAGATAATAATTAAACTACTAAAATGGAAGGCTTTCACCTACAGACATTTCTCTGGGATATCCGTCTTTTTTATTTTAAAAGGTGATCCGGCATAAAAATGTCATAAAAGTTGGTAGCTAAATTGTTGGTGGATAAATCAAATCAGTGACAGATTACCCAGGAAATTCCTGGGTAATCCGTTGGTATTTTCTGGAAAGCATCGGATTTCGTCGGAACCATTAGTATTTCCTCGGTGATCCGTGGTAATCACCCAAGTAAATTTCCCTAGGTGTTTTTTTATAGGTGAAAGTCAATTTTTTTGTGGTATAACTAAATATAATTCGAAAGTAATAAGAAAACCGAAAGTACTTTGAAAAAACAAATAAAGAACACTTTTAAGAAACAAATAATAATCTTTGACAACTTAGAAAACAAAAATAAACAAACGAATGCAATTCGTGCGACACTTGGCACCTAACTTTTGTCTTTTTGGTTTTTGATGTCGGATTATGGATTTCTTTAGAGCTCGTTCTTCATTTTTAATGATCTACGAAAAGCCATGTTAACTCTCTGATCCGTCCTATATCAAATATATATATATAGCGCCCAAATCCGCTATATATTTGACACGACTTTGTCGTAATGCTGAAACTATGGCGAATGCATCTATCGTCATTGATGCATAAATAAAGATACCAATTAGTAGTGATTGAATTCCTTCTATGGTTCCACATGAGAAACTAGTACGAATATAACCTACATGTGCAATTGAACTATGAGCTTGAAGTCTTTTGACTTTCGTTTGGGCCATGGCGGCCAGTGCTCCTAAGATCATAGAAGCAATGCTCCAGAAAAAGAAGATTTGTTGCAATGTAGCTCCATAAGAACCATAAATAGAAAGACGTAAAATATTAGCAGAAATAGAGATTTTAGGCGCAATAGAAAGGAATGTTGTAACCGGGGTGGGTGAACCCTCATAGATATCAGGTGCCCACATATACAGAGTCAAAAGAGAGATGGAATCCGAAGGGGAGGGGGGTTTTCTTCGGGACTCGAGAGATGGAACAGATAGGTCCCCACAAGTTTTGAATTCGCCGTTGGTCTATCGAGAGGGAACGAGGAATTCTCAATGAAAAAAGTGCTCTCTGAACCGAACGCGAAAGTCGTTTTCCATCAAACGGATGTTCCCGTAACTCTACTCTCGACTTGAATTATATATCCAATAAGATCCGCTCTCGGGCATTCCACACGCTGCCTAGCAGAGATATGGTTATCTAAAGTGGATTCTCTCTTTTGTAGTAGATGTCGAACCTGCTGCCCCATTGACTAAGAGGGGGCGGGCGCAACAGCTACATGGACCCCTTCCTTTCTGTTGCTAGCGCTTTCCCGGGCCGAGCCATAATTCTTTATTAGAAATGGCAAGCAAAGCCCGGAGGCTGCTATCCCAAAGCGGGCGGAACGAGGAGAGGGCCCGACAATCATACCACCCCGCGGTCGAAAAAGCGTGTTCCCTTCACATAATATGCACCATAGGCCATCCTCGACCTTTTTTCAATACTATTGTTACATGAATGCAATCCAACTCAAATAACTAATAATAACATTCGTCTTATGGAACTGATCCAATCCAATCATTCAGGTCAAATATATATATATATATATATATAGGGTCGGGTTAAAATGAGAACTCAAATTTAGTTGTGAACGTGAGGACAAATGAGAGCGCGACACGATGAGAGCCCGACACGTATCATATTCAGACTGAATGATCAAAGAAATATTCAGATTGAATAAGCATTATTCAGACCGAATAAGCATTATTCAGACCGAATAAATACTATATTCTATCTGAATATTTCTTTGATTATTCAGTCTGAATAATCTACATTCAGACACATGTCATGCTCTCATTTGCCCTCACGTTGACAGCCAATTTGAGTTCGCATTTGAACTTTTCTCTCTCTCTCTCTCTTTCTCTCTCTCTCTCTCTCTCTCTATATATATATATATATATATAGAGGGGGGAGAGGCTGGTTCATTTACAAACTGAATGAAAGGTGCAAATTATACAAACTGTTTCAAATCAATATAAAAATAATTTTTTTCATCAAAATCTATGATTTAAGATATTATTACACATGTTATTTCATAATGTAAACGTTTCACATGTATTTATTTTCATAAGTTAAAAGTTTCTCATATATTTTTATATGAAAAAGTTTCATATGTATTTGTTTCATAATGTAAAAGTTTCACGTGTGATTTTTTCACAAGGGGAAACAAACATATGCGTAACAATATCTTAAATCATAGCATTTTGATGAAAAAAATTCATGAAAAAAAATTATTTTTGTTAAAGGAAAAACAATATAGAACAACAGAAAATAGAGAGAAGAAATCTGTCTTTCTTATTAATCATAAGCCCTTTAAATAAGGACGATTACATAGATACAACGATAAGCACGGAAGGAGATTTACTCTGTAAATAACTCTAAACCTTTATGTTTATCTCTATCTATATCGTCACATCCTTTTGACGATGGCACACTTATCCTATAACACTCCCTCTTGTGCCGAGTCAAGGGAGTGATGGTGCACAATTGTTGCCTCGTTAAAACTTTAAGCCAAAATAAAAACCAGTGGGGAAAATAGAAACATGACGAAAAAAAGAGTACAATGCACAAGTTTCTTTGCAATACATAGACTCTTCCTTTAGTCTAATATTCTTTCAGATTCGTACATTAATCATGAGAGTTGGAAAAGTAGGATGATATATAAATTGTTGCCTCACTAAAACCTTACACCAAGGAATAAAACCCAATGGGAAAAATAAAACCTCGGGTGGAAGAAAGAGCACAACATACCAAGATTACATATATAGTAGACTCCCCTTTTGTCTACTACTCCCCCTGATTTGTCCATTAATCAAGGAAGTTTGGAAAGTCTCAGTATTCCGATACTTTCTGATGTTTCCAAACATGGTTTCAGGTAATGATAAGCTAAGCAAATATGTTACTTCCTCCTGACATCTTACTTGATTCACTTGAATAAAGACGAGAGTTTGTTATTGTTGATTATATAGAAACTTAAGTATATTATGCTTTGTGACATCACCCTTAATGTATCTACCTTTCATTTCTTTGATACATGATGCATTATTTCCATATATGCAGGTAGGGTATTGAATGAACTCAAAACACTAGTTTCTCTAATATGTGTAATGATAATCCTTAACCATGTACATTATTGAATAGTCTCGTATAGAGTAATATTCTTAGAATAGTTCGAAGAGGTAGCTACAAAAGTTTGCCTCGTTTACTTCCAAGCAATCAGCATGTTCCCTATGGTAATTCCTTATCCAGTTTGGGAACAACTTTTGTTTGAGTCACATAGATAGTTAATATCAGCAAAGACATACTAAGACATTATTGATGGTTTTTCTATAAGAGCTAGTACTTTTGCCACTCATATTCAAAATAGGCATTGAAGTTTCATTATCAATCCCATTTTTCTATTTGTAAAGGAAGTATAAGCCCACATCAATGGTTCCAAAATATTAATTTGATATCATTCCAATGATGTTGCGTCGGCGTTGAGCTAAATCTAGCTAACAAGTTCATTGAGATATACAATATACGGTCAAGTGTATTGTTCTAAGTACAATAATGCGCTTATTATACTTAGATAGGGAATTCCATCTCCCATCACCTCTTCGTCCTCATCCTTTAGACGAAATGGATATTTCCTTTTATCCAACACTACGACCGATCATGGGAGTGCTAGCCGGATGCACTTTGTCCATTATAAGTTGCCTGATTATTTTCTAGACATATGCGATCGGTGAATTAATATTCCACAAACTCGGTGTCTTATATTAAATAGATACATAAAACCAAGTTTTTCCAAGATCTTTCATATCAAATTCAGATTATCGTTTCTCTTATTTCATCAAGAGTGTTTATTATGTTCATTACATCGACATATAGAGTTACGATTGAACATCTAGAACTCGTTTTCTTTATAAATACGCATGGGGACAGTTCATCATTTTTATATCCCTTCACAATCAAGTATTCACGTAGGCAAGCATACCATATTCACCTAGACTTCTTTAATCTATAAAATGAACGTTTCAATTTCATTGCAAATGCATTTCGTGGTTTCTGGTAATATAATGCCATTAAACACTTTTATATATCTCTTAATCTAGATCCCCATAGATATATGTAAACCACATCCATGAGTTGCATTACCCATCCTTCGTAAATTACTATGTTAATTAATTAGTAGAACGTTATAACGTCCATCACGAGAGAGCAAGTATTCTCATCATCAATCCAGGACGTTGTAAGAAACCTTGCGCCAAAGGAGAGTCTTATACATCATGACTTAATTATTCTCATTACGCTTTTATGACAAATGAATTATTTATGTCCTACGGGCTTTACACTTGGTGGGTTAGCACTACCGGACCAAATACCCATGTATTTGTCAAATGTAATTATCCTGGATTGCTTTTATTAGGTCAATTTGCCCTTTGTTGACATTTTTCAACTGAACATGGTTCGATGTCATAGTGCTCTATCATCTCACGAGCAACAATATATGTGAATATCATCAACGAGTATGTACGATCTGTCCATTGACTCGCACGCACTTTCATAATTCATGAGATTCATTTGATCTCTGGAATCAAATATTAACTTCGGAGCATCCTCCAGTAATGATTCATAGACATAGTTTTAGTTAGAGATAATCTCATGAGAGGTTTATGTATTGATGATTAATGGTTGTGCCTTTCTCACCTTTTCCTTTAGATGAGTATCTATCGAACCAAGTAGCCTCCCCTATTTCCTTTTGGGAGCCACGACCTCAACCACACCTCCACCATGTGTGATTGCAACGCACTTTCCAATGGCGTTATGCCCTTGTTTAGAGACTTTTAACTAGGGGTGGCAATGGGTCGACCTGGGTTGGATTCGGATTCAACCCATTATTAAACAGGTCGAAAATCTTAACCCAACCCAACCTATTTAATTAAATAAGTTGAGATTTTCAACCCAACCCAACCTGCAACTTAAATGGGTTCGACCTGTTTACAAAATTTCAACCCAACCCATTAAATAAATGGGTTCAACCTGGGTTGACCCATTTAATTTTACAATGCATAAAATAAAACAGAGACGCTGAGCCGACGAGAGTCACGAGACAAAGAGATGACGTCGGCGAGAAAAAGAGAAGAGATGGCGCCGGCAAGAGAAAGAGACGACAGTCGCCGGAGGAAGACGAGAGCAGAGACGCCGGAGGAAGACAAGAGCATAGCGACGGAAGAGAGAGAGAGAGAGAGAGAGAGAGAGAGAGAGAGAGAGAGAGAGAGAGAGCAAACTAGGGTTTTTTCCTTTTTTGATGGAGGCGTTCTAAAATCTAAATGAATCTAGGGTTTTCCGATTTAGGTTCACTTTCTTTAACACTAAAATTTAAAAATAAAATAAAATATGTTAAGTGGGTTAAAATCAGGTTATTAATGGGTTGTAAATAGGTTACTAATGGGTGGGAATCAGGTTACAAATGGGTTACAAACAGGTTGTAAATGGGTTGAAAACAGGTTGAAAATAGGTCAGAAATTTCAACCCAACCCAACCCATTTATTAAATGGGTTAGGCCGGTTGACCCGTTTAAGTTAAACGGGTTGAAAATCTCAACCCATCCTGCTACTAATGGGTTGGGTTTGGGTTGGGTTGGCGGGTTGGGTCACTTTCTGCCACCCCTACTTTTAACCTTCCGGGTATATTTGCAGCTGGTATATGTGATCTCGTCACTTATGGGATAACACTAAACATATCAGGTATCGAGTCTGATTCGTTTGACTTCAACTTTACATGGTGAAGTATGGGGATCAAAATGAGACATAATGGGAATATTCTATGACACTTCCGGTCGTTCCCATGGAAAATCCTTCTTCCCATCTCCCCTAACGATGGGAAGATTGTCTCATCAAAGTGACAACTCACTAATCTAGCGGTAAAGAGATCACCCATCAAGGGTTCTAATTAGCGGAAAACTGTTAGGGATTCATATCCAACTTATATTGAATCGTTTTTAAGGACCCATTTGGGCGCAATTGGCACATGTACTACACAACCAAACAGGCGTAAATGTAAAATATCAGGCTTATATCCAGTTACCATTTGGTACGCATGATACTGGTTGGCTAGTGGTGGGTCTAAAAACAAATAAGTAAGGTTGCATGTGATATTTGCATAACCCCAGGTAAATGCGGGTTAATTGGTGCGCATAACCAATGCCCTATATACCATCTATATTCTTATGATGATAACTTCTATGGAACCATTTTATACATACACATGGGGTATAGAAAACTCTACATTGATTCCAATACATATGCAATAATTGTCAAATCCTTATGATGTAAATTCTCCAGCATTACAAGTCATATAGACTTAATGAGATAAAGAGGGGGCTGAGCCCTTAAACGTATAACTAGTGCTTAGAGTGCAGCATTTCATGTGTACAATAATGCGACATTCGTTCATTGTGTCGAAACCAGAACCATAAAATACTTCAATGGCCCGCATTCTGGTTGTTTATGTCCATAAATATTACCTTGTTATTCATTGTAAGAATGGATTATTTTTGTATTATGTCTTTAGCTTTAGGATGATCTCATTCCTGTCTTGGCTAAGGATCAACGTTTATTAAAATTTAGGTATTCGAGAGGGCTTATTATGATGTTGGTGTTACTTCTTGTGCTATAGAAGTCAACAGTTGCAATTTAGTTAATTAACTCATTTTTTCTTTCACTCGAAAAAGAAAGTGTCAATGTGTATTTTTCAATACATAGATCATTATATCATGACCATGGTATCTCACGTGGTCACATCGAAACATATATGCATCATTGTCCCAAAGTTCTTTATTGGTGACAAAATGTGATTTAATGACCTAGATAATCTACTAGATTGACACGTTTATTTCTCTAATATATGTTCATTTCATATCATTAGAGTTGATGTACATATATACACATTTTCATTCTTATATTATGATTTCCAATTTATACGAATATCTCAACAAGGTTCTATTAATATATTGCTTTAGTGACTACTAATTCTATGCCATTAGGCAATAAGGAGGTGACAGTTCATCATCTATGAATTTGGTTGGAGGTTTTATAGACTATTAATTCAATTAATATTAGTCTATCTTTTAAGATTGTATGGGATTTCCCACAAAAACACTCAAATTCTCCTCGATACATTCCTACACGGAACGGAGAATATTGAGAGTTTTATATTTGTAGTTTTGATGTATTTCTTTACATTTATAATAGTTAAATATTTGGTTTTCCATTAGCAAATGAAAATACTTAAAATAAATTTCAAATGAACTTATGCTTAATCAATCTTAAATTAATCTGATATAGTTCATTTCCAACTGGTTCTTTTTGATAGACATTGTTACTAGAGTGTTTCTTCTTTTATTGTCCATTATTACTGGCGGTAGCAGATGCATACAAGGATTGGAAAATCCTTTCTGACACTTTCTATGACCCTGACCCTTTCCATGGTCTTGTCCATGGATACATAGATGTTATCTGTGTGAAATTATCTTTAACTCAACGTCCTTTAGAGCTGTTTCCACCTCTAACACTTTCATTATTTACCACGAGAATTTTCTTTGTCCCAGCATGTTCAATATTGTTATCTGAAATAACCTTGTTATATCTCTCAACCACATTAAGTAGGTTGATGAATTTGTCTAAAGGTTACATTTTAACTTATATTGGTTCATTAATATGACTACTGATATGAAAGGTGGAAATCTTCCATGAGTTCCTTGCCATGAAGATTGAAATGCATATTGAGACACAACATTTCTTTATTGAACTCGGTCACCTTCTTGCAATCGAGTGGGTTTCATTCCACTGTATGATTACTTTGGGAAGTACATGGTAACGAATACTCCTGATTTTCCTTTTCGGGTTTCCCATGGTTCTTGGGGGATTCTAGTTAACGATATTCTATATGAAGGTTGTGACTGTTGTATCGTCTCAAAAATCTCGAGGTATTTACTTGTAACTTAACAGATGGTTTTTGGGATCAATAGGTTTTGATGGTTTTTACATATTTGCATGTGTTTTTATGAGCCTATCTTATGGTACTCAAGTTCTTCCGAGTCCAGTGTGTCGTATATAATGGAGAATATATGATTTTCTAAAAATTATAGTCTATAATCATTATATTATGCATGAAATTTCATTATCATAATATTATTGGATTTTCGTATGTTTATATTTTGTTGATAGTACTTCATCAATATTTCAATTTGTGAAAGAAATCACTCAATCTATTGGATTTCCAGGTAGTAGGGGAATCACAAGGATTTCTTAAGTCCCTATAAACCTTAGGGCTATTTACATGCGTTTGACAAAATCCAAACAATATATTGCGATTTATTTAATTTGAAGATACATTATAGTTATAGAGCCTTTGGCATGAGGCCAAAAAAGAATATGAGTTTGGCATATGAAGCCAATTTCAATGTTTTAATACCTTAATAGTATTTTGGGTGCTTTTGTTAGAAGACCAAAAATTATGTGGGTTGGAAGTGTAACTTCCAATTATTAATTAATATCGAAAAATGAGTAGGAACCCATGATTTTTAACATTTTCATGCTACTTTTTGGAGTTTTTTTGGCAAGAACCAAAAGTTATGGGTGTTGGAAGTGTAACTTCCAAAAGTTAATTATAGATTTGAAAATTATGAGTAGGAACTCATAATCTAGATAAACATATTTGAATAAGTATTTATATAAGATAAGCCATTTAATTTAATTATAAAATTATGAATAAAAACAATCATATGAATATATATTGGGGAAGTCAATTCAAGATGCTAAAAGTCATAATTAAAATAACAAATTGCACATCTAACATCATACATGGATTTTAAAATGACTAAATAAATAACAATAGTCAGGTTTAAGGTTCTTAAAGTTATACTCATAAAATTATAATAGAATGATTTTGAACAAATATTCTATTCAATTTAATAGCCTAATATGATAAACACAAAATGAATAAATTATCATATCTAAATTGAGGATAAAAGACGATATTTAAAATGAATAATAATTAGGTTATCTAATTTAAGATAAATATCAATGACCGAAAAAAGAATTTTAAAAACCAATTGAATATGATCATGAGATAAATAAAATATTTTCTTTTTCCAAATTTTATGGTTTACCAAAAAGCTATATACTTCTTTTACACGGCCAAAAGCAAAAGTTATTTAATTTAAATAATTATATTGAGATCACTAAGAAATCACATATTGATTTAGAAAAATATTTTTTAGCATAAATCCTTTTTCTTTACGTCAATATAAACTTTCCTTTTTTTTCAATCAAAATTAAATAATCATGAACTCCATTCAATTTTTAACAACAAAAAGAAGTAACAAACAGATTTTATAGATCAAATCATCTGTAAACTATTTTTTTTATAAACACAGTCTTAAAAAATATTAACATATAAAAAACTTTATATAAAGTTTACTAGAATTTATGAAGAAAGTAATAATGAATTATGGATAACAGAGCAGCAAGGCAAACAACAAACAACAGATCACGTTCATAAATATATAGATCAAGACGTAGAGATGCTTACTTGAATTAAAGTAGCGGGAAACTAGTCATTCAATGTCGGGGGATGGACCACTTAGTTGTTTATCGGCAAACGACAATGACAAAAACAAAGAAATCTAAATAAAACCGTACCTTAAACGACAATGATACCGTTAAAATCGTAGCTTTACGGCATGACCAAATTATCTTTTAGTGGAGCAGCGTGCTGATAACGTGTTAAAGGAAAAACAATATAGAACAACAGAAAATAAAGAGAAGAAATCTGTCGTTCTTATTAATCATAAGCCCTTTAAATAAGGACGATTACATAGATATAATGATAAGCACGGAAGGAGATTTACACCGTAAATAACTCTAACCCTTTATGTTTATCTCTATCTATATCGTCACATCCTTTTGACGATGGCACACTTATCCTACAACAATTTTTATATTGATTTGAAGCAGTTTCTATAGTTTGCACCCTTCATTCAGTTTGCAAATGAACCGACCTCTCTCTCTCTCTCTCTCTCTCTCTATATATATATATATATATATAGGAGAGTGATCATACAAGACCACCCCTATTTAAAGGAACAAAGGAACACTTTATGTATCACATATGATGTGGGTCCCACACATTATAAAATCATATCTGATTCAATGGGGCCCACCATTGAATCAGATATGATTTTATAATGTGTGGGACTTACATCATATGTGGTCCTCGAGTTGTTCATTTGTTTCTTTAAATTTAAAAAGTTATCATTTGAACCTTACTCTATATATATATATATATATCTATATATGGAAGGGTTCAAACGAAAACACATACATTTTACGAGAACGCGAGAACACCCTTTTACTATAGAAAATCACATGTGCTACTATTATTCCATCACATATGATACGCATGTGATACTAAATCAGAGATGCGGATGACTTTTGACGCGATCTAGGTTACCGGCCAAGTCGTTATTACACCATTAAACTACATCACATATATTATCACATGTGATAAGGGTGTTTTTGATGTGATACTATAATCAATCAAAACCATCATATGTGATATTAAATCATAGACGCAAACGATCTTTGGTGCGACCTAAATAGCAAGGCAGATCATCCGTACACCACCAAGTACCCTCTCGTGTATTATCATATGTGATAAGGGTGTTCTAGCGTTCTCGTAAAATGGAGGTGTTCTCGTTTGATCCTCCACCTATATATATATATAGAGGGAGGTTCAAATGAAAACTTTCTAAATTTAAAGGAACAAATATATATATATATATATAGAGAGAGAGAGAGAGGTTCAAATGAGAACTTTGTAAATTTAAAGGAACAAATGAACACCTTGTGGACCACATATGATGTGGGTCCCACATATTAAAAAAATCATATCTGAATATAAGCTACAATTATTCAAACCTCTAATTAAAAACTATATTCAGTCTGAATATAAGCTACAAATATACAAATCCGAAATTATAGTTTATATTCAGTCTGAATATAAGCTACAATTATTCAAACACCTAATTATAGACTATATTCAGTCTGAATATAAGCTACAAGTATACGACCCCAAATTGTAGCTTATATTCAGTCTGAATATAAGCTGCAATTATTCAAAAACCTAATTATAAACTATATTTAGTCTGAATATAAGCTACAAATATACAAACCCCAAATTGTAGCTTATATTCAGTCTTAATATAAGCTACAAGAGTACAAGTATACAAACCCCAAATTGTAGCTTATATTCAGTCTGAATATAAGCTACAAGAGTACAAGTATACAAACCCCAAAGTGTAGCTTATATTCAGTCTGAATATAAGCTACAAGAGTACAAGTATACAAACCCCAAATTGTAGCTTATATTTAGTTTGAATATAATCTACAATTATTCAAACCCCAAATTGTAGCTTATATTCAGTCTGAATATAAGCTACAGTTATTCAAACCCCTAATTATAGACTATATTCAGTCTGAATATAAGCTATAATTATTCAAACCCCAAATTGTAGCTTATATTCAGTCTGAATATAACCTACAAGTATACAAACCCCAAATTGTAGCTTATATTCAGTCTGAATATAAGCTACAAGTATACAAACCTTAAATTGTAGCTTATATTCCGTCTGAATATAAGCTACAAGTATACAAACCCCAAATTGTAGCTTATATTCAGACTGAAAATAAGCTACAAGTATACAAACCCCAAATTGTAGCTTATATTCAGTATGAATATAAGCTACACGTATACAAACCCCAAATTGTAGCTTATATTCAGTCTGAATATAAGCTACAGGTATATAAACCCCAAATTGTAGCTTATATTCAGTCTGAATATAAACTACAATTATTCAAACACCTATTTATAGAATATATTCAGTCTGAATATAAGCTACAAGTATACAAATCCAAAATTGTAGCTTATATTCAGACTGAATATAACCTACAATGGAACCAAAGGTTTTGAAAAACAAGAATTCAATCAAATGTGTTTCAAAGAAGCTTCCTCTGATAAAATGATGAACTATCATATTAAAGGGAAAAAACATTTGAATAACCTTCTTATACTTCATCAAGAAAAAGAATCTGGATCTGAAAAGACTTGTGATTCTAAGGAGGAACACAACGCAAAAACAAACTTGTGCGAAAATTTATTTTGAGAAAGATGATGAAGAAATTTGGGGGCGGAAGTGAAATTTCTTTTGGGGAAGATGATGAAGAAATTTGGGGAAGATGATGATGCCTGGTTCTGATTTGAACAAATATGGGGAAGATGATGAAGAAATTTGGGAAAGATGATGATGTCTGGTTTTTATTTGAATCGTCAGGTTGTATTTATGATTTAAGCCATGACTTGAGTTTTCCACTTATTTATAAAAATACCACCGTGAATTTTATCCCTCATCTTTTGATCTGATCTAGAATAGATGGTTGTGATTCATCCTGATGTTTACAATCAAAGATAAGTTCACATTTGAACTCACCCCATATATATATATATATATATATGTCATATTATATCTTGTTTTAAAAAGGTCAATTTTTTTTGAAAATTAATCGGAGAATTTTAAATGCTAATGGGTTGATTTGGAAATTTTGGAATTTATGACAAAATTCAAGTTTGGTAATTTAGAGGTACATGGAATGGAAGGTCATTGTATTTGAAAAAAAATTATGAATTGCTTAGGATTTGGAAATTTTTGTCAAATAACATGTTCAAATTATTAAGTTTTGTCAAAATGGATAATTATAAAATTTGTTCCTCCATAAAAACAATGGAATCATTTAGTCCCTAGGTTCATCCAAACTCTTTTAAAGAACGTATTTAACATAGATAAATATTTGAATGAAAGAAAAATAGGAGAAAGAGAAAATATAAGACAATGATACATAGACTACAATACTATTTGTAGAATTTATAAAGATAGATTGCTATGATGCTATCTATCTTTTGTTGTAGTGATTTTATATATGTTGCAATGTAAGTGTTTAATCTCTAGATGAATTTATAGTATAACGTGTTATCGAATTTTTGGGATGTTAGAAATGGTATCAGAGCATGCAAAGCTGTAAGTGCATTAGGTCTTGTGAACTTAGCCGCTAGGAATGATAAACATAGTTATAAATGACTTGCAAAAAGAACATCAAGACGTTAGAATAAGAAGAAGTTTATGAATAATGAAAAGTGGAGTAGTTAACTCCAAAGATTGAAAGGAAGATATGTGTTAGACATGACGTATAACGTAAAGAATGTACCACATCTGAAGTGTAAAGAAAATGGTAGATGGGATGGTTAAAGATTGTGTTGGATAACTAAGAAATATTTTATTTGCGAATAGTTTGATAAGATCGTAAAAGTAGCTAATGGAAGTAATGTAATAAGGTACTAGTATGTGTAAGTTAAAATTATAGGCCTAACAACCTCATTTAAATGTGACTAATACATAACAAAACATGATATATTTGTTACTAGTTGCTTTAAAATTATGTATTGCAATAATGTCATAAGGAATTTAAGATAGTTTGATAAGATCGTAAAAGTAGCTAATGGAAGTAATGTAATAAGGTACTAGTATGTGTAAGTTAAAATTATAGGCCTAACAACCTAATTTAAATGTGACTAATACATAACAAAACATGATATATTTGTTACTAGCTGCTTTAAAATTATGTATTGCAATAATGTCATAAGGAATTTAAGAGTATGGTATGATAGTGGATGAACCATGTTGAATAAATAATTTGATATTTGTGTAGAAGTGATAGCACATATAGTAGATATGTAATAATGTTATAATAATGGTATTTTATTGACCTAGTACTAATGGCAATAGGTTGATATTGTAACCAACATAATTCATGATTTTGTTATTCATTTGTGAGTATTCAAGGTTGTTAGTTTAACTAGGGTGAGATATCTAAATTTATCAACATCAATAAGGTGACTTAGAAGTAAAATTAAGGCATGTTAAGTGGGTCGGTTGATAACCAATTGAACATTGACCATAATTGATTAGTAAACTTGTAGTTGTTAACTATGCTAATTTGTTTCAAGTATGTTACAATTATTACATGGAAAGATGGAATGATGCAAGTAAAACTAACATTAGTATTAGACGAATAACATATATGTACACCCAATATGTATATATCTATATATACATATACATATAGGGAGATTCAAATAGAAACATTAACCAAAAAATAGAACACGAAAATTGACAATCACGTGCAAAATCATGTGATTTTACACTACCGGCTCAACGCAAAGGTGTGCAGTAGATGTGCTCCATGGCCTCGTATCGTACCCAAAGTTGTAATACCCTCAAATTTGGAAAGAGTGACTAATTTGAAACTTTTCAATATTATAACAATTGAAGGATAAATCCCTTCCTATAAATCAACACATGCAATTCCTCGAATAACAATTCTATATAAACATCGAAAAAAGATAGGTCAAGTCTTATACTAAGACATAATTAATGTCGGGTGTTACTAATACCCAAAACAGTCGCTATCTCCGAGTGCAGAAAACGTCATCAAAACGCTAAATCTTTATTGTGCCACTCCCTAGCTCTTAAGTCAATACGTGACGCTAGAACCAAACCCAAAAGAATCTAATGCATATGTAGACAAAGAAAAAGGTTAGGCTTAACGCCTAGTGAGCAAAAGAGCTTATAACATATTTATAATCAATAAAATTCGAAAGACTGCTTGATTAAATAATAATTTCTCAAATAAAATGACTTCTTTATAAAATCAACATCTTTCCCAAATTCATCATTTCCATAATAAAGGTTTTAGACCAAAATATCGTTAGTAACGAAAGTTTTAAAGAGAAACACCCGTTCAAAACGAATTTCTACACCCGATACTCAGCTAAGACGAGAATAAGTTTAAATGTTCCAATTACCAAAATATGGACAAAGTTCCAACATCTAGAATACTAAAATATGGACAAAGCTCCAATTTCTAGAATACCAAAAATATGGTTAAGTCTAAAAGATCCAACAATATGAACTATGGATAATACATCATACTCTAAAACCATCACCGAAAATAATGGATAAGACTTTAAAACCAAAACAACTCCTTTCGGTGATGAATGAGACCCGTTTTCGTCGACAATGGCGTAACACAAAGTAAACCATATTTTCAACGTTGTTTAGTAGCGCCCTAAGATCATGGTCTCAGTGTGCGACCTCTCAACGAGTACCCACCGTAATACCAAAGCTCCCGAGCCCGACCCATATGGATTCATCTCCGAAACACCTCGATCCTAGACCTACTTAATTACTATAGACTCACACTAAGAATCGATGATAGTGGGACCTGACTCTAAATGAGTTCATTCCCAAATTACCTATGTGAACTATATGAAGCACCAACCTCTAAACATGGGTCCCGAAACATACACCAACAAGTTACATCATCATAATACCCGAGGTCGCAGAGACATTCCCACATGGGTCCATCTCTGTAATACCCACGGTCGTAGAGGCACTCCCATTTGGGTCCATCTCTGAAATACCGACTACTAAAAGCCCAAACGACTTATGGCCTCAAAGGAGGGACTCGAAAGTCTTTCAATAACCAAATGACTGACTCATGTGCCTATGGATCCAAATGCAACCCAGTCTAATTTACATGACTACAAAATGAATGAACAACGCACTCAAAGCATGTAATAAATCTTAAATTATGCCATAAATGCATATAACTCCAAAAGCTCGACATATAGTCATTAAAATCGGACAATTGTCCATGAGACTTGTTTTAGTCAAAACCGAGCCAAAGCTCTATAACTCAACACTTATGTGATTACTCAAAACATTGGTTGAGACAAACCATTTTCTCAATTGACATCATATTCATATATTTCCAAAATGTCTCATAATGCAATAATATGTATTCCAATGGTTTATAAATCTAATACTCACAAAATGCATATGACACCAAATAATTCTCATTTATAAAATAAAACATTGAAACATCTCATTAATTATGTTTTATTTATCAAAATGTCGAGAACCCAAATATAAGCATTTTACAAGATTTATAAAACTATTTATACCAAATAATTCGCATATTATAAAAATACTCACACATTTGACAAATAGCAAGTAAAACATGTTAATACATCGAAATAGACATTTTTGGGATGTACACCATTTCACAAAACAACTTGAACTCATCCTGCTAGATTTAAGCTAAATCTAGGTTTACCCCATAAACTTCCGTTGAAGAGAAGTCCAGATCCGCAAACACCCTTCACTAGAAACCATTTCTAGTTCACAAACAACCTAAAATACATCAACAATAACCCCCAACAATCATATCTATAAAATCCTAAACAAAACCCTCAAATCTTCCAAAATGGCCAAAACCCCAAAATAGGGAAGATAGCTCAAATTAACGTTTTATAGAATTGAAAAGATTTTGACAAGAAATAAGGTTTAGAAAGCTTAGAATAACTTAAAAACCTTGATTTGGGAAGAAACCCAAAGTTTAGTTAACAATGGTGAAGATAAACTTGGAGAAGATTAAGTGGTAGCTTGTTCTTGAGCTTTGATGAAGATCTAGGACTATGGAATGGTTGGGAAGAGGGATTAATGCTCCAAAAATCGGAGGGTTTGAGGGGAAAGGGGGGAAATTAGAGCGGAAAATGAGAAATGAGAAAGGTGAAAGAGGGTATAAGGGAGAAGGCCATCAATCGCCCCTCAAAAACACTCCTTTAATGCGGGTTTAAAGCCGTATAGAACCCGCTTTCTTCACTGGTCCAACAACTAGCACCCCTTTGCTCCACCATTGACCCCCGAGACTTTCCCAAACTTAACCACGTGGTAACTATATGAAAAACCTCACACCAAAATAACTTAATTATTCTCCGATAAAGAACCCAATCTAATAAGGAATCCGAAATTACGGGCGTTACAAAATTCGTGTGAATCACATGCGATTTTACACATGATTTTAGTGTAAAATTACATGTGATTCGACTGTTTTCTTATTTGGTTAATATTCTCATATGAATATACTTATCTAATCTTGTATTATTATATCATAATATTTCTTTCCACCCTAATAAGATAAGCCTATAACTAATTTTATAGTGAATTATAGATTTGGTCCCTGTGATTTAGCAAAATTATGACTAGCATCCCAAAACTCAAAAGATTATGGATTTGGTCCCTATTGTTCTCTTTTGGTTATGATTATGGTCCCTCTCATTAACTTTATTAACAATGACGCGGTTGACTTAAGGGCATTTTGAATCTTTTGTATTTTTCTCATATCTTTTATTAAATTGAAATGTAAATTATAGTATATTTAATTAATTTATTTTATATTCATATTAATATATATATTTATTTGTTTTATTCGAGTCTTTTTATTTTTTCTCATATGTTTTAAATAAAATAAAATTTAATGTTATTTTAGTCTTTTTGCATTTTAATATTTTCTTTTCTTTTATATATTCATGTCATATATGTATATATATAGGCGAAAGATTGTACTAGAAAAAGATCTAAGATGAGAAGCTTAAGAAGGGATATGAACTCTTGATCACTTTTAATCTCACACTCACCCATGAATTTGGCGCTCCTTAAGAGAATTGATCCGAATCATAGATCTTATTAGTGTGATCTTCAATTAAGATTGATCCAATGGTCCAAATCTCTTCTTACACTTACCACCTCAACTTCTCTTCTCACAGGAACCCAACCCTATATATATATATATATAGAGAGAGAGAGAGGCGGGTTCATGCGAGGACGGTAACAATTTACGAGAATCCGAGGACAATCCTCAGCCAATCATTTTGTACAGGAAATTTTTTCATGTACAAAATCATATGTGAGTTTGTGCCAGCATCAAAAATGACACGCGTGACTTTTGCTGCGGAAAAAATCTCGACTAATCATATATGATTTTGTATGTGAATCATATGTGATTTTGTATATGAATCATATGTGATTTTGTACATGAAAATTTTCATGTACAAAATGATTGGCTGAGGATTGTTCTCGCATTCTCGTAAATTGTTACTGTCCTCGCATGAATCTCTTTCTATCTATCTATCTATCTATCTATCTATCTATCTGTGTGTGTATATATATATATATATATATCTAGGCTTGGGTTCCGGTGAGAAGTGTAAGAAGAGATCTCCACCCTTTGATGCACATTAGGATTAGGATGAGATGCACCAAGATGAGGTACACCTAGATGCATCGGATCAACTCCCTTCTGAAGCACAATTCATGGATGGGTATGAAATTCAAAGTAATCAAGGGTTCAAATCTCTTCTTACGCTTCTCATTTTAACTCACATCCTCACAGGATCCCAAACCTATATATACATATATATATATATATACATACATATATATATATAGAGAGAGAGATGTTCAAATGAGAACTTTTTCGGTTTAAATAAACAAAAGAACAATTTCCTAGCCATGTGTATATTTTAATAAATTAAAAAATTAATTAATAATAATCTAATTACTTTAAAGGTATTATGGTCCAAATATTACTTTATGAGTGTTACTATTCATAAATTCCATCAGATTGTACAATGTACAATCTTGATTAATTTTTAACAATTAAAAGATTAAATATATTTAAATAAATATATGATCAAGATAAATGTGAAATATTTTTAAATAAATACAAGATCAAGAAAAATATAAGAAACCAAACTCAGTATCATATATGAATTTAGAAAATATGATTTTGTACAAATGTGAATATAAAATCATATGTGTTTTCATACAAATGATATTCATACATGATTACAATGTCAAGTATATGTCAACAAACTCACATATGATTTAAGTATCATATATGATTTTGTACAATTGTTAATATAAATTTATATATGATTTTGTATAAACGTAAATATAAAATAATATATGATATATTTATTAATATAATGTAATATAATATAACATTCTAATATATTATCAAATGATCTTACAAAATTTATATATTTATAATATATTATAAAGTAATATATATTATAAAGTGATAAAATGTTAGAATAATATATTATTACTATTGAGCCCTACCAATTTTACCTCTAAAAGAATTTACCCTTAGTAAAAAGTATATTTCAGCATCCATTAATTACTTCAATGTCATCCAATATAATATCAATTGATTTTACAAAATTTGTGGCTTAGAAACCATTCCTTTGTTTCTTTAAACATAGGGTGTTCTCGTATGAACCCTCCCCTATATATATATATATGTGTGTGTGTGTGTGTGTGTGTGTGTGTGTGTGTGTGTGTGTGTAGGGGAGGTTTCAATTGCAAATCCAAAAATTTAAACAGACTTTGCAAACCATTATATTAGGAAACTATTTAGATATTTATGGACAATTATCATAATTCA
This sequence comes from Silybum marianum, assembly GCA_036898165.1. NCBI lineage: Eukaryota > Viridiplantae > Streptophyta > Magnoliopsida > Asterales > Asteraceae > Silybum > Silybum marianum. The sequence goes on along the minus strand of CM072530.1, from coordinate 40,572,156 downwards.
TTAATTATGTTTGAAATATATATATGGAAGATGATATGTTTATTAGTTATGATCATGATTTTTATTTACGAAACAAAATAAAATCAAATATCTATTAAACTAGATGGACGACTAAGATTCGTTTGCAAAGTTTGTTTGAAATTGTCAGGTTTGCAATTGAATTCTTTCCTACATATATGTTCAAATGAGAATTTTACATTTTTAAAGGAACAAAAGGACACTTGTGGATCACATATGATGTGGGTCCCACAAAATATTAAATCATTTATGATTTAATATTAAATCATAAATGATTTAATATTATGTGGGACCCACATCATATATGGTCCACAATTTGTTACTTTGTTCCTTTAAGGAGGGGTGGTTCTCATTTGATCCCTTCCCTATATATATATATATATATAGAGAGAGAGAGAGAGAGAGTGTAACAACCACCGTTCTAAATAACTCGTTATGGCGCGTTATGGCGTCAAGGCTTGGGGTCGCCGCCGCGTTAACCCTTATGGCTCCACTCTAAGGCTTGGCTTGCATTGTAACGCGTTATGGCTCGTTACGACACGTTATGGCACGTTACAATGCGTTATTTTATAAGTTGTGGGGTTACTTTAATATATAATGTGCACGATAAATGATAATTATGTACAAGATTAAGGACTTAAATAAACGTAAAAAATTTAAAAACAAAAACCTTAAATAGGTAAATGCTTAATGACATTCTCGTACACGAAACGTCAAACATAAAGTCTTTGAATATAGAAAAAAGTAGTTAGTAGAGATTCAAGATATTTAATCACGAATTTGCACTCTTGATATAATTTTCTATAAACTCTATATGTTTGATATCAATGGTTTTTCATTCTTTTTTGATTTTATAACTTTATACGAATTTAGTATATATGTTCTAAAGTATTCAAAACTAACAATACAAGGATGAGTAAGTGTCTATTTGTGTGTGTGTGTGTGTGTGTGTATATATATGTCGCCTTAGGGCACGCCTTGAAAAACGCCATGGCCTCGCCGTAACTCCTAAGTCTTGAGGCTTGACCTCGCCGCCACGCCACGCCTTACGCCATTTAGAACCTTGGTAACAACCATGATTCTAAAACAAAGGTAACGCATATTATTGCTTTAAAAAATAAAGTCGAATCTGAACATAGATGGTCCCAAAGTGACTAAATCTCAAATGTTTGCAGCAGAAATAAAACTAGCTACTGAGATTATTACAACCAACTACTAACTAGGCTACTATTTGAACGCATAACACCTCACTTCTATCACCCGGGCTCACAGCTTCCCCCTTGCCCTTACCCGAACATTCTACCATATGCTTCCCTGAAAGGTTTTCAGGTTAATAAAAGAGAGGGTTAGACCAAAATGCCTAGTGAATTCCCCCAAACAACAGTTAATATGTGCATGACAGTTATAAGATAAAATGGTTAGTCATGAATATTAATTCACACTTATATCACACTTTTATGTACCTGTTGCAACGGTAAAATATTTAATGTCACACACACCATGACTATCATGATCACACACACCGTGATCATTAATATGGACAGACACCATTCAATGTGAATGAATTAAACGTTTCAATTTAAAACATTCAATTTATAAGGAGGCACACGAAGGGAACGCATCTGTATTGCCAAACCGCTTTAAATCCTTTCCAACTACGATCTCACCAACCGAACGCCTGATTTAGATCAATTAACTACAAGCTAATGACCCAATTATACTTACACACATCCTACCTATAAACCCCTTAGGCTAGGACACCACTTAACTCACTATTTGACTTGCACAAATCTGCTCGAACTAATAAACCCGAAAACACCATTTCATCTCATTTCCAGCCATAAGACATACATAAAACTTGTCTAAACTCATACCAAAACCCTTCCCAACAACAAATAACCATTAAAACCAATCCATCCATTGATTCATGGATTTTCCTACTCGTTGAAGAACCTTGCTCAACAATGGAGGTTTTCATTGATTTCAAACCCTTTAGAATGGAATATGGATCCCAATACTTGAAGAATACTTCAATACTCAAACTAATAACCCAACAAACACTGATTTAAGGGTTTAATCAAACATACTACCAACTAAACCATAAAACCCCATGGTTTTACATCTCCCAAAAGACCCAACTAAGCAAGAAGATGAAGAGGAAGAACTTTCATACCTGAAATTGATTGTTGCACCTTTGAACCTCCAAGGTTTCTTCTCTTCTCTTCTCCTTTCACCAAAATCGTACCAAGAAAAACACACACACACAAATTTCAGCCGACTAATTCTAAATGAGAGGATTTCACCCTTTTATGACCTAAATCCCATATTTACTACTTTAGTCCCTGGAGTTTGGAAGGTTAGGTTCCAACCACACAACTTGTAAACATTAAAATACTAACAAGGATCTGGGTTATTACAAAGAGGGTGGGTTCAAATAATAACTCAAATTTGGTTGTGAACATGAGGACAAATGAGAGCGTGACAGTGTCATATTCAGACTGAATTTCAAGAAAAACACACACACACAAATTTCAGCCGACTAATTCTAAATGAGGGGATTTCACCCTTTTATGACCTAAATCCCATATTTACTACTTTAGTCCCTGGAGTTTGGAAGGTTAGGTTCCAACCACACAACTTGTAAACATTAAAATACTAACAAGGATCTGGGTTATTACAAAGAGGGTGGGTTCAAATAATAACTCAAATTTGGTTGTGAACATGAGGACAAATGAGAGCGTGACAGTGTCATATTCAGACTGAATAATGAAGGAAAATATTCAGACTGAATGTAGTGTTATTCAGTCTGAATAACACTACATTCAGTCTGAATATTTTCCTTCATTATTCAGTCTGAATATGACACTGTCACGCTCTCATTTGTCCTCATGGTCATCACCAAATTTGAGTTAGCATTTGAACTTTCCTCCCTCTCTCTAAATATATATATATATATATATATATATAGAGAGAGAGAGAGAGGGCATAAGTTTTTGCGAACCAAGTTAATATTGTTAGTTTTGTTAACTGATCTAAGCCTTTCATTTTTTTTGATCAATGGTGTGATTCAATGAAGATTATAATCTGATAAAAAAAAGGAAATAACCCTTATTGCATCCCCTGCCAGTGATGCCCACCATTCATATGTCCTTTGACATTCCCTGCCAGTGATGCCCACCATTGCTCGCTGCTCCCTCGCCTGCAGGTCTGCTCATTCTGCAATTTTTATCCCGAAGCAGGGTTATTTAACCAACTAGCCCAATCTGCTGCAAGCCCACGATCTTTCCACGATATCTATTCAAACACCTTTCGTTGCATTTCAAAGAATCGGTCCAAAAGTTTTCTCCTTTCTGATATGTGTTGATTATTCAACACATTAGTACCCTTTTGTAGTGTCTTTTAGATAGTTATTTTACACTTCATCCCAACTTTGAGTCTTTGATTATATTATTTTATCATTTATTGAGTCATGGAGTTAAGTTAGATGAATTTCCTGTTTTATGTGCTTTATAGTTAATATTAGTTAAAAACTGCATATTTCTGAAGCATTGCTGGAGCATTGGCCTGCAGATGGTAGCAGCTGAATGAACGAGCTTATTGGATAAGCAAACTTGGGCAAAAAGATTTATCAAAGATTTTCAGATCTTTTCTTTTGAACAATTATATATTTTTATTAATATTGTAATAGTTAAATATGGTAGAAAGCTTCCTATCAAGACAACTTGGGGAGCAAGTTGTGCTTGGTTGGCTTTTTGTTGACTTTTATGTTCTCCGTTGTAATGACCAATCTACCCTCCCTTGTTAGTATAAATAGATGGCTTAGTAATTGTAATAGATACACCACCATCTAGAGAATTGACAACTCTCTAGATGGATTCTCTCTCTAATCTAGTAAATCTTTTGAAGTTCTTTCTTGTCTTTACAATGTGTAGCTAAATTTATTAGCTTGGGTGTGAGATGAAAAGGTAATATTCTAAACTAAATAATGGTGGATTTTTGTTAGCAAAAATATATTTCATTATTTCATTCAAGTTTTATAAATCCAAATGCACTTCTTGACGGGTTGATCACTTTGAAAGTGTTTAAGTGCCGTGGACTTAAGAATAAGCCACGATATGCACGTCAGCTCGAATGACATAGGAAGTAGACTTGGAAGAGTTGCTCTCTATATTTTTCTAACTGATTATTCTCGACGAGTTGGTTGCTTTTCAAAGTGTAAAGTGTGGTGGACTCAGGAATGAGCCACTATGACACACCCAACTTGGATGATATGGGAATCTGCTCGGAAGAGCGATTTTTAGACAAAGGAATTTGCTAGTCCATACACCTTGAGGAAACTGTCTGTTACAATCACTGGTCCAGATGCTACATAGGAATATGGGCTGAAAGCTAAATACTAGTAACAATGGTTAAGTCCGAAAGGAATACCCTCAAGATGGATGGTGGAATTTATTATTGCTAAATTGTTCACCAGAATTTATGTTCAGGTCTCACCTAAAAATCTTACACCCATGCTATCTGTTTTATTCTGTTATTATAAACTGTGATCAAACAACAAATCAAACTTTTCCAATTCGCCATCTAAAGTTAGTTTCTCATCTCGAGATCTTGCAACTTAAGATACCTATCCATGTGGAACGATACTTGGTATTTACCATTTTATTACTTGAAAGGCGATAGTAGGGTCAAAAGTATACTTGCTTTTGATCTTATTTGTTACATATCTAAGGTATATAAAATCTCTTGTCAAGTTTTTGGCGCCGCTGCCGGGGATAGGCGTAAATCTGTAGCTGTTTAGAAATTGAGTCTTGTCAAACTAATTTTTCTACCATCTTTGTTGCTTGTCATACGTCTCCATGTGTGTACAAGTAGCAAGTTTTTAAGTTTATCTTTCTATGAATATGGATTCAATGGGGAAATCATCTGGGCCGTATGGATCTGTTTTCTGTGACAACTGTGGCGGAAATCATTTCTCATGTCATTGTCCTTCGAACCCCGTATCTCATTATTTCATGGGAGATGGTAATTTGGATACCTCACACTTAAATGTTTTCACTCAATCATGGGAGGAGCATTCAAATTTGTTTTTAAGTAGTCTAGATCATGGCACTTTCAACATTGAACCTCCACCACCACTAAATCCAATTGAAAACCTAAATTAAGAACTTAAAACACAATAATCAAAATAATAAATATAAATCGAACACTCATTTTCCACCATTTTTCTTTGGTGGTCGGAATTGGTGGTGTGGCCGGATGCAAAGAAAAGAGAGGTAGTGTTGAACTTGGAAGGTAAAACATATGGGAAAATGCAAAAAAAAAAATTAATATATATATATAATATGAATATAAATTAAAATAAGTAAAATATATAATTACTTTTCTAGTATTTAATAAAACATAAGAGAAAATTGCCAAGAAAAAATCAAATACCATAAATTAATGGAATTAATATTACCAAATTTAATGATCAGAAGAACCATAGTCATAATAAAATGATAATCATATAAACCAAATCCATATTCATTTTAGTTTAAGGACATTTTTCATAACTTTCGTTAAACTACATACCAAATCTATAATTCACTCTTAATTGTTAAATCGATATTTTAATCATTATTTTCAATTTGTCTCATGTGGTCATCATTGATAAAGAATCTCAATTCATTTTCTTTTTTTCTTTTTTTATAAATATCTTCTTTGACAGTTAAACCTATAAAATCAGACTATTGTTACATACATTAAAAGTTGATGAATCATTCTATAAATACCGACATAACTGATAACACAACAAACATAGCTAACTTCTATAAAAATATAGGGTTTGTTCTCCAGATGAATAGAGATTAGTGGTTTAAATTCCTTTAAATTTATTAGATAAATTATCTAGATGTCAACTTTTTATGAAATTAGTCAAGTTATAAACAAGCTGTTACGGAGTACGGACAATCATAATTATAAAAGGGAAGGTTAATGACATTTCTTTGTCTTGTTGAAACATCCTACAAATTAAATAAATCTTCCTCACACATCATTATCAAGACATTTTCTTATAATCTCAAGATTATAAAAATACTATTAATTCCGTATATACCCAACCTTATTAAGAGCATCTCTAACATCATCTCTAAAATAGAGAAAATAGAGATTTTTAACAATTTTTTGCTCCAACAACATCTCCAAAACTTTTTTCAAAACAGAGAAAACATGAAAGATGTTATAAAATTCTTCAAATATGGTGACATCTCCAAAAATGATTACCATAAGAGAGAAACTATTTTTTATTACGTTCCTCCAATAAAAGAAAATAAAATTAAATATTTAAATAAAATAAATAATATTTTATTAAATATAAAATATTTTAATAATATAATAAATTTTGTAATCTTTAAAATTAAGATGTTATTGAAGATAAATAAAATATTTTTTTAGAGATTTATAAATTCACTTTTTTATTTTAAAAAAAATTATAGAAATATTGTTGAGATGACGTGAGGCACCCCTCTTATAAAAACGTAAAAGAACATAAAGTCGGACATTGATTAATCAGTATTAGCGTTTCGCCGACCTAGGCTAGTATAGAACCTAGAGAACACAATCATAATCAATTCCACATGTTCACATTTAATTCATTGTTTGACTTGGAAACCATCACGCCCATAAAATATTTAACCCAATAAATGCTATACAAATATTCAATTGATAATTGTTTTTTTTATTTTGTTAATTGTCGATGTCATAATTTTTATTAAAAAAAGTAATTTATTTATTTATTTCATTAAAAACTATATAAATTATTGACAAGATTATTGAGTATGTGAATGGGAACCTTTTTTAAAATAAATACATATGTTTTATCTAAATTATTCTAAACAATGTTATAATTTTTTTTTGTAATAGATGTATTCGAGCTATTTGTTCATTCCTCAAAACTTGTATAGTTATATCAATTTATAAGTCAAATCAATATGACATTAGATTTATTTTATAAAAATTATGAAAATATTTTTGAGTCGTTAATCTTTTTTAATTCGAAAGAGATGACCATGCACTTAATTTTTAAAAATAAGCATGTTCTTCTTTTGGTTTTTTTGCATCTTGTCAAGATTGTAAACGTGAGGAATGGGACCTCTAGCGCCCTACTCAAAAAGTTCGCAAGCAAGGGACATGCCGAACTACTTAATTTTTGTGAAATTATCATTATTTCACTTACCTCCAAGCCTTTCGTTTATCACCTTAATATAAATCTTAACAAATTCATGTATATGAAGGTGCGTGAACTTGTGTGATTACCTAGTCTCTTTACAAACCACACCACTAAAGTTTCTTATTCACAAAAAACGCGACTTCTTTTTTGATAGCCATTGTGTGTGTATATATATAGACATACTAAAATAATAACCTATAATGATGAAAACATGGGAGAACCAATCGCAGTCAATTAAATTAGCTTCATCTAAAGCTAGCATTCAAGAAATATTTACATGCATTGATTCCACACTGTATAAGACGAATGGATATGTATCGTTTCACATGTATCCAATGTGAAACAATACCGGATATTTCACGATGATGTGAAACTATACATGTTCTTGTGTATGTGTGAATAACAAAGTGTGTCAAAATAAAACAAACTTTCACTTTGTTTATTTCAAGAAAACCAACTTTCAAAATCTTTATTTTAAGAAGCAATAAAACAACTGATATATATATATATACACACACATGTATAGGAAAATATTCAAATTAGAAGTGGTAAATATTTAAGAAGTAATGAAATGATCTTAGTCATTCATCTGGTCAACATTTGTGGCTTTGACTGTAAAACACCGGATAATTTCTCTCATTGGTATACGAAATATAGATGGATAGTTTCATAACTTTTACAAATAGGCGTCAATCGGGTTCATATATGAATCCATGTGATTCGGATATGAACTCTATGTTCATATGTAAACCCGTTAATCACATGTGAACTATTTAACTAATTCATATATGAATCAGTTATTAGTTCATATGCGAATCACACGAATTAATATGTGAATCAGTTAAAATAGTTAATATGTTAACAAGAGTTCACATATGAACATTTGAATATACGTTCTATGAACATGTTTGCTCCCTATATGTTAAAGTTACAAAACTACCATCTCTATTTTTCCCATTGCCGTAATCTTTAATCAGTTAAAGCCGCAATTACTGACTAATCAAATCAGATGTTGACCGTATAAATGGTTAGGTTCATTTATTTACTTCTCAAATATTTAGCACTTCTCAAAATAATCTTGGCTTCTTCATAGGGGCTTTCTTTTGAGAACCCATTAAATTGTGATAACCTTGAGAAATAGCGCATCTTGTGATTTTCCATATGATTTTCTTTCATCTAAAACTAGGATTAAATATTGATTAACATATATTTGTTTCATGATGTGTTTGTTTCATATGTACTCGGTTCACATTGTGAATGTTTTTGGTATGTTTGTGAAACAAAAAATACACGATTTTTTTCACATTGTGAAACGAATACATATGAAACAATCATATTGTGAAACGAATACATAAAAAAACAATCACATTGTGAAACAAGTATATACCAAAGCCCAGATCCTCGTGTTCCCCTTTCTTTGCCTTCAAAAAAAAATTAAATATTATAATTAAATGGAAAAAATCACATAAATCTCACAAATAAAAAAACATATTTATGGATTATTGCTATTATTTTTATAAAGTAGATAATCTTAATTAAGAGAGGAGCAAGATCACGGAGTAAATGCTTTTGTCCTATATCTAGCATGGCATATTCATTTATAATATCTATAGATGTGGCATTTTAATTTTGGAAAATTGTTACTCCTTTTGAACTTCAATCATTTGCCATGAATACGACTACAAACTGTCGATTTGTTTTTATCAAAAACTATTAATTACATAAAAATAAATAGATGAACGTATAAACCTAACGAGAAGAACTTGTATACACAACTCCAACAGATGATGGAATCAAGATAACAAATTCTAGATTATTATCATACAGCTAAATTTCATGTTTGAGTTTCGAGCTATTATCATATTTGATTATATATTATGTAAGGATTTTTTACCCGATAAGATATAAAGAAAACAACATAAAAAGACAACAACATAAAAAGACGTGTATGAATATAGAATTGTACACATGAGAATGGAGTCAAGCCGTCCAACTTCTTGGTTTAAGTGGAAAAAAAAATAGTTATACATAATACACATTTGTCAAAAAAATAAATATATATATATATATATATATAGAGAGAGAGAGAAAGAGAGAGAGCGCGCGCTTCATTTGATGACGGTAACAATTTACGAAAATGCGAGGACAATTATCAGTCAATCATTTTGTACATTAAATTTTTCATGTACAAAATAACATATGATTCATGTACAAAATCACATATGATTCACGTACAAAATCATATATGATTAGCCGCGACTTTTCCCGCGACTTAGCCCACGGGAAAAGTCGTCCGTGTCCTTTTTGATGTGTACAAAATCAAAATCACATATGATTTTGTACATGAAAAAAAATTTCATGTACAAAATGATTGGCTAAGAATTGTCATCGCATTCTCGTAAATTGTCACCGTTCTCGTATGAACGCGCCCCTATATATATAGATATATATATATAGAGAGAGAGAGAGAGGAAAAAGGGGAGGGAGGGAGAGAGAGAAAAAGAGGGAGAAGGTTAGTAAGAGAAAATAGTCTAAAGAAGAGAATACTAGAATGTCGATATCATATGTGATGCAGGTTCGGTCAAAACAGGGACGCAAGCATGCTTACCCCGACGACCTAAGAGTGTGATCAAACCTGAATCACGTGTAAATTTTTGTGTAAAGTCATATGTGATATAGCCATATAGGTGTTTTCATGTTCTCATATGGGTTATGTATCACAATTATGTTGAATGTATTTGCACAAATTTGTGTGTGTATGTTATTGAATGGATAGATTTTTTTACGATCTTGGTGTTTTGCGTTTATAATGGCGTTCACAATATACATGAAATATTATGATAGAATTTAACAGGATGTACCAAAACCCTTGGTTTCATATATAAAGTATTCATAACGGTGTTCACAACATTCACATGTTTTTCTAAAACTTTTTCTTTTGATATTCTTGTATTCTTTGTTGTTTTCACAAATGTTCACAAGTGTTCATAATCCAAACTAGTAAAGACGCAAAAATAAGTATTCGTCGTGTTTACAAAAAATAAGTGTTCGCCAGGAAAATAAGAGAGAAGAAAGAATAGAGAAGAGAGGAGACGAGTTTTATAAAATACCAACAAATCAACAATGCCCTTGATTTAAATTATTTAGTCAAAATTACCATGTTCCGATATTAGCTGTTACACCCAAAATTAACGTTGTTAACCCCGTTAAGTTTCGTTATGATTCTGCCGTTAACTCCGTTAGAGAATGTTATAACTTGACTAATGAGGTTCTAACCGTACGACCTAAAAACACTAACGAAATAGCCGTTAAGCCGTTATCTATGTGTTTAAGTCATTTTTAGTTACAAGTCAAAGGCTTTATGGCGACATTGAAGACAAAACATGAAGATTCATCCGTTATGACCGTTTGGCCGTTACCAAGACCCTCGTCCAGGCTCAACTATAAAAAGAGAGCTCAAATCGACAAGAAGCACACATTGAAACAAAGCGAAGTACTGAGAAGAGCTCCGAATATACTTTGACGAACCTGCGACACCACAATCCAAACTCATCACAACAACACTACGAGTCTCGACCACTGTTGTAGACTCAGGATCGATCATTCATACTGCTTTTGTAACTTTGTTTATTGTTCTTAAGGTTGGCGTCCCTGTTTAACGTCCTTTTTCTTTAGTGCATCGACGATCCCCTTATGGTCGTCCGCGGTTTTTCTCTCGGAAGGGAATTTCCCGCGTCAACAATTCTTTGTGTCATTTACATTCTGTTTATTTGTTTTTCGAATTGGTTTTCTTTCTTAAGTTGATAAAGGTCCGCATCGTTAGTCTACCGTTGAGTCAATTTTTTGGCATTAACAGTTTGGCACCATCCGTGGGACCCAACTAGAGAAAAGATCTCTTGGAAAAACTTCCTTTGCTACTAACTTGTTCAAGAACTTTCTTTGAAACAGGAATGGCAGGAATCGAAGCTAACCAAAGCAGAAACACACAAAATCAAACGCCAAACGAATTGGAAGCCTTGCGACAACGATTGAACTTTTTGGAAGAGCAGAATCGCAAAGCTAACCAAGAGATCCATTCTCTAAGAAATACAAATGGCAGTTCGTCCTCTGTTTCAATCCCACTCTTCAGCATCGGATCTCAAGGAACGATACCACCGCCTCCACCACGAAGTACCACACCCGCATCATTTTCAGGAGGACTGCCGCCACCTCCACCACGCAGTTCCGCACCTGCCTCGTTTCCAGGTGGATTACCGCCACCTTCGCCACGAAGCTCTGCACCTGTGTCAATCCTAGGGGCATCACCAAGTAATTCTGTTCTGGAACAACCATACAAGTCTGCATCGACTCCACAAAATACTACGGCATTTCTGCCAAATAGTTCCGTTGTGGATTCTACATACATATCTATACCATTTTCTCAGCCACCAAATAATTCCGATATAGGGCAAGCATACGTATCTGTACCTATCCCAACCACCACGATATATACATACGTTGGAGCACCATACACGACCACTAATGGTGAAAATCATGATTCAACCTACTGAAACGTACCGTTCATGACCAATCATACATCCATACCCGCGACGAATGCAAGTCATCCATTCAACACTTATGAAACCCCTTTCGATGACCCTGTCGCTCGGAAATTCAAACAGCTCGAAGAACAAAATGAGAAAATGCTATCATTGCTTGCAAAACTACCTGGAGCAGCAGTACATGTTGACGTAGAGCATCCCACCGGTCTTCAAGCCTTGCCTTTTGCCGATTCGATCACTGTAATCGATGTTCCCAAAAAAGACAACATTCTTACGTTCACAACGAAGTATTCTGGTATCATGGATCCCAACGAGCATGTCGCACAGTATAAGCAACTTATGTGGACGACATCGATACCCCATAATTTTCAAGAGGTATGTATGTGTAAAAGTTTCGGAGCATCCCTCACAGGCACAACACTACAGTGGTTGATCAACCTCAAGCCCAAATTGATCAATTCGTTTGCCGTCCTCGTCAACCAATTTTTCCAGCAATTCACCAGCAGTCGCAAGATGGAGAAACAAACTAGTGACCTCTACTATATAATTCAGAAGGAAGGAGAAACTGTCAGGAATTACTTCAACCGCTTCAACATGGAAATGATCGGGATACGTAATTGTGACATCAAGACGGCGATCGAAGCTTATAAACGAGAGCTAAACAATAGCTCAGGTCTATACCTAGATCTTACCAAATATCCAGCCGATACGTTTGAAGACGTGAAATCATGGACCTTTGCTCATATGAGAGTCGAAGATGACGTTGCCTTCCGACAACAAAGATCTTCCGATAAACGGGTGCTTCGAGTCAAAAAGGCTGAATTCAAAAATTCAAAAGTAGTTTCCAACGTCAGACATGAAAAAAGAAAAGTCGAACCCAAGGTAAACCCCAAGTTCATCCAGTACCCAAAATTGTCGACTTACGGTTTTGCAGGTACTTCGAAGGAACTGGTGCAAACGTTGAAAAATTTCCGAGCTACGGTACGATGGCCAAAGAAAAGTGATCGACCGAACGACCAGAAAGATACGACAAGATGGTGCGATTTCCATAATGATCACGGGCACGACATGGATGACTGTCAAGTCCTCAGGAAAGAAATCGCATGGCTATCACAAAAGGGCTATCTCAGCGATTTGGTCACGACGCAGACCACAGGTAAAACCTCTAGACCCACATCTCCTACGTATACTAAAGTAGTAAATTGTGTGACAGGAGGATTCGACATATGTGGATTAACATACTCAGCCGCTAAAAGACACGCGGGGGGAAAATTCGACGAGTCTAGCATCCCCAACGACTATCAAAAAGGAGACGAAAAAAATCTTGACTCCATGGCGGTCATGTTCAGTGAAGAAGATCTAGGTGACACCAGACGCAGACATCATGATGGCCTTGTCATTCAACTCACCATCGGGAATTGCCTGACCAAAAGAATTCTCGTCGACGGAGGAAGCTCAGCCAACATCATCTTTCTCAATACCCTCAGAGCCATGGGGATAAGCGAGACAGAAATCGTACGGCGATCAACAGTCTTAATCGGCTTCAATAGCGACGCATCCACGATGATGGGAGAGTTTACGCTACCCATCTTCACAAAAGGAGTCAATAAATCGACTCGCTTTAACGTGGTCGAGTGTTCCTCAGCTTATAACATCATCCTTGGAAGACCCTGGATACACGACATGAAGGCAGTCCCCTCGACGTACCATCAAACGATAAAGTTTTCTACTCCGTGGGGGGTGCAAGAAATAAGAAGCGAACGAAGAGACGCAAGAGAATGCTACAAAGTCGCAATGAAGCCTCGAAAGCAGAACATCTAGCAATTACAGAGCCAGGCGGAGGACAAGTCCCCTGACGACTACGGATTCTAGGAAATCATCCTGGATCCGGCCAGACCGGAACGTACGATATTCTTGGGGGGATCCCTGGATGAAGAAATAAAGAATGATCTCATACAATTCCTAAGGGACCACTTCGACTGTTTCGCTTAGACGCGCGAAGATATGGTTGGTGTTAGTCCCCAAGGAGAGATGGCTAACTAAGAGAGGGTTTTGTAGAAGGGGGGGGTTGAATATAAAACACATAGAATATATTCTTTTTAAATTTTTTAATATAAATATTAAAAATTTACACACAGGTAGTTTGATGCGGAAAAGAACATGCACACTATTCTATCAAACTAAACACACAGATAACAGTAATTAACTTATACACTAAGGAAGTTAAAACAATACTGTTATAGCACACAGCTTTGCCACAGTCACACAAATAATCAATTTGAAGATTTGTTGAAAGCGTGAGATTTCTGGGAAGGACTTCATCTCCTTTTATAGTGCCCATGCATGGGATGCATGTGGCAGCTGTCAAGGTTTCATTAGCTGGAAGTTTATCTGCTGGACAAAGGAAGAGACCACTCCTTTGTACTAGAATAATGGATGAACCATTCCTTGTAGCACGTAATGTCAGATAACTTTATCTTCTTTTCTTCATGCTCTGTGAAGTCCCATCAAACCTTTTAGCTAAAAGACAAATATTCTTTTTATAAGAATAAAAGAGAATGTCTTTATTTAAGGTTTGATGCCCAAGTTCTTGCTGCTCACGTGTCTTGCATTTGATGTGAGTCAAGAACTTATCTCTTTGAAATTGCTAAGTAATACATCAAACTATGTATCACATCGGTGGATACCTTGTAAGGCTGGAATTGATAAGTGTACACTTTGCTTGATAAACTTCATCTTTCACTAAATGTTGAAAGTGTACACCCTTGAACTTGTGACTTGATATCACAGCCTTAGACAATATACCTGCAATTTCAGTGACCAAGATTATAGTGTCGGTGACCATGACTTCAAACTTGATGACCTCATCTTGTTTGATGTCCTTAGTACTTTTGATGACTTTTGAGTGTACCATCGGTGACCCACTATATTGGTGACCCAATCTTGACTTTGGCAAAATGATCTGAATATTGAAGTTAGTTGATACATCCAAAATTCCACTTTTTGATGTACAACCCTTGATTGAATAGTCTTTGACTCTTCAATACTTGAAGCATATTTCAGACCTTCAAAAGAACCTGTAAAAATTCAATCATATAAAGGAAGGTGGTTCATCACCAAATCATCGGTGACCCAACAATCTCCCCCTATTTGATGATGATACCTGTAAGTTAGAAAAGAATTCTTTTTTACCCTTTCTATTTTTCTTTTGGGTTCTTTTGACTGAGATTTTTTTTAACTGAGTATGTACAGTATAAGTATAAGTATAAATGTAAGTATAAGTATGTGCAAGAAAAAATAAAAATATTAACAAGAATTTTTTAAGAAAGAAGAGTATGAACTTTTATTAATCAACACACAGCTTTGAAAAATAAAGTTCACACTCGAGTTGGTTCCCTTCTTTTTAGCTCATCCAAGATAAGCCTAGTAATTCCATGGTCTTCAACCAGAGGTACTCCTAGAATAGCAGAGAGGAAGGAGCTGTGAGCCCTTGGGATATCAGAAGCTCAGAAGAAACCGATGTTTCCAAATATGTCTTCAAAGAAAACCCCAAGCTCAGGAGTAGTCAGCATGGTTTGCTCCGGGTAAGCAATAGGAGTAGGAATGGAAAGATCTATACCCGAAGCATTTATCTGGATGCCTCTTTCAGGAAGCATAACAAAGTGTCCCTTCTTCTTGTTTTTAGGAGCTGTGATGACCTCTCCTTTAAGACCCTGTTGTATGAAGTACATTTGTTGTGCTTCAAGATATGTCACAAGAATATTATTCTCCTTATGGATGTTGAGCATCTTGATGAACAGTTTTCTGAGAATATTTAGTACCAGCTCCTTGTACTTGCTTTTGCTCTTGGAGATACATTTGCCAACTTCCATCCATTCAGTTATCCCAAGCACTTCCAACCATTCAGCTTCATAGACCTTTGAGAGAGTGTCAGCTCTCTTAAGGGTGACAAGTAACTTGGGAGAATTTTTGGTTGGAGGTTGAATGGTGGCACTGATAATCTTGGACTCATCTTTTCTTGTTTTTAGCCTTCTTTTAAACCACTCCACTTCCTTGGCTTTCTTTGCTTCATCAAGCGTCTTTGCAGCTTCAGATTTCTTCTTTATATTTTCAAGCTCATCTTTTTGAGCTTGAAGAGCATCCTTTACCATTGCATGAGTGGCTTCATCTTGAGCCAACTTGAGTACATTTGTCTGATCATACTCAAGTTATGCTCTAATGGCCTCTTCTTTTTCAGCTTCAGATAAGATTACCCCAAGAGGATCGGTCAGTGCAGGGGCAGGCTGAAGTCTGAGAGTATCTGCTTGAGGACTTCTCATTCTTTTCTTTCTCTTTTTCTCTTCCTGTTGTTCTTCGAAAGAAACAAGCTTCTTTCCTTTGGCTTTTTCTTTTCTTTTCTTCTCTTCTTCAGTTTCAAGGGGTTGAGCACTGATACTCTCCCCCTCAACAGCTGCTTCGGGTAACTCGGTGACCAAAGGAACAGAGACCACCTCTGTGACCACACCACCATCGGTGGCTGTAAGAGCCACGTTGGTGGCTGCCACGTCGGTGGCTGGGATGGTGGTGGTGATCAGATCGGCGGCTACAGGGGCAGTGTCGGCGGTTCTGACGTCGGCGGCTGCAGGTGAGGTGGTAGCAGTGGTCTTCTTATTTTTCTCCCCCTCAGTGGTTGAACCCTTGAAACCCATTGAAGAGAGAAAAGTCTTGATCCTTTCTATATCAGAAGCCATGGTATTTACTTTTCTTTCAATTCTTTGAAGAACAAATCTGTCTTGTTTCTGAAAGACGGATCCATCCACATCAAGCTCAATTGTTGGAGAAGAGATTGGAATCTTGTCAATTTTGGTGAGAATAGTGGCAAGAGACTCCATAATGTTCTCTTGAGTAGAAGAAAGAGAAGCCAGTCTTTCCAAGCCTTTGGCTGCTTGGTCTTCTAAAGTTTCCACCCGACGTATAGTGTCACGGGTAAAGCTGGTGAAAGCTTGGAGAAGATCATCTCCTTGTTTGGAAGACATGGGAGCAGAAGGTTGAGTCTGTGGTGGTTGATCAGCATCATCATCACTAGAAGAATAATCCACCAAACCTGTAGGTTTTCTTTGGGGGGATGTAAGAGATGTGGGGGAGACACGTTTAGGAGAGTGTCTATGAGGGGATTCCTCAGTAATGGGTTCTTCCACAACCTTGGTACGGACGGAGACGTATGTGTCCAAGGTGTAGTGTCAGAAAATAGAAAATCAGTAAATTGGGATGCTCCATCAAATGCACCTGGTTGTGATGCACTCTCATGTGGAGTAAGGAAAGGGAGCTGTGAGAGCTCACGGGGTGGAGAAGAGGCAGCTTGGATGGGAGATTCCAAGTCTTCTTCATCAACTAAAGAGAAAGTTAATGAAGGAATAATAGGGATGTCCCTTTTTACAACCATGTCCTTTTGGGAGGGCATGGAGGAGCTAGGTTGGGTTAACTGGTCCTTGGGTCGATTAGGAATCTTTTCAACACTTACTAACTTTTGGGAGTTAGTAGGTGGCTTGTGAGGTGAGACCCTTTGGGTACCCTTAGACTTCTTTGAGGAAGTCTTTGGGGGGCTTTTGGAGTGTCTCCGCTTTTGGGACTTAGATGCTTGGGTAGAAGCCAAAGGTTCTTTTGGCTTCGTAGCATCGGTGGGTGCAGAGGTAGATGTGCCCGACGCTTTGGATCTCTTACGAGATTTGGGCACATCAGTTACTCTAGGTGCAGAAGGGACGGAAGACATACACGAGGTCCTTTGCGGACGGGGCTCATTTTCTCCCCAAGATAGAGTTGCATTCCTTGCAAACTCAACCATAGATGGTCGGAGAGGGTTGTCGATGCTAAGACGGCCTTTTTCATAATACGATTTCCCACTTGATGAAGAGGGAGATCATATATGATGTCATCTCTTTTCTCCAGTTTATCTGCCAACTTTGCATTAATGATAAGGGAGAAAAGGCGTTGAAAAGGTACCTGAGGACGTCGGAGGGTAGAGAAAGAGGAGATCATTTCATTGAAGAAGTAGCTTGCAAAGTCTATCCTCCTTTGAAATATTAGAGCATGTGCTAATTCAGTCACTTGGGAAGGTGACTGATCAGGACCACCTGTCTTCTTGCTCAGGCACAGAATAAGATGAGCAAAAAGAAAGTTCCATATGTTTCCCATATTCTTGCGCAGTAAAGTACCTGGACCCTTTGACTTTGAGTCCTTCTTCTCTTCTAAGTAGTTCAAAATAGCCACCACTTGTTGGTGTTCATTTCCAAGAGGAAATGTTTCATATGAATCATAAGTGGGAAGCCTAAGGATGTTACGAACATCTTCAACATCAAAAGCCACATCATGTTCATCATTGCTGAGAACAGATGCAAGAATTTGATCTGTAGAAGCATCAAAAGTACATGATAGCCAAAAGTTTCCAAGAAGAAACTTACTCATCTTGGGTTTTGCTGTAAGAGCATACTGGAGAGGGCACCTTTGAAGGAACCAGCAAATGTCATTGTACTCAGGATGAGCATTATCAACTCCTATTCGTCCAAAGTAATTGCATGCAGGAAAGGAGAGAGATCCAAATGTCATGGTCTGTTCTTCAGAAGTCTTTGAGGGAGAAGCCATTGAAGAGGATGAAGAAAGTTGCAGGTTTTTGCTTTTGAAGGTGAAGGAGAGTGGGTGCGAGAAAGGTGGTGAGGTAGTGGGGGAAGAGGTTATATATGAGAGGGAAATTTCAATTTTCAAAAATAATGATTACTTTTGGTGATTGAAAGGTCAGAATTCTATGGGTTTTAGGGTTGAATTCGGCGCATGTACTGACATTGATGATGTCATTAGGGATAAGAACAAAGAATCTTGCTTATCAAGAGTGGTAAGTCAAGAGTTATCTTTAAGGGGTTAAGAATGTGAAAGGTTTGTAACGGTTACCTCGGTGAGTGTATGACGTCGGTGGCTAGAGAGGGTGTGAGACAAATTTGGTGGTTAAACGTCGGTGGCTTGTATGAGGGAGAGACGTCGGTGGCTAGAGATAAGGGTAAACGTCGGAAAGTGACGTCAGCAGTGGGGATGACGTCGGCGTCGGTGGATGACGTCGGCGTCGGTGGATGACGTCGGTGGATGGAACAATCGAGCAACGTTGAGAAATGATGCAACGTCAGTGACCGTAGGAGGCGACGGTTTCGGTGGCTGAAGGTGGTTGCGACGATGGTTTCGTCGGTGGCTGTGAGATCTCGGCGACGGTGACTATGGTGGTGGTGTCGGCGTCGGTGGGTGTGGAGAAAGAAAGGGGACGATAGTTGGTGGTTTAAAGGATGAAGACGTTGGCGTTGGTGGCTCTCGGGTTTGGGTAGATCGTCGGCGTCGGTGGCTTGTGGTGGTGCTCGGTGGGTCGATGGTGAATGGCGACGGTGGTTTGTCGGAAAGTGGATGGTTTTAGGGTTAGGGTTTTATTTGGATAAGAGAGGAGAGAGAGAGAGGGTTTTGTCGGTGACTGGCTCACCGACACTGTATATATATATATATATATTTAATTTTGTTTATTTATTTATTTAGTTATATATATATATAACATATATAATATATATAAGTTATAAAATATATAAATGTATAATATATATATATAGAATATATATATATAAAAAATACATATTTATATAAAATATAAAATATATATATTAGTCTATGTTTATCATACCTAATTCACCAATGAGGAATTTGAACCTTGCTTCATCAAGGGGCTTTGTGAACAGATCAGCTAATTGATAATCGGTGGGAATGAAATGAAGCTCCACATCACCTTTAGAGACATGATCTCTTATAAAGTGATACCTGATATCAATGTGCTTGGATCTTGAATGAAGCACAGGGTTGTTGGCAATGGCTATTGCACTTGAGTTGTCACACATTATTGGGATTTTTGAGAAAATCTGATTATAATCACACAACTGATTTTTCATCCACAATATCTGTGCACAACAACTTCCAGCAGCCACATATTCTGCTTCAGCAGTAGAAGTAGACACCGAATGTTGTTTCTTACTTGACCAGCTCACAAGCTTTCCACCAAGTAACTGACAACTTCCAGTTGTACTTTTTCTGTCTATTTTTGAACCTGCAAAATCAGAATCAGTGTACCCGATGAGATCGAAACCTGAGTCTTTGGGATACCAAAGACCCAGATTTATGGTACCTTTCAGATACCGAAAAATCCTTTTCACAGCAGCCAGATGTGATTCTTTAGGATTTGCTTGGTATCGGGCACACAGACAAGTAGCAAACATAATGTCAGGTCTACTTGCAGTCAGATAAAGAAGGGATCCTATCATGGCTCTATAATTTGTAATATTAACAGAAATGCCATCAGGATCAGAAAAGAGTCTAAGAGGAGGAGCCATAGGAGTTTTCATGGTAGAGCAAGTATCAAATTGAAACTTTTTCAGAAGATCTTTAATGTATTTACTTTGATTTATGAAAATACCTTCTGGAGACTGTTTTACTTGCAAACCAAGAAAGAAAGTTAACTCCCCCATCATGCTCATTTCATACTCTTTTTGCATGAGGGAGCTGAACTCTTCACACAAGGATTCATCGGTGGCTCCAAAAATAATATCATCAACATAGATTTGAACAAGAATGATATTACCTTGTGATTTCTTGAAGAAAAGGGTGTTGTCAACCTTGCCTCGTATATACTTATTTCTAAGTAGATATTCTGAGAGAGTGTCATACCAGGCACGAGGAGCTTGCTTCAGTCCATACAAAGCTTTATCCAGCCTATACACATGATATGGATGGACTGGATCTTCAAACCCAGGAGGTTGCTTCACATACACTTCTTCAGCTAATTCACCATTCGGGAAGGCACTTTTGACATCCATTTGGAATACCCGAAAATTCTTGTAAGTGCATGGGCAAGAAATATTCGGATAGCTTCCAATACGGCAACGGGAGCAAAAGTTTCATCATAATCAATTCCTTCCTCTTGCCGATATCCTTGAGCAACCTTGACCTTGCTTTGTTCCTTATGACAGTTCCTTCTTCGTCCATCTTGTTTCGAAACACCCATTTTGTTCCAATAATAGTTTTGTTGGATGGACGAGGAACTAACTTCCAGACTTTGTTTCTCTCAAATTGTGAGAGTTCTTCTTGCATACAATTACCCAGCTAGGATCAGGTAGGGCTTCATTTATCAGCTTAGGCTCAATAATGGAAACAAAGTTGACATATAAGCACAGATTGTTTATGCCTCTTCTAGGTTTTACACCAACTTGTGGATCACCTATGATTTGATCTATTGGATGATCCATGGTCCACTTTAGTGCAGGAGGTAAGGTAGAAGGTAGAGAAGAGGATGAGGTGGGAATTTGAGATGGTGAAGATAGGTTAGTGGGAGATATGGTGTTTTGGTGGGTAAGGTCTTCTGTAGAGTTAAGGATTGCTATCTGAAGGATTTGGTTGAGAGGAACATGGAATTTCACCAACACATGAATTTATCCATAGGTTTAATTCTTCTTCATCACAAGATAATGAAGAAGTTTCAAACTCATCGAACTTCACATGCATGGATTCATCTATGCATTGTCTTCTTAGGTTGAAGATTCTGAACGCTCTTGAGGAGAGAGATAGCCCATGAAAATTCCATCATCAGACTTCGGATCAAATTTTCCAAGTTGTTCCCTGTCATTTAGCATGTGACATGCACAGCCAAACACATGGAAGAAGTCAACTGCAGGTTTTCTACCATGGAAAACTTCATAAGGAGTCTTGTCATGCCTTTTTACTATGATAGACCTATTTTGAGTAAAACACGCAGTGTTAACTGCTTCTGCGCAAAAATAGGTTGGCAACTTGGATTCACTCAGCATTGACCTTGCAGCTTCACACAGTGTTCTATTCTTTCTTTCAACAACACCATTTTGCTGAGGAGTGCGTACGGCAGAAAAGTTCTGAGAAATTCCTTTTAGGTCAAAGAAATCTTCCAGAGTAGCATTCTTGAATTCTGTGCCATTATCACTTCTGAAGGACTTCACCAGTTTACCATTTAAATTTTCAATTTTTCTTGTAAACCTGATGATTTCTTCAGCAGCATCACTCTTGTATTTCAGAAAGAACACCCAAGTATATCTAGAGAATTCATCGACGATTACTAGCATATACTTTTTACCACCCAGACTGAGTGTGCTTACTGGACCGCACAAATCCATGTGAAGCATTTGAAGAGGTTGAGAGATAGATGAGCATTGTTTTGTTTTAAAGGAAGTTCTGGTGAGTTTTCCTTTTTCACATGCTCCACACAGCTTTTCTTTTTCAAAAACTATTTTTGGCATTCCAACAACCAGCTCCTTGTTGGAGAGTTTGTTCAAGGTTTTAAAGTTTAGATGAGAGAACCTTTTATGCCACAACCAACTTTGTTTGGCTAGTTTTTGAGAGAGGAGATACACAGCTTCTCCTATTGCACTTTCCTTCATGTTGATTATGTATACGTCATTCAGTCGGGTTCCTGCTAGTACAATCTTGTTCTGTACATCAAAGACCAAGCACACACACAGCTGGAACATGACCTTATAGCCCAAATCACATATTTGGCTGATGCTTAGAAGATTGTACATTAGCCCTTCAACATGGACTACTCTAGAGAAAGTGATGGTTCCATTTGAAATGGTACCATATCCTTTGGTGACCCCTTTTCCATTTCCTCCAAAGGAAACAGTGGGTCTCTTTTCTTTTGAGAAGTTAGAGAGAAGAAGTTTGTTTCCGGTCATGTGTCTTGAACACCCACTGTCCATGTACCATATGTGATCTTTGTTTGGTACCTGCACCCAGAAACAAATTTAGACTTTTGGTACCCATTTTGAGGTGGGTCCTTTGGGATTAGAAGGCATTTTATTTTTGCAAAGATCCAAATCTTTTGGGCAATTTTTAGCAAGATGAAGAGTGTTGCCACAATTATAGCACTTCTTTAAAGAAAAGGCCTTTTTAAAATCCCTATCATCAAAACTTTGGACAGAGGTTGACGACTGAGAAGAAGAGGGGTGACCGACACCTGGTCTTGGTCCAAGGATACCTTTACCAGGATTTCTTGATTTCTTCAAGTTCACTGACCGAGGAATAAAATCAGTAACTATTTGAGATTTTCTTTTAGATGAAAATTTTGATTTAGAAAAAATTTTCTTTTGAGAAGAAAATATTTTTGGAGAGGGATACTCAGCAACACCAGATGGCTGCTCCTGGGAGTACCTTGACTCATGCAGACTTAAGGAGTTTAAAAGTCTTTGGATAGGTTTAGGAGAAGAAGAAGAGCTTGGAATAGTTGAAACTTTTGAAGACTCAGAAGAGATTTCTTTAGCTTTAACAAAGACTCCAAACTTCTTAGAACTAGATTCTACTTTGAGCATGTCAAGTAGATCTATAGAGTGAACGGAGGTAGAATCCTCAGATGAGTAATCGAAGAGATCATCATCGTCATCGGAAAGGAAACCAGCAGGAAAACCTTGACACTCAGAAGAAGGAAGTGGAAGGTCGAAAGGTTGAGGAACATCTTTTCCATAACCAAGGCCAGATTTATCCTTGCTGGTGATTTGATCTTGAAGAATCCTTTCAAGATTATTTGAGGATTTAGTCCATTTAGACGAAACCTCTTGTTCCTTTTCAAGAGTGGAAGAGATTTTTGATTTTTCCTCAGAAAGACTGTCGTTTAAATATCGTAGGTTTTCCAGATCAGCTTTCATTTTATCAAAATCTTTTAGTTTGGAAAAGCAAGAGAGGAGTTGATCATTTAGACATTTTATATGCATATCAGCCTTTTTCTTTTGAATCTTTAAGTCACAGAAGTCAACAGTTAAAGAATCAAAGGCATCAGCCTTTTGATCATCAGAGAGAAAGGTAAAAGGATGTACCTGAGGCTTTGTTCCTGAAGTGGATCCCTCAGTAGATACAAGGGTAGTGTAGAGTGACTTTTCCATGTCTTCCAGCTCATCGATTTTGGCCATGAGGCATTAAGTGACATACTCACTCTCACTCTCAGAGGTTTGCTCATCCTCCCAGCAAT
Source organism: Silybum marianum (assembly GCA_036898165.1). Lineage (NCBI taxonomy): Eukaryota > Viridiplantae > Streptophyta > Magnoliopsida > Asterales > Asteraceae > Silybum > Silybum marianum. The sequence continues at coordinate 40,548,350 of CM072530.1, read as the reverse complement.
GAGCCTCAGCAACCAAAGTTTTATTTTTACTTTGGTTTCTTTCTTTTTCTCTCTTGTATTTGGCTTTGCACTTCTTATACCTGGAGGTTTCTTTTGATTCAGAATTTTCTTTAGAGGATTGGCTATTTCTCTCTTCATGCTTCCTAGAAGCTGATTTTGAGAAGTCATGGCCATAAGAAGAAGAAGGTTTGAGAGAAGAGGAAGCTTTTGACCTGCACTCAGAAGCAAAATGACCTTTCTTTCCACAATTGAAGCATTCTTCATTTGCTTTATCAGAAGAGGATTTTTGAGAAAAAGGTTTTCTATTAAATTTAGAGCGGTTTGAAGAAAATCTTTTATTCTTAAGGTTTCCAGCAAGCATTGCCATACTATCAGAAAGTAAGTCAATGGCTGATTCTTCTCCTTCATCATCAGCAGCATTATAGTATGCATCTGACAGATGAGAAGAGTCTTCCTTAATATCTTTTTCAGAATCAGAAGAAGGATAGGAGATTCTAGGAATACAAGAAGAAGATTTTGAATCACCTATCAAAGCAACAGAAGAGGAAATATCCTTTATAAGAGATTTTCTCTGGTTCTTAATTTGTTCATAGTGAAGAAGAGTTCCATAGAGAGCAGTTAAAGGCATTATTTCTAAGTCCTTGGTTTGCTTGATGCAAGTACAGATAGTTCCCAGAAGTCTGGGAGACAATCCATGAACTTGCAGAGAACTTCTTCATTATTATAAACTCGTCCAAGAACTTTGAGATCATTGAGAAGACAGTTAAAACGATTAAAGTAGGTAGAAAGAGATTCTCCTTTTTCATGGGAGAAGAGTTCATACTTTCTAACAAGACAGATCCTGTTAGATTTCTTGACTTCTTTGGTGCCTTCATATAAGACACTCAAAGTATCCCACATTTCTTTAGCAGTGGGAAGGTTAAGAAGAGAGTGATACACTTCATCAGGAAGGGATACAGCAAGAGCAGATTTGACTTTAGTGTCTAAAGCAACTAGGCGTTTATCATCTTCACTAAATTTGTTAGAAGGTTTGATGATATATCTACCAGTTTTCTCACTTCTTTCATCATCTGACTCTATGTCCTTTCCTTCAGCATCCTTTTGAGGGCCAAAGCGAGCCCATATTTTAGAAACAATAGGTCCCTCACTGAGAATGTTGGGATACCTGCAATCGATCCCTTCCAAGAATAATAACATGCGATTTTTCCATAACTCAAAGTTACTTGGGTTGAACCTTGGAGGTTTGGCCAAGGATCCTAAATCATATGTATTACTAGAAGAGATCTGCAAGGTACCATCAACATTTGAGGTAGTAGCCATCACAGATCTGGTTTATTGAATTAAACCAACTGCTCTGATACCACTTGTTAGTCCCCAAGGAGAGATGGCTAACTAAGAGAGGGTTTTGTAGAAGGGGGGGTTGAATATAAAACACACAGAATATACTCTTTTTACACACAGGTAGTTTGATGCGGAAAAGAACAGGCACACTATTCTATCAAACTAAACACACAGATAACAGTAATTAACTTATACACTAAGGAAGTTAAAACAATACTGTTATAGCACACAACTTTGCCACAGTCACACAAATAATCACTTTGAAGATTTGTTGAAAGCGTGAGATTTCTGGGAAGGACTTCATCTCCTTTTATAGTACCCATGCATGGGATGCATGTGGACAGCTGTCAAGGTTTCATTAGCTGGAAGTTTATCTGCTGGACAAAGGAAGAGACCACTTCCTTTGTACTAGAATAATGGATGAACCATTCCTTGTAGCACGTAATGTCAGATAACTTTATCTTCTTTTCTTCATGCTCTGTGAAGTCCCATCAAAGCTTTTAGCTAAAAGACAAATATTCCTTTTATAAGAATAAAAGAAAATGTATTTATTTAAGGCTTGATGCCCAAGTTCTTGCTGCTCACATGTCTTGCATTTGATGTGAGTCAAGAACTTATCTCTTTGAAATTGCCAAGTGATACATCAAACTATGTATCACATCGGTGGATACCTTGTAAGGCTGGAATTGATAAGTGTACACTTTGCTTGATAAACTTCATCTTTCACTAAATGTTGAAAGTGTACACCCTTGAACTTGTGACTTGATATCACATCCTTAGACAATATACCTGCAATTTCGGTGACCAAGATTATAGTGTCGGTGACCATGACTTCAAACTTGATGACCTCATCTTGTTTGATGTCCTTAGTACTTTTGATGACCTTTGAGTGTACCATCGGTGACCCACTATATTGGTGACCTAATCTTGACTTTGGCAAAATGATCTGAATATTGAAGTTAGTTGATACATCCAAAATTCCACTTTTTGATGTACAACCCTTGATTGAATAGTCTTTGACTCTTCAATACTTGAAGCATATTTCAGACCTTCAAAAGAACCTGTAAAATTCAATCATATAAAGGAAGGTGGTTCATCACCAAATCATCGGTGATCCAACAGTTGGTATAGACCCGAGTATCATACCACACAAGTTAGACGTGAACACAAGCTTTCCCCCGATCAAGCAAAAGCGAAGAAAGTTTGCGCCTGAAAGGAACAAGATTATCAATGAAGAGGTCGGCAACTTGCTAAAGTCCGGCAGGATCAAAGAAGTCAAGTATCCGGAATGGCTGGCCAATGCTGTCGTGGTCAAGAAAAAGAACGAAAAGTGGCGAGTTTGTATCGATTTCACAGACTTAAACAAAGCGTTCCCCAAGGATCCTTTTCCTCTTCCACACATCGACGCCATGGTTGACACCACAATTGGACATGAACTATTGACGTTCATGGACACATATTCTGGATACAATCAAATACTCATGCATCTGGACGACCAAGAAAAAACAACCTTCATGACGGACAAAGGCATCTATTGCTACAAAGTAATGCTGTTTGGTCTAAAGAATGTCGGATCAATGTACCAACGACTCGTCAATCTTATGTTCAAAGATTTCCTGGGCAAGACAATGGAGGTATACATCGACGATATGCTCGTAAAGTCAAAGCGCAAGATCGATCATATTGAACACCTCAATGAATCTTTTGAAATACTAAGAAAATACGATATGAAGCTGAATCCGACTAAATACTCCTTTAGAGTTCGTGCGGGAAGATTTTTGGGACACATGATGAGGCGTCGAGGCATTGAAGCTAGTCCAGATCAGATCAAAGCAATCCTCGACTTACGATCACCAAGGAACTTGAAAGAAGTGCAATACTTGACTGGGAGAGTCGCAGCTTTAAACCGTTTTATTTCAAAATCATCCGACAGATGTCATTTATTCTACAACGTCCTAAAAAAAATAAAGGTTTCAACTGGACTGATAGTCACGAAAAAGCGTTGGGTAAGCTTAAGGAATACATGATGTCTCCACCTCTTCTGTCGAAACCAAAAGATCATGAAATCCTGTACCTATACTTATCGGTAAGTAACACTTCCGTAAGTTCGGTACTGGTTCGAGAAGACGAAAACCAACAAAGACCAATATATTATGTGAGTAAATCCCTTGTCGATGCAGAAACAAGATATTCGTTGATGGAAAAGTTACTCCTGTCATTAGTAACTTCTGTAAAAAAGTTACGATATTACTTCGAAACTCATGCAGTTGCTGTCGTCACCAACTACCCGCTCAAGTCCGTCTTGAGAAAGCCGGAATTAACTGGAAGGCTCGCGAAGTGGAGTATTTATCTAAGTGGTTATAACATCCCCTTTATTCCACGAACAACAGTATAATCAAAAGCAATTACTGACTTTATCGCAGATTTTACACCCGACCTAGACAAGAAAGTCATCGCAGAGATTTCATTTATGGTGAATTTAGACGATAACCAATGGACGATCTACGTTGACGGATCATCGAACATACGTGGAACCGACTCGTCCTAAAATCACCACAGGGGGGCACAATGGTATATTCAATATCTTGCGACTTCAAAGCAACGAACAATGAAGCAGAATATGAAGCATTGATCGCAGGACTAGGAATGGCCCACGAGGTGGGGGCAAAACTTCTCCTGGTTAAAAGCAGTTCCCTGCTGATCGTCAATCAGCTGAACGGGGAATTCGCGACTAAAGACACACGAATGACAAACTATTCTGAGGTCGCAAAAGTGAAAAGCCAGGATATCCCACGAAGTTGGAATACCACTCATCTCAGGAAGTATTTCTTTTGAATTCGCAAGTTTTTCTTTTCCGCATATTTTTATTTCTCCATACTATTACTAACCTGAGCATCGGAGGGTCATTGACCACCCCTAATATTTTCTATCGATCACAAGAGCACCAGAAGTCGCAGAGACCCACAAAACAACCAAGGATAATGAATAGAAAGCCTAAGTTATAACAAAATAAAAAAGGCCAATGTAAGATGAACTGAATTTCCTTACATAAACATGGCCCGACCAAAAGTGTCGACCGCGGTAAAAAGTACAAAAAAGAGAAAATCAAAAGAGCCTAAGACTGTGGCTGGCCAAGAAAGGGGTCGATAGCAACTGCGTCGTCTTCATCGCTTTCCTCCCGATCCTCCATATCCAAATCAGTCGAAGTCCCGATCTCCTGAAGGAAAAAGGAGACATCTCCTTTGGCCGACGCAAGGACATCTTTCCCGAACAAGTGACGACGGAAAAGGGCTGCTTTAGTCTTCCAACGAGTAAATGTTTCAAGAGCCTTCATCTTCTCTTTAAGTTGGGTAACCTCCACCTGAAGCTCTCTTGACCTCATCTCGGAAGAAGCCATCCTTCCCTCTGCAGTCTCGGCCTGAGTCGATATCTCTTCAACCTTGGACCGCAAAACTTGGCCAAACTTCTCATTCTCAAGCAAAGTCGCCTTAGTTGAGGCTATCTCCGCCTCCAAGGATGAGACTTGGAATTGGCCTTCCCTCAATTTCCCCTCAGGCGTCTTCCGCATAGAGATCTCATTCTCACACTCATCCTGGGCCTGATCCAGGCGGCGGGAATAATGCTCAACCCTTTTTAGACCCTCCATCTCCCGCGCCAAAGCCGCTTGTTCCCTGGCCAATGCCTTCGGAACCAGGGACTTCACCTTGTTCATGTGAGAGTGCAGGAAGAGGGATGACTGGAAAGTCTGGAAAAACCAAAATGTTAACGCAAAACATATGAATAGAAAAAACAAAGGAGAAAAGAAAAGCCTTACTAAAAACGCCAGACCCGTGGTATGGGTATCCAAGTCCTCAATAGTCGACTTCTCATAGCGACTATGGAGGTTAGGAAGCATGAACTACTTCAAGTGAGGGAATAACTTCTCCCGCGACAAAATGTCGTCAAGCAAAAAATCCTTAGGGATTTTGATGTTCATCATCTCAAATTCTGATGAATCATCCCCTACGTTCTCCTCGATGGAGATGGGTTTCTTCCCCAGATACCTTTTTAAGAGCTCCGACGGTGACGTCGTCTTCGGATCTTTCGGCATCGACGACACAACCTTTTGCGTCGACGCAACATCTGCCCTTGTTACGGGAGAAGCAAAGCGAATAGGCTCGGCGTCGATAACGCCCATAGGCATCTCCGTGGAAATAGCGACGCCAGCTTGGCCACTACCGATTCTTAGAGTGGAGACACCAGATTGTCCCACTCTAGCCTTCTTAGTCAATGGACTAGAAGATGAATCCCCAAGGGCCAGTTCCCTTCCTCTAAGGGCCAGAAGCGCCTCTTTCTCTCTTTTAGACGTCCTACGAAGAGGAACTTCACCTGGCAAAACAAAAAAGAGGTAAGAGACAAAGGACACTATGAACAGTAATAATGAATGCAACATCATCCTTACCTGCCATCTCTTCCTCTTCTTCTCTCTCTTCTTCCTCATGTCTCCTAATCTCCCCTGTCGACACCGACGTTTGAGGAACGTCCCCAATCGCAGCGTCGTCATCCTCGATACTCGGACGAACGTAGAAAGACCTTTCTTTGGCTGAGAAATCCGCCAAAAAATTGTCAATTTTTTCGGTTGTGTGGTCGGCAGTAAAATGGGAGAAATCTATTTCTGCAAACAAGCAATGATCAAGTTATGACAAAAGGAAGAAAAACTAAAAGGAAACGTATTCACCAAAAGAAAAGACAAAATACTTTCAACGGTATTCCACCCTGATACTATCCACTGATTATCATCTGTCGGGTTCAATAAGAGACCAAAGACGAAACGCGTTTTCCATTTACGGTCATTAATGGAGGTCCCCTGAACTAGCGTCTTAACCCCCTTGAATCGACTAAAGAGAGTATACCTCAAATTATCATCATTTTTCACAGAATACGCTGTGAGGAGATCTTGAACATTGAATTTAGACGATCAGGTGGCCATTAAACGCTCAATCGTGTAAACAATTCGCCAAAATTAAGGCATCAATTGTCTCGGGGACAATGCAAAAGTAGTCATGAACTCTTTCGCCAAACCCGACAGCAGCCATGATATTCCTATCTTGAAAGGATATTCATACAAAACGAAATGCCCTAACGGACATTCGTACGATTTACGGTTACCCGGAATAATAAGGGTTATATTATCCGGCATGCCTGATAAATCTCTAAAAGTCGTCATCACTCTCTATTTTACTGAAGGGATCCATTCCAATATCTAGGTTATCGACTTAATTCACTTCTAAATATAAAAATGTCTCTTGATGCTTTTTAGGCTTTTTCACTAAGGTCTTATAACGCATAAGAAAGTCAAGTTCACTGAGAGACGTACCTTAATTCTCTCGGTTTTTGCAGGTCCCTAAAATGAGAAGGCGGAGAAGAAAGGAAAAGAAATCTAATCGTCTCCTTTTATTCAAAAGGAAAACGATTCAATTTTTCCCAGATCGACAATTGTCGATCAGGGTCTCGCATGCAATCTCTAGATCCTCGACACCTGTCCCTCACCAATGTCATCCGCGTATCATGCGGATGACATCATCATCATCGTTATCCCAAAATTCAAACGGGACTAAAGCGATTTCTACTCCAAAATTATATCGACTGCCGCATTAATCACTATAGTTGCCAAAAATTCGGTCGCGTGACAAAATAACTTCTTGAAATAGTCTCCCGCAAAAAATTTCAAAAACTTAGGGGCAAACTGTTATACCCAAAATTAACGTCGTTAACCCCGTTAAGTTTTGTTATGATTCTGCCGTTAACTCCGTTAGAGAATGTTATCACTTGACTAACGAGGTTCTAACCGTACAACCTAACAACACTAACGAAATAGTCGTTAAGCCGTTATCTATGTGTTTATGTCATTTTCAGTTACAAGTCAAAGGCTTTATGGCGACATTGAAGACAAAACATGAAGATTCATCCGTTATGACCGTTTGGCCGTTACCAAGACCCTCGTCCAGGCTCAAGTATAAAAAGAGAGCTCAAATCGACAAGAAGCACACATTGAAACAAAGCGAAGTACTGAGAAGAGCTCCGAATATACTTTGACGAACCTGCGACACCACAGTCCAAACTCACGACAACAGCACTACGAGTCTCGACCATTGTCGTAGATTCACGATCGATCATTCATACTGCTTTTGTAACTTTGTTTATTGTTCTTAAGGTCGGCGTCCCTGTTTAACGTCCTTTTTCTTTAGTACATCGACGATCCCCTTACGGTCCTCCGCGGTTTTTCTCTCGGAAGGGAATTTCCCGCGTCAACAATTCTTTGTGTCGTTTACATTCTGTTTGTTTGTTTTTCGAATTGGTTTTCTTTCTTTAGTTGATAAAGGTCCGAATTGTTAGTCTACCGTTAAGTCATTTTTTGGTATTAACATTAGCTATTGATGTTTGGTCTATAAGGGGTCTCATGGATGAGGAACTCAACTTACCTAAATACCCCTACATCCATCCATACACACACACACACACACACACACATAACTAGGGGGTTAATAATGTGAGAACTCAGTAATTTATGATAATTGTGAGATCCAATCTCAACCTCTCATTATTAATAATTAGTGGTTATATTATAATGTTAAATTTTGGTAATTATTCATTAATTTTTTAAAAAATTATCTATAAATAATTAGTGATAAAGTTGTCTTTTCATAAATCTCTTATCTCTCCTCTTTTTGGATAGTTCTAAACAGTAAGACATAAATCCACGAGATGCCCACTGTGATACCCAAGAACTTTTAAACAGTAAGACATAAACCCATGAGAGCCTCTCTATTGAATAGTTCTAACATGAAATTGAATACATTGTGATAACCACTGCGATACCCAAGAATTTCTAAATAGTTTGACACAAAACCACTAAAACCTCTCTTTTGAATACTTCTAACATGAATTGGATAGACCGTGATACCCAAGAACATGAAAACAAACACTAATATTAAATCATAACCCTAAATCTAAAAAAAAGTAAACAATAGAGATCAATTTTTAGTGAAAAAATAGAGATCAAATATCCTTCATAAGACGGTTGATTGTGAGAAAAGTAAGCAAGAGAAGTTGTCACATGGAAGAAAGCAGCAACAACACCAAGGGTTTACGGCACGGTTATCCCAAAATTCAATGGTCGTTAGGATCATTGGGCTAGATTTGATAGAGAAATTCATTCGTTGAATATAGGGATCTCAATGAGAACGAGATCGTAATCCCCCGTCGCCAACGTATCCCTATCATATATGCATAACCATTAACAAAAGATACAAAGGAGTGATAGATTCAGAAGAATGAGAGAGAGAAAGAGAGATAGAGTAGTGCCAGTGTCCTTTTAGCTACATGAGCATCGAAGCTTCAATCAGTGAGCCGTTGTACATGGCGGAAAAGGGCTAATAGACGGCTAGGAAGAGAGCGACTAAAGGGATGGGGAAGTCGTATATGAGAGAAAAGAGAGAAAGAGATAGAGAGACAGGTTAGTTTCTCAAATTTGTAAATAGCGACTAATTTAAAATTTTAATAAAACATTAAATAAAGGGTATACCCCTTTCTATAATCTACTTGAATTACCTCAAATAGCAAATTTTAGAAATTTAACATTAATAATTGATAAATCAAACCTTACATAAATAATAAGTCAAGTTTCGATGTTACTAAAACCCGATAACAATTATTATCTCCAAATATGGAAGACGTCAACGAATAGCTAGATCTTTCTCATATCTCTCGGTTGCACTCAAATCATCACAATGTCTCTAGTAAAACACCCCAACGACGACCTAAAGCAAATGCCGACAAATAAAATGTTAGGTTTAACGCCAAGTGAGTTCAAGCAATTTTCATCATAGTTATAAAATAGTACAACTGAAAAACTGCTTATTTAAAACATAACTTTTCAATTGAAATGTATTTATTGTAAAAACAACACATTTCCAAAAAACTACTATTTGCGGGATGAAAACTCTAAATCAAAATTTCCCATTAAATATTAATTCAAAATCTAACACTCACTCCAAGACGTAAATAACATTTAACGTCCAAATATTGTAAACATGGGTAAAACTCTATTACTCAAAAATGCTCCAAATGGCGGATAAAGTTTCATACCCAAAATCATAAATGATGAAAAATGGTCCATACGGAAACAATGCAGAAAACATGGATAATATTCTATCTGAAAATAACACCATTTGGTGATACAGGAGACACGTATCCTTTGAATCTGGCGAACCCAAAAGTAACTCACAAATCAATGTTAACGAGCCTCAACTAGAAATCATACATTCATCAAGTTCAACGACCCACGATGTATAGTATGAGAACCCCCCCCCCCCCCGGTAACTTTCTAGATGTGTTCTTTTGCTAGAAACACCAGCCACTAATGGATTACACTGTCATCGAGCGCAACCATCGGTGGTTTATAGCTCAAGGTCCCCCACAATAGATCACACGGTCATCAAGTTCTACCACCCACGGTATGTAGCTCAAGTTCCCCATTACATTGGCAGTTTCTAGCAAAAATACAGGGACAACAGTCTCACTCCAAACCATCCTTAATTTCACGACAATAACTGGATGACTAGTGTACCCAAGATGTATAGTATATCACTTAAATATGCCATTATTCCATATAACTCCAAAGGCTTGGCATAAAGAAAATAAAAAGGGAAATTGTCCCTAAGGCTCATCAGAGTCAAAACTGATCCAATAGCTGAACAACCCAGTAAACTATACACTAAAAGTCATCAAAAGCACTAAAACGTACTTTAACAGTGCTTATGCAAATAAATGCTCCAAAGACATGATTAATTAAAAAAAAATGTCCTTGATTGTGACAAATCATTTTCCAACTAAAGTCATACCATTTATATTTCTAGTCTCATGACACAATATTATGCATAAAGCCAATAACTAAAAATGCATTTATCACAAAATGCTCTTCATTTACAAAATAAGTTATCAAAAGACCCCACACTTATAATTATTTAAGTAAATTACGGATTTGGTCCCTAAGCTTTCCAAAATGTCTTGAATTTAGTCCTACAATTTGTTTATTACAAAATAGACCCTAGAGTTTGTATTTTCGTAACACATTGGTCCCTGCCACTAACAACCGTTAACATGCATCCGTTAAATGAGGGGCATTTTGATCCGTTCTATTTTTTTTTTTTATCTTTTTATTCTTTTAAAGAGAATAATACAATTTGTTGATTATATAATGTAATTTACATTATATATACATTCACATAATATATATATATGCACAAAGATTGAATTAACCCCCCCCCCCACCGTCGGACTCCCTTTATCCCTCCTTCCCAACTCTGGATGCCTGCCTTCTTCGACCTTAATCTCTCACCGGACCAACCCCCACCAGCCATGTACCTTCGTCTTCCCCATTGCATCACCGACCACCAACATCGTCTTTTGCCGACCGACAGACCTCCAAGATGACCTCTGATGACCCAGTACCTATGACAACCCAACCTTCAACTCATCTTCAACCCCCCCCCCCCCCCCAATCACTTGTTTCTTCAACCTGAGGCCTCGCCTCCACCGATCCAATTCTCAGCCCCTCACTCAACCTTCCTTTAGCCTCTTCATTTTCCGTTTTCCCCCTATAAAAAATCCCCTCACCGAACCATCCACAACCACTGCACTTTTCCCTTTTCCTTTGCATTGCCAAGCACCAACACTAGGCTACAAATGCAAACTAAGAACCTTAAATGTAGATGTAGATTTGGTGATGTTTTGTTCTTGTTTCATTCCGATTTAGTCCTTTTTCATCTCGATTTTGACTTTGTTTCATCTCGATTTTGTCCATGTTTATCTCGATTTTGTCCCTGTCCATATCAATTTGGTAAGTGTTTGTTTATCATGGGTTGAATTTCTTGATTTTGAGTTTATGTGGTTACTGTTAGGGTTAGGAAATGAGGTGTCAAATAATCGACTAAAGGATGGCCGAAGTTGCAGGTGGAGAGAGGGAGATCTTCTAGGTTTGTTGATCTCAGGATTTGGTTTGTGGGTTTGTTTGTGTATATATATATATATATCATAAATTACAGTTTTGATCCCATCATTTATAATTTATTAAGATAAATTTAGGAAAAAGACAAAAAATGAGAAAGGACTTAAATGCCCCTCACTTAACGGATTCTGGTTAACGGCTGTTAGTGACAGGGATCAATGTGTTACGAAAAACCAAACTCTGGGGTCTATTTTTTATTAAAAAAATTATGGGGACTAAATCCAAGACATTTTGGAAACCTTGGGGACCAAATCCGTAATTTACCAAGATGTCCAAAAATACCAAAATACAAATATTTCACAAGGTTTACAAAATCAAAATACCATATAACCCGCACAATTGATAAATATCAAGTAAAATATATTAATATTTTAAAATCAATTTTTTTGGCATGTACTTAGTTTTCACAAAACAACTTGAAGCCCAGTTTGATACTCCTATCCAGATCCAGAGTCTAAAGTTAAAGCCCAGTTTGATATCCGACGACAACTCTGATTCTTCGACATCAGTCGGTTCGGACCTCCAATTAGTTTTAAATAAATTTTGTCTTATTCACTTCAATGCAAAAAGAACTATCATAATAAACCTACATGAGGTGGCAAAAATTGTAACACCCTAAAAATTAGAGCAAATTTAAACCGAAATTTAAATGCGGAATACAACTTAAATATAAAAGGATCGCCCAATAGATGGAGAAAGTAATGGAGTTTACAACAATATACGAATACTAAATGACAACCTATTAATCTATATAAAATTCGGATTATAGATTATGTTCGGGTGTCACTAATATCCTCAAAATAACCATTTCTGCTATCTCTAGTATTTACACTCTTAGGTGTAATCCCAAAAAGGTGCCTCTAACGGCACAACGCTCCACTCCGTTCTAAGGAGCCCCGCTTATACGATCACCTGCTAAACATGGCATTTAAGAACAAGGGTTAGGCTTACGCCTAGTGAGAACAAACAGTTAAATGGATAAAGCCGTAAAATATTTAATTAAATCGTGTAACACTTTATCCCATTCAACTTGATCTCGAAAGCTTACTCTTGCTGAGCAAGGTTCTTTTAAAAGTAACCGGGGAGACCCAATCATACCATCTTTGGTGACAGATACAAAAGTAAGTCACAACTTGATGTTAGCTAACTAAAGGAGTCAATGGCAATTGGCAACGACCAATGAATACACCGAAATGCAAGGCCCTCGATGACCCCGATAAAAGTTTGTATTGTGGGTCAATGGCAATTGGAAACAACCAACGAATACATGATGACCCATCCTAGTACTTCTGTAAGAGTCAATGGCAATTGGTAACGACCAATGAATACATTAAGATGCAAGCCCCTCGATGACTACAAACGTGACCAAAAGGGTACAACAATCTCGTCTTGTAACGGACTAAATGCCTATGGATCCATTACATACTAGTCTATAAATCAACTACATCAAACGAGATGTATTGATAGTTTTCCATTTACCGAAAAACCTTTACATGAATGTTTCCCTTTGAAATATGAACTTTACCGAAAATTAGGTCAAATAGTTTTAGTTCCATAATCAAAGATTTCCTCATCTAGAGTCTTTTCCAAGTATAATATAACCATTAAAATACTCATTTTATATCCAACATCAAAATCCCCAAATTCCTCATTTTGACCTAAAATTTCCAAACTTAACCAAATGCTTAAAATAACGAAATCATATACTTTAAATGAAGTAAAACAACATTTAAGATAAGTATTAATTTTTTAAAAGGGGTTGGAAATGAACTCACGAAACTAAGATTAGGTAAACCCTAGAAAAACTCCCCAAAATGGATGAAAATGGGTGGAAATACGAAAAACACAACTAGATGAAGCTTGGATCTTGAATCTTCAACCACTAAGTAGTAATAAATGGTTTGGATGGAGTAGATTTGAGTAATAAATGCTCAAAGCTCGCAACTAGGAAGAGTTATGGAGAGAAAATCGTAAATGAGAAGAGTGTTGGTGAGAAATATGAGGTGAACCCACTTAAAAGGAATCAACCTTGACAAATAGTGCTCCAGGCCACTTCCAGGCGCCTTAAGTAGCCTCATAAGTCGCTCGACCCTAAAAGTCGCTCAAAATAATTCCCAGGCTACATTTCGTACTCCTTATGTAGCCTCATAAGTAGCCCGACCCTAAATGTCGCTCAAAACAATTCTCAGGCTACCTTTCATGCTTCTTATGTAGCCTCATAAGTAGCCCGACCCTAAATGCCGCTCAAAACCATTCTCAGGCTACCTTTCGTGCTTCTTATGTAGCCTCATAAGTAGCCCGACCCTAAATGACGCTCAAAACCATTCTTAGGCTACCTTTCGTGCTTCTTTTGTAGCCTCATAAGTAGCCTGTCACTGTGGAGGCAATCAAACAGTGGCTAACGCCACTTAGTGGTGTGGGTTAGCTCCTTCGCAACTGGCATGGGCCATTTAAGTCACCCTGAAACTCCCAAACTTCATCTCAGATGCATAGCTTCGATCTTTTTCATCAATCAACCCATAATCCTTTTAAAATAAGTCTTTTCTAGAATTTTCCGGGTGTTACAATACTCCCACCCTTGAAATCAATTTCGTCCTCGAAATTTTATCAACTAAACAAACAAATTCGGGTATCTTCTCTCCATGTCTTCTTCTACTTCCAATGTCACGTTTGACCCTCGATGATGCTTCCATTGCACTTTAACCATGACAGTTTCTTTGTGACGAAGTACTTTTGATTTTCTTTTCAATATTGTTTCCGGCTCTTCCGCACAACGACTATTGTCGACCTGAATCTCCGAGAGAGGTATCACACTCTCTTCTTCCGCCAGACACTTTCTGAAATAACACACGTGGACCGTATTGTGTATGCCGGCCATTTCGGGTGGCAATTCCAACTTATATGCTTGACGTCCCACCCTTTCTAAGATTTTGAACGGTCCAAGGAAACGAGGACTAAGTTTCCCACGCTTCCTAAACGGGATAACATGTTTCCAAGGGGATACTTTTAGCATGACACGTTCCCCTACTTGAAATTCCATGGGTCTCTTCTTCTTATCAGCGTAACTCTTTTGACGGTCTTGAGCCGCTCTTAGCCGCTCACGAATACTTTTAGCAGAACACGTTCCCCTACTTGAAATTCCATGGGTCTTCTCTTCTTATCGGCGTAACTCTTTTGTCTGCCATTTCTTGCACAATTTTGGGACCGACAAATTGCTTCTCACCCACTTCTAACCAACACACCGGTGTTCTACATTTCCGTCCATACAAGGCTTTGAACGGTGTCATTCCAATACTAGAATGGTAACTATTATTGTAAGCAAATTCTACAAGCGATAGATGCGAGTCCCAATTCCCACCAAAATCAATAGCGCATGATCTAAGCATGTCCTCAAGAGTTTGAATAGTCCTCTCGCTTTGACCATCGGTTTGAGGACGGTACGTGGTGCTCAAATGAATCTTGGTGCCTAATCCTTTTTGCAAACTGTCCCAAAAGTTGGAAGTGAAGCGACTATCACGATCCGACATAATAGTCAAAGGCACGTCGTGCCTTGAGACGATTTCATTTACATAGAGCTTAGCAAGCTTATCAACCGGTCCAGCTTCTCGCATTGATAAAAAGTGTGCACTTTTCGTCAAATGATCTACGGCTTACCTTTAAAATTATAAGAATCCCAACTCTTCGAAGAAACTTTAATCCTCTTTGTTTCCATCTTGAAGAAATTCAAATATGGATCCATAGCCTCAAGCATCACCCAAAACAAGGTAGAGATGAAGAAGTTAGAGTGAAATAAAGAAGCTCTAGAAAAATCGGGAATTGGAAGTCTTTTTTTCCCTTGTGTCGTGTTCAACAACAACCAAATGTGGTATGTCATTGCAGTCTCGATACACTACCCTACCTGCATAGCAACTAAATACTCCTATCCAGATCTAGAGTCTGAAGTTGAAGCCCAGTTTGATATCCAACGACAACTCTGATTCTTCGACATCAGTAGGTTCGGACCTCCAATTAGTTTCAAATAAATTTTGTCTTATTCACTTCAATGCAAAAAAGAACTATCAAACTATAAACCTACATGAGGTGGTAAAAACGATAGAAAGTCAACCCAGTAGTAAGATAAAACATCCATGTCCTTATAGGAACTTGTAATACAACATGATATTCATTAATTGGATTATGGGTGCATAATGATATCGTGAGAAACCATACTACAACAATAATTACCTTCTGGTCCATAGGTGAAGACCATAAATACCAAGTGAAGATCAATTACTTGAGAGGTTGTCTGTTGTTTACAAGTACTTATTACTTTATTATCATCTCGTACTTATTGCATTTTTATGATAGAGGATCGAATAAGAGAACTAGTGGACCAAGTATTGGCGACTTTAACGTCTATGAAGGTCATTAAGAGCATAAGACCAATCATTCCATACCCCGTTATTCCGCTTGTAATGGATCTTAGCTTAGACTTGTACCCCCCTTAAAGTGTTTACCCTCTCCCACTCCTCCTCCCCTACAACCTTGTGGTCTAATTTGTGATATTCTTGTCCTTTAAGACAAAAAAAAGTATGCTAAATGCATCCTATCTTTTTTGTAACAACCTGCAATTCCAAATAACACATAACAGAAAAACTTATACATAACAAATTAAATACAAGATACATATTGGTCCAATTCTACAAAGTATACAAATTCCCAGTAATCTATACAAAACTTATTAACATCCTTCTTAAACCAAAGAACATACAATGGGAATAAAATGAAAATAAACATTATTTCCTTCTTATCCAACTTCATAACTAAGAGACTCCAAATAAACGGGTCCTCACAGCTAACCCTTTCACTTAGCCTACGAGCAATTCTACCATAAAATGCATATTTTAAAACAAAATGAGAGTTAGATCATACGATCTATTGAGAATCCCTGTCAGTGAATTAGTCACAAAGTAGGCTCGTAAGTCTACATTCCTCCTAACATAACTAGCCTTAACAGTCGTTTTCCTAAAATACACACTCCGATGGGATCACAATCAATATCGACAGTGGAACCACACAAAACACATTCTTGGGCTAATGTGACCCCCCCCCCCTACGTGCACAATCTCATACACACGAGCTTTTGTTATGTTAGTCCCTTTAATCCAAGTAACGGTCACCAAAACACAGGTATTAATATCTAACAACATGTATCAAATACCATAGCATAATTCACGGTAAATTCAAACATATCAATACAGTGTAACATTGAAATAGTAATTATTTGATAACCTATTCATTTCAGTTTAAAAAGTTATAAGAATTCTAACCTCGATAAGATAAATAAACTTTAAGCAATGCGAAAGATCAAAATCGAACGTGAATGTGAATTAGAAAAGCATGGATCACAATCTAAAAGATTTAATATATTCCACAACTCTAACAATACCTAAGAACTTTAAACTATACCCTGAAAGACCCCAAAGAGACACAAAGGGAAAGAAATCAAAAAACGAACCACAAAGACTTACCCTCGTTACTCGACAATCGTTCGAAATATGAACCGGTTTTCCACATTTATAACAATTCTTTAAATTTGGATAACACTCACCCCGATGCATTCAGTAAGGCCTAGGACACGGTCTTTCAGTAATTTTTTGATTCTGATGGTTATCAGATCTTCTAAGTTGGGCCTTCTTGATTCATTTGATATTCCGCCCCACTTTCGTTTCTCACTACCTCTTTCACCTAATTGTTGATTCTTTTATTTTTTTTGTCATTTTTCTGCCATCAATTGCAAATTGAAACGTGATCAGACTCGTTTCCATAACCAATTCTCTAACAAAAGCTTTCAATCCCTAAATATATTTTCTACCCTGCGAGCCTCTGTAGACACATACACTTATGCAAACGGGACTTTTCTAAGAATCTCGAGGTGTAATCATGAACTGTCATACTACCTTGTTCTAATCTCAAAAGTTCGCATTACTGCCTTTGGACAAAATTGATCTTTAAACTCACCTGAGGGAAAGGGACTGCGACCTTCAACTCCCAAGATATATTATATAATATAGCATTTTTTTTGAACGGCAATATAGCATATTACCCTGCAAGAATTTGTCGATATTTCCAATTCAATAATCTTGTTCCTAGATGTTCTATAGGAATAAATTTTCATTTGTAAATTCATTCCATGACATAACTTTGGCAACATGATCCTTTCAAAGGCATCATAAAATCCCACAAGAATAATGCATCATATTTCAATATTATCACAGCGAAAATAACTCTATCCTCATCCAAACACTTATTTGTTTAAAAAAATTGCTTCGATCTCTCTTAACCTTCACAAAGGTTTCGCCAGAATAAGTCACACGTTTACATGCCAAAAACATCTTATAATAAAATCCCTTTTCAATAATGGTAGTAATCGGTGTTGGGACATGCTTACTATTTGAAGGAGTATTAGTCGGTCCATTCACTTCGGTTCCCTCACTAGGTTTGGGATTCACGATATTTTTCGCTCCAGTATTTTGTGGGTGCCCCGAAAAATAATCTAGTAGCCTGAAGTTTACTTATCTTTGCGGCCAAATCCTCCCGTGTAACATAATTGGATTTTGATCCTGACCCAGACCTCTAGATCCCCTACCTCGACCACTAGCTGAAGTTTTGTGAACAAAAGCCTTCGGTTCTATTGGTAACTCCTGATTTATACCTCTCCCTCGCCCCTGGTCTCTTCCCTAGCCTCGGGTCCTGACAACTATTGTGCTTCAGGGTTTAATTAAAGTTATCGGGTTCCCCTTCCACGCCTTCTATCTCTTCCACGAGCGTTTAAGGATGTTCTAGAATTATTTTCGAGCAGAGAATCCTCCTTATCCAAAGTAACTGATGCAATTTTCACTGAACAACGAGAATGGTTTTCCATCTAATAAACCACAAAATAAACACACTTTTATCACATACCCAAATATAATAAGGTATTCAAGTACAAGCATGCACTTGTAAACTCACAAATACATCGGCCAATTGTAATTTAAGTTTACCTTATATGTCGTTCTTTCTACCCATTATATTTAATACCCTACGGGTTCTAAACATGAAAAGGACATCTTAACATTCAATAAAACCATCTAGTTTAAGTGTAGACATCAATTGAATACTAAATCCCTTAAACTCATTCTCTTATACCAATCGTAACAATCCAGACCTCTAAAGAACACATAACACATAAATTTAGATATAACAAATATAATATAATATACATATTGGTCTACTTCTACAAAACTATACAAATTAGAAGTATGCTATATAAAACTTACTAACATGTTTCTTAAACCAAAGAACATATAGAGGGAATAAAATCAAAATAAACATTTTCTCCCTCTTATCCAACTTCATAACCAAGACACTCCAAATAAGTTGGTCATCACAACTTACCTTTTCCCTTAGCCTCTAAGTGATTCTGCCTTAAAATGCACATTTTTTTTAAAACAAAATGAAAGTTAGACCATATAATCTAGTAAGAATCTCTATCAGTGAAATAATCCAGTAAAAATCATTTTAATATAAAACCATTAACCAATTAGTCACAAACTAAGCAACCAAGACTATATCCATCCTAAGCCAACTATCTAGAACAGACGCTTTTCTATAAATATACACTCTGATAGGATCACAATCAATATCGATAGTGGAACCATACAAAACACATTCATTGCTAAAGTTATCCCCCTCGTGGACCATTACAGCCTCACACATACACGAGCTTGTGTTATGTAAGTCCCTTTAACCGAAGTAACGGTCATCAAACCACATGTGTTAATATCCAACAAAATGTATAATCTACCGTATCACAGTTAACCGTAAATTAAAACACACCAATACGGTATAGCATTGAAATAGTAATCATTTAATAACATATGCATTTTTGTTTAAAATAGGTATAAGAAACTCACCTTGATACGATAAACGATGAAAAAAACTTTAACTAATACGAATGATCGAAACCGAGTGCGCATCTGAAGTAGAGAAGCTTGGATCGCAATAAAATATATTTAACTTCTTCCACAACTCTAAATACCTAAGGACGCTAAACGATACCACGAAAGACTCCAAAAAAGACACGAAGGTGAAAACTGAAAACAAACCACGGAGACAATGTTCGATTTCAAAATTTTCTTTCTTAATAAAAAAACAGCTATGAGGATGTTGACACTAAACTTCGATATGTACTAATTGAATATACTTAAAAGTTAAAGACAAATGTACTAATTTGTAGGACTAATATTCAAATTAATGTATCTAATATATGTTACTTTCTAGAGTTTGATAAATGTAATTTATTTTACACTAGTGTAATATTTACTTCATAAAACATTTCTCACTTTTAATTTTTTAGCAAATATTTATAACATAAATATCGTTATAAATTAAGTAATAGTTATTTTCCACTATTATAATGAGTTACATAATATCTATTATGTTTTGAAAAATCAATATCCAATATTACCATTCTTTTACCTGATTTACTAAAATAATCATTAACTTCGTAAAATAGGGGCGAGCAAAAACCGAATCAAAACCGGAAATAAACCGAGAAATGAAAACAGAAACGAAAAAAACCCCGAAAAAACCAAACCGAAACCAAAATTGAAAATCCAAACGGTTCGATTTTGGTTCCCATACCAAGCGAAAAAACCGAACCGAAAATGTTTGGTTTCTCTAAAAACCGAACCAAAACCGAACAGCACCAAGATAATATAATTATTTTTAATTTTTTATTACATATAATAATTTATGATTAATACTAAAGTTGATATTATACATAATTAATACTAAAATAATATTATATAATATATACATGATTAATACGAAAATTAATGTTATATTTTGGACTTTGATATTTGATATGGGGTTCGTAAATTTAGACATGAGATTTGTATTTTTATATTTGATATTTTAGATTTGTACTTCGATATTTGATTTTCAATTTCTATATTCTACAGGTTGTTTTTTTAAAAGTTAAACGTGATTTTTGAACAAATTAAAAGGAATTGACAAGTAGAAAATAAGGAAGAAATATAGAACAAAAAATCGAAAACTGAAAACAAAAAATCAAAACATTTTATACCGTTCGTTTTTAAAACCGAACCTAACCGAAAAAAGTGAACCGAAAAAAAGGTTTTCGGTTCGGTTTAGGCCAAAAAGGGAACCGTGCTCACCTCTATCGTGAAACTAACCCTCGACCTCGATCACCTTCATACCATTATTAGAAATTTACACTTCTGGTCCTTCCCATCGTGAAAACACCTATCGATCGATAGGTTGGATTAAAAATGTAAACTATATTTACACTTTTGGCCCCTGATCGTGAAATCACCTCGTGATCGATAGGTTATGATTAGGATTGAAATTCAAAATTTTCATTTTTGGCCCTTAATCGTGAAATGAGCTCGTGATCGAGAGGTTGGGCCGTATTTTGGCTCAATTTACATTTTTAGCCCCCGATCGGGAAAACCAATTGCTTTATCACTTTATGTGTCTTTCACGTGTTTTTCCTTTTGCATGTCTTTCATGAATGCAATGTTTTTCACTGATTTACCATATGCACTGAGTATCCTTTCTCCATCTAATAAATAAAGACTAATCAAATGCAAACTCTTAAGCCGACACTTTCTCTGATAATTGTATTTATCATACACATATTTCTTTGTCAAATTTACCTAAGAAAATGAGTTATGTTGTCGAAAGAGTTAAGTTATTTTTTTTGTTTTGGTGGTGAATGGGTGCAAGATAACTACGGGTGGGATTATGCTAATTCTACTAAGCATGGTGTAAAATTTCCAGCAAACGTTACACATCAGAAATTGCTTGGTTACACTAAGAAAAGATGTGAAATCTCTCGTTCTACTATTGGCGTAACCAAGTTAATGTACCTGAATGATGGTTCAATTTTTGAATTAACCGACGATGAAGATGTTTATGGTTTTATGGAACTTGCAGCCCAGTCAAATAGACCTTCTGTTATTGTGTATGTCGATTCATCGATGTACGAAGAAGGTGATGATGAAGGAGATGAGACCGAAGATCAACCCAAGCCTGATTCTCAATTTCATCCCTCCTACTAATTTGTTCCAGAGACGCAACAAGTTGAAGAGATGATGATATTGAAACATAGTTGTTGGAGTTGCTAATGATAAAAGCCTATGTTTTCTCAGTAGGTCTATCTACTGACAATGAGGAAGCAGAAACAGATAAAGATCATGACAAAGAAGTAGACAGAAGTTACCTTACTAATAAATCATTTGGTGGGTTAAATGATTATTTTGATATGCCTACTCCCCTTCCAACGACGGATACCTATACAACAACCTACCAACCTACTCCTTATAATCGTAGTCCAAAAATATCTGAAGGTCGGATATTTGATACGAAGGAAGAAATGATTGTAGAGCTCAGAATGAAGTTCCTGGAAGAGGGCTACATGTTTAAAATGAAGAGATATGCCAAAGACAAATTCGAAGTTGTATGCGAAAGAGAGAACTGTAACTAGCATATGATTGCGAACAATTTGGGAAAAAAGGAGATATGTTTCACGTTAGATGCTAGTCGGGCACTTCAGCCCAAAGACATCATGAACGATATAATGCAATAGTACGGGATTAGGGCACTACTACTGATAAGAGGCACTCCTGAGGAGTCTTTTGAACATCTCCTTATGTATTTACATAATTTGGGACTGGAAAATTCATGTACACGCACCATAATAAAGACGGATTCAAGAGGATATTTGAGTTGTGTTTCGCTTCCCTAGGTTGCGCGATACATATATTAATATGTCGTACGTTTACGTCTTATAAATAATAACATTTACCTACAATTTTTGCAGATTCGAACTTTTATGAGAAACTTACGTCGTGTCCTTATAATAGACACTGTTCATTTAAAGGGACGTTACATGGGTACAATGTTCTTGGCAGTTGCCATGGACGGAAATGATAACATTGCGCCCATTAGGGGTAGCATTAAGTGACCCAACCCGCCAACTCAACCCGAACCCAACCCATTAAGTGCCCATTAGGGGTGGCATGTTGGGTTGAGATTTTCAACCCGTTTAACTTAAATGGGTCAACCCGTCTAACCCATTTAATAAATGGGTTGGGTTGAAATTTATGACCTATTTTCAACCCATTTACAACATGTTTGTAACCCATTTACAATATGTTTATAACCCATTTACAAACTGTTTATAACCTATTAGTAACTTGTTTGTAACCCATTAATGACCTAATTTTAACCCACTTAATATATTTTATTTTATTTTTAAAACATAATTTTTAAATATTAAAGAAAGTAACCTAAATAGGAAAACCCTAGATTCATTTTAGATTTTAGAAGCCTCCATCAACAAAGGAAAACCCCTAATTTGCCTCTCTCTCTCTCTCTCTCTTTCTCTCGGCGTCTCAGCCTGTCACGACTCATGTTGTGCTCTCTCTCTCTCTCTCTCTCTCTCTCTCTCTCTCTCTTGTCCGGCGCTGTCACGCATTCACGTCTCACGCTATATTTCGTAAGTTTCAAGTTTCAACTATACCATTTTCTTTATTTTGTTTCTATATTTCGTATTATTCCGACGCTGTAATATTGTTTCAATATTTCGTGTTATTGTTTACAAACTCGTTTCAATAGTACCATTCTCTTTCTCTCGCTCCTACAGAAGGTCTATCTTGTCTTCCTCCGACAGGCAGCGACTGACGACTGTCTTCTCTTTCTCTCGCTCCAACAGTAAGTTTCAACTAATATTGATTTGTAATATTGTTTCTATATGTCGTATTGTTGTTTACAAACTCGTTTCAACAGTACCATTCTCTTTCTCTCGCTCCAATAGAAGGTCTATCATGTTTTGTTGTTTAATAAGTAATAAGTAAGTTTCAACTAATATTGTCGTTTAATATTGTTGTAGACAGTACCGTTCTGTTGTAATATATTTTGCTAAGTTGTAACTATCAGTCTATAAAACTTTGAGCAGTAAGTTAGTACTTAGTAAGTTACTAATGAAAACTATATAATGTTTAACGGTATTAACTATCATGTTAAATAACTATATAATGTTTAACAGTAATAACTATCATGGATAAGAAGTTTGAGAAATATTGGGCTGATTTTAGCACAGTTATGGCTTTTGCGGCTGTTTTGGATCCTCGTTATAAGTTTCAGATTGTTGAATGGGGTTATGAAAAAGTTTATGAGAACACGTACAAAACTGAGGTTGCATTAAAAAAGAAGAAACTATATTCATTGTTTGATGAGTCAAATTTGGACAAAAGCAAAGTTGATAAGAGTGGTTCGTTGGACCTCCAAGAAGGATTTGAAGATGTGATTGATGCAGCTTCCGCTTCACTTATGATGGTATATACATTTATTGTTTTCTTTTATAAATTTTTCTGATTTATGGTGTTTATTTGATATATATTATCATGTTGTTTATCAGGACTTTGATACCTTTTCAACCAAGGTGACTTCTCAAGTAGTAAAATTTGAACTAGAATGTTATTTAGAGGAGAAGCTCATGCCTCATGTGAACAATCTAAACATTTTGGATGATTGGAGAACTCATGAGATTCGGTTGGGTTGGGTTGGGTTGGGTTAGGTTGGGATGGAAATCTCAACCCATTTATTTAAATGGGTTGGGTTGGGTTGAGATTTTCGAACTGTTTAATAAATGGGTTGAACCCGAACCCAACCCAGGTCAATCCATTGCCACCCCTAGAGCCCATTGCTTTTGGAGTAGGCAGGTCCGAAACCGAGGAGGAGTGGACTTAGTTTTTGTCCATGTCGAGAGAATGTATCGGAGCACCAGAAAGTTGGTGTTTATATATTATTTAAGATAAATATAACATATACAAATATATAACAACAAAAATAACATATATGTATTTTTTAACTATAAAACAAAAGAAACTATGCAATAAACATGCACAAACAATTATGATATGATGTTGTGTGTGTGTGTGTGTCTATATATAGAGATAGAGAGAGACAGGCGGGTTCATGCGAGGACGGTAACTATTTACGAGAATGCGAGGACAATCCTCAGCCAATCATTTTGTACATGAAATTTTTCATGTACGACATCACATATGATTCATGTACAAAATCATATATGATTCACATACAAAATCATATATGATTAGCTCAGACTTTTCTCGCAGCAAAAGTCTTGCATGTCATTTTTGATGCTAGTAAAAAATCACATATGATTTTGTACATGAAAAAAATTTCATGTACAAAATGATTGGCTGATGATTGTCCTCGCATTCTCGTAAGTTGTTACCGTCCTCGCATGAACCCGCCTATATATATATATATATAAACGTAATTTATACAAATGTACATGTCGTAAACTTAACAGATTTGTTTTTTTTACCAAAAAACATAAAACTTAACAAACATACATTGTGATTTTATACATTATTTAAGATAAAGATAACATATACAAATATATAACAACAACAACAACAACAATAACATATGTGTATTTTTTAACTATAAAATAATAAGGGTATTATGAAAACTTACTTCACGAGCACGAGCTATTGAAAAGTTGTCTGAAGTTGAAAACACGGGCTTCACGAGGGTAACCCGATCGATTATGAGGTTACCTATCGATCACGAGCCAAAACACGGCCCAACTTGTCGATCACGAGATGATTTCACGAGCTAAGGCCAAAAGTGTAAAATTGAATTTTCTATTTTAACCCTACATATCGATCGCTATGTGTTTTCACGATGAGAAGGACCAAATGTATAATTTTGTAATTCTTGTATGTAAGAGATCGCGATCAAGGGTCATTTTCATGAGGTTAACCGTTATTTTGCTAATTCAGGAGAGAAAATAGTTATATTAGTTACTTATTTTTTCAAAAATAATTATTTCAATCAGATTCCATTAAAAATATTACTTTTTATTAAAAGTAGAAAAAATAAATTGATGCTAAAAAAAATACCACTTTATTAATGTTAGGATTCAAGTCGAACTAAATATATAAAATAAGGGGGAGGTTAATGACACCCCTAAATGTTTGTTAATGACACCCCTAAATGTTTGTTAAAAATATTACTTTTTATTCAAGTAAATTCTTTTTCACACAGGTTTACATAAAAATTAATTTTTTACCTTTTTAATACTAAAATAGTACAAAAAATTACATGGACACCCCTATTAAAAGGGTCCCATTCACACTCCCCATAAAATACTTCCAAGATTATGTAATGAGGGCATCTATTTTTGACATTTCATCGTGGGAACAAAAAGTTAATTCTTTTTAATTTATGATAAAATAACCTTTTTAAATGAGTTTATAGAATTTATTATCTTATACCAGTGTTCGAAACCGTATGTTATGACGTCGGTCATGACGTTATAATAGTGTAAGACGTGTATCCGTTATTACCATTGTGTGCCACAACATGAGTTTTTTTTACAAGGCATGACTTTTTACCAAAAATATTTATTTTTTTATTTTTTGTGTTTTTACATTTTTAATTTTCTATTTTAGATTTTTATATATTTATTTGATCATATCACTCACAGTTTCAATGATACTCGTTATAGACTTATGATTAAAATGAAGTTGTGATAGCATCTCCAAAATGAAGAAAATATGAAATATATTACAAAAATCTCTAAATTCGAAGAAAATTTCCAAAAATGATTACCATAAGAGATAAACTTTATTTTTTAATTATATTCCACCAATAAGAAAAATTAAAATTAAATGTTTAGATGAGATAAATAATATTTTATTAGAAATATAGAAATTTTTAATAATATAATGACTTTTATAATCTTCAAAATGGAGATGTTGTTGGAGTTAAATGTAATATTTTTTAAAGATTTTGAATTTTGATTCTCTATCTTAAAGAAAATTATAAAGATACTATTGGAGATGTTTTAAAAATTACCATTCTAAGTTTTGTTTTTAATATGTAATCATAGACTAATCTTACAATAATAAACTATATAATTTTTTTTTATTTTAATCATAAATGAAAAAATATTTTAATATTGTTATCTGATTATATAATATATATGTATATATAATATTTACATATATATTTCTTTAAAGCATTTCCAACAGCTATGCTATAATAAAAAAAAAAACAATTCTAACATATTTGTTGCTCCAACAGCTATTGTATTTCATATGCCAAAATAAAGAAATGAGGAGATAGATGAAAAAAATCTCTAAATTTAGAAAAATCTCTAAAACCGTATAGAATATAGAGAAATAATAATTTAATTATATCCAACTAATTAAAATATTGAATTGAGAAATGTATGAAAGACAAATATTATTTTATTAAATGTACTGAATATTTTATCAATATAATTTAGTTAGAATTGATAAAATAAAATAATTGTTAGAGTTAGATATAAATGTTTTTAAAGATTTTAATTTTTTACATTTTATTTAAAAAAAAATTATAGCATACTTGTTAAAAAGATGATTTTATATGATATGTAAGGCTTATGTCTAATGAAAATTTCAATCTTGACTTGTATTAAATTTAATTATGTACATAGTGTTTATGTAAAAGAATTTAGCAAACACGATATTTATTGAGTAATTTTATTTTTATAATTTATAACTTTCTATAGAATAAACAATATTTTACTATAACTAAATTATATTTTAAATTTTTTTAATAAAGGTAAATAAATTTGTTGGATTAAAATTAGTTTTTTTTTTAATTTTGAAAAACCAACTTTCAGTTTTCATTTTTAAGAAACGAACTTTTCATACTTCTCATTTGAAACACGATGACCAAATTTATATTTCCCACGTTTGATAATATGTCTTCTAAATTAAAAAATTTAAAGTTGGTTTTATTTTAATCTAATTTTGTCTTTTTTAAAAATTACAAATTTTTATGTAGATTAATAAATAGGTACATGGAAAAAAGCTGTAATTTATATTTAATATAATAATTACAGGCTTGGGAAGGAGCCGTCTTTTGAAGGGGGTGAGCTGGAAACAGTGAGCCGAGCCTATGGTTTTAGCTGGTTTCTGTTAGTAAAGAACGGGAAAACTCTCTCACGTGACTAGTTACAGCCACGTAACTCATTGACTCGCATTCGTGCTTTTTCTTCTTAATGTTTTAGAACGTTTTTCTATAATTTTTTTAAAATAAAGAATCAAAATTTAAAATCTTTAAAACAAACATTACATTTAAAATAAAGAATCAAAATTTAAAATCTTTAAAACAAACATTACATTCAACTTCAACAACTTTGTATTTTAAAGATTATATCATTTACTATATTATTAAAATATTATACATTTTTAATAAAATATTATTTCTTTCACTTAAACATTTAACTTCAATATAATAAAATAATATTGTAATCATTTTTAGGAATATCTTCAAATTTAAAGATTTTATACTCTCTCTATTTTGAAGAATATTTTAGGGATGCTGTTGGAGCAAAAAATTATTCACAATCTTTATTTTCTCTATTTTTAAAAAATTATTGGAGATGCTCTTAGTTACATGTGTTGTCGTTGTGGTTTAATTGTTCATGTTTTCATGATGCCTTAAATGTCTTTTTTTTAAATAATTATGGATTACAACCTTATATTTATAGTTTATAACCTCTGTTGGGTCACCGATGATTTGGTGATGAACCACCTTCCTTTATATGAATGAATTTTACAGGTTCTTTTGAAGGTCTGAAATATACTTCAAGTATTGAAAAGTCAAAGACTATTCAATCAAGGGGTTGTACATCAAAAAGTGGAATTTTGGATGTATCAACCAACTTCAATATTCAGACCATCTTGCCAAGTCAAGATTGGGTCACCAATATAGTGGGTCACCGATGGTACACTCAAAAGTCATCAAAAGTACTAAGGACATCAAATAAGATGAGGTCATCAAGTTTGATGTCATGGTCACCGACACTATGATATTGGTCACCAAAATTGCAGGTATATTTTCTAAGGCTGTGATATCAACTCACAAGGGTATACACTTTTGTCACTTAGTGAAAGAAGAAGTTATCAAGCAAAGTGTACACTTATCAACTCCAGCCTTATAAGGTATCCACCGATGTGATACATAGTGAGATGTATCACTTAGCAATTTCAAAGAGATAAGTTCTTGACTCACATCAATTGCAAGACACGTGAGCCAAAGAGAACTTGGGCACCAAGCCTTAATTAAAGACATTCTCTTTTATTCTTATAAAAGGAATATTTGTCTTTTAGCTAAAAGGCTTGATGGGACTTCACAGAGCATGAAGAAAAGAAGATAAAGTTATCTGACATTACGTGCTACAAGGAATGGTTCATCCATTATTCTAGTACAAAGGAAGTGGTTTCTTCCTTTGTCCATCAGATAATCTTCCAGCTAATGAAACCTTGACAGCTGTCCACTTGCATCCCATGCATGGACACTATAAAAGGAGATGAAGTCCTTCCCAGAAATCTCACGCTTTCAACAAATCTTCGCAGTGATTATTTGTTTGACTGTGGCAAAGCTGTGTGCTATAACAGTATTGTTTTAACTTGCTTAGTGTAATAGTTAATTACTGTTATCTGTGTGTTTAGTTTGATAGAATAGTCTGCCTGTTCTTTTCCGCATCAAACTATCCGTGTGTAAATTTTTAATATTTATATTAAAAAATTTAAAAAGAGTATATTCTGTGTGTTTTATATTCAACCCCCCCTTCTACAAAACCCTCTCTTAGTTAGCCATCTCTCTTTGGGGACTAACAACCTCTTTGGTCCCTTACTCTAACTCTATTAGACAAAATTGTTAAGTAGGTTAAATCAAGAGTGTTTTTAGTCATTCCCTTCTCATTTTCAAATTAAAATATTTTAAAAAGTAAATCATATATTATTTATTATATCATATTTATACTACACAGTATACACATCCTCCTCTTTAACTTTGTCGCTCTTCTTTGATCACCAACACCATTTCTTGTCACCATTGATGTTATTCCCTCTATTTCGTTGCCTGCTCTTCCAATCACCACCCCATCGTGAAACAAACTTACAACTGTTATAGTCATCGTCTTCCATCTCTGGTGAACACCCGAGCAAAAAACCGAAACAGAGAAAAAACCACTAAATTTAAACACACAAAGCACCATTTACATCCCCGATTCACAACACCTTCACCAATTTACAACTTCAATTCTGAGAACGCTTTTTTTCTAGGGATTCAATCCTCATAAGCTTAAAGATCTAGGTTTTGATTTCGGTTTCCCAATTTATAAAAGAAACATAAACACTGATGGTACCTTTACAACTTTCTAAATGGATTTTTGGTAGTGGTTCCAAATAAGGGTTTATGATCTTTCAACTGAATGATAGTATTATTGTTTATTTGTAATTCATCTAAGTATTAATAAAATGTACCATTTTCCTTCTTCAATTTGGGGTTTAATTGTGTGTGTTGTTGTAGGGGAAAGGGGGTCACGATGTAGGGTTTCCTTAGATAAAGGGAATAGCCTAGGTAACCAAAAAGGGATGTGGGTCTTATAACATGTCATCTTACTAGAAGTAATAATCTGTTTATTTTATCTTTTAATACAAATCTAAACTACCCCTACTCAATTTGGTTAACAAAAATATTTTGGACAGAGTTAAGACAAGGGTCGGAAGACATTATAAATTGTATATCACAAAGCTCAAATACGTAATTATTTTTTAAAAGAAGACTTATCATGTTATAATGAGTAAACCCCAAGGACAAAACCTGTAATTTACTGTTGGGTCACCGATAATTTGTTGATGACTTCTCAATCTTTCCTTAGTCAAAATATTTGGTCTAATCATCAAATAAGGGGAGATTGTTAGGTCATCGATGATTTGTTGATGACGGGTCACCAGTGATTTGTTGATGACTCCTCAATCTTTCCTTAGTCAAAATATTTGGTCTCATCATCAAATATAGGGAGATTGGTGGGTCACCGATGATTTGTTGATGACTCCTCAATCTTTCCTTAGTTAATATATTTTGTATCTTGGGTTCTTTGTAAAAGTCTGGTCATACTCAACAAGTTCATCAAATCGAAGACTAGCTGATACCAAAGAAACATACCAACATTTGTGGAAAATGAAGATATGATTGTCGGCTCCATCCAAACTTAGCCGAATCAATAGCTAAAATTTCAGCCGAAACTAAAGACCAAATTCGGCTAGTAGCCGAAATATAGCACCAGCCGAAATGTTCCTTGAATATTTCTTCGGTTGAAAACTATATCTGGTATTTCGGATGATATTTATGAAGATCCTCCTTGTCATCAATATCTGCAAGAACGTGTCACTCAAGTTTTAGATACAAACATTATGCAAAGGCTTGTTTGTCTTTATTTAGAACTTGTCCCCCAAGTTTTAGATACAAACATTATCCAAAGGTTTGTTTGCCTTTATCTAAAAATAGATGGGACAACAAAGGACTTGAAGAAAAGATTAATAGTGTCATCTCATTTCATTTGTACCATAAAATATGGCTCCCCATCTTTATCCAAAGGTAACTTAGTCATCAAATGATATTGTGACAAAGTGTCCCCATGCATTCAATGCATGAGACACTATAAAAAGAGAAAAAGAGCTCTCATTCAAACAATGCCGTTGAGTAAGAGAGAGATCTTCTATGTTTTTGTTAGAATAGATTTTATCTGTTCTTTTCTGCAACAATCTGTTTTCTAAGTGTAATTCTTAATATTTTATATTAAATAATTTAAAAAGTGAAAAATGTTGTGTAATTATATTCAACCCCCCCCCCCTCTATAATTACTTACTTGCTTGTCATTATCTTAAAGAGGACCAACATTTAGGGTGTGTTTGGTTTGTTTCAAGTAATGAAAATGGGATTGGTAATGAAAATAAAGTAGAATGAGAATCATTATTTGTTATTCCATTATATTATATTATTGAGAATTCTTTATTATTAATGTAAAAAAAGAAAAAAAGAAAGAAAAAGGTAATACCCTCCATCGCAGACCTTCATCTTCCACATTAACTTCCCTTTTGTTATATGTGGTTTACCCCTAAATTTAAAAATTGTTTGTAAGCTTTAATAAATATATAAATAGTCATTATATCTTACATTTGACTATGAAGAGGGTTTTTTAACTTAACATCCTTATAGACTGTTTAGTTTATGGAATCTGATGGAATTAAAAAGAATTGAAATGGCCAAATCCAATGACCAAATTCTTTAATACTGTTTGGTTCGCGGAATGAATAAATTGGATTCCATCGGATTCCTTGATCATTCCTTAACATATGTGAAGGATTTTGAATTCCATTTCGTTTCAAATGCAACAAATTTATAAATTTCTTTTATAAAGACAAATTAATTTAACCACCACCCTCTCCCTGTCCCACCCTCACCGCAACATATCCGCCACCACCGCCACCGTCACCACCACCACCATCAATTAATATTAGCATTCCACCACCGGTACCGTCACCCAACCCCCACCCCCAATTAATATTATAAAATATGAAGACAAAGGGAGAGATCATACAAATTATTTCATACTCAACTTGTTGGGGGAATCGTCCCAACTATCACAACGATCGTTGGAACCGTGTAGGCAAACAAGGGTTAATCGATCACCGGATTATATTGAGAATCGTGTGAGACACTTTCCGAATTGATATTTCGACCCTATGCCCGGGTTACACGAAATTCAATATGGGATAAGACTCAAAACACTTTCGTTCTTAGGCACAAAAACAAGAGCAATTTTCTGGAGAGTATATGGGAGTATTGTTCACAAAACCGTGTACAAACCATCTACAAAAACGTCTACAAAAACGTGTCTAAATCCATGAGTATAGATTCTTATTTATACTCAAAATTGTAACTGAAATTATTAATAATGGCTGGCTGAAATTCAGGAGTAATGGAGGTTACAAATTTCTTGTAACTCCTCAATAACTGCACATTTAATGTGCAGTAACCGTTTCAGAAAATTGACCATCTAGAGCTTCTGGTCTTAGTCCAGAAAATGAACCTCTGACTTTCAAGCTGACTTTCAAGCTGACTTTCAAGCTGACTTTATCTAGAGCTTCTGGTCTTAGTCCAGAAATGAACCTCTGACTTTCAAGCTGACTTTCAAGCTGACTTTTCAAGCTGACTTTCAAGCTGACTTTTCAAGCTCACTTGTCAAGCTCACTTATTCAACCTCACTTATTTACTCCAATTCCTATAACAGCACGACCGGGTTCATACTCGTCTTATAACAAGCGTGCACTCCGCACCATCTTACTTGAATTAGATCACAGTATAAAACCCATATAGACATCATGTTATTTCCAATCACATAAATGGACCGGTGACACTAAAATCACCAACAATCCTCCCCCATTTTAGTGTGACCCATGAAATAACATCTTAATAATAAACAATACCAAACTTGCACATAAATGAAAATGTCGAAACGATTGAATTTCCATCTTAGTATTTTACACATTTTAAATATTCGAGAATCAAGGTGTCCCAAGGATTGAACCCTCAACTCATTTGAATACCTGAAGATAAAATACATACAAGTTTCACCTACTCGTCAAGAAAATAAATGTGACACAATTATAAAGCCGAGTGTCCTAATCCTCTCATGATCGTATAAAGGCCAAGTCCCCAACCTTCTGAAATGCGGCTACACTTCACGATAACATAGGTAATTCCTTTACTTCGTGTACCTACAAATACACTTTCTCAAAGGAATTATTAAGAAGATAAACTTCAACCTACCTACTGTAGTACCGAACACATACCTGGGATGATTTATCATGTGTTCCAATCTTATAAGTGTGAGCTTTCCTCATTGAATTCAACCCCTAATGTAATATTAGAGGGGAATTGAGTGTCTCACCATTATAGATTTATAAGGACTTTAATCCCATCCCAATGGCAGACTTGTGCACTAAGTCTCTTGCCAAACCCTTGGTCAGATGATCCGCCAAATTTTGTTGTGATCTAACAAACTCAACAGAGATTACACCATTCATGATTAACTCTCTAATCATACTATGTCTAACACCCAAGTGTCTAGACTTGCCATTATACACTTGGCTATAAGCCTTAGCCAAAGTGGCTGCACTATCACAATGGATAAAAATAGGTGCAATCAGCTTCGACCACAATGGAATCTCATAAACAAGATTCTTTAACCATTCTGCCTCTTTACCGGCAGCGGCTAAAGCCACAAACTCAGATTCCATCGTTGAGTTTGTAATACAACTTTGCTTCTTTGATGCCCAAGAGATAGCACCACCTCCAAGCAAA
Organism: Silybum marianum; assembly: GCA_036898165.1. Classification (NCBI taxonomy): domain Eukaryota; kingdom Viridiplantae; phylum Streptophyta; class Magnoliopsida; order Asterales; family Asteraceae; genus Silybum; species Silybum marianum. The sequence goes on along the minus strand of CM072530.1, from coordinate 40,514,671 downwards.
AATACCCAACCACTCGTCGAAGAGTGATCCTCCATGTTAGATATCCAACTTGCATCCGAGTATCCTTCTAACACCAAAGTATATCCCAAATAACTCAAACCATAATCCATGGTACCCTTGAGATATTTAAATACTCTTTGAATAGCTTGCCAATGTTGAGTGTTCGGATTACTAGTATACCGACTCAACCGTCCTACTGCATAAGCTATATCCGGCCTGGTACTTGTCATGGCATATATCAAGCTACCAATAGCCTTAGAGTATTCTAGTTGTGAAATAGAAGTGCCCGTATTTGGCATTAATTTCACGCTAGGATCCATAGGAGTGCTCACGGGAGAACAATCACTATAATTGAACTTTTTGAGAATTTTCTCAATATAGTGTGACTGTGTCATAACAATCCCTTTGTTAACCCGCTTAATTCTAATACCAAGAATTACATCAGCCTCCCCCATATCTTTCATGGAAAAATTAGATGATAACAAATTTTTAGTTTCATCTACCTGATTTTGATCAGTTCCAAAAATTAGCATGTCATCCACATACAAACAGATGATAACACCCGCACCTTAGCATGAAATCTGCTATAAACACATTTATCACTTTGGTTTAGAGAAAACCCACATTATAAAATAACCTCATCAAACTTTTGATGCCATTGTTTAGGTGCTTGTTTCAGCCCATACAAGGATTTTACAAGTTTACACACCTTATGCTCATTACCGGGCATAGCGAAACCTTCCGGTTGTTTCATGTAAACTTCTTCATGAAGATCACCATTCAAGAAGGCTGTTTTAACATCCATTTGATGGATAACCAGGTTGTGAATTGCAGCCAAGGCAACCAACAACCTAATAGTTGAAATACGAGCTACCGGAGCATACGTATCAAAATAGTCAATACCGGGTTTTTGTCGAAACCCTTGAATGACTAGCCGGGCTTTGAATTTATCAATTGTCCCATCAACTTTCATCTTCTTTTTGAAGATCCATTTGCATCCAAGTGGTTTAGAACCTAGAGGCAAATCAGATAACACCCAAGTGTTATTCTCAAGAATCGATGATATTTCGTCATCAATTGCTTCTTTCCAAAAGGAAACATCTCGAGACTCCATTGCTTCTTTGAAGCTCTTTGGGTCATCTTCAATACTGTAACAATAAGAGTATTGAAGCCCAAGTTCATCTCTCGAACCTTCAACCAAATATAGTTGAAAATCATCACCGAAATTTTTGGCGATTCGGCCTCTTTTGCTTCTATGGACCTGCTGCGTTTCTGGAGTTGAAACGCCATCCATACTTTCTGGATTTTGCACTTCATTAGTGCTAGGAATCAGATCGTTAGGCCTTTGGATAGATGAAAAACGCATCTCATCGAAAATCGCATCCCGCGACTCGATAACGGTATTTTTCGATACCAAATCACTAGATTCTATTACGTAGAACCTATATGCATTGGAATTTGTTGCATAGCCAATGAATATACAATCAATTCCACGTTCACCCAAAGTTTTTCTTTTGGGTTCGGGTAGCTTCACAACTGCCCGACAACCCCAAATTCGAAAATAACTCAAATTCGGAGTTTTCTTGAACCAAAGTTCATATGGGGTTGTTTTGTTCCGTTTGTTAGGAACTCTATTCAAAACATAACAGGCCGTTAACATAGCCTCTCCCCAAAATCCCTCACTCAATCCCGAGTATGAGAGCATCGAGTTTACCATTTCTTTTAAAACTCGATTTTTCCGTTCGGAAACCCCATTTTGTTGAGGTGTGTACGGAGCCGTAGTCTCATGGATTACACCAACTGATTTGAAGTATTGAGGGTCCATATATTCCCCTCCCCGATCAGTTCGGAGACGTTTAACTGAACCACCCAATTGTAGTTCAACTTCGGTTTTGTATATTTTGAATTTTTCCAAAGCTTCATCTTTGGCATGTAACAAGTACACATAACAAAACCGAGTGTTGTCATCAATAAATGTGACAACATACTTCTTATTACCCAACGGAGGAGTAGAATGAAGGTCACATAAATCACTACGTATAAGTTCCAAAACAGCCGACTTTCTTTCGACAGTCAGAAAGGGCTGTTTTGTGACTTTCGTAAGCATACATGTTTCACATGTTTCCGTATGAATATCAAAGGCTGGAATAATTCTCAATATAATCCGGTGATCGATTAACCCTTGTTTGCCTACACGGTTCCAACGATCGTTGTGCTAGTTGGGACGATTCCCCCAACAATCGAATTGATATTTCGACCCTATGCCCGGGTTACACGAAATTCAATATGGGCACTTTCGTTCTTAGGCACAAAAATGAGAGCAATTTTCTGGAGAGTATATGGGAGTATTGTTCACAAAACCGTGTACAAACCGTCTACAAAAACGTCTACAAAAACGTGTCTAAATCCATGAGTATAGATTCTGATTTATACTCAAAATTGTAACTGAAATTATTAATCATGGCTGGCTGAAATTCAGGAGTAATGGAGGTTACAAATTTCTTGTAACTCCTCAATAACTGCACATTTAATGTGCAGTAACCGTTTCAGAAAACTGACCATCTAGAGCTTCTGGTCTTAGTCCAGAAAATGAACCTCTGACTTTCAAGCTGACTTTTCAAGCTGACTTTTCAAGCTCACTTGTCAAGCTCACTTGTCAAGCTCACTTATTCAAGCTCACTTATTTACTACAAGTCCTATAACAGCACGACCGGGTTCATACTCGTCTTATAACAAGCGTGCACTCCGCACCACCTTACTTGAATTAGGTCACAGTATAAAAGCCATATAGACATCATGTTATTTCCAATCACATAAATGGACCGGTGACACTAAAATCACCAACACAACTCACACACATCCACCTAATATGGATTGAAGTTCAATAGTAAATGAGTATTTGGCATATAATAAATCATACAAATCAGAGAATAAGAAGACTGATGTCTATAACCGAACACGAAAATATCTACACTTTGGGTAGATGTCTTTTACTGAATATAAAAAGTATATTTTTGTAGATGTCTATCCCCTTGAGTTAGTAAATATTTTTTTAATGGAGTTAATCAAAAGAACAAAAAATTGAAACGAATCGTAAACTACAATGATCACCGGTGTAATAATGAGGTTCACGGTTAAAACTGAAAATTTCTAAATTACCACAAGGATCGAAGTTGTAGTTTACTCATTATACATAAATACATACATACATACACACATACATACATATAAACGTACATCTTTAGGTTTCAAATAGATGAACTTTTGGATTTCGAATATGGGTATTGAATGAACGATGTACATATATATATATATATATATGTTTCATGTTGCTCTATTGGAGATAAAAGAGTGCTTCATTGGCGAAGATGAAAATTCGTCTATTTTTCATATTAAAAAGAAAAAAGAAAAAGATTAAACAATTAAATAATAAATAAATAATTAGAAAGTTAAAGAAATAGGACAAAACACTCTTCATGTAAGTGATTGTTCAGCGGAGTTATTTAGGGGGAGTTTACCGAACGTTTATCCGGATAAGGGCTTACTAACTCACATTACTTTACCGAATGAGTATGATAAAACCAAAAATCTTACTCGGTAACAGTGAGGCAAGGACCCAGAGTCTTACCCGGTAAATGAGTGCAACAACTTTTTCCACTGTTAGCGCTTTTAGCGCTTAGAGCATCTCCAACAGCTATGCTAAAATAAAGAAAAATGAGATTTTAGCAATTTTTTGCTCTAACAACTATGTTGTCTTATATGCTAAAATAAAAAAAAGATGAGAAAGTTGATAAAATTCTCAAACTTTAGAGAAATATTTAAAACTCTTTGTGTAGGATAGAGAAATAATATTTTATTTTTTCCCACCAATAGAAAATATTGAAATTAAGTATTTAGAAGAGATAAATTATATTTTATTAAATGTTTTAAATATTTTAATAATATAATTAACGAAGAAATTGCTAAATAGAGTAGTTGTCGGAGTTAAATGTAATTTTTTTTTAGAGATTCTCACTTTTGATATTTTATTTTGGAAAACTTATAGAATAGTTGTTGAATATACTCTTACTAGGAAAATTGTTGCGACCCGATAAGTAATTATTGATATTAAATTTTACCGCTCAATGCTTATCAGGTAAGTGTTTGGTAAACGACGGGTGTTCACGGTGCGGTTTGGTGCCAAAGTACAAACCACATCGCATAAACTTCCAGCGACATCAAACTTTGAATACGGTATGATGCGGTTTATGCGATTTGTACCTATCGTCTTTTATGTCAACAATTCAAAAATTATAAGTTTAAAAATACATTATAGAATCAACAGTAAAGTGATCATAACCCCAAAAAAATGTTTTAACACATCCGATTTATCAATATATATATATATATATATATATTTCATAATTAAAAATAGTGTAAAGTAGTAAAAAATAAACTTCAAACTAAATTGGACGTGTAAGTTATGACGTGTCCAACTAATTACTAATATTGTCAATTGTTATATAGGATTAAATTCAAAGTCCAAAACATAAAGTCTAAAAATATTACATAAATAATAAATTATATATATATATAAATATATTATAATAAAATTTAAAAATGTATAAAATATGCTGTGTAGTTTGAACTATGGTTTGATAACTTAAAACTGCAAGTCGCACCGCATAGTACGGTTTAGTAAAATTGCAAACTGTAAACCGCATCGCAAAAAATTCTAAACCATACTTTGGCATTGTTTGGCAAAAATAAGACAGTTTATAAGTCATCTTATGAGCTCATTTATTTTCTAAATACATGTTTGACAAATTAGCTTATGACTTATAAGATAACTTATAAGATAACTTATAAGCTAACTTATCGAAAAGTTAACTTGAGTAACTTATTGAACTTTTTATCATTTTCTTATGATTATACCGCTGATTAATCTCAACCATTACTAATTAGTATTATTTTCAATTTTATTAATTAATTCTATTTACAATTATGAGTGAATATTATTTTTATTTTATTAATTAATTTTAATTAATTATTAATTATTATTTCATTTTAATTTTAATTTTAAATCATTCAGTAATATTAATTAATTATTATTTAAAATTATTATTATATTTTCTGAAAAACTATTAATTAATTAGAATGGTTAGTTATTCATATATTATATCATAATCAATTTATTTTATTTAAATAAACATAGTATTTTAATTATATTATTAAATGATTAATATTTAAAGATATCTTTTTAGTCATTTTAGATGTTTGTCAACTAGTTTTTGTCAAACATGATTTCTTAATCAACTAGTTTATCAGTTATTAGTTACATTATCAGTCATAAGCTATTTTATTAATTAGTTTGTCAAACATAATATTCATAATGCTATATATAACAGTATATATAATTTGACCGGATGGATGAACACCCTCGAAAAAACGCAACAAATTCCAAATCAATAAATGAAAATCGTAACTAATGAAGACAAAAAGATGAAAATCAAAATTTGGAACAAACTAGAGAAACTAATTTAAAATTAGTTTTTTATAAATAAATTACAAAACTATCATTTCCAAAAAGAAAAAAAAAGATTTTGTCGTAAAGTGGGCCAATGCTTGCACAGTTATCTCATTGATCCCTCTTTCGACGTCTCCAACGGTTCTGCGTTATCTTCTCCACCTTCCATCTTCTATATATAATCTTCAATATCTCCTTCCCCCCCATCACTGAGATCTCCAATTTTCCGATTTCTTTGCCACCAAATCCATCCTAATTTTTTGTTTTTCGTCTCCAATTGGATTCTATTTTGATTTCGTATAACCAATTAGAAAAATGGAATTGAAGAACATGCTAATTGTTGCTCGTAGCGGCCGACAATTGCAGCGTTACAACAAGGGTCGTCGCCAAATCGTTGGGTCAGTCTCTTCATTCTGTAATTCTTGATTGAATTCATTTTGGGTTTTTGTTTTTTTCGATCGAAATTGGGGATTAATTTGAAATGGGTCCTTCTTAATTTTTCCAATTTTGAATTGGGTTTCGGTGAAATTGGATGCCATTGTTCATCGGATTTGACTCAATGAGTGAAGAAAATCATCAACTAATTCCAATTTCTCATAGAAATTGGTGGATTATTTCTAATACTTTTTCTATTCTTTCATTTCAGATGTATTCCTTACAGAATAAAAAGTAATAAGGCATCAGGGAAGAATTTAGAAGATAGATTAGAAGTTCTTGTGATTAGTGCACAAAGGAAAGGGAAAGGGATGTTGTTCCCAAAGGTAAATATGCTCAATTTCAGTTTTCATTTGTTCATTTTTCATGAATTCAATTGATTGTGTATACGATTCTAAAATCATGAATGTATGAAGTGGCATTTGGGATTTTCATGTGTTTTTGGTGGACGTCCGTTGACTTTTTCAAAGACAAAAAAAAGTAATCTTGAATGACGACTAGCGCCCGTTTGTTTGTTGTTTGTTTACCTCTTAACGGTACCGTTAAGAGGCAGCCTTTGAATCGTTAAGAGATGAACCCTGTTTGGCGACCAAAAAATAAGTTTGTCTTTTAGTAATTCCAAAAAGCTATGAATCATTTTGTATGCCGAACCTCCTTTAACCATTCAGAGCTCTGATTTCATTTTGAATAATTACCAAACAATTATATTTTATTTTGTACTACATCATTAAAGCATCTTAATCATTCTGACTAATTAAATATTCTGTACCAAACTATTCAGCAACTGTCAAACAGCCCCTAACACATGGTTTAATGTCATCAGGGAGGTTGGGAATCCGATGAATCGATTAAGGATGCCGCTCTACGAGAATCTGTAGAGGAAGCTGGGGTTCACGGAACCGTTGAGGTTCGTTGTAGCATATAATCTTGGATAATTTGTTGAAAACTTTTTGAAGAAATACAAGTCAAATAGCATTTAACCCATGATTATCAATGCAAGAATCGCTCGTTTTACATTTTTTTCGTTGAAATTTAGAGCGATTTACATGTTTTTGTTGATGATTTTCTTGAAAAGTTGTTCGAAAAATTGCTGATTTTGCGTGTTTTTGTTGACCATTTACAGCGGATATTGGGTACATGGCTCTTCAAGAACAAAGGAAACGATAAATATTATGAAGGGTACATGTTCCCTTTACTTGTGAAAGAGCAACTCGACTTGTGGCCCGAAAAAGACATTCGCCAACGAGTTTGGGTACGTTTTTTAAAGCACAAAAGAATTGGGTTTTGACTTTCGAGTAAAAATCGCAACTTTTTCACGGAGATTTTTGCTCATTATATGTTTTATATCATTGTATAGGTGAGTGTACCAAAAGCTAAAGATGTTTGCCAACAATCTTGGATGAAAGAAGCATTGGATTTGCTCGTAACCCGACTTGAATCATCTCTAACCAAGATCGAGGAGGACAAAATTATTGATCAAAAAAAACCTTTGTGATCGTGAGCTTAATAAAACATAGCCTTACTTGTAAATAGGACACAATTATTGATCAAAAAAGATCTTAACAAGATCAAAACTGTCATATTATGTGGGACCCCTGCTAGATTACTTTTCAAAACAGCCATTAAAAAGAAAAAGAACGTTGAGATACTGTTTCGGTTTATGAAACCGAAGAAACGAAGTAGGAATGTAATTTGGATATCACTAACTTTTGTTTCGACTTTACCTTCTTCGTTATGGTTTCCGCACACATGAATGGAACTTTGATCTTATATTTTTGTGGTGCAACTTGGTTCTTCATCAATGAAAGTTTTGTAAATTTGTTTCATAAAGACCGCATTGTTCTTAATTTCTTGTTTGATTTGAATTATTGTCGACGGGCCTCTTTTGATCCAACCCAACTTGGGGGTATTAGTGTTGAACCGATCACAAACAAAGTTTGCATTTAAGCGTCTAGGGCGTAACTTAACTGGTTTTACTATGATATACTTACAGGAATACTATTTTCGTCTAGATATAAGCATAATTGGTTTCGAGACAATATACTTACAAAAACACTGGTTCCATCTAGATATAAACGAAGTTGATTTCAAAATGATATACTATAGAAATACTATTTCCATAAACATAAAGATTGTTCCTTTGATCTATCTCTCAAGATCATATTATCACCAAGTCATCAATGATAGTTACTTCTTGTCTTCGGCATAAATTTCCACATAAATAATTGCTCAAATTGTATTAAAAAATGTATATATGATACAATATGTTTATCTTTCATTTGTCGCGTGTAACAAGTGCATTTTAAAAGTATCATCTGATTGGTGATAACAGTGGGTATGCATGCCAATGTCCACACACTTCGATCAAGATCATGGGACCCTCAAATTAATAGTTAAACATACCTCCAATAACTCTAAGCGAATTTGAATAGTGTGATCTAGGTATCCAACCAAAACGAACCTTTAGAGATGCCTTTCAGCCATTTTGCAAAGAGCCAAAGTTACCACTTGCTCTTAGTTATCTTATTAAGTTGACTAGGATTTGATATCTACATATACATGCATAAACAAATATTTATAAGTCGAGAGTTATCGTAAAAACAAATTTTGCACCCCTTAGGATAGATGAACGGTTTGCATACTACCTACCCCCAGTCCCTTACCATACACTAGTGGGATGCAACCATAAACAAATATTCGTAATCAATATTTTTTAAAAGGAAAATTGAACTAAAATAGAATTGAACTTACAATTGTAGTAAAACTTTTAACTTAATGGACCGGGTAAGCAAACTTCTATCTATTAAATAGAAAAGTAAACAAAGATTGTTCTATTTTGGTTCTCTAAAATGAGAAAATTTGAAAGTCGACCATTCAAAATAGTAACCAAACAAAGTTAATTCAATTTTCATGTAATTCGTCTTTCTTTAAAAAAGCTTCGTACTTTTTTCATATCAAAATAACAATACCTTATATACCGTGCACAAAAATTGCATAACAAATTGTATTGTTGAGTATAATGTAATATAACATATAACACAAACAACATTTTTATGTACATCAAAAGCATTTAGCTCATGAATTTTTTTGATTTATTTTGGTCAATAATTACAATTTTAAAACATTTGTTTCTGCAAAATAAATCTGAAATGACTAATTAGTCTTATATATGACATATCGATAAACATTTTAGTTATAACGAACCTGATTGTCAACATGAACCTAATTTCTAAATTTGTATATGAATATCGTTTGCTTGTTTCGGGGAAATTTTATCTCAAATCAAAAACAACTTAATTAAAGTCGGTCAAATACGTGGTGGTTTTAAAGAGATAAAGTGGAATAACGTTTGTGCAGGGATCTCTTATATTTCATTCGAGATTAGGATTTTTTATTTCTTGTGATCCAATTTTGAAAGAAAATGGATCAGATTAGACTGATGTCATGGTTAAATAGGTAATATATTAAATGACTATGAGTTTTAAATAATGACAACCAATTTTAAAAATCTATAAGAAGAAAGATTGATTTTACAAAAAAGTTTTAATCACGTAGGATATACCAAATTAGTTGTCATTAGTTATATGTAATTAAAGGAAAAAATAATAATTGATTTTGTTTGGACTTCTAAACTTTTTGCAAAACATCCAACATTTTCTTATGATTTTCAGGTTCCATGCCCAAATTATAAATTAAATGAAATTTCGATATTATTTGTATTTAATTTTTTAAAAGTTCCTCAAAATATGTACTTTCTTAGATTATTAAAAAGAATAATAGATATTTATATAGTTCTTTCAAAAAAAAAAATTAATAGATATTTATTTTAATAATAACTTATAATCATCTTCACTCTATTAAAATAATTAACAAGTGTTATTAACGGTTAATTCAATCCGTCTGAAAAGTTATATATTTTGACTAATTATCCAATAGCTTAAGCTTTATATTAACAATTGAAAATATCAAGAACAATAAGAATTAAGAATAGAATTGGTCATCCTCATGTTAGAGTTGTCATGAAAGCACCATACATGACTCTCAATTCTCTCTCTAGTTAGCTCTCTTTAACATTCTACATTGAGTCTAGACTTATACAAATGAAAACAATAGGAAGCTATTTATATAAGGTCAAACATACTAAAGTTAACATGATGACTTCACACAACATTCAATATGAATAGGACATTTTAGTCCTAACAATAACAATTTTGTTGGCTATATTTATTTATCGGGAAGGTATTGAGATCGGTAACCTAAGAAGATTGTATCTCAAGATCAATTTCCTAAGAAGATTGGTAACCTAAGAAGATTTTAATTTGGACTAGTTTGTGTGCATCTTTACTGATTGCATAGGCACCTGAAGTCAACAATCATGCCCCCTTTCAAGGACATATTTGTAAAAAATAACATTTGCCATTTTCTTTATCTCGTGTTCAAGAGCATGATTATTCTTTCTTTTCCTTTCTTTTACTTCACTTTCAAGAACACAAATAAAAAAATATATTCTCATTTCCTTTGTTTTCTCTTCCATATTTTTTTCCGAAACCCCAAATTTCGAGAACACATCACAAGGGAACTCAAACTGATGATCACTGGATAACAAACACAACATTTTACCGATTGAGCTACTCCTAAGATTGACGATTATACATCATTACATTGTATATATATATATATATATATATATATTGTTTTTATGAAAATGCAAAAAAGACAAAATATATTTTACAAATGATTAAAATATAAGTGAAAAAAGAATCTTCCTACCTAACCCCTCCGTTTTTAAAACATTCTTTCTATTCATATTTTTTGAAAAGTATTTTTAAAAGAGAGTTCTATAGTTTCATAAAAGTGTCTATTTAATCATTTGATTTCTTTTTGTAAAAATATATGTTAAAAAATACGTTGAATTTTAACTACGTACATTAGATATTAAAATAAGATATTTTCAGACTACATAATCTTAAATGAAGATTTTAAAAAATGGTTTCTTAAAAATAAAAATCAAATTAAAGTATATTGAATTTCATGCATTTCATTCTTTCAAAACAACTTATTCTTTCTTTTCAATCCGTTACGTTCCATAGTCATAAACCATCGTCTCGTATACCGATATCATATTTTGTTTTTAGATCAAGATCAATAATGTTAATAATTCATAACGATATCAGTTGTTTTATGACCTTTATTTTTTGGGTAGACGTTTAGAGGAATTTTTTGTCAATTTTTTTAATTATAACCCTTATTAATGTTAATTATTTTTTATTCTGTTAATTATAAATAATAATTAACTATTAATAAATAAAAATAAAAATAAAAATAAAAATAAAAATAAAATTAAAATTAAAATTAAAAATGAATATAAAAATAAAAATATTAATTAATTACTAATATTAACATTAATTATATTAGTTGAAAATTATTAATTAATTTTATTTATAACTAATAATATTTAATAAATATTTAGAATTATTACTAATTATATAAATTATTTTTATATTATTATTCAATATATTTATTTATTAAAATACAAACATAATAATCTAATAATGTTTATATAAGTTATATAAAAATTAAAGTTTTACTTATTTTGTTTTATAGACGATAAAATTGTGTTGAATTATTTTAATAAAATATTTAATTTAGTTATTAGTTATAGTTTTTGGAAAAGTACTATGTGATGTTTACAAATATTATTTTTGTTCATATTATATGCAATGGTTATTAAAAATAATAAATAAATTTAGATTTTTATTAAAATTTATTTTAACAAATCTAAATTTTATAATATATATATATATACATATATATAATAATTAATATAAAATTCATTTAATTAACATATTATATTATTTCAATTTTATTTTACTATCTTGCTTGTATTAATATATTATGTTCTAATTATATTATAAAATATTGTAATTGAATAATTTTTTAAAATATATTTTAAGTCATTTTAATTGTTTATTAACTAGTTTTTGTCAGACATAATTATTAATCAATAAATTTATTGGCTATCAGTTAACTTATCAATTATCACCTAACTTATAACTTAGTTTGTCAAACATAATCCCAAATACATTATTCAATTCGAATTAAGTGAGGGGTTTTTGAAAAATTGTATATAAAATAAAAGAGAAGTAATAAATTTGTGGTTGGTTGGTATAATATTATTGGTAGAAACACAATGATTGAAAACAAGAGAAATATAAGAGTGTGAAGTCTACATTAAAAAGAGACGGCCCTGGAAACAAATCAGTGGAGGGTATTCCATATTGACTTGGTAATATTATTATCATAATAAGTCTCTTCATGATTAAGGGTAATATGGTCTTTTCAAATTTAAAATATGAATAGAAATTATAAAAAATATAGAAGAAGACATAATTAATGTGAAGAATGGAGAGATCAACTTCCAATACTAGATCAAAGCATCTTCATTGACTAGCTCATGGGAGGGACGAGGGTTGAAACCGACAAACATATAATAAATTATAAAAACTATATATGTATGTATGTGCATGCATGTATGTTTCTCATATCTATGTGCATGCATGTATGTAGATTTGCATAAATCGTCCTATTGGGTCCGGTCCTTCATGCCAAAAAAGAGATCGGTCCAATTTTTGGTCTGAAAACTAGGACCGATTTAATGTTCATCAGTCCTAAACGACTTAGACTAAGCTCAATTTCGTTCTTTTGTTTACTAAAAAAACCCTATCGACTTCATCTTACCTGTCAAATATTGTTTTGATGTTATCTAATGCAACTTCACAATATCCTCATTCGAGCTCTGGTAACCATATTAGTTCAACATACAACATATCCTCATTGCAATTTTTGTAACTTTTATAAGGAAAATCAGTAGGATGGTATTAGCATTGATCTACAACTATTAACGTTTATCCGACTCTTTAAGCCCAGAGCTAGCTAGGCAACGCTTGAGGGTCCATAAAGGCAACGACATAAGTGGGAATGAGACTACGCTAATGACTTTAACAATTAAGAGGTTGACGACAACTTGAACCAGTCAAGACGGAGGTCTGCTCCTACGATCCTACCCAACTAACTCTATGAGATTTTGAGGATCGAAAAAACGGCTACGTGGAAAGTTCCAAGTATAAAAGGGAAAAAGCGAGATCGGATTTACACACTTAATTCTCACATCCAAGCTACTTATTTATTTTATTGTTCCTGATTTGGAACATTAAGCTCGAATTGACGACTTCATTGCAGGACGTTATTTGACGTCAATTCATTACTACTAATGGATGGTGATCTAACTTCACCCACAATTTTTACCCATTTCGGGCCCGGGGGGGGGGGGGGTCCTTGTCACCAATAGTATCATACTATTTACATTAATTTGGCAACTTATTTTTTCATTAGAAATAGATAGTTTTATGATATCTTAATTATCTAATCTTTGGTATTTAAATAGAAAATGATCAAGAAGCAAATTTCGGCCAAAGAAGCTTGGTGCCATTCGAGGGATAGCAGTCTCTGTAAGAACTTTGGGGACTTGCTAATCAACCCTCCTTGTAAGAACTTTGTGTCAATCGAGTTATTCATTGGCCTAGTTCCTGTTTTCATCAGTAATTCGCAGTAGCCGTGAACTTGAAAAGCAAACTAGTGACTTGTATTATATAGTCAAAAAGTCGCGTGAGATCGTAGGTGTTAGTGTATATGCCAAAATGCCAATCATCGGATGATTGTGTTTGGACATTGTGTCGTGATAATTAACGAAATTCGTTGCCCAATTATTATATTTATGTATTATCGTATGTTACATCTAAACGTAATAATAACCTTTGAATACATGTTCTAAAATGTTCTTAGTCAAATATTAATTTAGGTTCAGGTTAAATTAATGTGGTACGACTAGTATATGTAGGGATTCATATGGAGGGTATAAAATCCATATATGGGTAAAGGATGATATCTTGTGTATTAAACATGACTCTCTATGAGAACTTTTTATTACATGTCATATGAGTGTCATGGATGTTTCTCATGTGGCCATCATACATATAGTCACTTAACTTAAGATCATAGAGTTTGATCTATGTAAATGGTGTGTTTTGATAACTGATTCTAATCATTCTGTAACTGGGTGACATAATGGTTGTTGGGTTTCTCAAGTATCACTTAGTAGTATTAGCATGTATGAAGAGGGATATCCATGGGGCCATCGATTGAATAGTACTGAGGAAGTGCATGTATGTTGAGATAGTGACTATATGATATTGATATATGTCTTATCAGTATATCCCAAAATCGAGAAACTAAAGATCAGACGAGGATGACACTTCCATGCCTCGTGTTATTTTGGATATCGAGAACGAAGGGACATAAATGTGTACAATGATAATGATCACACAGTTTGCTGATTAGCTGATTTACCAAACTTTATCATTTAGGATATGATGTTCTATTGTTAGATGTTGCTATTCGTTTATAATTATAAATATGATTTATAATTATTACCAATGTGGTAAAGTCTTAATGGGTCACACACATAAAATATATATCTGAAAAAGAAGAATATACAATTAAATGATTTAATTATTATATCAAAGATTACGATATTTAATCTAATTATATATACTGTGCAACAACCAAAATTTCTTTGGTTATGTTTTAGAATTTGGATTTATGTTTTGGCCTTGTTATAATATAAGGAGTTTAAACTGTGATGAGGTTGTTTGCCAAAATTTATGCAATTCAAACGTTGGAGAATGGAACGAAAAAGGTTGAAATCTAGATCGCGTTAGTCACCGGAGAAGCTGGTCGAGGAAACAGGGTGTCCCTTAACTGGGCACGGTACCTTGTTCACAGAAGAAGTCGCGCGGGGACATTAGGTCGTGTGAGTATGTAGCGTGAGTGACCAAGACCATGACCCTAGGTTGCGGTCGTGGGAGTGGCCCTAGTCCAATTTAAATGTGCTTTTATGTCTTTTTAACCATTTTCTTAACTCGCTATTTCTACATTTATGTGGTTGGGAGATACTAGGTCGGATTTTGAGCATTTAAGAGCATCTAACCTCAAGATTCAAGTTTTTGAACCAGTGATTTAGGATCTCCTCCTCTTCATCATCATTTTGCTTGGTTTCTAGGTATTCATGAAAACCTAATATTGTGAGTTCAACCTACCATTTTCTAACCTTTTATACAAGTCAAAATGTTACATCTTAATCTCCTAAATATCTCTTTGATGTGTTTAGCATATTTATGGGTTTTGAACCATGTTGGATATTTTAGGAGATTTGGGTTTTTTTTCCCTTTTTATAAAGTAAAGGTAGTTTTTTCCCTTTTTACAAGGTAAAGGTTTGCCTCTATTAAACATGTTATAGAAGTGTATTTTTGTTATAAATGTAACACTTTAGAACATAAATCTCATAATTGGGATTTATGTTTTGTTCATACCCCTAGCATGATTTTATTGAAAGATTTTCATATAAGATGTAAATTAAGGAAGGTTTTAACACCTATGGGAAAACATCATTTTTATGAACCCTTGGAAAATATGATGGTTTTGATATTTAGTTTGGGGAAAGATAGTGGTTCATTTGAAGTTATGATGCTTTGGACATTTGTGATCGATCTTCTATTTAATGGTTTGGTGAGGGCATCTTATATGATGAAAACTATGTATTGATTATAGTTGGTCTCTTAGTTGATGAGCCAAGTATTAGACTATAATGTAATGAACCCATAGACATAAGAATCAGTTTATGAGTTATGATTAGGAGTGAGTAAAGACGTGTATACGGACAAAATTCACGGAACTAGAACCGCTGTCATTGGGATTGGGTACCCGGTGTCTAAATATTTGTTTCTCAACTCTATCATTTGGTACAATAAAAAAATTATTTTAAATCTATTACAAAATATAAAGTACCAACTTAAAGACATAAATACAACAAACAGAGAAAATTAATATGATAAAAACCTAGAACTAAAAACTAATATTTATATAAATAAATTAGAAATACTTGAGTCTCGACAACAACAAAACAGCTTCTAAAGTACTTCGCGTCAACATATTTAAATATAACAAATATAACAAATATTTTTTATTAAAAAAATAGCGGGTACCCGTCAGTTCGAATCTGGGTACCCGGTCCTAGTGGTTAACGGTTTCAAAACTGGGTATCCGACGCCTAATCGGTTCTATATTTTGGGAACTAGAATCGGAACCAATTACATCGGTTCCGATTCCGAAACAAGCAGTTCCGGAGCGGTTCCAGTTCTAAAAACGAGTACCCAGTTCTGATGCTCACCCTAGTCACAATGGGATGATTAATTTCGTAACATAGCTAGAGATGGATATTTATTCTTGTAACATAGCTATATGCTAGGTCTAAGTATATTGTATCCGAGATTACAATATAGAAGACGAGAAAGTCAAAGTTTGAAGCCAACAAAGTCAACATGAACTTATTTTGTAGTTTACTCGTTGTATACGAATTTAGGCTTGTTAGATTCGTTTTTGTTAGAGGATTAATCGATTGTAATCAGTTTGAGGTTTGAAATAGATTAGATTAGGATTTAGATCAAATTCGTGATTTTTGGGTTTTGGTGAAAAGTTACCGTTTGATTCAAGAATTGGATTTCTAGTGCGATTTTGAGGTTTAGACAAGAATTAAAGTTGCTCGGAAAGTGATTTCGAGCAACCCTAGAAAATTTCAGCTCAATCGGATGTGTTTTGGGGTTGATTCGAGGATTTTTTGGGGTTTTGTTCGAAGTTTGACGAAGTTACCGTCCATCTTCATCAGCCTCACACAAGGCTGTGTTCATAGCCATCGCGTAAGGCTGTGTTCATAACCCTCGGACAAAAAGGTGTTCATAACCCTCAGATAAAGAAGGGAGTGAATAGCAAACCCTCTCACAAAGCTTGTGCAAAGATATCCAAGCCTCGCACGTTCCATCCGAGCCTCGCATGAATTTTGATCCGAACCCTCGCATATCCAACTTTCGCACATTTCATCCGAGTTTCGCACGAGCCTAACCCTCAGATATTAAGATTAAAAAATGTTTGGAAATTTCCAAATTTGCCTTTTGAAGACCTTTTGGGTTAAATTTCACACTTTATCTTCAAAAATAGCTTTCAAATTTGGAAAAAAATTCTCGGGGTTTGACTTTACGATTGACTTTTTTCCAAGAGTTGACTTTGACTTTTCAAAACTGATTTTTCCACACTTGTTTTATAGTCAAAGTAATTCAAATCTTCTGCAAGTCATTTTATTAACGATCATTCGTATCTTATAACGATGTCTACTACTGATTTGAATTCTTAGGTGTCTTCTCTACAAGCACAAGTTGCAAGCTAAAAGAAAGAGATTTATAATCTCAAAATCGAATGTATTGAAAATGATGAGCTGATTGCTTATTTTAGACAAGATTGCATCGAAAAGAAGGCAGTGCAAGCACAACTCGACGAGCTTTAGAAAGATCGTTTTAATAGAGGTTATTATGAAGATTAGAAAGAGAGGAACATTGAGCTGATAAAGAAAAATCTTGCTCTTGAGAGCAAGCTTAGAGATTTTCAACTTTAGGAAACGATTTCTGGATACCGCATTGAAGCTGAAGAAGAAAAACAATCTGATTTTTAAAAGAGCCGTTTGAGAAAGAAAATCAGATGCTTACGGATGAGAAACTCAAATCGGAGACTCAAAAGAATAATTTTGAAAGCAAGCTCAAGTCTTGTGAGTTGACAATTGCTAAACTTTCAAAGCAATATCTTTTTTGAACAAGTTGTCGTTATGGAAATAAGTAAGTTTGACGAAGAGAGAAAAGAGGCCAAGAAGAAAAGTTTAGAGCTTACCAAGCAAAAATCTGATCTTCAGCATAAATTAGAAAAACAACAGAAGGATTTTGCGAACGAAAGAAGATTGATTGAGAAGAAAAATGTTGCTTTGGTCAAAGACTTACCTGAGAAGAAAAGGTGGTTGGAGATTAACTTAGAGAATGAGAAGAGTAACTTCGATGCTGAAAGACATTCTAGAATCAAATTACTACTTTCTCAAAGAAGATTTTTGAACTAGAAAAGGAGTTGAAGATGACAAAGCAGCATCAAAAAAGGTTAATGACGTTGGAATTGATGAGGTTGCTGAAAGATAAAAAGAGTCTGAGATAGAAAAGGAGTTCAAGAAAAAGAAAGAATTTCAGAAGAAAATTGCTGAGCTTTCAAGTCAATTATTTGAACTTCAGACACATATTATGAATGAGCAAAATACGAAGTCTAAAATATAGAAGAAGCTTGATTTGCTTGTTGAGGAACAAAATGTTTTGTCTACAAAAGTGAAAGAGCTTTAAGAGATTAACTTCAAGGTGGAATTATCTGACAGAGCTAGTGCCGATACTATTGCTCAGTCCTCGTATGATGATTCTGTTGATTCTGAGTGCGCATACAAGACAACTTCAAGTTCCATTTACAAGAAGATTCCTTCAACAAAGTTTTGAAAATCAAATGACTTTTCACAAGATCATATTCCTACTTCTAATCTTTTCTGTAATTATTTTGTTTCTAGTTCAAATACTAACCATTCCAAGCAGGTTAAGATGGTTTGGAGAAAGAAATAAACTGCAGATGAGCACACTAAAAACAAGTCATATCAATCTCCTGCAGTTGATGCAAAGTCATTTGCTTCCAGGACTGATCTTCCATACTTTGTTAGATCAATCAATGAGTTGATCAGGCTGAGCCAAAACAAGATATGTTGTTCAACATGTGTAACAGACGACTTTGTGAATCAAAGGTATGTAAATAGTTGGCATGGTACGCATTCCATTCCTGAATCCCCAGTGATAAGATCTACTGCTAGACATCTACTAGAAATAGATGGTTCGGATCTTACAGTATATCTCAGAACAAAGCTAACATGAAAGGACCCATAAAGGTATGGGTACCAAAATCTACTTAATCTGTTTTGCAGGTTGTCATATGTCGTGTTGAATTCCGATTATTCAAACACATGAACAAACTTGTTAATGGTTTGAGGGGGAGTAAGTATTTCTATTTTTGAGGGGAAACTCTTTTATGCCATATAACCGTGTTAGAAACATTATATTTCACAAATCCGTGGTAGTTCAATCCGAGAAATTTACTTGTGTTCATTTCTTTCCGATTGAAAATCTATTCTTGGATTACTACGAGTAATTTTTTTATCTTGAAAAAGTTATTTCCACGTCTTATAATTTGTTGCATATTCGGTGGAAATACACTCGTCTGACATTTATTTGTTTTCAATTTTGTCTTTAATTCATTTCAATGATTCTATTCTTATGGAAATAATAATTGTGACTTGTTCTTCACAATTAATCTCAATAATCATTGAATACTCATTTCATTAAACAGTGTGCTTACTGAGTCAACCTGTTTAGCGTTTGTATTTGTTCATTGACATTCCTAAACAAATATCAGTTCAGAACATGTGTTTCAATTATCTTCTAAATACCTCTGTTCAGAATGTGTACTTTACTTGTTTGACTTCTAAACAATTCAGTTTAGAACTCGAAGTTAAACATTTTTACTCCTAACATTATCAACATTTCAGCATAGAATATATTTTTGCATGTGTGATAGGAGTTTTAGAGTCTCTATGGTCAATCTAGATCCGGAAGGACCTACCCAAGAAATATACCCAAGGCTAGTCACCAGTAAGGAGTCTAGATGCTAGTTGAGTTTCTTGATCATTTGGATGATCTTGAAAAAGGGTGTGTTGAGATAAAATGTAAATGAGAGGGAATTTGAAGGGGTATAGTCTCAAGCTGAAACAATTATTTCTGGATTTACAATCATTATCAAATGTGATTGAATACGAGACTGAAATGAGGGAGATTTAGTTGAAAAACTTTTGCGAGATGAGTACTAGTGAGCTAAAAGATTATGGTGAGTGTAAGACAGGATCAAAAAAATAAAAAAATCCTCATCAAACCGAGTCAGTACACCGGGTTGCCTCACAATCTATTTATTCTCATTCTTTGAAGATGAATATAGAAAAAGACATGGATCCAGTGTCGACTACTCGTGTCACCCCACCTAGGCACTCAAGTATCTCACAAAAGATATTTGTTTTATATATCACAGAGAATGAGCATATATGCTATCTTTTCTTCACTCGGAAGATTAAGATATTGAAAAAGAAGACACACCTCCGGTCTTCGAACTTCATATTCAATACACATTGTCTGTGAAATGTATTTTCATATTTTGAGCCTTAAAAATAGCATATAATGCTTAATCCTTTCTAAACATTGCACGAGTCTTCGTGATTCCAATGCATATCTTTGTGGTATTGTCGGAACAGTTTGAGAATGGATGTTGATAATTCTAATTCAGTGATAACTGAAAGTCCTATCAGAGATTCATTATTGCCAACTCTGAAGATAGGTCACTCGATCGAATTTAATTTTGATTGTAGTGATAATAGTTGTTAAATATGCTTTTATGTTAGCCGATTACCCATTTGTTCCACCGCCACAATTTATTCAAAAGAGATCTATTTTTAAGGGAGAGCAAATTGTTCTGACTGAGATATCTTTCTGACGGGAGCTAGCTGACGTGGTTTAGTCTTTGATCGTTCATGCTTCTCAAGATTTATCCTAATCATCATGAGGGGGAGAAATTATATATCATAGACACATGCAAACACATGAAGTCGCATGCAAAGAGTTGATCATGAAGTCATATGCAAAAAGATTATTCAAAGACCTAATGCTGATGTTGAGGGGGAGCTGATGGAGCTGACAAGGTTTATCAAGCTATTGAGAAGTTTATGATTGAATATTGATTATTTCATGACATATAGGTGATAAGCTTAATATACGTAGTGTCAAAGCTCCGAGCCTTACTTATTAAAGATTGATTGCTGACTGTTAAAGTTTTTGATAAAAAGTCTTTCGAAATCTCTAAAAGATATATTCAAGCTAAAGATGTTGATATGAAGATTCTGATTTGTATGAAGGAGAGCTTGTTTGTCTTTAGATGCGGTTTGCTTGAATATACAGTGAAAGATTGTTTCTCAGTTGAAGATGTTGTTTGTTTACAACGTTCAATCGTCTTCAAAGAAAGAGTTTGCTAGAGCTGATTTGCCGAATTATTATCTCGAATACAAAGGGGGATATTGTTAGGTCTAAAATATATTGTATCCGAGACTACAATATTGAAGACGTGAAAGTCAAAGCTTGAAGTCAACAAAGTCAACATGAGCTTAGATTGTAGTTTACTCGTTGTATAGAATAGGGGTATAAATACCCTTAGTCAATTGTAATTAGATCTTAGATTTATGATTTTCATATCTTGAATAGATTGAGATTGAGAGAGTTTGTAGAGAGAAACACATTCTATACATAAGATTTGAAGATCCATTGATTGTGTTCTTGATTTTATTATTTAATTACATCGTTATCTGATCTAGATAGGACTATCACTATAGATCGTGGGTGATTGAACTTGATGACCTTGTGATCCGTAATGACTTTAATTCTAATGTATGAGCATAACTAGGTTCATTGGAGGACTCAAACTATAGGTAGTGGGTGGTTGAACCTGATGACCAATTTTCTGTAGTAGGAGCTCTATACATAGATTATTGGCCTACTTTTGTGTTTGCCACAATCAACGGAAATTGGGTCTCCCCCGTCAATGCAAGATGTGTTGTTGACTTTATAGCCTTCATAATACAAAGCTTGGATTAGCAGTTTCTTTAAAGACTTACATAAACTGTTTGATCTCACTAGTCGTTAAGCCAAACTTTTTTTTTCCTTAAAATGACATGTATATTAGGTTCCTTAAATAGCGGGGTAAGCATATTTAAGCTGAGATCGAAGTACTGTTTGAGGCATTAGTCGGGTAGCATTTTGAAGTATCGTTAAGTGATTTATTTTGTATAGAGCCTTTTGATAGTTGTAATAACACCCAAGTGTAATGTATCACTAGAATAATTTAGATTAGAAACTTGTTGTCTACTAATATTTATCCTTTGTATTATTTGGTGTTGTCCTCTTTGTTGGGAAATACTCTACATTTAATGTTAATTCCAAGTTTTTGTAAGTTAGGATATTGTACTATTTTAGGGATATTACATAATCAGATCAAAGCAAGCTTATTTGACAAGCATGGAATAGAAAAAACAAGTAGTGACTTATCAAATTAGATGTATGTAAAAAGGACAAGATGCATTTAGAAGATATGAAATCTTTTAAAAGCATTAACCACTATGTGTGTAAAAAGGACAAGATGCATTTAGAAGATATGAAATCTTTTAAAAGCGTTAACCACTATTCCAGGCATGTTACTTGTAAAAAGTTTTTATTATATAGTCTTCATTGCACTTTTATAAATAGAGACCCATTATGAGACAATGTTAGTGTTGGTTTCAAGAATGATCATCAAATTCAATTCTTTCTCTCCATATTCGACAACCTATTATTTATCTCGTTTAAGTAGTTGGAGACCATATATAATATTCGGCAAGAAAGAGGATCACCTCTTTCGTTTTGGTTGTCAACAAGATTCAAAGCTTTTGCATGGATACCGTGGAAGCAACGAGTTGTGTTCGTTAGTTTTGTTTAAAATACGACATCAACGGGTTGTTGTTAATTTTGTTAAATTTTTTAAACACCCATCTTACTCCATTTTGTATGGATTCTTAGATGAATACAATTATTTTCCGATGAGTATATGGCTCGCATATTCCAACAATACAAGAATATTTCGAGCGATTCAACATGGAAATGATCGCTATAGGGGATCGCGATGATAAGATGATGAACAAAGATATCAAAAGAGGGTAGCAGACGACTCTAATTAGTATAAGGCAGAAGACTTTTTAGACGTAAGAGCCATAACTCAAATGCGGATGGAGGATGATCTTACCATTTGAAAAAAACCCACCACCCACGATAAGAGCAGAAAAATAATGTAAAAGCAGCATGACTCGTGGAAACAAAAACATATGACTGTTGTTTACGTGAAAAATTGCTTAATAAAATCAATTTGAAGGTTTTTTGTGGAGCTTTATCGATTAAAGGTTGTACTCTTTCTAAACTCATGAAATAAATAAAAGCAAATAATTAGTTACGTGGAAAAACCCTTGATGAAAAACCGCGGTTGACAATTGAGGTCGTTGATGCACTAGTGGAAAGTGATGTCAAGCAGGGACGCCATCCTTATATAACACCGGTTGTAAGTATAAACAATTAAACAGAGAGAAATAATTAAAATCAGGTCGCGAGATTGTTGAATGAGCTTCTTTAGAGAATTCTTCTTAGCTAATTCCAATCTTCCCTACTCTTGTCTTCAAACCTTCATTTTATACTTGGCTTCTTGGTAGCGGTTACTGGATGGCTTTATGGAGATGGTAAATGTAGTCGGTTATAGCCGTCGTCGTTAATGATAACGGTCCTGCATTAAAACATAATAAAAAAACAGAATATTAGTTGTCAATTTAAGTTGAGTCGAGATATTTTCTCAACTGTTGTTAGCTTGGTGCGATGGCCTATACTAATGTTCTTGACTTTCTTATATAAAGGATTTTCAATAGGTGTCGTAAGTTGCATCGACCTTTGATCGATCGTACGTCTTTAGTGTCCCCATGTCTCGACCTTCTATCCTTAAATCAACAGCCATTAGCTCTGAATTACAAAATATCAGTAGTCGTTAGAATCATTCGATGGTTGTAAGATTGGCTTTTTCTGCTTAAACAATTACCTGGTACATATTAAAGATATTATACAAGACATCAAGGAAAAGGATAACACTAGCATTATTCTAGGATCGACGAGTATGGATACCATGGAGTAGTGACAGGTGACATCAATGCACTATAAGGAATTGGACCAACTATACGCTGGCCATGCAAGACGGACAAATTGAACAACCAAAAAAGCAAGTAGAAGTGGTATGACTTCCACAATGACTATGGGCACAAGATGTACAATTCCTTCACGTTATAGATGGAGGTAAAGAAAGGATGCCTAACGAAGTTGATATTGGAGAAGGGTTAAAAACAACATTGAGCCTATATCCACCGAACCCCCTAACACACTCTAAGGTAATTATTATACTCCATAGTAGATACGATATATACGAATTAACCTATTTTGCAGTTAAGCAGCGATCGAATGAACGTGGTTCGAAGAGCATTATGCTGAATGATGATCAACATGCAAGCAACATGGAAGGGACCTGGGGACATGAGAACAACCTTTGCAATATTGCTATTGTGGATTTCTATAAGAGACACCACAATGGCCTCGTAATGTCATTAATCATCGACAACTTCCTGATCAAGAGAGTGTTGACTATCGTATAATTTTAAAGAATGTATGATTCCAAAGTGCCTAGGAAGGAATGTGGATAAAAGACTAAGAAATTACAAATAAGCCTACAATATTTGTAGGCGTCAATTGTGAAAAAATGGGCAAAATCAATGAGGTAATATTGTCAATGTACGCTCATAGAGTCAACCTGCCTTTAAAGTTCAAAATCATTGATTGTCCTTTGGCTAATAACATCGTCATAAGTCGACCCTGGATCCATGCAATGAAAGCAACACCATTGACAAATCATGCACGCTAAAATTTTCCAATCAAGTAGGGAATCCAGGAAATTTGTTGAGATGCTAAACAAACGAGAGGTTGCTACAATAGCTCAAGGAGACCGAGGTATTCCATGTTATAATAATTACAACATAGATTTAGGACCGATCCATTGACGAAGATCTGGTTGAGAAGGTGATGATGGGACAAACAAAACTCACACAAACGATCATGATAGGAGCCACACTGAGCAATGACATGGTAGACCAAGTAATAAAGTTTTTACAAGTAAATATGGAGTGTTTTTGCCTAGATGCATGTCATAAATATTTAAGTCAATGTCTACACTCAGCATAAGTCGGCCAAACAAAAGAGATTGACGTTCGTGTGATAAAGTAATGCCAGAATCAACAAGAAATTCCATAAGCCGATTGATGCTAAAAGAACCAGGAAAGTAAAGATTGTACAGATTCCTCCCTGTACCAAAAAAAGTCTTCATTTCACGTTGGAGTATTTGTAAGCCGCGTTATCTAAGCAGCTTCTTCCCGAGTCATTAGCTAAAGTGTATATCTGAAATGGTTAGCCAACATGGTGGTCGCGAGCAATTGGAGGGTGTGCATTCACTTCAGGAAACTAAGCAGGACATGGCCCAAGGATTATTTATCGTTGTTGCATATCGACGCCATGGTCAATGCCACGGTAGGACACGGGCTATTAACGTTTAGTTTGTTAATGTATGCCCAATAGTCAATCATATATGTGTGTATGTACATTTATCATGAAATTTATTAATGAAATGCGTTGTCCAATTGTTATGTTTATATATTATTTTATGTTATATTTAAATGTAACGACAACTCTAGAATAATGAACTCTAAGTATCCCTAGTCAAATATTACTTTAGGGTTAAGATTGAAGTAATATGGTAACGACCAGTGTATACAGGGATTCATATGGAGATATAGAATCCAAATATGGGTACAAGGTAGAGATATTGTGTGCCAGACGTGAATCATTATGAGAATATTACATTGGATGTCATAAACCTTTCTCATATGGTCATTGTACATATAGTCCTTTGACCTGATATCATGGAATTTGCTCTATGTTAGCGACATACTTTGATATGGATTATAATCATTACATCCTAGGTGACAAATGTTTTCTCGATATATCATATATCACTTAGTATTACTAGCATGGATCAAGATTGAGTTACTCATCTTGTATGACAAGAGGATGTCTTTAGCCTCTTGATTGAGTGATACTAAGAAAACAAATTCATGCATGCTTAGATAATCGGCATCTAATACCGATATATGTTTATCGTTAAATTCGAGAAATCAAGAAACTAATGATCGAACATAACGTGGACGACACATCCATTCCCCATGTTTAATATGGATATCGAGAAAAAAGGGACATAACTGTGTATTGATAGTGATCATGCGTTTGTTGATTGGATGAATCATAAAAATTTATCATTCGAAAAAATATTATTAGATGTTACCTTTTGTCTATAATTATAAATATGACTTATAATTATTACCAATCACATGTATAGAACAAATTAGAATATTAGATGTTTAATTATTATATTTGATTGAGTATTAGTTTAATATAATTAAATACAAATATGATATTATATCTTGCATGAGAATATTATGATATGACAAATATGTACTTACCCATTAAATATGTGAAGGTTACAAATATGGACTTGTAATGATGAAAAATGATGGTGTCCTAACTTCTCATGATTACATGCATGGGTTATCATTTCACTTATTCATAAATAAATCAAGAGATGTTGTATATGAAACGATTCAATTACTTGAACACTCTTTCTATATTTCAAAATGGCTCTTTCTTGTTCAAAATTGTTGAAAGTGTTACTAGCACACTATGAACAAAAAAATATATTTTCTCTGGACGAAAGATGTCAATTAGATTTGGATTGTTCGTAAGTTGTCAAAAAAAAGGTTGCTACTTGTTATCGTAAATTTTTGAAACACACATTTTACCCCGTTTCGTTTGAATATATGGAGGAATATGATTATTTTTGTTTAGATCCTGTATTTCAACACATGGATGCATATTTTGGGATGTAACAAGATCATTATGCACCAAGAGGATCAAAAGAAGACGACCTTCATGATTGACCATTATTTATTTGGGGGAGGGGGGAAGGGGAGGAGAATGAAAGTGTCACGTGTCACATGGTGGTAAATATGATGTTCAAAGAATAACAGGGAGACATGATGGAAGTATACAACAAGTTAGTAAAATGGAAAAAAAACAAAAGAACACGTACACCACTTGCAGAAAGCTTTCAATGTCCATAAGAAATAGATATGATATCAAACCCTACAAAATGCATTTTTGGTATCCATGCAGATAAATTTCTAGGACACATAGTCACACAATGCTGGCAGAGGTGAGCCACAATCAAATTCGTGTGGTTGTCAACATACAATCACCTGCAAATGTGAAGGAAGTAGAAAAAAATGACAAGATGCCTCGTCGCACTAAACTAATTTATTTCTAAGTTCTTATTCGGTGTCACCTCTTTTACAACATGTTGAAAAGAAATGAAGGATTTCCTTAGACGAGTAACCATGAAGTTGCCCTACAAGCCTCAAAGCAGTATATGGTTTATTCTCTTTTGATGTCAACTACAACTCTGCTTAGCAGTCAACGCAATGCCTATTAGCGTTGTCCTTGCAAGAAAGGCTGAAAAGAAGCAACTACATGTATCTTAGGTTAGAAACTCATTGCTCGACAAAGATAGACAACACTCGTCCACGAAGAAAATTTTAAACTTTATTACAATAATTAAGAAAAATAATTATTTGTCACATTAAATATGAACTAAATCAAAATTTATCATATTGTAATATATTTTACTTTAAATGTTTATTTTTTTCCCTCAAAATATCCACTTCATTTTAGCATCATTTTCAAAAAATATCTTAAATTTAGTATTTTATCCTTCTTGCCCTCGTCTCTTTCTTCTTGTTTCCCATGGCTTAAATGAGCCTTATTTAACCACCCACATTCCATTTACAAATTACAATTTTATATACATCATGTAGGCTTGACTCTTATTCTGAGGGGCCTCCATTCAACCCGTTTTTTTTATATGGGCTCACAATTGGACTTGATCCAACTCATAATACTCCAGTAATTGATAATATTGGCCCAAATTATTCTTTGATATAGTTAACATTTAAACAAAAAATAAAAAATGGTGCTATTTATATTATGCTTTATTTTAAAAGGGAAATTGATCGAAATGATAATTTCTCTTATATGATTTGATCTTCTATCCATTTTTTTCGGTTTTATTTAAATATCACTATTTTTGTAAATGGTACTTTCTTTCTCGTGGACCTAGATAAAAAAAAAAAATTACAAGTTGTACCCAAATCCTCAAGTGGTATCTCCATCACTTGTTGCAGAGTTGCCACTTGCGAATATGTATAAAAATTGTAATTTTTTTTGTCTTTTCTCTAGGTCCGGAAGTGGGGGGAGATACTTGTAGAGATAATGACATTTGGGTAAAGGAATAGAAATGGCTAGGGGTGCTCACGGGTTGGGTTGATGGGGTTGAAGGCATTTCAACAACCCAACCCATTGTCTTCGGTTTGAAAAATCTCAACCCAACCCTATCCAACCCAAACCAAAGTGCAACCCAACCCAACCCGTGCGGGTTAGTCGGGTTGATCGGGTTAACACTTTGGTACAACAAAATATTCTCCTAACCTTCAATATTTTGTTTTCTCTAGTCTTCTCATAATTTCTTTTTCACCGTCAGCCATTTGGTACAACATATTCATATTTCTTCACTACAACAAACAGTGGTTTATAAGACGCTTTTTTAGGACCCTTTTTTTAGAAGCGTCCTATAAAATACATAATAGGACACTTTAGTGTATGTGTCGTATAAGCTAAGTCTATCAGGACACTTCAAAGTGTCATTTAAAACAAAGTCTATTAGGACACTAAAAAGCGTCCTATAAGACCAATGCTATTAGGATATTTTTTTTAAAGAGCGTGATCTGAACCTATGTCTATCATGTTAGTTTATAAAAGATAAAAAATTCCGATATATATTGAAACATAATTAATTAAATTTATAAAAAAAAATTATTACTGTGAATTTTATATTTTATATATTAAAGTTTAGATAAATTTTTTACTTACAACAAAAAAAACAAAACCTAGCTAAATACTAAATCAACTCCTAACTAAAATTTAATTGGGCTCTCTCTTAACTTAACTCCCAAAAACCATTACTTGAAAATCACTTCTCTATTCGAAATCAAAATCTTCTTCTCATTTTGGAATCACCAAAATTTCATGAACTTCACGCTCATTGCTCCAGGCTATCGCCTGATCTCTGCTCACGCTAGGGTTCGATTATATCGCTATTCCAACAATCCACCTCAGGTTCTTAATTTAAATTGATTGATTCTGTTCATAGTTTTTATACTTGATTAACTGTATCTTTCCTAATTCGATCATGGCGAACATTAGGGTTTTTTTTCATATTGCTCTTGTTCTTCTCTCCTCTTCTTTATTACTTCAAGGTACTAATCTCATCTCAGATCGGGATTCATTCAACTTTTCTTATAACTCCGATCAACATCGAATTTTGAATTAATTTTTTCAATCAAACAAAGTGATTTGCAGTTTTCTTATAAATTAATTTTTTCTTATAATTCGTTGTACTCTCCCTCGTGTCCACGCTCGACTATCTACTCTCCCTCGTTGAACTTTACAGGATTTCAATTGGATCGATTGAACATAATCACTATCTCATGCTTCGCTCAAGTTAGGGCTCGGTTTTCTAATAAGCAATCGGCTACAGGTATGGATTGTAAACTGTTCTTCGATCAACTTCTTCTAGAATTGATTATGTTCCGGTCCAAATTGGACTTCTTATGAAACTGATTGTGTTCTTACTTTAAATTGAATTTTCAATTGAAATTGTATTGTTAACTGATAAGTTTCTTAAGCTGCTTTCATTGTTTTTTCTTCATAATTGATTACAGTGACCGATGCTTCTGATTAAATCTAACGAAAAGATTTAAGAAAGGAATGTTTCTAGGAATTTAGCTTTTTTTCCTTTTAAATTAAAGTTACTATTGTAATTGATGGCTTATTATGAGAGACGAGCCTTCAGTATATGCCTTATTATGAAAGACGAGCCTTCAGTATATGGTTTATTATGAGAGACGAGCCTTCGGTAGTTGCATCTTATGAGCTACCTGGATGATTGAATCAACCTAATAGCATAAGCTCATGCCAATAAGCAGTTGATATGCTACAAATTGTATTCATGGCCTGAGTCTACGAATTTTAGGTTACGATCTTATAAATTATGCTAATGGCATATAGTTTGGTTGCTTTGTAGTTTAAGGCTTTTAAGTGGTGCTCCTAAATCCTAGCTAATGATATCAGCTAGAAATTCATTTTCCCGATTACAAAAGTCGTATCATGATGCAGGAACACAAAATCATTTTTTTGAGAATTTCAAAAGATAAACTGATAGAGTTAAATTAGTTCTTCCATCCGAAGGGTGGTTGCCTCCCCCCTCTTCCGCCATTGATGATTTCAGATTTTGCCCCAAAATTCAACGGCTGTTAGGTTGGTTGGTAGCCTTTTAGTTAATATGTACAAATATAAGTTGTGTGAAGGATGACATTATGCATCACTTACGGTTGTTAGGTTGGTCGTTCTTTCTCTCTATAAAGGAACCGACTAATCCAATATTTTGTATTCTTTGCCGTGATTGCAGGAACTCCCAGCCAAGATTCCAGTTTATAGTAATGAATTGGCGAAATACAGGCATGCTTTTGTTTTTGTAAATTATGAATGGCACTAACAGATAAACCTTCTGATAAATACCTTTCTCCAGGTGTAAGACCTTATGAATATGGTTCCTTATAGATATGAGTTCTCTATGTAGTTATACTTCTAAAATGTGTACTTCTGATTTCCAGGGTCATAGAATAACCTATTTAAGGGTTGCCATCCATATAGTTAATTAGAAACTTAGATAACTTCAATGAGAAATTTGACATAAGAAGTTGAGTTGTTCATCTAAATGCCACTATTCCTTGTGATACATGGAAACTCAAGAATCTATATTAATCAAGCAAGTCATGCCGAAAGATTTGATGTTTTTTACTTGATGGTGATCTTTTGAGGTTGTACAGTTGTTGTATTGAGGAGTTATGCCAGCCAAATTAGTTCTTGTCTTTCTGTTTTTGCAATAAGAATGTGGATTCAGATGGGTGTTTTAGTTTTATGCTCTTTGACATATTTATTGATAACTAGCAGAAAACCTTGTGGAGAATCTCCTAGGAGATTTTGAGTTTCAACTTTAAGTTCCATATCTTCTGTACCGGATTACTGCAGTTCAAGAAGTCAATTAGTTCTACAATTCGCGTAAGTGTGAGGATGTTGCTAACCTGTTTACTAGGTACTTGTATTCATTTTCTTTATGCTAACTTTCCTCACCATATTTTACTAGGTACTTATATTATTGTATCATATGATATATATTCCAAGTAATTCTTCTTTTTTGGGTTCTTTGGCTTTTTCTTGACAACAAATTGTAAACTGCAAAAGGCATGCCGGTTATGAATCTTCTGATTCATTTCTGACACCCCAAATTATATGATAGAATAATATTGAAAACGCAATAATAATGGAACTAAACATGTAAAATTCTTGATCCATATATGGTTTTGAGATTGCTATTATGTATATAGTGATAAATAAGTCCTATGAATATGATGAACTAAAAGAGCTGCAAAGCATCTATAGATTCTAGATCGAGCAATTTAGTAGTCATGGTGCATGACATGCAAGTGAAAGAAGCATAAGCTTGGCGTATATCTTTGTATAGAGCTCCTTCAAGCTTGGGCCTTCTAAACAAAGAAATAATTAATTAACTACTGAATTTGTAGCTAAACTAGCTTTCAACCACCTAATAAACAATATGGATGCATTATGGAATTGCTGCTGCATGTTTTAGTTTGATCTAAAAATCAGGCGATCTAATTGGTGAATGGCATTCATAGGTAAAACATACAAACCTTCAAATTTGTAGTGTCATGGCAGCAGATTCTTTCTTCCTTTTTCTTTTTCTTTTTGTTTTTATATGTGAAACAAGGAATGAATATATATACATATATATACATATATATTTCACTTTATCTCTATCTACAATGCAATCTGTATAGAATGTTTATGTAAACCTTAAAACAAGAACATGGCGCTCTAATTCTTGCCTCTTAGTTGATTTAAATGTGATCCCATTTGCAGGAAACATAATTGTTTGATAATAGTTGCAACTATTTTTCAATCAGAATTCATATATTTTCAACAATTGTTAAACAAATAGGAGTTTTCTGTTTTTGTTGCCCCATTGGATTTACCAATTTAGTACTCGTTGTTCTATTGTCTAAAAAATATTTTTTTTATGGCAGAGGAGAAATACGTATAGCCAGGGAAGAAGAAGGTTGAATGGGAGAGCTTTCAAAGCTCAGAAAGAAGATAGCATTAGGAGAACTGTGTATGTTTCTGACATTGATCATAATGTGAGTAAGAATGCTATTTGTCATTTACTTCTTCGAAATCTCAGAAATCTAACCGTAGAGCCCAAAGTCGTCACCCACGGGACATCAAATTCACCACGAGATAAGATAACAGAAAATTAACCGCTTCGGAGAAGTCCTGTTTTTTTCCCATAATGGATGGATGGTATTTGTATTATTTTTCCTTCTTATAGGTCACTTGCCGCTCTTTTTAGTGCATATGGGCAACTAAGTCCTTGGTTGATAACTATTTATATTCTTATCTTGTATGCTATTTGCAATCCCTTTTCCCCTTTATAACTATTGGTTGTAACTTGTATTATATAGTTTATCATATACTACTTAACCCTTCACGAGTGTGGCATGTTATTATGAAGGTTTTGGACTGTCGAGTTTGTGGCGATCCACATTCACGTCTTCGTTTTGCATTTGTAGAGTTTGCTGATGAGAGTAAGTTGGATTTGTAGCTTTAAATTTTGTAGTTATATGTGGAGCATTTAGTCACCATACAAGATGCCTTATATATGGATTATTTAGAAAACTTATATGATTTTCTTAATGTTAGCAGATTCTGCAAAAGCAGCTCTTAACCTTTGTGGCATAATGTTGGGCTTCTCTCAAGTTAGGGTCTTGCCTTCAAAGACTGTCGTCCTTCATGTGAATCCAACTTTCAGTCAACTTTCTTAATTGATATCTCTCCTTCATAGACGGTAATGAGATTTTCTGTATTTGCATAATTGTTGTTCAGTACTTAGTTTGTCATGATCCGACTTTGTGGTGGATAAATAGCTTGGTAGTTGGTATTTATATAAGTAATTGTACATTGAATTTTGTTCTATCGAATCAATTTGTAAAACTTTCATATATGTTTTTAAATATAATATTACATAAGGATTTTATAATTGGATGAAACATCCCATATTTTACCTTTTTAGGACGCTTTTAGTGTAGTTATTATAGTCTATTAGGACACTTGTTAGTGTTACATAATTGATTTTATAGGACACTTTTTAGTGTTACATAGTCGATTTTATAGGACACTTTTTAGTGTTGCATAGTTGATTTTATGGGACACCTATATTTGTTTTTAAATGTAAACATTTGCGACAACATAAATCGTCCTATATTATAG
Source organism: Silybum marianum (assembly GCA_036898165.1). Taxonomy (NCBI): domain Eukaryota; kingdom Viridiplantae; phylum Streptophyta; class Magnoliopsida; order Asterales; family Asteraceae; genus Silybum; species Silybum marianum. The sequence continues at coordinate 40,481,440 of CM072530.1, read as the reverse complement.
TATATTAGGACACTTTTTAGTGTTACATAATCTAGTCTATCAGGACACTTTTTAGTGTTACATAATCTAGTCTATCAGGACACTTTTTAGTGTTACATAATCTAGTCTATTAGGACACTTTTTAGTGTTACATAACCTAGTCTATTAGGACTACGACATTTGTATCATAAGCTTAGAGTTTATTAGGACGCTCAAATGCGTCCCACTAACCTATTACAACGCCTTTAGATGAGACACACCTACTTTGTGTCCTATAAACTTAAATGTCCTATTAAGTACCCTACTAGAACACTTTTGAGGGTCCTATAAAACCAATTTTGTTGTAGTGCTTAGATCTTAAGTATATCACATTCATCTCAATGTTATATATATATATATATATATTCATATTTAATGGACATGTATACAAAGGAAAGTATATAGAGATGGAAAATAGATTAACTATATATATATATATATATGAAAAGAGTACGTGATGGTGTAATTGTCTAATATATATTAATAAATATTCAACAATCATATTAATATTCAAAAAATAAAATGATATCGGGTTGACCGGGTTGGGTTGGGTTCAAATAAACGTAATCCGATATCAACCCAATACCTTCGGTTTGAAATTTTTACTACTCGATTAGACATCGGGTTGCTTCGGGTTGATTTATTTTACGTCGGGTTGGGTTGGGTTGATCAGGTTGGTCGGGTGATCGGGTTTTTGAGCACCCCTAGAAATGGCTAGGAGACTAATTCATGAAAGAGAAATGACTATTTTGATTAATTTTCCTTAGGAAATTTAATTAAAATTAGTCATTTCTCTTTCATGAATTAGTCTCCTAGCCATTTTCTCTTTAAGTTTACCAAAATAGCAAAATACCCACAAAATCATGGAATCTCTAATTCATAAGTTTCATAGTAGGTTGGGATACTTATGATAGACTTGATTGTATTTTGAGCAATGGAATCTCTTTGTATCATAGTATGTTCATCTTCCCATCTTAAATTACTTTTGAATTATTCTACAAATTGCAGTTTCTCATGAAATTTTTGTTGTGGGATTTTTAGCTTTTGTTCACCAAACACTTATTCAAAGATTGAAAAAGTGAATTGCGTTATGAAGATATAGCAACCCTTCATGAATACCGAAATAAATACATAACTTCTCCGATTCACTATTAACTGGTGAAACTGTAAACATATTTAAAATTGAGCACTTAACGTTCCTTGTTTTCTAATATGATCACTGTACCCTTGGATGAAGAAACTTTGAACATTATCCACTACGGTAATATCAAACCGGTTGCTTATGTGCATGACACATTAGAGAAAAATGTTGGATGTGACAAAAATCAGATTTAGAAATGATGGATTACATAAATCTAAAAGCATTCATAATAGGAACGTTTTCCTCATTCACTTTTTTGTATCATATCAACGCCAATTCTACAACCTAAAAACCACGTCATCATTACAGCAAAAACTTTTCTCAATTTACTTATAGACGTCACCATTTTTAATTTATATTATTTATATTAGAGCATCCATGGTAGACATTATTGTAAGAACCTCCTTTATCTACTTTATTATGTTACATTGGTATCATCTAGAAAAAAATCAATAAAACTCCACAATAGATATTTTTAACAAGAACCTCATCTTTTCATTTTTTATTTATAAATAATATATGTAACTTTTCCTTATTATTTATTTATGCGTGAGGACCCATTTAAACTTTAATTTGGTTTTGATCCTATTGTTTTAATTGAAAAATATTTTTAGTTAAAAATGACATAATCGTTATTTTGATAACAATATTCACTAGATGAAACATACATATTCACTCACCATCAGGGCATAGGCCCAAGGGGCTTTTTTTCACATGGTATCCATAGGCAGGTTCAGTTGGGCCTTAAAAAACATATTACCGTTGCAAGCCTAAGGGTTAAACGAACGAAACCAGTGGCTAAACGAACATATTACCGTTGCAAGCCCAAGGGCCTAAGGGTTAAACGAACGAAACCAGTGGTTTTGATCCTCCATTCTCGCATCTCTCTGACCCTCTCAAGTCTGAACGAACGAAAACGATTAAACCAGTGGCAGTGGGTTTGATTCTTTTTTTTTGGAGAAGAAATATGTCGCTCATCAGATTCAGGCATCACTCTCCAGTCTCGTCTCTCGACCTTGCTCAGTCTCAGTTGCTCTATTAAGTCTGTTCTTGATTCTTCCGTGACCTTTGATCTTTTGACCCTCTCAAGTCTAAACGAACCAGACAACCAGTGATCTTTTGACCCTCTCAAGTCTGAACGAACCAGTGATCTTTTTGGCAGTGGTTACTGTTTATTTAGTAAATTTCTAAATTTAGGTTTGGTAAATTTTTGAATTTTGGTTTGGCAAATTACTACTCAATCTCAGTTGCTCTTTACTTTGGCAAATTTTTGAATTTTGGTTTCAAAGTCTTTAGTTTGGTAAATTTCTGAATTTGGTGTTTACTGTTTATTTGGTGTTTACTTTTGTTTTGTTTTGTTTATACTTAGGGATTTGGCCATTTAGGGTTATTTAGTTTGGTTTAGCGTTTACTGTTATTTAGTGATCTTGTTGATCACTTAAAAAACATGCAGCTGAATTCAAGATTGTTCAAGCATAAACTAAATAAAAAAAATGAATAACCGAAACCGAAAAAGGTGAGTTCTTTTAGTTTTATCTTCACTTTTCTTTCTTTTCTGTTCTTTTTTGCTTTGGTATCATAGATTTGTGATTAATTGAATATGGAGATTAAGATTTTTTTCATTCATTCCCATCCAATCAAAAAAGACCCTTTTGTCTTTGTAATTGATTTCGGAGTTTGAATGAATCGGAAGATAAAAAAGACCATTATTATGAATTTTATCCATTTTTTTGGTAAGTCTTTATCATGAAAAAGTTGTGTTAGATTCTTGATTCTGATGCTGGAGGGTTATACAACAAAGAAGGTGCTTGAAAGTTTCAAGCTGCATCTTTCAAATTCAATCTTGATTTAGGAAATAGCAAATTGCATCAATTAAATGTGGATGGGGGGTTTTCAATGAGATGGGGCTTGAGAGCTTATTAGTTTTTCTCCATTAATATGGATGATAAGTTGTTGGTTAGCTCGTTAAGTCAATAGAAATCAGGCCCTTAAGCTCATTAAGTCCTAAGTAAATAGCCAACAGAAAAAACCAATCAAACAGCCCCCGCTACTGATCTTGTTGATCACTAAAAAAACATGCAACTGATGGAGGCTAAAAGGTTTTGTTTTGTTTGTCTGACAAAGAGTAAGAGGTGATGTACTTTATATTTTGTTGCACGGGGTCTTGGTTTATGTCCCCCGTTGCATCATTTTTGTTATATTTAATAAGAATCGGCGTGGGGATGAGCCGCCTAGATGTCTAAGGTTCCAAAACTCTTTCAAATAGTTCATTTTGGTTGTATATAAGCATGTTAGGGGCATTATTTTGACTTTTCGCCATGGGCATCCTAAATCTCAGGACTGGCGCCATATGAAACACACGGATTCACCATATGAAACACATATTAATGGGGAAGACTAATGACACCCCTAAGATATGATAATAGCACCCCTACAAAAGTGAATCCTCCTCACATATGTCAATGTCAAAACCCCCTTTTTATATTTCCAAATCTATAGAAGTGCAAGAAATTTCATGCACACCCCTACTAAGGGGTGCCATTAGCACTCCCCATATTAATTCATCATATGAAATTCAAATATAGTTGATCTTTCTTTATAGAACACATACTAACTCACCAGATTTATCATATGAATCCAAAACACATGTTAATTCACCAGATTCACCATATGAATCCAGGTGTAGTCAACGATGAATTAGAAAAGTCAAATATGACGGCTGTAACAAAATCACTCTAACGCCGTCTTCTCTTTATTAATATTACAAAAATACCATCATCATTAATAACATTTGATTAAACTCTTTAATGATTGAGATTAGTCATCAAGGTCCTCAACCTTTGTACGGTTTTTTTTATATTTGCCCTACAAGAGTAATTAATAATTATATATTGAATTTGCTATGATAAGTTTTTTGTCATATATATATATATATATGTTGGGTCACCGATGATTTGGTGATGAACCTTCTCTATTATTTGATTGATCTTTTACAGGTTCTTCTGAAGGTCTGAAATATGCTTCAAGTATTGGAGAATCAAAGACTATCCAATCAAGGGTTGTACATCAAAATGTGGAATTTTTGATGTATCAACTAACATTAATATTCAGATCACTTTCCGAAATCACCAATGTAGATTGGTCACCGACCTAACAGATTGGGTCATTAGACAGGTCACCGACCTGACTGTTTGGGTCACCGATCTTGGATGAAGGTCACCAAAGTGACAGATAAGGTAACCGATGAATTGGGTTACCGATTGATGCATTGGATCACCGATGATGTACACATGGTCACCGAAAATTACAGTTGCCTTTACTTGAGGTTGTAATAACAAGTTACCAATACAAGGATGTACACTTGCCAACACTTAGTGAAAAATGAAGATCACCAAGCAATGTGTACACTTATCAATTCCAACCTTACAAGGCACTAACCGATGTGATACATGGTTCCATACATCACTTAGCAATTTTCAGAGATAAGTTCTTGACTCACAATAAATGCAAGATACGTGGGGAGCAAGAACTTGGGAAGCAAACCTTAAATAAAGACATTCTCTTTTATTCTTATAAAAGGGATGTTTGTCTTTTAGCTAAAAGGTTTGATGGGATTTCACAAAGCATGAAGAAAAGGAGATAAAGTTATCTGACATTGCGTGCTACAAAGAATGGTTCATCCATTATCCTAGTACAAAGGGAGTGGCCTCTTCCTTTGTCCATCAGATATACTTCCAACTAATGAATCCTTGACAGCTGTCCACATGCATGGGCACTATAAAAGGAGATGAAGTCCTTCCCATTAATCTCACGCTTTCAACAAATCTTCTGTGTGTTCATTTGTTTGATTCCGGCAATCCTGTGTGTTCTAATAGTGTCATATTAACTTCCTTAGTGTACAAGTTAATTACTGTTAAATTAACTTCCTTAGTGTATAAGTTAATTTCATGTGTTTAAGTTTGTTAGAATAATGTGTCTGTTCTTTTCCGCAACAAACTTCTGTATGTAAATTTTTAATATTTATATTAAAAAATTTAAAAAGAGTAAATTTTGTGTGTTTGTATTCAACCCCCCCCCCCCCCCTTCTACAAACTCTCTTTTAGTTAGCCATCTCTAAATTGGGACTAACAAGTGGTATCAGAGCGGTTAGTTTAATTCAATAAACTAGATTTGTGATGGCTACTACCCCTCCATCTATTGAAGGTGCTCTACAAAATCCTTTCGCTGGTACATATGATTTAAGCTCTTTAGCCAAACCCCTAAGGTTTAATCCAAATAACTTTGGGTTATGAAAAAGTCGTATGTTACTGTTCTTGGAAGGGATCGATTGTAGGTATCCTAAAATTCTGTCTAAGGGACCTATCATTCCAAAAGTATGGGCTGGCTTTGGCCCACAAAAAGATACAGAAAGAAAAGATATGGAGTCTGATGACGACAGGAGTGATGCAACAGGCAGATATATCATCAAACAACCAAACAAATATAATGAAGATGATAAACATCTGGTTGCATTAGACACCAAAGTGAAATCAGCTCTAGCATTATCTCTTCCTGATGAAGTATATCATTCTCTTCTTAATCTTTCTACTGCAAAAGAGATGTGGGACACTTTGAGTATCTTATATGAAGGCACTAGAGAAGTTAAGAAATGCAACAAGATCTGTCTTGTTAGAAAGTACGAACTATTCTCCCATGAAATAGGAAAATCCTTCTGTGTCTATTTGAATCGCTTTAACTGTCTTTTAAATGATCTCAAGGTTCTAGGAAAAGTTTATGATAATGAAGAGGTTCTCTGCAAGTTTATGGATTGCCTCCCAGACTTCTGGGAAACCATATGCACTTGCATTAAGGAAACCAAGGACTTAGAAAAAATGCCTTTAACTGCTCTCTATGGAACTCTTCTTCATTATGAACAAACCAAGAACCAGAGAAAATCTCTCATAAAAGATATCAAGTCTTCTTCTGTTGCTTTAATAGGTGATTGAAAATCTTCTTCATGTGTTCCTAGAATCACCTATCCTTCTTCTGAATCTGAAAACGATATTAAAGAAGATTCATCTCACCTATCAGATGCGTACTTTAGTGCTGCCGACGATGAGGGAGAAGAATCAGCCATTGACATACTGTCTGATAGTATGGCAATGATCGCTGGAAATTTTAAGAATAAAAGATTTTCTTCCAACCGCTCTAAATTTCATAGCAAACCTTTTTCTCAAAAACCCTCTTCTGACAAAGCAAATGAAGAATGCTTCAATTGTGGAAAAAAGGGTCACTTTGCTTCTGAGTGCAGATCCAAAGCTTCCTCTAATCTCAAATCTTCTTCTTCTTATGGCCATGACTTCTCCAAATCAGCTTCGAGGAAGTCTGAAGAGAGAAGTAGCCTTTTTTCTAAAGAAAATCCTGAATCAAAAGAAACCTCTGGATATAAGAAATACAAAGCTAAATATAAGAGGGAAAAGTAAAGGAACCAAAGTAAAGGAAAAACTTTGGTTGCTGAAACTCATTGCTGGGAAGATGAGCAAACTTCTGAAAGTGTGAGTGAATATGCCACAAAGTGCCTCGTGGCCAAAATTGATGAGTTGGAAGACATGGAAAAGTCACTCTATACTGCTCTCGTCTCTACTGAGGGATCTGCTTTAGGAACAAAGCCCCAGGTACATCCCTTTATCTCTCTCTCTGATGATCAAAAGGTTGATGCCTTTGATTCTTTAACTATTGACTTTTGCAATTTAAAGGATCAAAAGAAAAAGGCTGACATGCACATTAAATGTTTAAATGATCAACTTCTATCTTGCTCTTCTAAACTCAAGGACTTTGACAAAATGAAAGCTGATCTAAAAAACCTAAGGTATTTAAATGACAACCTTTCTGAAGAGAAAATAAAGATCTCCAATACTCTTGAAAAAGAACAGGAGGTTCTCTCTAAATGGATCAAATCTTCTAAAAATCTAGAAAAGATTCTTCTAGATCAAATCTCTTGTAAGGACAAGTCTGGACTTGGATATGGAAAAAATGATCCTCAACCTTCTGACCTTCCACTTCTTTCATCTGAGTGTCAAGGCTTTCCTGTTGGTTTCTTCTCCGATGACGATGATGATCTTTTAGATTACTCATTTGAGGATTCCACTTCTGTCCATTCAATAGATTTGTTAGACATGCTAAAAGTAGAGTCCAATGCCAAAAAGTTTGGAGTTTTTGTTAAAGCTAAAGAATCCTCTTCTGAGTCTTCAAAAGTTTCAACTCTTCCAAGCTCTTCTTCTTCTTCTCCCAAACCTATCCAAAGACTTTTAAACTCTCTAAGTCTTCATGAGTCAAGGTACTCCCATGAGTCATTAAATGTTTCTGAGTACCCTACTCCAAGAAGATTTTCTCCTCAAAAGAAAAAAATTTCTAAATCAAAATTTTCATCTAAAAGGAAATCTCAAATAGTTACTGATTTTATTCCTCGATCGGTGAACTTGAAGAAATCAAGAAATCCCGGTAAAGGCATTCTTGGGCCAAGACCAGATGTCGGTCACCCCTCCTCTTCTCAGTCATCAACTTCTGTTCAAAGTTTTGATTATATGGATTTCAAAAAGGCCTTTAATATAAAGAAATGCTACAATTGTGGCAACACTCTCCATCTTGCTAAAGATTGCCCAAAAGATTTTGACATCCGTAAAAACAAAATGCATTCTAATCCCAAAGGACCCACCTCAAAATGTGTACCAAAAGTCTAAATTTATTTTTGGGTGCAGGTACCAAACAAAGATCATATATGGTACATGGACAGCGGTTGTTCAAGGCACGTGACCGGAAACAAACTTCTTCTCTCTAACTTCTCAAAAGAAAAGGGACCCACTGTTTCCTTTGGAGGAAATGGAAAAGGGGTCACCAAAGGTTATGGTACCATATCAAATGGAACCATCACTTTCTCTAAAGTAGCTCATGTTGAGGGGCTAATGTACAATCTTTAGCCAAATATGTGATTTGGGTTATAAGGTCATGTTTCAACTATGTGTGTGCTTGGTCTTTGATGTGAAGAATAAGATTGTACTAGCAGGAAACCGACTGAACAATGTATACATAATCAACATGAAGGAAAGTGCTATTGGAGAAGCTGTGTGTCTCCTCTCTCAAGAACTAGCCAAACAAAGTTGGTTGTGGTATAAAAGGTTTTCTCATCTAAACTTCAAAACCTTGAATAAACTTTCCAACAAAGAGCTGGTTGTTGGAATGCCAAAAATAGTTTTTGAGAAAAAAAAGCTGTGTCGAGCATGTGAAAAAGGAAAACTCACCAGAACTTCCTTTAAAACAAAACAGTGCTCATCTATCTCTCAACCTCTTCAAATGCTTCACATGGATCTGTGTGGTCCAGTAAGCACACCTAGTCTAGGTGGTAAAAAGTATTCATCGATGAATTCTCTAGATATACTTGGGTGTTCTTTCTAAAACACAAAAGTGATGCTGCTGAAGAAATCATCAGGTTTACTAGAAAGATTGAAAATATGAATGGTAAACTGGTGAAGTCTATCAGAAGTGATAATGGCACATAATTCAAAAATGCTGCTCTGGAAGATTTCTTTGACTTAAAAGGAGTCTCTCAAAACTTCTCTGCTGTACGCACTCCTCAGCAAAATGGTGTTGTTGAAAGAAAGAATCGGACGCTATGTGAAGCTGCAAGATCAATGCTGAGTGAATCCAAGTTGCCAACCTATTTTTGGGCTGAAGCAGTTAACACTGCATGCTTTACTCAAAATAGGTCTATCATAGTCAAAAGGCATGACAAGACTCCTTATGAAGTTTTCCATGGTAGGAAACCTGCAGTTGACTTCTTCCATGTATTTGGCTGTGCTTGTCACATGCTAAATGATAGGGAACAACTTGGAAAATTTGATCCAAAGTCTGATGATGGAATTTTCATGGGCTACTCTCTCTCCTCAAGAGCCTTCAGAATCTACAACCTGAGAAGACAATGCATAGATGAATCTATGCATGTAAAGTTTGATGAGTTTGAAACATCTTCATTATCTTGTAATGAAGAAGAACTAAATCTATGGATAAACTCATGTGTTGGTGAAATTCCATCTTCCTCTTAACCCAATCCTTCAAGTCAACAAGATAACAACTCTTCTCAGTCTCCCATCAACACCACCTTATCTCCAGAACCCTCTCTTTCTTCTCCACCTCCTGAAAATGTATCTACAGGAAATCATACTCACCTAAACACCATATCTCCCACTAACCTACCCTCACCATCTCAAATTCCTACCTCATCTTCTTCTATACCTCCTCCCTTGCCTCCTGCACTAAAGTGGACCATGGATCATCCAATATATCAAATCATAGGTGATCCTCAAGTTGGTATAAAAACAAGGAGAGGCATAAGCAACCTGTGCTTATATGTCAACTTTGTTTCTATTGTTGAGCCTAAGTTGATAAATGAAGCCCTAGCTGATCCTAGCTGGGTAATTGCCATGCAAGAAGAACTCTCACAATTTGAGAGAAACAAAGTCTGGAAGTTAGTTCCTCGTCCATCTAACAAAACCATTATTGGAACAAAGTGGGTGTTCCGAAACAAGATGGATGAAGAAGGAACTGTCATAAGAATTAAAGCAAGTTTGGTTGCTCAAGGATATCGGCAAGAGGAAGGAATTGAAACTTTTGCTCCTGTTGCTAGATTGGAAGCTATCCGAATATTTCTTGCCCATGCAGCTTACAAGAATTTTCAGGTATTCCAAATGGATGTCAAAAGTGCCTTCCTGAATGGTGAACTAGCTGAAGAAGTGTATGTGAAGCAACCACCTGGGTTTGAAGATCCAGTCCATTCATATCATGTGTATCGGCTAGATAAAGCTCTGTATGGACTGAAGCAAGCTCCTCGTGCCTGGTATGATACTCTCTCAGACTATCTTCTTAAAAATGAGTATATACGAGGCAAAGTTGACAACACTCTCTTCTTCAAGAAATCACAAGGTAATATCATTCTTGTTCAAATTTATGTTGATGATATTATTTTTGGAGGCACCGATGAATCCTTGTGTGATGAGTTTAGCTCCCTCATGCAAAAAGAGTATGAAATGAGCATGATGGGGGAGTTAACTTTCTTTCTTGGTTTGCAAGTAAAACAGTCTCCTGAATGTATTTTCATTAATCAAAGTAAATACATTAAAGACCTTCTGAAAAAGTTTCAACTTGACAATTGCTCTACCATGAAAATTCCTATGGCTCCTCCTCTTAGACTTTATTCTGATCCTGATGGTGTCTCTCTTAATATCACGAATTATAGAGGCATGATAGGATCTCTTCTCTATCTTACTGCAAGTAGACCTGATATAATGCTTGCTACTTGTCTGTGTGCTCGATACCAAGCAAATCCTAAAGAATCACATCTAGCTGCTGTGAAAAGGATTTTTCGGTATCTAAAGGGTACCATAAATCTGGGTCTTTGGTATCCCAAAGACTCAGGTTTCGATCTCATCGGGTACTGTGATTCTGATTTTGCAGGCTCAAAAATAGACAGAAAAAGTACAACTGAAAGCTGTCAATTACTTGGTGGAAAGCTTGTGAGCTGGTCAAGTAAGAAACAACATTCGGTGTCTACTTCTACAGCTGAAGCAGAATATGTGGCTGCAAGAAGTTGTTGTTCCCAAATATTGTGGATTAAAAATCAGCTGTGTGATTATAATAAGATTTTCTCAAAAATCCCAATACTGTACGACAACTCAAGTGCAATAGTCATTGCCAACAATCATGTGCTTCATTCAAGATCTAAGCACATTGATATCAGGTATCACTCTATAAGAGATCACGTCTCTAAAGGTGATGTGGAACTTCACTTTATTCCCACTGAGTATCAATTAGCTGATCTGTTCACAAAGCCCTTGATGAAGCAAGGTTCAAGTTCCTCATCGGTGAATTAGGTATGATAAATATAGACTAATATATATATATATATATATATATATTATTATATATATATATATATATGTATATTTATATATATTATATATATTTATATAGGGGAGGGATCATACGAGAACCGCCCATTTTTAAAGGAATAAAGGAACACCTTGTGTACCACATATGATGTGGGTCCCACATAATATTAAATCATTTCTGATTTAATATTAAATCATATTAAATCAGAAATGATTTAATATTATGTGGGACCCACATAATATGTGGTCCACAAAGTGTTCATTTATTCTTTTAAATTTACAAAGTTCTCATTTGAACCTTCCTCTATTTATATATGTGCATATATATATATATATATATAAATAAATAAATAAATTAAAAACAAATAAATAAATAAAATATATATATATATATACATAATGTCGGTGACTCACTCACCGACGTCTCCTCTCTCTCTATAAACCCTAATCTACCCTCTCCTACTCTATATAAACCATACACCACCCATCCACCGACGGTAACCATCCATCGACGCTTTCCACATAAAGCCACCGACGGTCACCTCTCATCCACTCACCGACACCGTTGCTCTCTCTCACACACTCACCCACCGACGTTCGTCTCACCATACACTCACCGACAATCGCTCCCATCCACCGACGTTGTACCACTCACCGACGTCACCTTTTAAACCCTTCACATTCCTTATCCTTTAAAAGATAACCCTTAGATTACCATTCTTGGTGACTAAGATTCGTTGAACTTATCCCTAATGACATCATCAACGTCATTAGTGTCAGAAAGCATGCGCCGAATTCAACCCTAAAACCCTTAGAATTCTGACTTTTCAATCACCTCAGGTCATCATTGTTTTTGAAAGTTGAAATTTCATCTCATATATAACCGTTCCCCACATTTCCATTTACCTTCTTTATCGCATCCATCATCTCCATCTTCTCTCTCTCAACTTCAAGAACACACCTGCAACTTCTTCAAAGTTCTTCAATATCGTCCCCATCAAATTCACCCAAAGTTTCTGAAGAACAAACCCTCACCTTTGGATCTCTTACCTTCCCTGCATGCAACTACTTTGGTCGAACTGGAACAGACAAAGCTCATCCGGAATACAATGATGTATTTTGGTTTCTTCAAATGTGCCCTCTTCAATATGCTCTCACTGCAAAACCCAAGATGAGCAAGTTTCTTCTGGGTAACTTCTGGCTAACCTGCACTTTTGATGCCTCCTCGGATCAAATAATGGCATTTGTCCTAAGTGATGATGAACCTGACGTAGTCTTCGATGTTGAAGATGTACGTACCATTCTCCACCTTCCCTCATATGACTCATATGAAACCTTTCCACTTGGGAATGAACACCAACAGGTGGTGTTAGTTCCGAACTATATTGCAGAGAAAAGGGGTCCAAAATCCAAGGGTTCTGGTACACTGCTAAGAAAGAATATGGGAAGTATTTGGAACTTCTTCTTTGCCCATCTTATTCTTTGCTTGAGCAAGAAGACAGGCGGTCCAGATTAGGCACCATCTCAGATAACCGAGCTGGCTCATGCTTTGATTTTTCAAAGAAGAATAGACCTTGCAGCTTATTTCTTCAATGAAATGATCTCCTCCTTCTCTACATATCGGCGACCTCAGGTACCATTTCAGCGCCTTTTCTCCCTCATTATAAATGCCAAGCTTGCTTATAAACTTGAGGAAAGGGATGATATTGAATATGATTTCCCTCTTCATCAACTTGGCAATCAAATTATGAAAAAGGGAGTCTTGGCAACCGACAACCCCCTCCTTAGACCTTCTATGATTGAGTTTGCAAGAAATGCAACTATTGCTTGGGGTGAGAATGAACCCCGTCTTCGGAGACCTTCTGTCACCGACATCACCTCTGCCCCTCGAGTCACCGATGTGCCCAAATCTCGAAAGAGATCCAAGGCACCGGGCACATCTACCTCCGCAGCCACTGATGCCACGAAGCCAAAAGAACCTTTGGCTTCCACCCAGGCATCAAAATCCCAAAAGCGAAGAAACTCGAAAAGCCCCCCAAGGACTTCCTCAAAGAAGTCCAAGGGTACCCAAAGGGTCATAACACATAAGCCACCTACCGACTCCCAAAAGTCAGTTGGTGTTTAAAATATGCTCACTAGACCCAAGGAAAAGTCAACCCTTCCTAGCTCCTCCATGCCCTCCCAAAAGGACACGGTTGTACATAGGGATATCCCTACTAGGCCTTCATCAACTTTTTCATTAGTTGATGAAGATGACTTGGAGTCTCCCATCCAAGGCGCCTCTTCACCACCCCTTGAGCTCTCACAGCTCTTATTCCAAACTCCACATGACAGTGCATCACAACCAGGTGCACTTGATGGAGCATCACATTTCACTGACTTTTTATTTTCTGACACTACACCTTGGCCACGTACGTCTCCCGTACATGACAAGGCTGTTGAGGAACCCATTCTTGAAGACTCCCCTTATCGACACTCTCCTAAACGTGTCTCCCCCACATCTCCTAATTCTCCGAGGTCCCCCCCCCCTCCCCAATTAAACCTACAGGTTTGGTGGATTACTCTTCTAGTGATGATGATGATGATCAGCCACCTAAGCCTCAACCAGCTGCTCCCATGACTTCTCAAAAGGGAGATGATCTTATCAAAGCCTTCAATAATTTTTCTCGTGATACTATTCGAAGGGTTGAAGTTTTTGGAAGATTATGCAAATAAGCATTGAAGAGTTGTCGGTGAATCACCCAACTCTTATTACATGCTTGGATCTCCTGCACATGGATGTCCTTGATCTTCAGCAAGGATTTCTCTCAAGTCAAGATTCAGTGACCTCCTCTATCCAAGAGCTTCTCAATGCCTCTGACAAACAGGCCATCGACATTGCCTCCATTCTTCTCAATCAACAGGCAATTTTGGAGTCTCTTGCCTCTCTTCACTCAAAGATTGAAAAGGTCCCAACTTCTCCTCCAACAGTTGAGCTTGACGTTGGTGACACTTTCTTTAAAGATAAAGATTGGTTCGTACTTCAAAGGGTAGAGAAGAAAATGGGTGGTTTATGCTCTGATGTTGCAAAGATCAAGAATTTTCTTTCTTCAGTGGGTTTCAAGGGTTCAACCACTGAGGGGGAGAAATTAGAGAAAGCAGAAGCCACAACCACCGATCCAATGGTCACTGAGACCACAGCCGCCGATGCTATGGTCACCAAGACCACAGCCACCGATGATGTAACCATGGTCACCAAGACCATGGTCACCGATGATGTTGGTGACCCTCAACCACTACCTTCAGCCACTGATATTGTTGACCCCCAGGTCACCGAGGTGACTCCTCACGTGGTCACCGAGTTAGCTAGTGCAACAATTGAGGAGGAGAGTGTCAATGCTCGATCCCTTGATAAGACTGAAGAAGAAAAAGAGAAAGAGAAGAAAAGACTTGAAAAAGCTAAGGGAAAGAAGCCTCTTTGTCACGAAGAACAGCGTGAAGAGCAAAAGAAGAAGAAAAGATCCAGAGGCCTTGAAGCAGATTCTCTTCGATTGCAACCTGCCCTTCACTCACCGATACCCTTGGAGTTATCCTTACTGAAGCTGAAAGGGAGGAAGCAATAAGGGCTCAACTTGAGTATGATTAGACAAATGTACTCAAGTTGGCTCAAGATGAGGCTACTCATGCCATGGTCGCCGATGCCCTTCAAGCTCAGAAAAATGAGCTTGAAAACATAAAGAAAAATTCTGAAGCTGTTAAGACTGTTGCAGAAGCCAAGAAAACCAAGGAGGTTGATTGGTTCAAGAGAAGACTGAAAAATCGAAAGGATGATTCAAAGATCATCGGCGCCACTATTCACCCTCCAACCAAAAATTCTCCTAAGTTGCTTATCACCATAAAAAGAGTTGACTCACTCAACAAAATTTATGAGATAGAATGGTTGGAGGTCTTGGGAATTACTGAATGGATGGAAATTGGCAATCATGTGTCCAAGAGTAAGAGCAAGTACAAAGAGTTTGTACTTGATACACTCCGAAAATTCTTTATCAAGATGACTAAAATTCAGAGGGAACATGATATTGCAGTGACAAGACTAGAAGGGCAGTAGATGTATCTCATCCAGCAAGGCCTCACTAGAGAAGTCATTCCTGCCCCAAGGAACAAGAAAAAGGGGCACTTTGCCATGCTTCTTGAGAGAAACATCAAGATAGATGATTCGGGTATAAATCTCTCCATTCCGACTCCAGTCACGTACTCGGAGCAAACTATGATCACTGAACCTGAACTTGGGGTGTTCTTTGAAGACATATTTGGAAACATAGGTTTCTTCAGAGCTTCTGACATTCCAAGGGCTCACAACTCTTTCCTCTCTGCTATTCTAGGTGTGCCTCCGGTCGAAGACCATGGAATCACAAGGCTTATCTTGGATGAGCTAAAAAGAAGAGAACCCACTCCTTGAATATTCTACATATAGTATGAACTTTATTAATCATGTACTCTGTGTGTTGATTAATAAAAGTTCATACTTTTCTTCATCCCAATTCTTGTTCATACCTTAATTTTTTTCTTTGCACATACACATACTTATACTTATATTTATACTGTACATACTCAGTTAAAAAAAATAGAAAGGGTCAAAAGAACCCAAAAGAAAAATAGAAAGGGTCAAAAGTATTTCTTTCTAACATACAGGTATCATCATCAAATAGGAGGAGATTGTTGGGTCACCGATGATTTGGTGATGAACCTTCTCTATTATTTGATTAATCTTTTACAGGTTCTTCTGAAGGTCTGAAATATGCTTCAAGTATTAGAGAATCAAAGACTATCCAATCAAGGGTTGTACATCAAAATGTGGAATTTTTGATGTATCAACTAACATTAATATTCAGATCACTTGCCGAAATCACCAGTATAGATTGGTCACCGACCTGACAGATTGGGTCATCAGACAGGTCACCGACCTGATTGTTTGGGTCACCGATCTTGGATGAAGGTCACCGAAGTGACAGGTAAGATAACCGATGAATTGGGTCACCGATTCATGCATTGGGTCACCGATGATGTACACATGGTCACCGAAAATTGCAATTGCCTTTACTTGAGGTTGTGATAACAAGTCACCAATACAAGGATGTACACTTGCCAACACTTAGTGAAAAATGAAGATCACCAAGCAATGTGTACACTTACAATTCCAACCTTACAAGGCACTAACCGATGTGATACATGGTTCCATATATAGCAATTTTCAGAGATAAGTTCTTGACTCACAATAAATGCAAGATACGTGGGCAGCAAGAACTTGGTAAGCAAACCTTAAATAAAGACATTCTCTTTTATTCTTATAAAAGGGATGTTTGTCTTTTAGCTAAAAGGTTTGATGGGATTTCACAGAGCATGAAGAAAAGGAGATAAAGTTATCTGACATTGCGTGCTACAAAGAATGGTTCATCCATTGTCCTAGTATAAAGGGAGTGGCCTCTTGGTTTGTCCATCAGATATACTTCCAGCTAATGAATCCTTGACAACTGTCCACATGCATCTCATGCATGGCCACTATAAAAGGAGATGAACTCCTTTCCATAAATCTCACGCTTTCAACAAATCTTCTGTGTGTTCATTTGTTTGATTTCGACAATCCTGTGTGTTCTAACAGTGTCATATTAACTTTCTTAGTGTACAAGTTAATTACTGTTAAATTGACTTTCTTAGTGTATAAGTTAATTTCATGTGTTTAAGTTTGTTAAAGTAGTGTGTCTGTTCTTTTCCGCAACAAACTTATGTGTGTAAATTTTTAATATTTATATTAAAATTTTTAAAAAGAGTAAATTTTGTGTGTTTGTATTCAACCTCCCCCCCCCCCTACAAACTCTCTTTTAGTTAGTCATCTCTAAACAGGGACTAACAATATATATATATATATATATATATATATATACTTTCAATTGAGTACCCATAAAACTGTGATAACATTGAGAATTGATACATCATGTGTTATTTCCTATCATTTTTCCCCATCTACAACTTGGATTAAAATGTGTTGGTTTTACATATATTTGTTTCACAATATGAACATTTTTATGTGTTTGCGAAACAAAAAAAGACAACTAAAAGTTTCACATTGTGAACTGAATACATATTAAACAAACACATTGTGAATCAAATATATATTAATCAATATATTAAGTTCTAGCCTCGGATGGTAATATTCATGTCAAACAATACCTTACAATAACAGTTATCACATTTATCATAATATATGAGGTCCTTATTTGATATATCCCTATATATGAGGTCATTCAAAGAAGAACTTGGTTGTTTGAGATAACTATGAGATCGAATCTCAACCACATTTTATTAACAATCAATAATTATTATTAAAAATATTAATTTTAGTAATTATCTACTAATATTTTAAAAAATTAAATTTATGGATGATATTTGGACAAAATTAGTCTTTTGGTAATTATCAAAAATTAATAATTTTGATGATCATAAAAAAGTAATAATAAGTTTGATAACTATCCTCTCTCCACCCGTGAATTATAATTCGACCAAACTTATTTCGACGTACACCACTATCATATCCTTTGAGATACCCAAAAATATGTAAACAGAAAGACACAAACCAACTGTGATACCATTAAGATACCCATGTGATACCACTATGATACCCAATGGGTTGAGACTAGATTTGATTTATTGTTGCTAATGAGGCCAAACAGGGACGATCCCACCATCGTGAACCCATCTTCTTCGATCATAGACTGCAAAGCAACAGGGGCTAACGCAGACGAGCATCATGGTGCTCATAACACAGACGATTTTCAGTGAGATTTTATGGCGAGCTTTTCCAGTGAGAGGTTAGGCTTGTAGAGAGTGAGGATGGGTCGATTCCATACCTTATGTACGACTTCCATGGATTTTTTCAGGTGAGTTTTTCTAATTTTCCTTGATGATTGAATTCTGATACCATATCATGTTCTGTGATCGATGAATGCTTTAAAGTTGAAGAGATATAAGGCACGGAAAGCAAAATCAATAGAAATTAAATTGGTTGAGAAATTTAAGTCAATTGCGTAATAAAGATATTTTTTACATTAAAAATTTTGAATTTGAATTCTAATTACTAAAATTACCAATATGCCCTTTACTAAGTAAATAAAAAAATGAATATTAATAATTAATTGGTTGAGGTTGGATTTTACAGTTATCACAAACTAATAAGTTCTCATTTGATTAGGCCCATATATATATAGAGGCGGGTTCATACGAGAACGATACCAATTTACGAGAATACAAGGACAATCCTCGGTCAATCATTTTGTACATGAAATGTTCCATGTACAAAATCACATATGATTTCATGTACAAAATCATATGTGATTTTGTAAGCATAAAAAAGGACACATACTACTTTTCCCGCGGACAAGTCGCGTGAAAAGTCGCGGCTAATCATATATGATTTTGTACATGAATCATATGTGATTTTGTACATAAAAAATTTCATATACAAAATGATTGGCTAAGAATTGTCCTCGCATTCTCGTAAATTGTTACCGTCCTCGCATTAACCTCCCTCTATATATATACACATATATACAGGGAAGGTTTCAATTACAAACCCAATTTTATACAAACTTTACAAACCTTTCTTGACCAATCAAATTAAAGAAATTTAATTTTTCCAATTTTAAATAAATCAAACCCGTTAAGGGTATTTATGTACTTATACAATTATTATTTAATTTGGATTAATTAAAGTTTTATAATATTTATATCAAGAACGAATTTTGTGGGATTACATGATAAAGTTGTGATTTTTTTTTTTACTTTGGCAATCACCATCTTCTTCATCCAAGTTAGGTATTGGCGAATATTTATATCAAGAACGAATGCTTTCAAATGTGATCATAACCAGTGACGGACTTAATGTAGAAAAGGAAGGGTCCAAGGACCCCACTGAATATTAAAAAAAATTACATAGGATAAAAACTATCAAAAATACTTAATTTAGCTTATCGTTCCCCAGTAAAAAATTTCAAGGGACCCATCTTGTCCGCAATTGACAAAAACACTAAAAAAGTCTCTTGAAATCAGTAAAAAAATCGAAAAAATCTTTCGAAATCTACAAAAACACAAAAAAATCTTTTAAAATCGACAAAAACACTAAAAAAATCCTTGAAATCAACTAAAAAACTTAAAAAAATTTCCGAAACACGTCGGGTGACTTTACGCGCCTTTAGTCTACCTTAATGGGACCCCAATGGACAAAATTCCTGGATCCGCCACTGATCACAACCATCAGCCTCTTCCTTTCGTCTCCATAACTGCTTCATGAACGACAGTAGGCCTCCTTAACCTACTTCATGAACGACGCTTTGTGAACGATTCATGGATGATTCGCTACCAGGGAATGAGATATACGTAAACCATATCGTCAGTTCATCCGGTGTAATGGGTTTGTCCGGTATATAATGCGTTCGTCCGGGTTCGAATGTGTGTATAGATGTCACCGGTTTTGTTTTTTCTTTTCTGTAAAAATTATCATCAAAACATGGATGATTCACGACCAAGAAATGAGATATATGTTAACGATGTCGTAGGTTCATCGTGTAATAATGTGTTTTTAGATGTCGGCGATGGAGTTTGTGTGAACATGGTATAAAGCTTGAATGCTTGCAGCTACTTTCATCAAACACCATGCAATTCATGATTTAAAGTATTATTTGATTCATTTGTTGTTCATGAATTTGATAAAATATATTCATGAATCACTGAAACTCAGGTTCTTTGATTCATTAAATGTTGATGAGTTCAAGCTTCATGAATTTGAACAGAAACCAAAGTTCTTTTCTTCATCATTTCTCAAACATATTCATGAATTTGGCAAACTAATTCATGAGTTTTTTTTTTTACCGTAATCGATACAATTAAAAGTTCATGAATTTAATATGATTTAATATTATGATACTATGTAGGACCCAAATCAAATGTTATCCACAATTTGTTCATTTATTCCTTTAAGGAGGGATGGTTATCATTTGATCCTTTCCCTATATATATATATATATGGGTTGTTTCAATTACAAACCAACTCATTAATACAAACTAATCTAAACCAAACAAAATTTAGATCTACCGCCGTACATGATGATTTGATGGCATTATGATAAATAGTTTCAAATTCTTATTTATTTTCAATTGATTCTAATCACGTGTAGGTAGTTCTCGTATACAATTTGTAGGTTTGCTCCCTAATCGTATGTGCAAATTCGGTACTGGTTTGGTCTGATTTCGGTTCAGGGAAATGGTCATCTAGTCTCATCCTTAGTGAAGGTTACTTTCATAGCGTTCTACTGTGAAACTTCAAGTTTAAAAAAGTGATTTCACGGGTCTCACGAAAACAGCCTGGTTCACAACGTGTATGTTTCATATTTACTCAGTTCACAATGTGAAACATTTTGGAGTGTTTTTTGAAAAAAAAATACACATAAAAAGTTTCACATTGTGAAACGAATACATATCAGAAAAACACATTGTGAAACAAATATATGTTAATCAATACATTAAATACTATGCTTTGATAGAAAAAAAAAACCATATGAAATAATACATGATTCACAAGTTCTCAACGTTTTTTTAAGTATATAATATTTATATACGGCAATTGGAATAAACAAACAAACTCACACACCCTCCTCACCTATGGTGAGGTTTGAACCCCCGACCTCCTAGAAGACAAGGGCTCACATACCGCTAGGCCAAAGGCCTTTTGGTACAAGTTTTCAAGGTTAAACCTAGAGAACTTGTGAATCATGTATTATTCATATATATATGGGAGGGTTCATACGAGAATACCCACCATTTAAAGAAACAAATGAACCTCATTTTAGCCACATTTTTTGTAAAAACAAATGATATTATATTGGATGACATTATAGTAATTAATGTATGCTGATACTTTCTTTTCACAAAGGGTTATTTCTTTTAGAGGTAAAAATGGTATAAACAAATATTTTCAAAATTAATAGTTTGACAATAATACCCTTCAAAAATATTATATTATATTATATTATATTGCATAATTATATCAAAAATTATAATATATTATTATATACCAAAAATAACATAATTGACATCGTAATTATGTGTGAATAACTTTGTAAAAATCATATTTGATTTTACATTTACCTTTATACAAAATCATATATGATTTTACATTAACATTGATACAAAATCATATATGATACTGAAATCATATGTGATTTTGTTGACATACTTGGCATTGTAATCACGTGTGAATATCATTTATACAAAGTCATATATGATTTTACATTTGTACAAAATCAGATATTTGTGAAATCTTAATCTTATATTTATTTAATATTTAAAAAATAATTACTTTCCACATTTTACAATTTGATCATAAATAGTACAAACCTAAAATTAATAGTTTGACGATAATACCATTTTCCTAAAAATATTAATATTAATTAATTTACTGATTTCTTAAATTATAGGTGTGACTAGAAGGGGTTCATTTGTTTCTTTAAACTGAGAAAGTTCTCGTTTGAACCTCCCTATATATATATATATATGTATATATGGGAGAGATCATAAAAAAACACTCCCTCTTTAAAGAAACAAATGAGGACCACATATGATTTTTTAATGTGTGGGACTCACCATTGAATCAGATATGATTTTTTAATGTGTGGGACCTATATCATATGTGATTCAAAAGATGTTCCTTTGTTTTTTTAAATTTACAAAGTTCTCATTTGAACCTCCCTCTCTCTCTCTCTCTATATATATATATATATATGGGGTTGATTTCGGTTACAAACCATGTCAATTCGTACAAACCATACAAACCGCATGCAATCAATATTTTTTTAATTTTTTTTTTCACTTTTTCTTAATTATTAGGGTTGATTAGTCAATAATATATGAAAAAATTTCATCAAGAATACATGAAGGTTGGTGAATCAAGAATACATGAAACAAGATTCATCAAATTGAGAGTTTCATTAATCAATTCATTTTCATGTAGAAAGAAAAATAATTTCATGAAGAAAAGAATTATATGAAACAAATTAATCATATTAAACACTTTCATGAAAAAAAATTATTCAAAAAAACAATGAAACACGCGGTTTGTACGGTTTGTAGGAATTGACGTGGTTTGTATTTGAAATCTCCTCTATATATATAGGGTGATAATCAGATTAAAACCACAAAAAGGTTACAAACTCTTGAAAACCAATATAAAAATATTTTTTACATGATATTTTTTCATCATAACCTATAATTTATATTGTTTCACATATGTTTGTGTTCACCTTATGAAATAACTACATGTGAAAAAAAAAATTGATTCACCTAGTGAAACGAAAAATATGCATAAAAATATTTATATGGTGAAACAAATATATGTGAAATAATATCTTAAATCCTAGCATTTTATGCAAATAAATCATGAAAAAAATTATTTTTATATCAGTTTTCACGAGTTTGTAGCATTTTTATGGTTTTTATTTGATTTAACCATATATATATATATATATTTGCAAACTGATGAATATTTGCAAACTTTGCAAACCATTATATTAGGAAACAATTCAAATATTTATAGACAGTTATCATAATTCATTAATTATGATTGAAATATATATGGAAGATAATAGGTTCATTAATTATGATCATGACATTTAATTAGGAAACAAAATAAAATCAAATATTTATTAGACTAGATGGACCACTTAGATTGATTTGCAAAGTTTGCAAAGATTGATTGGTTTGCAACGGAAACGTGGCCTATATATATATATATATATATATATATATAGAGAGAGAGAGAGAGAGAGAGAGAGAGAGAGAGGAAAGTTCAAATGCGAACTCAAATTTGGTTGTGAACGTGTGAACAAATGACAGTGCGACACATGTCTGAATGTAAATTATTCAGACTGAATAATCAAATAAATATTAGACCGAATAAAACTGAAGATAATATTTATTCGGTCTGAATAAGAGACTGAATAAGCATTATTCAGGCCGAATAAATACTATATTCAGTTTTATTTGGTCTGAATATTTCTTTGATTATTCAGTCTGAATATGACACGTGTCGCGCTCTCATTTGTTCTCACGTTCACAACCAAATTTGAGTTCTCATTTGAACCCGCCCCTATATATATATAGGGGCCTAATCAAATAAAAACCACAAAAAGGTTATAAACTCGTAAAAACCACTATAAAAATAATTTTTTACACGATTTTTTTTCATCAAAACCTATAATTTAAGATAGTGTTTCACATATATTTGGGTTCATCTTATGAAATAATTAAATGTGAATTTTTTTTGGATTCACCTAGTGAAACCAAAATTATACGTAAAAAAATTCATATGATGAAACAAATACATGTGAAGATTTCATGTTATGAAACAAATATATGTGAAATAATATCTTTAATCCTAGCCTTTGATGAAAAAAATCACGAAAAAATATATCTTTATATCGGTTTTTACGTGTTTGTAACTTTTTTGTGGTTTTTATTTGATTACCGCACTATATATATATATATAGGGAAGAGTTCAAATGAGAACACCTTCATTTTGCGAGAACGCGAGAACACCTTTTTACTATAGAAAATCACACGTGATACTATTATTCCATCACATATAATACACATGTGATACTAAATCAGAGATGCGGATGACTTTTGGCGTGATCTAGGTTACCGACCAAGTCGTTGTTACACCACTAAGCTCCATCACATATATTATCACATGTGATAAGGGTGTCTTTGATGTGATACTATAATCAATCAAAACCATTATATGTGATATTAAATCGTAGACGCAAATGATCTTTGGTGCGACCTAAATAGCAAGGCACGTCATCCGCACACCATCAAGTCCCCTCTCGTGTATTATCATATGTGATAAGGATGTTCTCGCGTTCTCGTAAAATGGAGGTGTTCTCGTTTGAACCTCCACCTATATACATATATATAGGGGCAGGTTCAAACGAGAACGTTGCCTATTTAAGAAAACAATATCATATATATAACTTTTTGTGATTTTTATTTGATTACCGCACTATATATTTAAGGTACAAAATCATATATGATTCACATACAAAATCATATATAATTAGCCGCGACTTTTCCCGCAACTTAACCCGCGGCAAAAGTGGCCCGTGACCATTTTTTTATGCTAGTACAAAATCATATGTGATTTTGTACATGAAAAAAGGTTTTCTTGTTTTCTTAAACATTTAACGTTTTCGTTTGAACCTCCCTCTATATATATATATAGGGTTATAATCAAATAAAAACCAAAATAAGGTTAAGGACTTAAGGACTAATCTCAAACATTCAAGGGTTTTAATCAATGGTTATTAAAAAAGATGGCATTTTTGTAATATTAGCAAAATACACATTCAATCTTATGTCTAAATTGAAAAGTTAAGGACAAACATGTAATTTCAACCACTTGCTCCAACCTTCATCTCCATCCTATATGCTGCCGCCATCACCAAAATGAATTTTTCTGTTTTATCTAGTGAATTTTATTCTCAAAATGACGATTATGCCCTTTTTTAAATTCAGAGATGTTTTTCTTCCATGAAGATTGTGTTTTTTAAATTTTGTATTTGTTTCACCATATGAATATTTTTTAAGCATTTTTTTGGATTCACTAGGGGAATCCAATTTTTTTTTCACATATGAATATTTTTTAAGCATTTTATATCGGTTTTCACAATTTTATAACTTTTTGTGGTTTTTATTTGATTATTGCCCTATATATATACATATATATATATATATATAGAGAGAGAGAGAGAGAGAGAGAGGAAAGTTCATATACGAACTCAAATTTGATTGTGAACCTAAGGACAAATCAGAGCGCAACATGTGTTATATTCAGACTGAATAATGAAGGAAAATATTCAGATTAAATCTAGTATTATTCAGTCTGAATGTAATATTATTCGGACCGATTAATACTACATTCAGTCTGAATATTTTCATTCATTATTCAGTCTGAATATGACACGTGTCGCGCTCTCATTTGTCCTCACATTCACAACCAAATTTGAGTTCTCATTTGAACCCGCCCCTATATATATATATTACATATATATAGGGAGAGACAGAGAGAGGGAGGTTCTAACGAGAATTTTTTCGGTTTAAAGAAACAAATGAACGATTCTTAGCCACATATATATTTTAGGAAAATAAAAAATTATTTAATATAATCAATTTACTTTAATAGTATAATGTTCAAAAGTTATTTTATGAGTATTACTATTCATTATGTATTTCATCAGATTGTACAATGTATATTGGTGATTAATTTTAAATAATGTAAATATGAAATATCTTTAAATAAATATAAGATCAAGATAAATATGAAATATCTTTAAATAAATATAAGATCAAGAGAAATATAAGAAACCAAACTCAGTATTATAAATGATTTTAGAAAATTGAAGGTTTATTATTTTTAAAAATTGAAATATGAAATATCTTTAAAGAAATTTTATTATTTTTAAAACCTTAAAAATTGAAAAAAATTATTATTTTTAAAAACATCTTTAAAAATTGAATGTAAGATTTTTTAAACGAGAAGTGTTGACGATTATGAATGTTTACTTTTCCAAATCGTGTAAGAACAACACATGATTACAATGTCAATTATGTCAACAAAATCACATATGATTTTAGTATCATATATGATTTTGTATAAATGTTGATGTAAAATCATATGTGATTTTGTACAAATGATATTCACACATGATTACAATATCAATTATGTCAACAAAATCACATATGATTTCAATATTATATATGATTTTGTACAAATGTTAATGGAAAATCATATGTGATTTTGTACAAAGGTCAAATATAAAATCATATATGATTTTGTACAAATGTTATTCACACATAATTACAATGTCAATAATGTTATTTTTGATATATTATAATATAATATAATATGATATGTGACTATTACCAATTATGTGATATTATATTATAATATAATATAATATAATTTTTATATATTATATTATATTTTGGATATATTATCTTATAATTTTTGCTTCTATCAATTTTGCCCCTAAAAGACTTTACCCTTGGTGAAAAGTCGATTTCGGGTACCATTAATTAACTTCAATGCCATCATTATAATATGAATTGATTTACTAAAATATGTGGCTATAAATCATTCCTTTGTTTCTTTAAACATACCACGTTCTCGCATGATCTCTCTCCTATATATATATGTATATGTGTGTGTGTGTGTGGGGGTGTGTGTGTTTGCTTGTAAGCCGTTTTGAGAGTGTAACACAATTAATACATATTTTGTAGAGCAAATGAATCACGCACTCAAATCGTGAGCGCATGC
The DNA here is from genome assembly GCA_036898165.1 of Silybum marianum. Lineage (NCBI taxonomy): Eukaryota > Viridiplantae > Streptophyta > Magnoliopsida > Asterales > Asteraceae > Silybum > Silybum marianum. Next base: position 40,454,961 of record CM072530.1, on the reverse strand, counting down.
CAAAATTCAGAAAAGGGTCGGCAAGTCTGCAGCTTGAACTATACACAGAATTGGCTATGGTTGATATGAGGTACGGATTACCATAGGACGCAACGGTCGATATGAAATTTTAGTGTGAATGTATTCAGTGGCAAGTTTTTGGGTTACTTTACGGCCATGCCATCGATGTTACAAGACAACAAGGTCGTAAGGATTGCAACCAATTGGTTATAAATTAATTTACGACCGAAAATTATCAAACAACATATCGGGAGGTAAGGTAATCGTTCTAGCTGAACCTGTTGAATCATGGTTGTCTACCGATGTCCCTCTTATGACCGTCTATCTGTAACATCCTCAAATTTGGAAAGACCAACTAATTTAAAATTTCCTTCGATACAATAAATAAGGAATAAATCATTGTCTTATAAATCAAAATTCAAATTGCCTCAATAAATATTCTAATTAAACCTCGACAAAAGATAGGTCAAGTCTTATAGTAAGACATAATTATGGTTGGGTGTTACTAAACCCAAAAGAGTCGCTATCTCCGAATACGGAAAACGTCACCAAAGGCTAGATCTTTAAGTGCTACTCCCTAGCACTCAATTCAACACGTGACACTAGTACCAACCTTAACGAGGACCTGGTGCACATGCCGACAAAGGAAAAAGGTAAGGCTTAACCCCTATGGAGCTTAAAAGTTTATAACATATTTATAATTGATAGAAATCGAAAGACTGTTCTACTAAATAATATTTTCTCAAATAGAATGACTTCATTATAAAAGAAACGTCTTCCCAAACTCATCATTTTCGTAAATAAAGCTTTAAGTCAAAATACCATGGTGAAGAAAGTTTTAAGAAGAAATACCGTTCAAATACGAACTCTACACTTTTTACTAACACAAAACGTGAATGAGTTTAAATGCTTCAAATACCAATATATGGACAAAGCTCCATTTTCTAGAATACCAAAATATGATCAATTCTCAATGGTCCAATAACATAAATTATGGATAATACTCCATACTCTAAAAACGTCACTGAAAATAATGGATAAGACTTTATACCAAAACAACACGTTTCGGTGACGGGGGAGACCCGTTTCCATCGACAATGGCGTAACCAAAAGTAAACCATGTTTTCAACATTGTTAAGTAGCGCCCTAAGATCACGGCCCAGGTGTACAACCCCTCAACGAGTACCCACCGTAATACCTAAGGTCCCGGATCCCGACCCATACAGATTCATCTCTGAAACACCCAGATCCCAGACCTACTTAAATACTATATACTCACACTAAGAACCAATGATAATGGGACCCGACTCTAAATGAGTTCATTCCCAGAATAACTGTGTGAACTATATGAGGCACCCACCTCTAAACATGGGCCCCGATAGCATACTCCAATGAGTTACATCATCATAATACCCAGGGTCGCAGAGGCATTCCAACTTAGGTCCATCTATGTAATACCCACGGTCGTAGAGGTATTCCCACTTGGGTCCATCTCTGTAATACCGACTACTAAGAGCCCAAACGCCTTAAGGCCTCAAACGAGGGACTCGAAAGTCTTTCAATAACCAAGAGATTTACTCATGTGCCTATGGATCCAAATGTAACTCAGTCTAATTTACATGACTCCAACATGAATGACCAACACACTCAAACCATGTAAAATATCATATAGTTATGCCATAATTGCGTATAAGCCCAAAAGCTCGATGCATATCAATTTAATTCGGATAAGTGTCATTAAGAGTAATTTTAGTCAAAACCCGGATTGAAGCATAATAACTCAACACTTATGCGATTACTCAAAACACTTGAGACAAACCATTTTCCAAATAAATCATATTCATATATTTCCAAAATGCCTCATAATGCAACAACATGTAATTTCAACGGTTTATAAATCAAATACTCTAAAAATGCGAGATACCCCATAATCTTCATTTATAAAATAAAACATCTAAACAATTCATATTTATGTTTTATTTCTCCAAAATATCAATGAACCCAACATATGTATTTTACAAGATTTATAAAACCATTTATACTAACTAATACGCATTTTTATCAAAACACTCACACATTTAATAATTAGCAAGTAACATGTTAATACTTCAAAATGGACATTTTTGGCATGTACATAATTTACACAAAGCAACTCGAACTCACCTTGTTATATTTAGCTAGATCTAGGGTTTACCCCAAACTTGAGTTTCTTTTGATGTCGAAGGCTTTAGATCCACCTAATCCACCACTTGAAATTCCACCTAAACCATAAATAAACCCAAAAACACCCGTATTAACTTCAAAATAAGATCTAAGACTAAAACCCTAAATATTTCACAATCCATTAAAAACTTACCTCTTGAAGAACAAGAAGCTTCTGACCAAAATCTCAAAACTTCTAGGTTAGAACACTCTAAGATGCTTTATAAAATAGATCTAAAAGAGAGGAAAATAGGGTTAAGAAAATAAGAGAAGGTTGGTTGTGGGTTTTTAGAGAGAGAGAGAGAGAGAGAGAGTCTAGATGGAGATGGAAAATTGAGAAAGAGATGAAAGTGAGAAAGTATAAGGAGGGAAAGAGGATGAGAAGTTGGGAGGGGTTTTCTCGGGTGGGTAGCATACCCGCACTGCGCCCGCATTGATCACTGATGACCACGACAAAAAAAAACTCGACGCATAACCATGCCCCAACATTAAACCCTTTGATAAAAGTATCTCCTACGTCACATTCCACTAAGTAACCAAATTCTTATCAAAAGATCAGAATATCCCCCCCTTCTACATCTAACTAATTTCTAAAACAACCCCTAACCTTATTATCTTATATAATTGGTACCCACATTTAAATATATACATCTGTGTATTATGTATAAGTAACCAATGTATATTACATATATATATTCATATGATAAGTATATTAATCATCTACCTCTTATATTTATATATACATTTATCATATATATATATATATATATATTTAGATACAGATGCTCCTTAAACCAACCAACGCTAAAGATACAATATTATATCCTTTACTTAACAAAATTTCGGGTGTTACACTATCCACCCGTAATAACTAAAACACGCATCGAGAGATCGAGTAACAACGATCGATGTCTATCTCCCAGTGAAGGTCCCATATAGAAAAGGTGTAGTAGGATTGGACAACCTGGTCATACTCGTGCAAACTGTCCATCTCTTCCACCATCAAGTGTACCTAGGAGCAGAGCTTCAGGTAGCCAAAAAAGACGAGCTCAGGCATCATCGATGGTAGAATCACATGGAATTGTTATGTTAGTAGTGACCTAAATGATGATTTTAACTAGTAAATCTGTATGCTATCAAGACACAACCACTTTCACATGTCCATATGACACATTTGCGTATAGGATGATGCCATTCGGGATATGCAATTAACCAACTACTTTTTAGAGATGTATGATGGCGGTCCTTTCGGACATGGTTGAACGGACGATTGAGATTTTTTCGATATGTGCCTCAACCATCTTGAAGCGGTACTCCAAAGATGCCAAGACACTATCCTTGTACTCAATTGGGAGAAATGCCATTTCATGGTAACCGAAGGCATTGTCTTGGGGCATAAAATTTTGAGTGACGGTATAGAAGTAGATAAAGCAAAGGTTGTGGCGATCGAGAATATTCCTTACCAGACTTCCGTCAAGGGAGTTAGGAGCTTTCCGGGACATGCCGGGTTCTATCACCGGTTCATAAAGGATTTTTCTAAAATAACTAAACATCTTTGCAATTTATTACTGAAAGATATTAAATTCAATTTTACTACTGACTATGTCACTGCTTTTGACAGGTTGAAAAATGAGCTCATTTCAACACCGATCCTCACCGCATCCGATTGGTCCTTGCCATTTGAATTGATGTGTGATGCAAGTGACACAGCCGTCGGAGCAGTTCTGGGACAAAGAAAGGAGAAACAGCTACACGTTATATACTGTGCAAGTAAGACTTTAGATGAGGCACAACTGAATTATGCTACTACAAAGAAGGAGTTGTTAGCCGTGGTGTATGCGTGTGAGAAGTTCATATCTTATCTGGTTGGGTCGAAGATTATTGTCTACACTGACCATTCTGGATTGAAGTTTTTAATGTCCAAGAAAGATGCCAAACTCAGGCTCATCCGTTGGGTATTACTATTGCAAGAGTTTGACATCGAGATTCCAGAAAAGAAAGGTTCATAAAATAGGGTAGCTGATCATCTTTCTAGATTGGAAAATGAGGGACAAGTAGACCAATAAGAGAGACCGATCAATGAATCATTTACAAATGAGCATTTGTTCAAGGTGAGTTCTTCAGATCCATGGTTCACCGATTTTGTGAATTACTTGGTAAGAGACATCACACCATACGTCCTGAATTCTAATCAACGTCGTAAGTTCTTCGCGGATGCCAAACATTATATCTGGGACAAACCATATCTCTACAAGAAGTATGGAGATGGAATAATCAGACGATGTGTACCAGAAGAGGAGAAGGAAGATATCATGACTCATTGCCTTACACTTGAGTGTGGAGGTCCTTTCAGTACAAAGAGATCAATGGAAATTATCTTGCAATCTGTATTTTTCTTTTCGTCCATGTTCAAGGATTCTCGGGAGTTTATAGCAAGGTGTGATAGGTGCCAAAGGATGAGGAATATCTCAAAGAGGAATGAGATGCCGATGCAAATTTTCATGGAATGTGAGCTATTCGATGTGTGGGGAATAGATTTCATGGGCCCGTTTTCTAAATCCGACGGGAACAAATATATCCTAGTCGTAGTTGATTATGTTTCCAAGTGGGCCGAAGCCATTGCCACTCGAACCAATGATTCGAAGGTTGTGATAAACTTTCTAAGGAAGCACATATTCACGAGGTTTGGGGTTCCAAGGGTACTGATCAGTGATGGTGGTCGTCACTTCTGCAACCGGTACTTAGATGCAGTCTTGAAGAAATATTCGGTTAAGCATAAAGTCACCACATCGTACCATCCACAAGCTAATGGCCTTGCCGAAGTGTCCAATCGGGAAATGAAGAAAATTTTAGAGAAGACAATGAATGCATCAAAAAAACATTGGTCATCTCGGCTAGACGACGCCTTCTGGGCATCATGAACTACCTACAAAACACCGATTGGCACGACACCGTGTACGTTGGTCTTTGGAAAATCATGCCATTTACCGGTTGAGCTCGAGCACAAGGCGTATTGGGCAATAAAGCAGTTGAATATGGATCCGAATACGGCAGGACAATGGCGGTTGTTATAGTTGAATGAACTCGAAGAACTACGTTAAGATGCTTATTAGAATGCGGTCATATACAAGGAACTGACGAAGCGATTCCACGACATGAGAATTCTTAAGAAGGTATTAATACCGGGTATGCAAGTCTTATTATTTAACTCACGTTTTTGTCTTATTCACTATCGTCAATACCACACCTTTTGGCACTGTCGAATTGAGAGGAGCGGATGGAACAACATTCACTGTGAAACGGACACAGAGCGAAACCGTACCTGGGAACTGAACCAGCGATAACCGACGCGGTGCATTTCCAAGATCCGGAAAACTAACATTCGAAGGTCGGCTCGCGACCTCAAACACGACGTTGGGTGGTAGGTAACCCATCAGGATTGTTTTCTTTTATTTTTAGGGTGGCTTAGTGTGTTGTTTTGGTTTATTTTGATTCCTTTGGTTAGACTAAGTTTTTGGGTGGATTTTTGAAGTTTAGTGGTCAAAACAGTAGCTCACGGTAGAAATCACGCGGCCTACCCGTGTACCAAACCCAGAGAGTTAGTGGATAGTTCCGAGACCAATCCCACGGACTACATACTGCGGCGTACAAAACCACGCGGGCGAGAAATCACGCGGCCTAGCCGTGGGAAATCCTGCGTCACCCTCTGTTTTGCCCAAAACCCTGCAGCCACCGTTTTTCTTTTCAATTGTTCATAACCCTTTTGCTCCTCATCGATTTTCCTCTCCAAAACAACTCTCAAACACCGGCGATTGTGGTCGATTTCAAGCCTTATTCGTCCCGTTTCAACCTCAAAGGACTGCAAGGTATGCCTCTCTTCATCTTTTCTCTTCTATTTCCATGGTTTTCACCATGTGTGGGTGAATAATTATTAAGTAAACTCTAGGGTTTCTTGGTTTACAATTCTTTCAAATTTTTGTGCCATCCCTATGTGTTTTCAAATATTTATTGGCCGAGTTGATGAATAATGGCATCCTTTGAAGTTGCTTATGCTTGGATTATGATATATGGATATTAGGGTTGGAATTTTTTTTCGGGCATTCATCAGATTTTAGGGAACTCACTCTTGGAATTTCTACTTATATGTTGATAGATTTTGATTGAAATTGTTGGGTTGTACTTATGCTATGATTAGTCTAATCGATTTGTGGAAGTTGTGTTGGTTGGCAACCCCATTGTCTATTTTTGTGTTGCTTGGGGGCAAACAAAACCTAGTTCATAAACTAGGTTTGGGGTTACCCAAATTTGTGTATATAGAAAATTTTCAACCTAGGCAAAGACCTAGGTTTGGGTTTTTGTTGAAATTTTTGGTCCTATTACTCTCAAACAAACCTTCACTTTGGTGTAGGTTTGGGGTGGTTCTTGAATATCTTTTTGAGAGTAATTAGGACAATCTTTTTGAAGTTCGAATGTGTAATTCCACACTTATACTTGCAGGCACAATGGCACGAACACATGCTAACACTCAAAGAAGATAGCCAGATTATGAGAACTTGACAAGGGCGCAAAAGGTCAGAATAGCCCAACGCGCTAACCGCGATACAGCTGCACGCGAGGCACAGATGACAGCCAAAAAGTGTAAATTGTTTGCAGAAAGAGGCATTCGTCTACCGGGCCTACCTGAGGGGTCATAAGTTCCAATAACGATTGCCCAACACGAATGGAACCATTATATTCACACCCCTCCACAATACGACGAGCAGTTAGTCAACGAATTCTACAGAGATATGGTTCCAGCTGCATATCAAAAACTTGATAGGCGGGTTTACACCCCCCCCCTTTTCTTACCGCAAGTGTACGGGTCGAATAAAGTAATAAAGTACAAAAGTACGAGTATCGAACCACGTAACTAGGCACTAAGTATCACAATGACTACAACAACTATTAACTGAACGATCGAAAATTGGATGAGTTGATTTAATTTGATAACTAAGCACTAAAGAAGATCTTGGACAATAAAAGAGAGTAAACACAGTAAAAGATATCAGGAGAAAAGCAATTGAGGGTTTGAATTCTAATGGGTTTCACATAGAACAAATTAAACACAATAATCATCTAAACAATTCCAGTAAATGAACACACAATCACAAATATTACAACCACTCTCACTCGAGTTATGATTGAATTATTCCTGAACAAGAATATTTCGTCTCTCGATTTCAACATACATGTTCAAGAATTATCATAGCAAAGGATTGTAACAAAGTCCTAAGGCTTAATTGGTATATCTCCATGCAAGTTCTCACCTTAGACATATGAATCACTAATCTATTAACACTTATTTCTTTCAAAATTAAGTTAAAACAATTAGATCAATTGTAAGATTATCAGGCTCACAAAGGCATTAAACTCCAATTCATATGCTTCATTCATTGAAAAGTTCTAATAAAAATCATACTTCATGTGTTCGTATGCTTACAACCCAAAAGTCATCCAACCCCCAACATCTAAGGATTAGTTCATGTTGGGGGTGGTAGGAAACACAATAAAATTAAAAGAATTCAAAGGTTTAAACATAGTTTTTCAGGCTAAATCTTAATACAATTGAAAAACCCCTTTTTATGATGAATCTCCACCAACAATCAATGAATACCGCGTCAGATCTAAAGTCCCAATGTCGATTGCTGCCTTTTCTGCTCCAAAATATGCCAAGAAATCATCCAAAATCGCCAGCCGTCACTTTTGAGAAAATGATAGATGATCATATAGCCTAACCCTAGCTGGAAATGATCAAAAACGCACAGGTCATTAGGTCCGGCGACTTTTCACGCGGCTAGGCCGCGTAATTAGTCGCCCTTGTCATTTTCAAGTTGTGGCTTGAGCCCGCGGCTCTTCTCGCCGGACTCACTGTTTGATCCGTCACTTCTTCAAATTGACTCCGTTTTGGCTCCGGGAGTGACCGCTGAACTTGTGATTAGTTCCTCTATTCAGAAAGACTCTAAAAGTCTTGCATTAAGCTAAAAATCTCGGGATTCTTACTTGATAAAATCAGTTCCTGCACGAACTTGCCACAAACTGTTAGAAAAAACACTTCGTTTGCTCGGAAAACGAGCTAACCCTAGTGGAAAGTGGTATTATAATAACCCTAAAATTGGCGTTATCAGCTACTAGAAGCAATGTAGTTCAATCAATAAAACATACGTGTTTGTTAAGAAATTATGTTAAATTAAAGCATGATTTTATTAAGACGCACATTGAAGCTACATGGAACGGATAAAGTGCATAAAAACTAAATATACGAATCTAAAGTACCCCCGGATAAAACTATGGGAATTCATGCCCTTAGAATTCTTTATATCCTTTTATCCATCCGATTTATTTTTCATTAACCTTTTCATTGTCACGGATGTGCCTATAAGTCTCCCTGGCTGCGAGTTCGAACCATCCATCATAATTGCACTTTTTTCTCTTTAATTTGTTTTTTTCTTTTTGCATTAGCAATCCAATTCTGCTTATGCTTGATCTTTTGTTTTGCATTAACAATACATTTCTTCCTGTCATCCACATCCTTTTCAATCCTTTCTTTTTTCGCACCAAGCTCCACACGTTTTTGAAGTACTGTATGGAGAGATCCCATTCCTTGATATCCTCCTTCACATAATCATATATTTTCAGTGGACCTTGTCTTTTATCCCATGCAGCTCCCAGCGTCTCTCATTCCTCGTCTGTTATTGGAAATTTTAAGCCAGAACTAGAAGTTCTCAACCAGTCCTCTTCTGTTGTTGGAAGTTTAAAGCCAGAGGAAGAGCTTCCATCCATTCTTAGAGAGAAAACAGGGAAGAATAACAAGTAACAAATCTTTCAACTTTATAGAGAAAATAGGGAAGAATAACAAGTAACAAATCTTTCAACCTTATAGAGAAAATAGGGAAGGATAACAAGTAACAAATCATTCAATATCTTCCATTAAATATGCAAAAATGGAGGCACGTACGCAATTGCAGAGGTGGAACTGATCAAAATTGTGGACGTGAATTTGGAGGCTTTTTCAGACGAATTTTGCAAGATTTTTTAGAAGAATCTTGCAGACTTTTTCATACGAATTTTTTAAACTTTTCAAACGAATTTTGCAGGATTTAATCATCCGATTTTAATTTCATTAACTTGACCAAATCCATGTCCGCAATTTTGACCCGTTTGGACCTTCGCAATTTTAGAAAAAAAAATATCATTTCCATGTTTTTCAGATATTTCACTTGTGGATGTTCCTCCATGTTTTCCTATAAATACCCCACTTGAATAGGTCGTAAACAACAGAAAAAAGGTAAATAGTATTTATTAAGGCAAAAGTTTTACATGTTTTTTTACATGGCATCCCAAAATATTTATGTCTCGAACTTCAGGTGTTTATCTCAATCGCTTCTAGTTACTACCACCGAGTTATATGGTTATTGTGTATGTGTTTTTGGCTCTTAGTTGTATTAAATCTTGTCTAATCTTGTTAATATTCATCAAAAGTTGTTCATCCACAATTGTTCACCATAAAACCCCACCATCAAGGGTACTTTACAAAACCACCTAGAAAACATTACTTCTATAGTCTACAAATCTATGTTGGCATGTTGGATGTCGATGATCTTTCCATCCAACCATCGTGTAGCAGTAGCTTGACATGTAAATGACTGTGTACCTCATGCTAAACAGGGGCTCTTTTGAGCATAAGGTGAAACACGTGTTTGTGTTGTCCTTTCATAGTGAAAGACGAGAGAGTTATGAGATCAGTGGATAAGAAAGAATGCCTTAAGCCTATCATGAATGGTTGACCGTCTTTCTCATCCACCGATATCATAACAGTCACGTTTTTCACCAAGAAGGACAAAGCAAAAAACTTGCCCACAGTTTGTGCAAAAGACCCACTCATTCCACCATCCATTTCGTTTTTTACTTTCTTTTTTGATTTTTTTAATTAATGGTAGTTACAACCGATTAAATGATAACCGTTGATGATCAAAATAGACGGTCATGATTATGTTGTATAGGTTGTAGAAATGCAATGGGTTGTATTATAACGGCCCTCTCTCTCTCTCTCTCTCTCTATATATATATATATATAATAACTAATTTAAAATTCTTATTATATTATTTTGTTTTATTTTAATTACATTGTTTTTATTGTTTGTATTAACATATTATATTGTTAAATATGTGTTTTAATTATATATAATTAGAAAAGTTAATACTAATCCAACGAACTATCTAATTTTGAATAATTAAGTCTCTTAACTAATTTTTTGAAAGAAAAAACTATTAAACTTTTCTCATTTTGAATAATTAAGTTCTTGAACAATTTTTTCCTAAAATAAAAAATAATTAAACTTTCTCATTTTCATTGATTATGCTCTTGAACATTTTTTTTTCAATAAATAAATCATTGTAACTCAAAAACCTACATGTAACCGATTACAAATATTTGAAAGTAAAAGTATTTGTAAACCCCTAAAAATAGATCAAAAAGAGGAAGATCCATAGCAAGGGTCGACACTGTGATAGCCGATATGAGAAAAGGGAAATGATGGGGCGACAAGAAGTGGCAAGGGGTAGTGATATCGTTGTTTGTGAGGGGTTTTGGAAACGTTAAAACTGATTTAGGTTTCTTTTATTTTAAGACATTTCCAGTTGGTTATGGGTATTTTTTTTTTGTTAAAATGTAGGTAACCAATTTTTATAAGTTCGATGGTTTATTTATTAAAAAATGTTCAGGTACGTAATCATTTAAATGAGAAAGTTAAATAATGTTTTCATCCAAAAAATAAAAATTCGCGGACTTCGTCATTTAAAATGAGAAAAATTAATAGTTTTTCATTCAAAAAGTTAGTTTGATGACGTAATTGTTAAAAATGGGATAGTTCATTGAGTTTTTTGTAAAATTTTCCCTATTGTAATTGACTAATTTTTTAAGATGACCTTTTTGGTCATTATATGTTTATCAGTTACTTTTGTCAAACATGATTTGTTTATCAGCTAACAATTAACTTATTAGTCGTCAGCTTACTTATCAACTAGGGGTGTCCGCAGATCAAAACATGTCTATAGCCTAGTGGTAAAGTACCATCTTGGGGGTCAGAGGATGGTATCCCTGACTACCCGGATTTGAACCCGTGATGTGCATATGGAGATATCCATATCTTGGGCTTGCCACTTTGTGTTACCCTTAATTGGGTTGGGCCAAGATCGACGGGGATTAGTCGAGTGACACCCTTAAGTGGGAGCCCGGATACCTCGGGAAAGTGTGTGTGTGTGTGTGTTAGTGTAACACTCGGAAATTTTTAGATAAAATATAAAATTCTAGAAAAGGCGTGTTTTAAAAGGGTTATGGGTTGGTTGATGAAAAAGATCGAAGTTATGCGTCGGAAATCAAGTTTGGGAGTTTCGGGGTAACTTAAATGGCTCGTGCTAGTTGCGGCTGAGCTAACCCACGCCACTAAGTGGCTTTACACTCTGTTTGGCTAGGTTCAGTTACCAATGCCAGTTACGAAATGTAACTAGCTTCACAACTAGCGCCATGGTCTGTTTGGTCAAAATGGAGTCGCGTGAGTTACCAATGCCAGTTACAAAATGTAACTAGCTTTACAACTAGCGCCGGGGTCTGTTTGGTCAAGAAGGAGCCGCGTGAGTTACCAATGCCAGTTACGAAACGTAACTGACGTCCATATCTGGCGTCCAACACTGATTAGTTTTTATAACATCCGTTTTTCTTGACTTTCATACTCATTTTTCACCAAAAACCTTCTCCTCCACACTAATGGCAATTTTAATGCTTTGAACCACCATTCTAACCAACTTGGGAGCATTTATTGAGCATCTAGCTTGAGGATTTCGGTTTGGAGCTCAAGTGTTCGAGTTCTTCTTCTACTTCATCTTCTCCACCAAGTTCCACCCATTTTCATCCTCTTAGGGAGATTTCTAGGGTTTTCCTAACCCTAACTTTGTGAGTTCAAATCCAACATTTTACAACCATAATACTTGTCATAAATGTTCTTATTACTCTTTCTAGGTTATAAACTCAAGTATTTATGTGTTTGGTTAAGTTTGGAGGTTTTAGGTCAAAATGAGAAATTTGAGGATTTTGATCTTGGATTTAAAATGGGCATTTTAGATGGTATCATATTACTTGTAAATGTCTCTTGATAAGAAAATATCTGATTTTGGAACTAAAATAGTTTGACCTAATTTTTGGTAAAACTTGCTTTTCAAGGAAATCATTTATATAAAGGTTTTCAGTGTTTGGAACACTATCAATACATCACGTTTGATGTAGTTGATTATTAGACTAGTATGATATGGATCCATAGGCATAAGAGTCGGTATGTAATGTCGTGAAGGATAGAATGAACCCACTTTTAATTGGAAATAGGCATTGCGATAAATTGTGTAATTTCCAATATATCCTTTCACTCTCTCGGAATATGCATTGTGGTTAGCGTGCAATTCTTGAGGCTCGAGCTTATGTGTACAAATGACTAAAGACTGTATTGTGGTTGATGTCAATGGCTACCAGACCTTTATGTGCCGCTCTATAACATTGGTTTGTGGCCAACTTGGAGTTCCGTCACAACTAATGGTAATATCGGGTCTCCCCCGATTGTTTTAAAAGATCCTTGCTTACCTAAGTAAGCTTTCAAGTTAAGTTAAATGGGATAAAGTATACATCACCTTTATTTTAAAATATTTTACTGCCTTATCCATTTAACTGTTTGTTCTCACTAGGCGTAAGCCTAACACTTGATTTTAAATGTTGTTTAGCAGGTGATCGGGTTTGATGGGGCTCCTTAGAGTGGAGCGGAGTGAAGTGCCGGTGAAGGCACTCTTTTTGAGAAATGCACTTTAGAGTGTAATTATTGGAGATATTAGAATTGTAATTTTGGAGATATTAGCAACACCCGAACATAATCTATGTTCCTGTTTATGTAGATTAATAGGTTGTTGTTTTAATATCCGTTTTGTGTTGTAAACTTCCATACTCATTCCCCACTTATTTAATACCGCATTTACTTTTCGGTTTAAATTTGTTCTAATTTTTAGGGTGTTACAGTTAGCATGCCTTTAAAAAAACTAGGGGTGTTTGCGGTCCGATTTAAATGGTTTAAACCCTCAAACCACAAACCATACTGCTATGGTAGCTTAGAAAATTTTCAAATTGAGCGGTTTGGAATCAAGTGACCAAAGCGGTCAAAACCGTCAATAAAAGGCGATCTGGTTTGCGTCTGACTGGTTTAGGCTGTTTGAGCCTCTTATGAGTTTTAAACTAAAAGAATGACATCTATATCTAAAATGAAATCTCTATCAATATCACACTGTTAAAAGATTGTATACGGAATTATAAAAAAACGTTTATCTCTAAAATTACAAAAAGACATTGAACAAATAAAAATAAGTTAAACAAATCCACCAACAATATTATAATAGCTGAAATTTTGGACAGACATTGAGCAAAGACGAACTCAGGTTTGAAATTTGATTTTTGAAGGATTTCAGAATTTTGTCAATTTAGAAATAAAAACTAAAAAAAGAAAATAACGTCTTTGACAAATTTTTTATAACTGGACCATTAAAATTAAAACCTACAACTTAAAAAATAAATACAATTCTGACGGTCGATTCGTTTCAAACCGCTAAAAAAAATTCAAAAACCATAGACCAAACAGAACCAAAAAGTTTGGCTTATTTTCACACCAGATCAGACCGCTCAATTGACACAAAAATGATATAATTTAAGTGATCTAATTTAACTTGATTCAACCGATTTAAATGTATTTTTAAACACCTTTGTTATCGACTACCAGTTAATTTATCATCCACTCCATAAAATATAGCCTAAGAAATTTAAAATTTAAAATTTAAAAGAAATCATGTATGGATGGTGAGTCTCGAAAGATAAATACTGGAGAAGCTTCCAGATATTCCAGAGCCTTCCTCTAACTCCATAAATGCTATGCAATCTTAATCTTCAAAGTGTGTCAACAATGGCGTTATTCAGTGATCCTTTCAGACGATTCTTTATTAATCCTCACGCAACAGCTCTCATGGATTGGTACGAAACCTCACAAGCTCACTTCATCAAGATCAACGTCCCTGGTAACTTACTCTTCTTTCTCTTCCCAATCTTATATACTCTGATTCAAATCACAAACAAATAAACACCAATTCTTCCTGCAATTTTCTGAATCAAAGACCTGATTTAAACTAATTCATGATAATTTTGATTCAAATTATGTATAACTTATATAATATAACAAACATAAATGCAATTTCGTGAATTGGGAAATCAATTCATGATCATTTCAACTGGAAGTGAATTTACAACAATCAACGAAATTCAGATTTTGATTCGATTTCTGCAGGATGTATAACAAACACCAATTATTCCTGCAAACTTTGTGAATCAAGAAGCCGATTTAACTAATTCATCATAATTTCGTCGGAAATTGAATCTGAACGGACGGACTTGAATTAAATTTTTTTGATTCAATTTCTATCAAACAACACCTTATTACTTGTGCAATTTTGTGAATCAAAGAATCGAATTAACAAATTTTGATTGAAATTGTGGATGTAGGATATAGCAAGGATGACGTAAAGGTGCAGGTGGAAGAAGGGAATATATTGGTGGTGAGTGGTGAAGGTGGAAAGGAGACATCTACTAAAGAGAAAGGAAACGAGATTGTTTGGCATGTGGCGGAGAGAGGCGGAGGAGGAGGTGTCGCCGGCGGTGGTGGTTTTCGCCGGGAAATGGAGATGCCGGAGGATGTAAAAGTGGATCAGATCAAAGCTCAGGTTGAAAATGGAGTTTTGACGGTGGTTTTGCCCAAAGATCTTAACCCTAATAAGCCGTCTAAAGTCCGTAACATTCATGTCTCCAGCAAGCTCTAAAGGAACCTTCTAGAAACCTTTAGAAATATGTATTTTTTCTTTTGTTATGCTAAATGAAAATATGTCATAAGTTTGATCATCGAGTAGTTAATAGCGGTTTCACGACCTTTCTCACCAAAATTATAGGGGGTGTTTGGATTAGCTTATAAAAACAACTTATTGGCTTATTCCGGTGTGGCACCGATAATAAGTTATTTTGAGTGTTTGGAAAAAATAATTTATTCGGTGTCAAACTGGTGATAAGTTATTTTTTAGGAAGTTAAATTTTTTAATTAAGGACTTTTTCAGGAAGTCAATAATTTATAAGTTAATAAGCTAATCTAAACACCCTTTATATATGCGTCTCATTGGTAAAGGAGTGGTGTCTAAGATCTTATTCATATGGATTACACTCATACTTCTACCCGTTCAAATAGATAGAAAGAGCCTCTTGTTGTAAAGTAACAATACCGAATTCGTAATTTAATATCTGAACAGGCCGAATCAATTCACGATATCCTGAAGAACAATGTATAAAGTTCATCATCGAGATTCAAATGAAATAAGATTGGAGCAAATATATAGTCTGTTGCACATGTCGTCCATAATCAAGGTGTTCGGGATTACTTATTTAAATTTGCCAAACATTAAAAAAGTAACTTTATTACCTTATTACGATTTTCTACCGTTATAAGCTAATCCAAATATTTTTTATAAAATTTAGGTTCGACACCACATAAGTTGATAAACACTTTTACTAAAAAAACATAAGTTGTTTAAATAAGCAATCCCTAACACCCCCTTTAGAGCATCTCCAATGCTTATTTGAAATATTTTAAAATGACTTGACCCATTGAAGTAATGACTTGAAGATGACTTGAAAATAATTTTTTTCAAAGACTTGAGATTCCTGAAGTGTTTGAAGAAATGGTTGTGAAAGACAAAAAAGTATTATGGTTGGACCAGTACTATTTTATATATTTTTATTAACATCAAGTTTTTAACCTCATAGATGCTTTTAGTTTAATAGACTAAAGTAAGATCTCGTTTATTTTGTGAGATTGTATTGGATTGGATTTGGAATTAAATTTTATTTCAATGTCATGTTTGTTTTGGAAGATTTTATTTGAAATCCCAGGATTTTATTGAACTCCTTCAAATATAAGTTTTTGAAATTTCATAAGATTCCAACACCTTATTAGTTACCTTGGTATCTGATTCAAGGTAGCATACAACAATCACCTGAGAAAATCTTCCATCAATGTGATCCAACAACGCGATCAACAAATCGCATAAGTTATGCGATTTGTACCATAGCTCCAAAACTCTGCGATCTCACGACGAAATATGGGCAAGAGGAGAGATCACATTACATATACCATAGGTTGGGTTAGATGGGTTTAAATAACTATTTCATAGTCGTATTATATGCTAATTTTAGTTGTTAAGCACTGTACAAAATACAAAGAATCCAGTTCCAATTTTTGCAATCTACTTTTAAGGTTTTTGTGTTTCACCATTTTTACTATTAAAACTCAAATTAAGGAAAAAAAGTTACTCGTAAATTGACAACTAATGAAATACAGTGCTAAAAAATGACTTGATAAGATATTTTAGATGTAAATTGTTTTTCTTGATTTGTTATGTAAATATGGAATTATTCGGATTTTATATTGCACCAGCACGCATTTTACAAAACTGACATTCAACCACAGGAACAGATCTTCACTATGAAATGAAATGTATTAGTTTATTTTTTTTAATAACAATTACATACAAAAAATGATCAGAAGAGGGTTATGAAGCCTGAAGCCAATTCATCCAATTAATTTTAAACTTGCTACTTTTATTAAAAACCAAAAAATCCGTCTGAGTTAAAATCTTGTATAATATAAAATGTATTGGTTTAAAGATCATAAATAAAAAAATTATTTTTCCTTCTCAACTTTAATTTATATTGTTTTCCCTTGTTGACAAATTCATACATTTTTATCCTTTTGGATAAAATAAAAGAATACAATGCACATTAAAATTTTAATTTAAAAAATGCCTGCCAAAAACATGTTTCCATTAAAGCCCACATTTGAACTTTTGAATTTAATGCTTTTTTAAGGCTTATTGTTGAATAACTTATTCTATTATTATATATTTTTAAATCTTTACTTTAGTTTTTCTATTTAAACCTTATTAAACTTTTGTTAGGTCTAATATTTCAACTTAATTTGTGATGTTATAAAGTAAGCTTTAATATCTTGTATTGTTATATCCGGTAAAATTGGGTTTGGATTTACAATTGTAATATGAGACATATAAATAAAAAAGTCTTAGTGTTAGTATCCATAATGAGAGTCGACTTTCCATACTTAACCGTGTGTTTTGTAAGGTGTATTTTTTATATGTTTTCTTATCAGATGAGGATAACTTCAATGATCATATTGAATCTTGTTGTTAATCTGGGATCTACAATTTTGATTAGTTATTCTAATTTATATAATATTCACACTGGAAAAAAAAGATTTTTACGATAAAATATATCGTTAAAAAGCTTTTGATCACACAATTAAAATGACACAAATATCAAAAACTTAAATAGCATATAATATTTTACGAAAAAACACATGATTTTAGGAAATTTGGATATGATAGATCGATAGATAGCAAGATGGTTCATTTATGTTTTATAGGGGTTCTTATGAAACCATTGTATTAGATTAGGATAAATATTAAAGATTAATCGTCAAAGTTTTTGGAATGATTTTTTGAGCGGAAAACGTTTTTAAAGGTGGATTTTTGGAACGTTTTTAAACATCATCAAGAAATAACTGTAATTTTGTAAACTGGCAATTTCTGTAAAACTTTAAACAAATTATAAAAAATATGTTTCCCAACTGAGATTATGATCTATCATATGACTAAAGAATCAAAAAACAAAACGATTCTGCAAAGTTGCTAAACAAATTTATGAAATTCTTATTAGAAGAATGAGTTATTCAAAAAAAAATTGCAAAAATAGTTGGTTTAGTGAAAACCTCATCCAAAATTTCATATAAAAGCCCACTATACGTTGACCCAATCCCTCACTTAGAGCCCAATTGTATTTCTGTAAATATATGGTCCAAATAGAAATAGTGTTTTTACCATTAATCATAAACATGTTGGCATAGTGTCTTACCCCTCCCTTAAAGCCTGGATGGTTCTGATATCAATTTCAGAGTACGGGCCCAAAAATTCAGGTGGATAGGAGATATGTAGATTTTTCTGGAATTTACCCCAGAATTAATTATTTACAAGGATCACCGATCTCCTCATGAGATTAAATACTGATATGATTTTGGAGCCATAAACTCGATATATTTAACTTCTCCTGATTTTCCTGAAATTTCTGAAGTGTCTTACCATTAATCATAATTCATAAATACTTTTCTAGTGTTACAAAACATACAACATAAATAACTAGACACAACATGGTTGACGGATGCATGTTCGTAAATAAAATGAAATAGATAGTGGTATATTCAAGGAACTTGTAACACAATATTAGCAATAGCGTCTTACCAGTAATCAACAACTACCTATTGAACAGTCGAGAGAAAACCCTATAAGCGATAAATCAAAGGTAAAATTGGGATTCACGGAAATATGAGCTTTAGTTGGTTCTTCTGCCCCATTTTGTTGCCAAAAACAACCCTTGGTTTCATCATAATTTGTATTAATGCCAAGAAGTAAAAAAAAATCAAGATACATGTAAAAGAATGTATGCCAAACTCCTGCTAAAAGATGAAGCAAAAGGAAACCTAAATCAAGAGGGAGAGTGAGAGATGAAATATGGTGAGGAAGCGTACCAAGAAGTTGGATAGTTTAGAAGTGTTATACCCAAAATTAATGCCGTTAACTTCGTTAAGTTTTGTTATGATTCTGTCGTTAACTCCGTTAGAAATTGTTATAACCTGACTAACGAGGTACTAACCGTACGACCTAATGTCGTTAATAATATACCCGTTATACCGTTATCTTTGTATTCATATCATTTTTCAGTTACAAGTCAAAGGCTTTATGACGACATTAAGGACAAATCATGAAGATTCATCCCTTATGACCGTTTGGCCGTTACCAAGACCTTCGTCCAAGCTCAAGTATAAAAGGAGGAGCTCAAATCAACAGAAGACACATTGAAACATAAGGAAATACTGATAAGAGCCCCGAGAATACCTTGACGATTCTGCAACATCATAAGTTCAAACTCATGACAACAGCACTACGAATCTCACGACAAGGATATTACTGGCCGACGTTACAACAAGACGCGTTCCGGTACGTACAAAATTGTGATTCATGTCAGACACACACAAGCACGTCTCACAAACCTTCCGAAAATCTACATTCGACGCTGACTCCGTGGCCGTTTATGCGTTGGGGAATGGATATAGTCGGGAAATTGCCACCAACTCCCGGACAAAAAGTATTTTCTTCTAGTGCTTTTTCCCAAGTTCGGGATAAAGAGGTTATTACCTTTATCCAAAATAATATAATCTGCAGACTCAGGATCCCGTCAGAAATTGTATGCGACAACGGATCTCAGTTCATAAGTGAGAAAACAAGAAACTTCTGTGAAAATCGCTACATTAAACTCATAACCTCGACGCCCAGATACCCACAGTCGAATGGGATAGCTGAGTCAAGCAACAAGACTATTATCAGCACTATCAAGCGACGCCTCAGTTCTGCGCAAAGAAAATGGGTAGAGAAACTCCCGACGGTTCTATGAGCTAACCGAACGACACCCCAATCCGCCACCGGACAGACACCCTTCTCTCTAGTCTATGGGTGCAAAGTAGTACTACCTATCGAAATCAGATTAACTGTTACTAGACATACAACAGTCGAACAAAATTTGATCAACCTTAGTTACGACGTTGATGGATTGGAAGAACTAAGGGAAGCTGCAGTCATTCGAATGGCTACCCAACAGCAAGCTGTCGTCAGGCATTTTAATAAAAATGTGAAGGTCAAAACCTTCCAAGAGGGAGATTATGTTTTACGACGTGTCTTCCAAAATACCCAAGAGCTTAACGTAGGAAAATTAGCACCCAAATGGTAAGGACCTTACAGAATTACCCAAGTCATGGGAAAAGGGGCTTATCGCCTGCAAAAAATATGAGTGGTCGGGATATCCCACGAAGCTGGAACGCCACTCATCTTAGGAAGTATTTCTTTTTAATTCAAAAGTTTTTACCGTATGTTTATTTATTTTTATTTCTCTATACGATTACTAACTTGAGCGTTGAAGGGTCGTTGGTCCGCGTCTAACGTTTTCTTTCGATCACAGGTACGCCAGAAGTCGGATGAACCCACGAAGCGGTATAAAAATACATATGTAAATAAAAACTCAATTCATAGCAAAAGATGAATATATTGAAATTCATTACAAAAAAATGGCCCAACCTAAAATGTCGTCCATAGCAAAAGTACAAAAGAAAAAAGAAAGGAAAATCAAGGGGCAGGAGGGGCGAACTTCACCAGTTGACCATTAAGGTCGTCGATTTTTGCTTGGGCCTCGTTCAGTTGAGACCTGAGACCACTGACCTCAGTAATCTTCCCGATAAGGGCCGTCTCCAACTCAGCTTCCAAAATTCCTATTCTCTCCAGGGCGACCTCCAAGCGTCGTCGGAGATCAAAGCTGACGCTTTGTTCTCGAACAAGGTCCTCTTGAACTTCCTCGAAACGGGAAGAGAGCATCTCGGCTTTAGCTGATGCATCCTCTTCCATCGCTTGCAAAGCTTCCTCCCGATCGTGGACTCTCGTCTCCAGATTGGAAGCCATGGTCACAACCTGGCCAATCGACGCCTGAAAAATACATCAATCGCTTATACGCACGACGCATGAAGCATGATTACTAAAAGCATACGATGCGTAAAAATAGCAAGTCACCTGGAAAGAAGGGATAGGAAACTCGACGTCATCGCCAAAAATGGACGGGCTTCCCTCCATAGTTTCTTCCCTTTATCCCTCGAAGTGGCAGAAGAACCGGTTACGTGCGATGGCCTAACGACCGTCGACGTCTTCGCCTTCTTGGAACTAGAAGTCCCAAAAGACGGTTCTCTCAGGGTCGACCCAGAAGCACCTCGTCGACCCATGCCTCTGCGGGCAGGTAAAATCCTCCGACCTTGGGAAAACTCCCCAGATTTTCCTGAAACAGCAAGAGAAAGTGAGGAGACCAAACTCTTCATCAAAACAAAAATAAAGACAAGTTCAATACCTATTCCTTCTTCATCCGATTCTGAAGTCGGATGAGACGCCCCGATGAAGGTAACATCCTTATCTTCCTCATCCACAATATCTTTGCGCTCATCCTTGTCATCCATAGGAGCTACGCCCTCTTTGGGGCATAGACCTGAAACTCCCGGTGGGGAATCTGCCGGAAGAGCGCAAGTTTGTTCGACGAGTCGGGCAAGGGTGCAAGTTCGCATGTCACGCCTGAAAACCGAAACAAAAAAAAAGTTAAATAAAAGTCTTATTTCTACCAAAAAATAAAAAGAACGTCGTTTACCTTGCGTGAGCCACCCGTAGACAATCCAATCCTCGGCAGGGGCATAAGACGCCAAACTGCAGTATACATAGCGATTTTTCCAGCCGCGATCGTTCACTGCAGTACCAGATATCAACGCCTGGTCCCGTCGATCCCTGGAATAAGGATTGAATCGACGACTAGCATCAGCTTTGACCGTATAGGCCAAAAACAGCTCATGGACGGTGAAAGGGGACAAACCCAATAAGCCGCTAATCGCTCTATAGTCAGATTGATCCTCCAGAATTGGGGCATTAACTACCCCGGGGATATCTCGAATCGACCAAGAAAATCCCCCACCAGAGAGGAGAATCCCCACGTAAACCAATCTTAAAGAGGTATTCGTAAATGATAAAGCGGTCAGAGGGACATTCTTCCGCTCCAAGATTACCAGGAATCTCCAACTAAATATAGTCAGGGAGCCATGCCAAATCCCTGAAAGCAAGAAGATCGTCTGGCGGCGATATTGTGCTTAATAAATTCGACATCCTTAGCAAAAAGAAATAGTTTACTCTAGTAAGAAAAGATTGTAGGTTCTATAAGAAGCGAAGAAGAAGACCTGGATTTAGGAAGCAAAATCGTTTCCTTTTATATGAAAATAAGAGACGATTTGATTTCCCCCGAATCAACAGCTGTTGATCAAAGATCACACATGCAGCCCCAGATCCTCGACACCTGTCTTCCGCCTATGTCATCCGGGTATCATGCTGATGACATCATCGTCATCGTTATCTCAAAATCCAACCAAGACTAAATCAATTGATATTTCAAATTAAAATCGATTACCGCATTAATCAATATAGTTGCCAAAAATTCGGTCGCGTGACAGAATAAATTCTTGAAATAGTTTCCCGCAAAAAAATTCAAAAATTTAGGGGCAAACTGTTATACCCAAAATTAACGCCGTTAACTTCGTTAAGTTTCGTTATGATTCTGTCGTTAACTTCATTAGAAATTGTTATAACCTATCTAACGAGGTACTAACCGTACGACCTAACGTCGTTAATAATATACCCGTTAGACCGTTATCTTTGTATTTATATCATTTTTCAGTTACAAGTCAAAGGCTTTATGACGACATTAAGGACAAATCATGAAGATTCATCCGTTATGATCGTTCGGCCGTTACCAAGACCCTCGTCGAAGCTCAAATCAACAGAAGACACATTGAAACATAGGAAAATACTGATAAGAGCCCCGAGAATACCTTGACGAGTCTGCAACATCATAAGTTCAAGCTCAAGACAACAGCACTACGAGTCACGACAACAGTCGTAGACTCGCGATCGAACGTTCATACTGTTTTTTGTAACTTTATTTATTGTTCTTGTGGTCGGCGTCCCTGTTTGACGTCCTTTTCCTTTAGTGCATCGACGATCTCCTTTACGGTCGTCCGCGGTTTTTCTCTCGAAATGGAGTTTTCCGCGTCAACAATTTTTTGTGTCATTTACATTCTATTTATCTGTTTTTCGAAGTGGTTTTCTTTCTTTAGTTGATAAAAGTCCGAGTCGTTAGTCTACCGTTAAGTCATTTTTTGGCATTAACAAGAATTCGGATAGTTTGAAAGTAGGATAGCTTAAAGGTTAAACATTGATTACAGGAAAATTTATTTAAAAAAAATAGTGAAATATACATTTTTCATATGGCTTTAGAAAAATGTAACATATTAAGTATTTAAATTTAAAAAAAAACTAACATCAAGGACTTTGCGCCTCATCGCTCTTGGTTTTCCCTTGAATAGATATTGATGAATTGATTAGGTTCGTGATAAACAACATTACACATTTGATAAAATATCGTAGAATCATGAATATATTTTAATTTCTTTACATATGTTTCAATAATATTATAAATGCCAATTGTCTCAATATGAATAGTTATCGAATATATATAGATGTTGGTTCATTTAGAAACTAAACGAATGGTAGAAACTATAGATACTTTGTCAAATCAATATAAAAAATAATTTTTTTTTTGATTTTTTTTTCATCAAATGCTATGATTTAATATATTATTGTACATATGTTTGTTTGATAATGTAAAAGTTTCACGTGTTTTTGTTTTTATAAGTTGAAAGTTTCTCATATATTTTTTTATGAAAAAAGTTTCATATGTTTTTGTTTCATAGCGTAAAAGTTTCACATGTAATTTTTTTTACAAGATGAAACAAACATATGTGCAATAATATCTTAAATCACAGCATTTGATGAAAAAACAAATCATTAAAAAAATTATTTTTTATATTGATTTGTCAAAGTTTCTATAGTTTTTACCATTCATCTAGTTTATAAATGAACCAACCTCTATATATATATAAATGAACCAACCTCTATATATATATATATATATATATATGCTCCTTCAAGTGTTAACTCAATTATTTGTGTTAACTTTGTTAACCGATCTAAGCCATTCATTATTTTAATCAACGGTTGTGATTAATGGAGAATATAATCTGATAAAAAAATAAATGAAATAAATGATATTAAATAAAGGGCAATTTGGAATAATTTATCATATTTTATTTTTGGAAGATAATCAATAATATGTTTATATTATTTTTGGAATAAATCATATTTTATTTTTTGAAAAATAATTAATATTTTTAATAATATTTATATGATTTTTGTTTAAAGATAAAATTAAAAACTTCACATGTGAACTTGAAAGTGAATCACTGATCTTTGCTTAAAAATCACAGGTGAAACTAGAAAATGAGACAATAATTTTTATTTAAAGTATATAAGTGAAACCATATAATCAAAATTCATTAGTGAAATCAAAAAATTAAACAATGATTTTTATTTAAAGTTCATAAGTGAAACTTAATCAAATTTTCATAGATGAAACCTTAAAGTGAAAAAATGATTTTTATTTATAGTTCATAGGTGAAACCAGAAACATAATAAGATAACTAAGAAAAGATTAAACAAGTTCATCTGTAAAATCAAAAATTTCATAGATTAACAATTAAGCAATTGAGATAATCAAAGAATGTGGTATTTAAACAATGTAATAAATAAGTGAACAAGATATTTAAGTATTGTGGTATTTAAAAAATGAATGAATTAATTGAATAGGATATTTAAGGAATGTGGTATCAATAATCAAAAAGACGAAAATGCCCGGTTAACAAAGATAACACAAATAATTGAGTTAACACTTGTAGGGTCCTATATATATATATATATGGTTAAATCAAATAAAAACCAATAAAAGTTTAAAACCGTGAGGACCGATCTAAGCCTTAGATCTTATAGTTTTAATTAAAAACCATTTTTAATTAAATAAAGGGCATAATCGTCATTTTAGTAAGAAGATTCATCAGGTGAAACATTCATATTCATTCATCATATAAAACACGCCACAAATTCACACGATTCACCATATGAAACACGATTCACCATATGAAACACACACGTATTAACCTTATTTCACCTCCTGAAATAAAATACAATGTTCATAAATATGTTATTTCACCATATGAAACCCAACACAATGTTCTTTAATTATTCAGTCTGAATATGACACGTATCGCACTCTCATTTGTCATCACGTTCACAACCAAATTTAAGTTCTCATTTGAACTCGCCCCCATATATATAAACACCCCCTCTTTAAATAAACAAAGGAACACTTTGTGGACCACATATGATGTGGGTCCCACACATTAAAAAATCATATCCGATTCAATGGGGCCCACCATTGAATCAGATATAATTTTTTAATGTGTGGGACCCACATCATATGTGGTTCACATAGTGTTCCTTTTTTCCTTTAAATTTACAATTTTCTCATTTGAACTTCTCCCTATATATATATAGGGTTTGGATCACGTGAGACACGCCTGTTTCCGTGAGACTGTGAGACAACCTTTTTACTCTTGAAACTTCACAGCAAAAACATTGTGAAGGTAAAAAAAAATCTGATGGGTTCACGTGAGACCAGCCTCTTTCCGTGAGACCCGTCGGAGATCCGTGAAACTACCATTTTACTCTTGAAACTTCACAGCAAAAACACTGTGAAAGCAAAAAAAAATCTGAGCGTTCACAGCAAAAACACTGTGAAAGTTACCTTCACAGCAAAATTACTATGTAGGTTACCTTCATAGCAAAAATACTGTAAAGATTCATATTTTTTTTACCTTCATAGTGTTTTTGCTATGAATTTCAAGTGTAAAAAGATTGTCTCACGTGTCTCATGGAAACATGCGTGTCTCACGTGATCCCAAGTCTATATATATATATATATATATATATACAAGGGAGGGATCATACAAGAACACCCATGGTTTAAAGGAACACTTTGTGGACAACATACGATGTGAGTCCCACATAATATTAAACCATATCTGATTCAATGGGTCCCACCATTGAATCAGATATGATTTAATATTATGTGGGACCCACATCATATGTGGTCCACAAAGTGTTCGTTTAAATTTACAAAGTTCTCATTTGAACCTCCATCTCTCTCTCTCTTTCTATATATATATATATATATATATATATATATATATACAGAGAGAGAGACAGAGAAAGAGATAGAGAGAAGTTCAAATACAAACTCATATTTATGTACAAACTACACAAACTGATTCAAAACAATATAAAAATATTTTTTTTTCATGATTTTTTTTCATCAAATGTTATGATTTAAGATATTATTACACATATGTTTTTTTCATAATGTAAAAGTTTCACATGTATTTGTTTCATAAGTTGAAAGTTTCTCATATATTTTTTATGAAAAAGTTTCACATGTTTTTGTTTCATAATGTAAAACTTTCATATGTTATTTTTTCACAAGGTGAAACAAACATATGTGCAATAATATCTTAAACCATAGCATTTGATGAAAAAAAGTCATGAATTTTTTTTTATATTGATCTGAATCAGGTTGTATAGTTTGTTCATAAATATGAGTTTGTATTTGATCATCTCTCTCTCTATATATATATATATATAGATAGAGCGAGAGGAAGGTTCAAATGATAACTTCGCATTTTTAAATGAACATAGGGACACTTGTTGATCACATATGATGTGGGTCCCACATAATATTAAATCATTTATGATTTAATATTAAATCATAAATGATTTAATATTATGTGGGACCCACATCATATGTGGTCCACAACTTGTTCCTTTAAGGAGGGGTGGTTCTCATTGATCCCTCCCATATATATATATATATATATATATATATAGGGATGGGATCACGTGAGACACGCCTGTTTCCGTGGGACCGTGAGACAACCTTTTTACTCTTGAAATTTCACAACAAAAACACTGTGAAGGTAAAAAAAATCTGATGGGTTCACGTGAGACCAGCCTCTTTCCGTGAGACCCGTCGAAGATCCGTGAAACCACCTTTTTACTCTTGAAACTTCACAGAAAAACACTGTGAAGGCAAAAAAAATCAGAACCTTCACAGCAAAAACACTGTGAAGGTTACCTTCACAGCAAAATTACTATGTAGGTTACCTTCATAGCAAAAATATTGTAAAGATTCACAATTTTTTTACCTTCAGAGTGTTTTTGCTATATAGACTTAGGATCACGTGAGACACGCCTATTTCCGTGAGACACGTGAGACAACCTTTTTACACTTGAAACTTCACAGCAAAAACACTATGAAGGTAAAAAAAAAATATGAATCTTTACAGTAATTTTGCTAAGAAGGTAAGCTACATAGTAATTTTGCTTGTAAGGTAACCTTCACAGTGTTTTTGCTGTGAAGGTTCAGATTTTTTTTACATTCACAGTGTTTTTGCTGTGAAGTTTCAAAAGCAAAAAGGTGGTCTCACGGGTCTCCGACGGGTCTCATGGAAATAGGTTAGTCTCACGTGAACCAATCAGATTTTTTTTTACCTTCACAGTGTTTTTGCTGTGAAGTTTTCAAGAGTAAAAAGGTGGTCTCTGTTGATCATAACTCCTCTCAATGATTTGAATATGATTTCTTTAATATACTTAGTGAAATGCCTTAGTTAAGCTTCTGTTCAAATTCAGCGATAGCATACGCTGATTATCATCAGCGATCGCTGAAGATCAAGGAACAACAAGCTTATCTCTGAAGACCTGAAGATCAGCTATCACACCAAAAGACCATTCAGCGAAAGTCGAAGACCAAAGCTGAAGAAAGAGATAATCAGCTAAGTGACTTGAAGTGGTTCAGCGATAGCAGCGATTATCTACTCAAAGTGTGAAGTCTTGTGAAGCCTCAACAACACTGAAGTTCATCCTTGAAAATTCAGTGTCAGCGATCAAATGAAGCTTCCTCTGTAAGACTAAAGATTGATCTTATCCTCGATGCACAAAAGTCAAACCTAGAACCATGTCAGAAAAGGACGTACGACTTGTCTCTTATGTCCCCATCATATCTGATATGGTACTGTTCATATTCGGCCAAAATCATGGTTGTCTTATTAGCAAGGACAAGCTTCGTATCCAAGCTTGACACGTGGCATGTAACTTTTGTCTTGCATTAAATGCAAACGGGTATAAATAAGATGGAGATATCTTCTTCATCTTAATGCATGCTTCTTTCTAGCCTATACCTTCTATATTCTTTCTTCCTTCCTCTTGTGCATCAAACTGTGTGTTTCTTAAGTTACAATAGAATAGGTTTTGAACTTGTTCTAATTCCGCTTGTAACTGTAAATTTGTTTATTATCTATAAACTCATTTAAAAACCAAAATCTGTGTGTTTGTATTCAATCCCCCCCCCCTTCTACAAATTGTTTACTTAATATTTAACTCTTGTAGACCCTTATTGGGACCAACAGGTGGTATCAGAGAAGTGTTGTTTTCTTTCTCTTTAAAATATTTTTTCTTAATATCATATTTTAAAATGACAAACCCTAATACGAACTACAACGATAACGGATCTTTAGCTAAACCTCCAAGGTTCAGCCATGATAATTTCCTTTTATGGAAAGAAAGAATGTCACTTTTTCTTGAGGGATCTGATCCTAAGATCCCATACTATGTAGAAAATGGACCTTTCGTTCCTACAACCATAGTAGCAAGTGTTCCTGCCACTACCGTTACCCCAGCTATCGCTGAAAGGAGTATTGTAAAAACTCCAGATCGATGGACTGAGGAAGACAAGAAAGAAGTTGCTATTGATGCGAAAGCACGATCTATAATAGCAATGTCTTTGCCTGATGAAGTATATCATTCAGTAATGAAAATGAGAACTTCGAAAGCTATGTGGGATACCCTATGTATCCAATATGAAGGAACCTCTGAGGTTCAGGTAACAAGATGTATAAACCTCGTAAGGCAATATGAGAGTTTTATGCATCACAAAGGTGAATCTCTCTCTCAAATTCACCAGCGTTTCAACTGTCTGTTGATTGATCTCGTAACAGTCAACAGAGTGTATTCAAACGCTGAAATTCTGACAGAATTCATGGAGGCACTACCCGACCAATGGGCAGTGTATACTACATGCTTAAAACTGTCAAAGAATCTTGAAACTTTATCCTTAAGCGCACTATATGGAATGCTCTTAAATGAGGAACAATCCCAACTTTTAAGGAAGAACCTTATTAATGAACTCAAAGGTGCCAAAAGTACTTCTTTGGCACTTGTGACTTCAGAGGCAAAATCTCCTAAAAATCACCCTTCTTCTTCTATCACCTCCATAACTGAATTAGCTCAAACTGATTCAGAAGACACACTCACTGATGCTGACATCTCTGAGTTTGATAACTCTCTAGCTCTTCTAACCAACAACTTTAGAAGATTTGCTAGAAAGAGTAACTTTCGAAAACCCTCCAATATTTCTGACTCTGAAAAGCCCAAAACTGCTCTAGCTGAAAAAGCTTCAGCTATCTGCTTTAACTGTCAGCGAAAGGGTCACTTCGCCAGCGAATGTCGATCAAAGAAAGTTGCTGCACCTACCACCTCCCAGACCTCTGATAAAAAGGAGAAGTATTTGAAACTCAAAAACAAATACCAAGATCTGAAGAAGAACCAGCATAAAGGCAAAGGTCTAATCGCTGAAGAAGTAGACTGGGATGCTGAAGACGATTGGGCTAAGACCTCTGAAGATCTGGGTCTGATCAAGAAGATCTTGCCTTCCTATGTCTAATGGCAAGAATCGAGGACGCTAAAGAAGCTACTGACACTTCTTCCTCTGAGTCTCCTTCCACTCAGGTATTCATTCCCTCCACTATTGTTATCTCTGAAAGTGATAACTTGTCAGCCCTTGATGCTATGACTGTTGACTTCTATAATGCTTTAAATGGAAAGATTAGAGCTGAAAAAATAAATACTGATTTATCTGAACAATTAAAAAATTGTCATCTTAAAATCAAAGAACTTTCTAAGATTGAAGAATCCCTGAAAGACCAAGTTTTTGCAAACCAAACAATTAGCATCGAGAAGCAGCAAGCTATTGCTAATAGGGAAATGGCCATTGCTGATCTTATATCTGAAAAGGCAACCATCGAAGGATGGTGTAAGGCTTCTGAAAAAGTCAATAACATCATGAATGCCCAAATCCCTATGAAAACAAGAAGTGGGTTAGGCTTTAACTCTTAAAAAGAGGAATCAGGGAGTAACCGTTCCATGCTCAAATTTGGAATGTTTGTCTCTTCGATCCCTGATCCTTCTTCTTCAACTTCTTCCTCTATTTTAAAAGAGAAGGCTCCTTTTTCTAATTCTAAGAACGTGATCGAGAACAAGTTTCTTGACCAAGTTCCTAAGAAAAAGATCGCTCAGAATAAGAGTAAGAAAGTCTCAAAGAGAAATTCTAAATCTAGGAAGAAGGTCTCTGACTTCTCTCAGAGACCAACTCCCAGAATTAAGATTGATCTCACTCCTACCCCTGAAAAGGTAGTAATACCTCCAAGGACTATGGAAAAAGGAATTCTTGGTCCTATCCCTAAAAAGGTTCCTGTCTCTTCTCTTTCATCTTTGAATTCTAAACCTTATAAATATAGGAAGTGCTTTCACTGTGGTGAAACAACCCACATTGCAAGTAAGTGTCCTAATGCTACTAAAGCTGATAAGCTAACTCATGGAAAGAAAGTAGCTCAAGCTGATAAATCAGCGAGAGTGAAATCCACCAAGGTTGCAAAACCAAAGGTGAAGATATCCACTAAAGAGAGTTCTTCAGCTAGTAGCTCTTCCGCCACTCCTTCCACTAACAAAAAAGGAACCATAGTAATATGGGTACCTTCAAACAGTTAATCCTTTTGTTGTATGCAGAGTGCCAAAGGTATCTGATATCTCGATAGCGGATGCTCAAGGCATATGACAGGCAGAAAATCTCTGCTCTCTGACTTCAAGGAAGAAGCTGGTCCTTTAGTGACCTTTGGTGGAAATGGCAAAGGATACACTAAAGGTTATGGAATTCTGTCCAATGGAGCTACCTCGTTTAATCGTGTTGCCTACGTTGAAGGACTGAAACACAATCTCTTAAGTGTTAGTCAGTTATGTGACAAAGACTTCAAAGTTCTATTTTTAAAGAATAGATGTGCTGTCACTGACTTCAATGATAAGCTTGCCCTCTCTGGCAAAAGAGTTGAAAACGTTTATGTCATAAATATGAATAGCTCTCACTCTGAGAACATGTGCTTTATCTCTCGAGCATCCTCAGATGTAAACTGGTTATGGCATAAAAGACTCTCTCATCTCAACTTTAAAACAATAAATGAATTGTCTCAAAAAGATCTAGTCAGAGACCTCCAAATCATACATTTACAAAGGAATCTCTTTGTTCAGCGTGTGAAAAGAGAAAGCTGACTAAAGCCTCCTTCAGGTCAAAGCAAATTTCTTCAGTGACCGCTCCTCTTCAACTACTCCACATGGATCTCTTTGGACCTGTAAATGTCCAATCTATATCGGAAAGAAATACACTTTAGTTATTGTTGATGAATACTCCAGATATACCTGGGTATTTTTCTTACGATCTAAAAGTGATATCCCTGAAATGATAATCTCTTTTATCAAAAGGATGGATGTTCTGAACAACTTACTTGTTCGCTCCATAAGAAGTGATCATGGTACTGAATTCAAAAACAGTACCTTGGTTAAATTCTTTGAAGAAAAAGGCATTTCTCACAACTTCTCGTCAGTAAGAATTCCTCAGCAAAACGGTGTTGCTGAAAGAATAAATCGAACTATAATCGAAGCAGCTCGCTCAATGCTCAACGAATCGCGTCTTCCAACTCAATTCTAGGCTGAAGCTGTCAATACAGCATGCTTTACTCAGAATCGATCCCTGATTGTTAAGCGATTCAAGAAGACTTCCTATGAATTATTTCATGGAGAAGACCCACTCTGAAATATTTTCACATTTTTGGATGTATTTGTTACATTCTGAATGACAGAGATCATTTGGGTAAATTCGATCCCAAGGCTGATGATGGTATATTTCTTGGATACTCCTCTGTATCTAAGTCTTTCAGAGTATTCAACAAAAGAAGACAACATGTTGAAGAATCTATGCATGTCAACTTTGATGAATCTCGTCCCATTCATCCTTCTCATAATCTTGATGATGATGAAGAATTGAATGCTTGGATGAAATCTCATTATGGGGAACCTGAAACATATTTCAGCAATCAACCTCCTGCTGAAGCTTGTGATGATGAGATCCCTGTAAACCCAACAAGTAATGATCAACCATCTTCAGGGATGAATATTACTCCTCTCAATCAGATTCCTGCTGTTGATATCTCTCTTGGAAATTCCTCTGTGAACAACCAAACTATCTCTGAAAATCAATCTCCTGATTTGATTTTGAATGAAGAACCAGTCGCTGAAACAGGTCCGAATCCAAAAACTGAAGAACAAGTCGCTGAATCTGCCGTTGATCTCTCTCCTCAACCACCAGCTCAACGATGGACTGCAAATCATCCAATAAATCAAATTATTGGTGATCCTACTGCAGGTATCAAAATACGTAGAGGCACAGGTAATATCTGTCTTTATGTAAATTTCATCTCTCTCTCTGAACCTAAGAAGATAGATGAAGCTATCTCTGATCCTAGCTGGGTTTCAGCCATGCAAGAAGAACTAACTGAATTTCGTAGAAACAAAGTTTGGAATCTTGTTCCAAGACCCTCTAATAAAACTGTTATAGGAACCAAATGGGTTTTCAGAAATAAGCTAGATGAAAACGGGACTATAATTCGCAATAAGGCTAGACTTGTTGCTCAAGGTTATAGATAGGAAGAAGGAATTGACTATGATGAAACATTTGCACCTGTTGCTCCTTTAGAAGCCATGAGACTCTTTTTAGCTTATGCTGCCCATAAAGACTTCAAAGTTTTTTCAGATGGATGTTAAAAGTGCTTTTCTAAATGGAAAACTCAGCGAGGAAGTTTATGTTGAACAACCCCCTGGTTTCTCAGACCCTAACCATCCTGGTTATGTTTTTAAACTTGAAAAAGCTCTTTACGGGTTAAAATAAGCTCCTAGAGCTTGGTATGATACCCTTTCTAAATTTCTTCTTAAAGAAAAATTTGTTCGTGGAAAAATTGACCAAACCCTGTTTTTAAGAAAATATAAAGGTCATACCATTCTCGCTCAGATATATGTTGATGACATTATCTTTGGTTCCACAAGACCCAAACTTTGCACTCGTTTCGCTGAAAGAATGAAGAAACAATATAAAATGAGTATGATGGGTGAACTAACATATTTTCTAGGCTTGCAGATAAAGCAATCTGATAAAGGTATCTTTATTAGTCAAAGAAAATATGTTAAAGACATGCTGAACAAGTTTGACATGAATCAATGCTCAACAATGAAGACCCCAATGGCACCTCCTCTGACTTTGAACAAGGACCCTAATGGGAAACCAGTCAATGTCACTGCCTATCGAGGGATGATTGGATCTCTGCTATATCTTACAGCAAGTAGACCCGACCATCATGTACTCCACATGTCTCTGCGCTCGGTATCAAGCTGAACCAAAGAAATCCCATCTCATTGCTGTAAAGCGAATCTTCAGATACCTGAAAGGAACTCCAAATTAAGGCCTTTGGTATCCCAAAGGTTCAGGATTTGATCTCATTGGTTACTCTGACAGTGATTTTGCAGGTTGTAAAATTGATAGGAAAAGCACCACTGGTGGGTGTCAGCTACTAGGTGGTAAGTTAATAAGTTGGACAAGTAAAAAGCAAAACACAGTGTCCACTTCCACCGCTGAAGCTGAATACGTAGCCGCTGGTAGTTGTTGTGCTCAAATCCTTTGGATGAGAAATCAACTCAGAGACTACGATCTAAAGCTCTCTAAGATTCCTATATATTGTGATAGCATTAGTGCTATTGCAATCGCTAACAACCCTGTACTTCATTAAAAAACCAAGCACATTGAGATCAGATTTCATTTTATCAGAGATCATGTGATGAATGGTGAAGTTGAACTTCATTTTATTCCTACTGAATATCAGCTCGCTGATCTTTTCACCAAGCCTCTTGATGAGACTAGATTCAATCTACTTATCAGCGAACTTGGTATGTTGAACGCTGAATAAAGTATTTATTCAGTGAACAACAAATTCAGTGATACAAAGAAAAGCCTTCAATCTCTCCATTCGCTGAACTCTGATTCAGTGATATCTGTGTACTCTCACTCAGGTATTATTTTTTTTCTCCCTGATTCTTAAAAAGAAAACCCA
Source organism: Silybum marianum (assembly GCA_036898165.1). Lineage (NCBI taxonomy): Eukaryota > Viridiplantae > Streptophyta > Magnoliopsida > Asterales > Asteraceae > Silybum > Silybum marianum. Next base: position 40,420,642 of record CM072530.1, on the reverse strand, counting down.
TCACTGATAATCCTTTATTATTTTTGATGAAGTGTTTTAAAAATATTAATGATATTCATTCCTTATGGATAACTATCATTAAAATCTTTTAAAAATTAAGAAAAGGACACGTTAGACCTTTTTCTGACACACGACGGACCACGACGTTTCCATTCCAACTCCTTTCTTGGAACGTGCGCCAGGTCATCATTTCTTTTTCAAAAAGCTAAAACCGTCTTTTAACCTCCTTTCTCTCTCCTCGTGCTATTTAAGCACTTCTTTTGCCTTACTTGCTTCCTTCCGCTTTCATAACTCTCCTAAAGGCAAAAGAATCCTTTGAATCTTCAAGTTTTCTGCAAGAACACCAAGAACACGCACTTGTGCGTTTTTCTCCTTCACTCGACTAAGGTTTGATCTAAACCTAAACTTAAGAACTGGAAACATCTTGTTTCACCTTTCTTACCTATTTCATTCTTAAAAATCAATTAAATCTTTTTTAGTGAAAAACAAATTCTATACCTTCAAAACCCTGTTCTTAGAACAGAAGATTTTTTTTATTCTAATTTATTTTCTTTATTTTTTTTTGCTTTTTATTACCAACAAGCATTTTGATATTGTTCATCAATATACGTGTTTCTTTGATCTTAAATTTGGTATTTTTTTATACCAAATCTCTGGTTTATACATTCATGTATTAAAACCATGATTTATCTCTTTGGTGTTGCCATTTTTCCTACAGAAATGGCCTCTGCTTCCAACGTCGCTGAAACTACTGCTGCTGATAACCTGTTGGTCGCTGCACCAAACTGTCAATTCGCGCTGGGAAAGTCAACCTTCAAGCCATGCAATTACATTGCATTAGTGGAAATTCCCTCTGAACGCCCTCAGTTCAAGGACGCTGCAACCTTCCTCAAGGCATGCCCTCTGATGTATGCCTTCGTCCATAACCCAGTGGGCATTACCTCTCATTCACCTTCAGGCTCTCTGGTACACGGCGCAATGTACCACTCTGACAACGGACAAGGGCACTGTCCTCCTTGCTATTGCCTTCACAATCCCTGAACTTGGCTTCTTCTCGTTCACAGCGGGGTTTGTACGTAAGGCGCTAAGACTCATCTGAAGGGTGTGCAATGGGGTGCTGAACCAACTAAGCAGCAGATAGATGGTTTCTTGGACTCCATTGGCTACAACTGGGAGAACTCCTCAGTGAAGACGGTGGGTTCAAAGCTGGAAAAGAAGCGACTTCCTGCTCAATGGCAGTACATTTTCACCCAGGTCATTCAGTGCCTGGGGTCCAAAGTTGGCTCCCATGATCAGGCGAGCAAGCATTTTCAAGACCTTGCCTATTCTCTCTGCACAGGTCATCCTCTGAACTACGCTGACTACATCTTCAGCGATATGTGTAGCCGCCTCAACGCCAATACCAGACATACTGTTGTCCCTTACCCCCATTTCTTCTCCACCATCCTTGAAGAGGCTTACGGGGAGAGCTACCTGAAAGTCGGTGACTTTGCCTTCTCAATGGTAGGGAAGAAGTCCCTGGATCTTGAGGTACGTCCAGGTGATGCTCCTCTCACTCCCTACATGTTGCAATTAATAGGAGCACCTCTTTCAGTGACCTCCTCGCCGCCCATCCCCTCAGTGAGTACCCAAGGCACTGCTGCTGCTAAGAGGAAAACCCCAACTGATGGTCATAAGAAGACCATCGCCTCAAAGAAGCCCAAGAAGGTGGTCTCTCAACAGACCACCCTCTCTGATTTTGGTGTACTACAAACACCACCCTCATCCACAGCCATTCCAACGGTTTCTGCTGCCATTGAAGCTTCATCAGCTCTACCACCACCATCAGTGACTAAGGTCTCTGAAGGTGTTTTAGCCAGCTCTGCTGAAGCTGGATCAGGTACTACTATCATTGCCTTCTCTACCTCTTCCATCTCTACTTCTTTGGTCCTCACAACAGCAAGTGACTCAGCGATAGTTGTCCCTATCTCTGATGATGCTGAAATGCACGCAGTCCAAACCTCAGTATTGTTTAGGCAATCTAAGTTTTGGAAAGCCAATATCAAAGGACCTCAGAGTGTCTCTTTCAGATACTCTAAGACACTGGTCAATGATCCTCAGGACACTACCTCTGCAAAAGTATTTCCTGAGAGTAATCCTCATGCTACTCTCAAGGAAAATAATGCTACGTTTCATCCATCATCTGATCCGAATTCATTTCTTGCTTCTTTGTCAATGTCATCAGCTGCTGCCACTGCTCTTGTCTACTCAGCAACAACAACCACCACCACTACCACCACTTCGAAGATGGCGATGAAGTCTCCTCAGCGCCCTCCCAGTGCTAAAAAGCTCAGGGATGTCAAGATGGAGAACCAACCTCCCAAGCTTCCTCCCAAGGTCACTGAGTTACCTCTTGTGTCCCTACCTGGTCCCACATTCCCTGCCATTGACTATTTGGTCAATGAATGTGCTCTCAGCAGGGCAAGGGTGGACTCGCTGCAAACTTCAGCTGAGCTAATCTTCTGGCAGGTCGCTGGTATTCCTGGAATGAAGACGAACGTCAGCAACCTGGTGTCTGACGTTCAGTATCTAAAGGACGAGCACAAGGACCTTCGCCAATCCCTCATCAACATTGAGCAAAAGGTCGATGCTCAGGCCGCTGTCCTCGAGTCTATTCAAAAGGCTCAGACCGAAGTGATGCAGACTCTCTCAAGACTCAGTGGAGTTGGTCCCTCATTTGCTGATGCTGATCGAACCATTCTTCAGGACGTGCAAACAAATGTTCGCACTATGATGTTCCACGTTCTGCCACATGATAACATTGAGGGGGAGAAGGTGGCCAAAGAGTTCCCTGACGAAATAATCGGCGAGCACAACCGGAGGTTCCCTGATGAAAGGATCTCTCCTTACATCCAGAGACCAGAACCTTCCTCCTTACGCTGCAAGGTTTGATGATGATGATGAAGAAGAGGATGATGAAGAAGAAGAAGAAGAGGAACGCATCCCTCACTTTGGTGATGATTATGATGATGATGACTTGGGATTTGCAATGGAACATTTCAGAATGTCCAGGCCAGGCACATCTCAGCTAGAGCCCTTGGGGGACGGATCTGGTCCCTCAGTGGTTGATCTTGATGCCCCAATCCCACAAACAGAGGGGGAGATCGCTGACAAGGTATCTTTTCAGCTTATCCTTTATATTACTCCTCTCTCTGAAACCCCCTATATAACCTTTCCTCTTTCAAACCCTCTCTCTGATAAATCTCCTTCTTTCTCTCCTTCCCTCAGTGATCTCCGTCCCCCAAAGGACTCATCCACCACGAAGGAACCTTCTTCTGAAGAGCAGTTTTTGTACATAGTGGAAACTGACTCTGAAGAAGAAGAAGGCCTTATTCCCAGGCGTCGCATTCAAAAGCCAATCATAAGCGAGCCTGAAGAAGAAGAAAGGCGAATAAAATTCCTTAGGGAATTTGAGGCTAGAAGAATAAGAGTGCCTAAAGCTGAACCCATTGAAGCCGTACCAATAAGGATGGTAGATGAATTCTACTTTCTGTCCAGAGAAGAGAGAGAACAAGCATTGGAAGCACAAAGAATCAGAGATGAAGAAATAAAGCAAACAGAGAATGATCTTGTTTTAGCAAGGAAGATTCTCAGGGAAGACTCAGCAAGAGACAAAGCGGCCAAAGAACAATTGGAAAAGAGTGAACGGCTCGCTGCAGCTCTTGCTCAGAAAGAACTTGCACAAGAAAACCTAAATGTAGATCCCATTCTCGCTCAACAGAAGATTCTCACTGCACTAACCAATGAAGCCACAACTCAGAAAGACAAAGAACTGAATTGGTGCATAGAGATGCTGAACTTTCAAAAATCTGATGCCAAAATCATTCACGCAACTATCCAAGGGCGACACTCCAACAGAGATGGTCCAAAGGTATATGTAAGAATGACAAGGCCATCCAGAATAGAGAGAGAAGAAGCAAAATTCTTAAGATTATATGGATACACTGAATGGCTCGAAATCAGAGATGCCATTCAGGGTTCCAAATCCAAGTTCAAGAATGTGGTAGAAGATGAGTTGAATCAGTTGCTGCAAAGAATGTCACAACATGTGCAAGTTCCCCCTCTCCCTGAATCATCTAAGAAGAAAAGATCAACTGCTGAAGGAAGTTCAAGTGCTAATAATGAGCATGAAACTAAATTTGATTATCAAAGCATTCTTGGTCATCTTGAGCTCCCTGATATATCAATGCTTTGTACCTCTCTCCCTCAAGACCGAAGATATGAAGAAGATGAAATCATCTCACTGCCTGAACCTGGTATGGTATTCTTGGATAATGAAGGATTCTTAGGACTCTTCAGAAACCAAGAAATTCACAAGGCCCCATCCTCTCTCATAAAGATCATGCTTTGGCGCTGCCGTTCAGATACCCCTCTGATGAATCGACAGAAGATCCTTTATGAGAATGAGCTACAAAGACGAAACGAGAATATCTCTAACTAGTTATAGATTTCTATTTCCTTTATAATATTTCTTCAGTGTACAAGTACTTTACTTTTATTTGTAATTTCATTTCTTTGTAATTCCTTCAGATTATATTTAATGAAATTCAATCAGAGTACTTTACTCCATCCTAGTACTGAAAAGATCCCTGAAAACAGTAAAAGGGACAAATGAACATAAGAGTTCTACTTTCTTTAAACTCTCTTTCACTCACTGATCTTTCACTCTGAAAATTCAATCAGTGAATGTACTTTAAGCTTATTTATTTGTAAAAAATTGTGCTTTCATATCCTTATAAATGAAACTCAATTCAGATAGTAGACTAGCTGAAAAAGACCTTACAGATTAGTACTTAGAAAATTTTTCTTTAAATGTTTCCTAAGTCCTTACTAGTCTCTTAAAGAAATTTTCCTATGTTGGTTAATCATAATCAAATAGGGGGAGATTGTTGATCATAACTCCTCTCAATGATTTGAATATGATTTCTTTAATATACTTAGTGAAATTCCTTAGTTAAGCTTATGTTCAAATTCAGCGATAACATACGCTGATTACCATCAGCAATCGCTGAAGATCAAGGAATAACAAGCTTATCTCTGAAGACCTGAAGATCAGCTATCACACCAAAAGACCATTCAGCGAAAGTCGAAGACCAAAGCTGAAGAAAGAGATAATCAGCTAAGTGACCTGAAGCGGTTCAGCGATAGCAGCGATTATCTACTCAAAGTGTGAAGTCTTGTGAAGCCTCAGCAACACTGAAGTTCATCCTTGAAAATTCAGTGTCAGCGATCAAGTGAAGCTTCCTCTGCAAGACTAAAGATTGATCTTATCCTCGATGCACAAAAGTCAAACCTAGAACCATGTCAGAAAAAGACGTACGACTTGTCTCTTATGTCCCCATCATATCTGATATGGTACTGTTCATATTCGGCCAAAAGGATGGTTGTCTTATTAGCAAAGACAAGCTTCCTATCCAAGCTTGACACATGGCATGTACGTTTTGTCTTGCATTAAATGCAAACGGGTATAAATAAGATGGAGATATCTTCTTCATCTTAATGCATGCTTCTTTCTAGCGTACACCTTATGTATTCTTTCTTCCGTCCTCTTGTGCATCAAACTGTGTGTTTCTTAAGTTACAATAGAATAGGTTTTGAAATTGTTCTAATTCCGCTTGTAACTGTAAATTTGTTTATTATCTATAAACTCATTTAAAAACCAAAATCTGTGTGTTTGTATTCAACCCCCCCCCCCCCTCTACAAACTGTTTACTTAATATTTAACTCTTGTAGACCCTTATTGGGACTAACAGTCTCACGGTCTCACGAAAACAGGTATATATAGGGTTGGGTTCACGTGAGACCAAGGGTATTCCGTGAGACCCATAAGACCAATTTAGGTCCATTGATCAAGTTTATTGAGTAATAATCTGATGGTGAAGATCAAACACTAAATTTGAATGTGCAGGGGTATTTTAGACCATCTATTTTTTCCCTTTTCTTAACACTGGATAGAAAAACATCGCTCCTCATTCTATAACGTCGTGACCTCCATTGTCGAGCTCTGCCTTCTTCCTCGATGAGCATTGCCTTCTTCCTCCAATAAGTCTTTATTGCGTTTGGCGTTGAATGTCTCTTCTGGTGCAAGAATGTCTCCATTGATGTTGAATGTATCTATTGAATGTATGCTTCGATCTAGGGTTTACTATATTTCAATTTCAGGTAAAAGACTGTCTAATGAATATGATCAACAAATTATCTCGAATGATGCTTTCAACAATGCACAAGGTAATCAAGGTCGTTAGTTTATTTTGAATTATTGTTTTTGTTGTGAAATTTCATGTTTTTGTTGTGAAATTTCATTAACCAGATGCAAATATTCAAAACCTCTGAATGAATGTTTCACAATTGCAAAATTAAACAAAAGGTTAGTAACCAATAGGTTTTAGATTCAAGTTCAAGAGGAATAAACAACCTAGATATTATATAGCTTTTTAATTGATTGCAATAGGAACATACGATCTGGATATTTATAGTTTTTCAAAGATTTCATAGGTGATTTCTATTTGATGACATTTACTCTTTGTTTTATAATTAGTGATGAAAGAGTAATAATAATATACTACAAAGTTATCTTTTGACGGACCCAAGTTGATTCATTCTTATTGGTTTCCCATTTAGTTTATGTAGATACCACTAGCTATTTTAATGTAATTGTCCCTGCTTTTGGGGGAAATAAGAGACAAAGAAAAATTTCATCTTGAGAATAGAGTTCGATTAGCATTTCCATAATCTTTTCAATGACGAGTAACAACATCAGAATATATACACAAGGGTGCATGTCTAGTTTATGTAGATACTTAGTTTCATTTATGATTATTTGTGAAGCTTTGTTTGGTTCTTTCTCCTATATGACGGGCCTGACTTCTTTTTGTTAGGAAATGAATCAAAACAAATGTAAATGAGAAAATGAAAATTTCTATTTGCTAGGGGCTACAATTGTAGTTGTGTTTGTTTGCAAACTAAGTTATTTGTAAATCATTTAGGCCCCTCATAGAAGAAAATAACAGTGACTGCACACACTTGACTTGACCTTGGTACACCAACAACCTAATCTTGTAACATGCTTATAAACTTTGGCTAGAGACCTAAGTTAACCATATGGCCATTTCCTTGCATCCTAACCTTATCCAGATCTGCAGGCCTAGTCACTAACTGTATAATTAGTGGGAAGAATAATCATGAATTATGGTAATTTTATTTTTGAATCTAACGATGTCAATTACTTGCTTCAAGTTATAATTGATAAGAGCTCACAATTACTGTTTTTCTCCTCTTCCTATATAAGATAGCAAAAACCTTACAAACTCCTTCCTAGGTGCACATACCAAAGTGTTAGTTGAGGGTGATGTCATGCTCATTTTCTTCAATGGTGGTTGATGTCATGTTCATTTTCTTCTTATTTCATTATATTAGTTATGGTATCCATCTCATGGGTCTTTCAAGAAGATGTTCATGATTCTAAAATGGCCTCTACATCTATAGAAGATGAACACTTAAGGTAACGATCTCCTTCCTGGTTTACTTCTTATTGGATTACTTACAAACCTTCACAACAAACTTACTGTGAAGGTTCAATTTATTTCATTTAGACCAACATACCTTTTACATCATTCACTGTATGAACCTTCACAACAAATTTCTTGTGAAGGTTGAGTTCACCCCCAAGGTGTCTAAAACAAAAGGTTGCGACATGTAATCACAAATATCCTATTTTCAACATAAGGCGTCTTCATTTCCATTTTGGTTTGTATTCTCTTAGATGCCACTTGACCTTTGCAATGACGATAGTAGTTATTATTGTTGTTCGACTACCTTTGGATAAATTATATAAGTCTCAACTCTGAAGTAATTACGACATCAACGAACTACTAAAATTAAGTTACGACGGTGTCACCTGTTTGGAGCTTACAATCATATAAATCATTTCACTTTCACCTTACATAACTAAACCTTCATGGCAACCTTGTTGTGATTTGTGAAGGTTTAGTTTTGTCAAGTAACCTTAAATTTTCATTTTAGTTTTCTCATCTTTTTGAACCTTTGTGTATTAGTATGTAATAAAATAGGTCTTTCTCATAATCTTGGGAGCTTCTACATGGTGGTCTTGGTAGAGAATTGAAAAAAAAAGGAAAGAGATCTCGGGGGATTCACTGCAAATACTAGCTTGGCTCATTATTGCCGAGATAATGGCCTACTTCAGCAGACTCCTTGTCTTCTTGTAGTTGGATCTCCAAGTTTTTGGAATGCTCTGCCACTGGTATGCGAATGATGCACAATTTTTTTCGTATTGGATTCGGAAACCCATCATTCAGATTATAAACAAGATCAAACATAAGAAAACCATTCCGCAAGTTCGTGGAAGTCTGCCAGAAATGTTGGTAAGCTTTTATGCAACTTCAACTCTGAAAATAAATGTTTTTTTTGGTTTCCATGGGTTGGGTTCGCATGAGACCGCGTTGTTTTCGTGAGATCACATTTTTACACTTGAAACTTCACACCAAAACACTATGAAGGTAAAAAAAAAAGTCTGAACATTCACAGCAAAAACATTGTGAAGGTTACCTTAAGAGTGTTCTGTTGTGAAGTTTCAAGTGTAAAAAAATGGTCTCATGGTTTCCAATATAACTATATGTGATTGAAGATATAAACTATTTATTTAGCTTCAATTTTATAGCATAGTTTTTTCTAAAAACCATTATCTGTCTAATATTGATTATGTAAAGCCTGATGAAATGATAGATCTTCAAAAACAAGCCGGAAAACAAGCAAATGTGGAGGGCTAAGAGAATTTTTGTTGATTGCAGGGGAATTTATCATGAGTTTTGAGACACATGGAAACGTGGTTTTGCACAAACTCAAAGAATGAAATTTTTAGATTATGAAGACATTTAAGATTGGTTTTTGTTTGATATCATCAAATTATCATATTAACCTTTTGATATTTGTACCAACATTCATATTAAATGTTTATATCAAAGTACTTTTGGAATGGAAAATATGTAATCAAACGTTGTATTGAACCACAATTGAATAAATCTTCACATGAAGTATTGCGTGGAGCTTAACACATTGTTTTGAGGTACTATCAATGAATGTTTAGTATATTGGTTGATGTTTGTTATCGGTTTAAGTGTCTCAAAATGTACTATATCTTCACGCTAAATGAATTATTCTAAATCACTTTTTTGAAATCATTTTTTGTGTTAACATAAATTGAACAAATCTTCACAGCAAACTCATTATGCAGGTTGAGTTGATTGCTGCAAAAGTTCGTTGCCAATTTGACTTTCAGTGCATCTTCAAACGATTTTTAACTATTATATCAATATCTCATTGATCCTAAATTATTTGTTTGAAATTGTTTTTTACCTTCACACAAATTGAATATACCTTCACAACAAACTAATTGTGAAGGTAAATTCATTGTACTGAAAGTTTGTTTCTTATTTGACTTTTAACTACAATACATAACCTATTGAAACAAAAATATATTCAATATCAACATAAATCATCCGAGAAAAACTACAAAAACAAAACCAAATTTCATAAAAGAATACGAGTGAAGTTTATTAGAATACTAGAAGGCAATATTCTTATGAATGTTTAACGATTTCTAGTATTCATTGTTTTTAAGACAATTCCTAAAGTCATGATTACGTGTGCTCGGTAACTTCTGCCTATCCTCTTTACCTTGCCTATTGATTCTCCTCTCCTGCTGACATAACACATGCTTGTTCTGCAACATTTGTCTCATTATAAATAACATGCAACAAGAAAAAAACGAAATGAAAGTTATTTGGAATTTCACTTTAAAATGAACTCTTACATTCATAAATGTATATTTTTTTGTGGAATAGATTACAACTTTGTTCATTTGATAAAATCGTACCTTTGTAGAAAGGTTTCTATGAAGGTTTGGTTTATGAAGTGAAAATGAGGCTAGATATTTATGTTGATACATTTCATTATATAATGAAAATAATGTGGATGTCCAAGTGTTGGAGAATGGTTTATAATCTAAATTCATTCCACATTAAGTTGAAAAAATGAACCTTCATAAAAAAACATGTTGTGAAGTTTCATTTTGGTCCGACACTAGGAATGACTTCACCTACTACGTCCTAACTTGATTCATTTTGCCATGTATTTCAACACTAAATTCATTGACTTCACCTACTACGTCCGAAACATAAATCTTATACTAACCACCATCAAAGTAAAACCAAGACCTTAAGCACGTTCTAAAGTAAAATTGAACAATTAAACAAACCTTCACAACCATGGAATATAACTTCACAACCAATAAAAATTTCACAAGAAAGAAAAAACAACGACTCGGAATAAAGAAATCTAACCTTTATTACATTCTTCAAATTCACAAGCATCATTTGAGATGTTATGCTATAATTTGCATTAGCCCTTAACTAACGAAAACGAAAACAAGTAAATCCTAAGTCAAGAAAATAGAAAACAAAAGATAACGGGTAAAGGGTAAACAACCTTGTCTCACGAGAAAGAGGAACAAGACACAAAAGATAAGATGACATACATTGAGGACTAGCTTCTTCTCTGGACATTGTTTCATTCATTTCTTCAGAAGGATCATCTGATTCTGAACTAGGAACTGATATAAATGGTACAATGTATTATAAAAACTTAATCAAATAAATTAACAAATAATAAGAAGGTAAGATTACTTGTTCCCAAATGAAATCAAGAGAAGCTTCACAGTTAGTTTGTTGTGAAGGTCAATTCAATGGCTAATACCTCTCTCATTAAATTCATTTGATTCAGGTACTTCATCATCTGAAAAAAGTTCTCCTTCATCTGAATCAAGTTCTTCTTCATCTTTTCCATTTGTTGTCTGTGTTTGGTTTAAGTCAATTGACTTCAAATCTTCATCTGCGTACCTTGGGTTTTTTCTTCACCTTGAGTTAAAAGACAAAAAAAGGAACAAATGAAACTAAATTGATGCACTAAACAGAGTTTGTACACATATTGAAAACAAACATCCACTAACTTTATATTACCAATTAATGTGATGTAAAAGTTGGTTGAATTACCTTCTTGTACGATATTTGTATCCTGGTCTCCTTGGAGTAGTGCTTTCTTTAAAGAATTTTTATATTTTGAAACAAAACTTTTTGTCGTAGGCGTACTTTTTCTCGGCATTTTAATGTGTCTGTTGAAACATAAAAGTAGAAGTCATCACATTTTAATGGGACCCCTCTAACGATAGAACCATGAACCAACCCCAGAGCAAAATTGAAAACTATATGAAATAATTTGTAGTTTTGATATTATAAGAACGACATTTTTACACTTGAAACTTCACAACAAATCAATAGGAAGGTAAAAAAAAATTCAAACCTTCACAACATAAACACTATGAATGTTACCTTTAGTGTTTTGCTGTGAAGTTTCAAGTGTAAAAAAAATGGTGTCACGAAAACATGAATTTTTTTTTACCTTCATAGTGATTTGTTGGGAAGTTTCAATTGTAAAAATGTGGTCTCGTAGGTCTCATGAAAACAAACTGGTCTCACATGATCGCAAGTCATAAGAACTAAATCCAGAGTATCCTCAGATTTATGTGTTGTTGTTCATGATCTAGTTATGAATGACTAGCCTCTAGCTACCATCGGAGATCCCCTAAAACTGCAAGGATGTACTTGACTCCTTTGGTTTGCTCACTTTTGGGCTCAATTGATTGTAAGAATGCCAGAAAATCAACAAATGCATCCAACAATAACAAAAGATGATACTTATTTTCAATATCAGCGAAGAACAAATCGATTTCATTAATGAATATGAGCAAGCAAAACACATTTTCTGGTTAGGTATAACTTGTGACATAGCAAGTTGTTGGAGGTTTGATAACTTATGTTAGATTGTTAACACATGATTGTTAGCCATCGTGTAAACATAAGCTCCTGCTGTAGAGTGGAGCTGATTGCAATTTTTCAGTTTATGTAATGTATGAAAGTTCAAAGTTTTAGATACTATACTATTTTGACACGTACTGATTTAAATGACAATTGACCAACACAAGTAAATTAGGGGGAATGGACTGTGATTTTAACTATTTAGAATGCATATTAGCTTTGTTTAGTGATATGATAAATGGTGTGAAGTTTTAAAAAATCAATAGAATATCAATATAAGAGAAGACAGAAAAGGAGCTTAAACTTCAAATCCATAACTATATAACATAAATATGAAATTAGGGTTTAAACTTCAAATCCATTAGAACACAAAGAAGAACACAATTTTCATAAAAAAAGCCTAAAATTACATAAATCACGGTTCAATCGATGAACATTATGACAACAAGCCACAGATAGAAGACAGAAATGAAGCTTAAACTTCACATAAATATAAAACTAGGGTTTAAACTTTCACAACCATTAGAACATAATTATATAAACAAAACCTAATTTTAGGGACTTACAATAACCGCCGATAAAAGTTCAGCTTCAATCGAGAATCAGAGATCGGTCGTGAACTTCAAGTTCGCCATGAGTTTACTGGATTTCTACGAGCGAGGGAAGATGAAGTCGTGCGTGAAATGTAATTTGATGAAGCCTGTGCGTGAAATGTAATTTTGACTTTCATAGAGTCTATTTGAACTTTTATAAATGCCACGGGACTTCAAGATAATTACACAACTGCCATCGTGTAATTTAAAACCATTGATCACTTTGATGATCTGATCCAAAGTCTAAGAATAGGTCTTACGGATCTTACCAAAATCACTTGGTCTCACGTGATCCCAAGTCTATATATATAGGCCACGTTTTCGTTGCAAACCATACTTTTTTTACAAACTTTGTGAACCAACGTGTACCAATAAAAAATTGACACATGAACATTCCATAATGTTAATTACTATAATCCTGGCGGAGCATATAGGTCATTTAGTAAAATAAATAATATTTTTGTTAGACCTAAGAAGTATGAACCATAAGATGGAAGTATGATGACGTGGCATACTCTTACTTTATGTGTGTACTTTTACAACTGAAGTTTGTTATACGCTCCTACCTGCTGATGTGTCAGTCTGTAACTGGTTAGAATTTTGACTTTAAATTCATAGTAATAGTATAAATAGATCTGTCCTTTTGAATGTAAAAGTCGTCGATCAATAGCATACATTTGGAGAACATATTGCGCGTCTAATTTCAGTATTTGTAATCGATCTTCAAGGTTATCAATATAAACTCGATATGTTCTTCATCTTCATTACTTACTATTTGTTTGTTACTTAATCACTGTGGTTAATTGATTTGAATTGCTTCCGCTTATAATTTGATTCTCAAATCTTTCAATTAACTGTTTAGAAAGGGATCTGGGTTCCAACAATTGGTATCAGAGCCTGATAATCAATCTATTGATTATTAGATCTCTTCCTTTTGGAGAAATCTCTTTTCTATTCGAGAGTATTTTTCAATTTTAAGCATCTGTTCTTCACTCAGCCCTATTTTACGAGATTTTGTAAAATTTATTACAATTTTCTCTAAATCTGTGGTAATTCCTGCTTAAAATTGAGTTTAGTAAGTACCTTGTCTCATTTCGATCGTTTTGAAATTAATTTGGTTCAAATTTCAATAAATCTTAAATCAATTTCAAAATCTCTGTTTCTGACAATATGGCGAATTCAAATCTGAACGCTGTATACACATCTGGTTCTCTGACTAAACCTCCCACTCTAATTCGTGATGAATATCCACAATGGAAAATTCGGATGATCAATTTTTTTGAAGGATTAGATGTTGATCTATATCCTATTGTTCAAAATGGCCCATTCGTTCCAATGACAATTATCCCAAGGGTACCTGCTACAGCGGTGTCTGATGAAGTTCCTGCTAGGAGTATTCCAAAATTAAGGGATAATTGGACAGATCCAGAGAAAGCTAAGGTTGAATTGTCCAGAAAAGCTAAAAGTCTGTTGATCATGGCTATTCCAAATGATATATTTCAATCTCTGGATTCCTGTGATAGTGCCAAGGAACTATGGGATCAATTAGAGAACATACTGGAAGGTGGGGCAAAGATGAAGAAAAACAGAAGAGCTCAAGCTCTAAATGAGTATAATAGCTTCCAAGCCAATCCTGAAGAGTCTCTGGAACAGACCTATCATAGACTTAATTCCTTAATTAATCTATGTAAAAGGTGTGATATTATTCGATCAAAGGAAGACAACAACGTTCTATTTCTTAAAAGGTTGAATCCAGAGTGGACAAATCTTTCAATGTCCCGTCAAGCAAATCAAGACCTTGAGCAATGGTCTCTGCATGATTTTTTGGTACATTGGAAGCCCATGAGAAAGAGGTTGTTCAGAAGAAAACAACTATAGGTGGACCTCTGGCTTTGATCTCTGAATCTAAGGGAACGACCAGAAGAAGAAATGAAGAAAGAAGAAAAAGCAAGGCATTCATATCAGAGGCTATTCCAGAAAGTGATTTTGATTCTGATAGTGAAATCAAAGCCTTTGCTGATTCTTTGGCTCTTATTACCAAACAATTCACTAATAGGTTTGGGAATAGATCATTCCAGGGAAACAGAAGATCTGATCGATTTACTAATTCTTCCAAACAAGAGATTCAGAGAACTGAGAAATCTGAAGCAGAGAAAAAGAAGATGAGATGAAGAAGAAGGATGTATGCTACAGATGTGGCAAGCTAGGACATTATTCTAAGGATTGTAGAGGAACTCTGGATAAAGACAAGAAGTACTACAAGAATAAATACAAGTACAATGTCACTGAAAGAGCTCATTATGCTGAGAAAGAAAACTGGCTAGGAGATGAGTCTAGCGGTGATGAGGCCATGTTTTGTGGGATGGCAAAGACAAATGAGTCAGAAGATCAACCTTCTGAATCACCGGTTAGCACTTTCTTTGAATCATCTGAACTTGAAAACACAATTGTGCTTTTATCAAACAATTTTGAAGAGCTAAAACAAAAGCTCACAATTGAAAAGAAATTACGAGAAGGTATTGAAAAAACTCTTTCTACAACACAAAGGGAAAGAGATATTTATAAAAGGGAGATGGATATTTTAACAGAAGAAAAACTGGAACTAAGCATTGAAAAAGAAAAGATTTCCACGACTTTAAAAAATACTCAAGTTAAGCTCAAAAAGGAGAACTTAAATTTTAAAAAACTTTTGGAAGAAAAACATAAGGAGATTCAAGCTAAAGAAAGTGACAGATTAAATTCTGTAGCACTTAAAAATTATTTTCAAAAAGAGAGAGAACTTTTGCATATTAAACTTCAAACCAAAAAGCTATAGATCAAAACATATTTGGATGCTCAAAAAGTTCAGGACAAAATTAATACACAAGTAGAGAGATCTGGACTTGGTTTTGAGGATTTAGATCCCTACACGTGTGAAAAAAGGTCTACCTTAGATTCTGTTTTCTGTATGGGACAAGAACAAAAGCCAGTGCTTCCAACTTTATATGCACAATCAATCTTCAAACGATCAAAACATGAAAATTGTCATGATCAACGAAAACCCAAGTTCAAAAATATTGTATATTCATCTGGGAAAACAAACGTTGATTTGAATAAAATTCAGAAGAAGGATGACATTTTCACATTTGGCTTGAATGCTCATATAACTTTGAATCCAGAAGCTTTGCCTTTATCTTGAGAAGCTTTATCTTTATCTTGAGAATAAGTATCAGCATCCATAGCAGTCTTAGCCTTCTTGGTTTCTGGCATTTTCTCCCCCTTCTGAGAATCCGGATCCTGATCCTCAGATCTTTTCCTTTTAAGTTCAGACTTTTTGCACGCCCTTTCTTCCTTAGCTTTCTGTTTAGCGGCAAATGTAGCAGAGAGAGAGAGAGAGAGCTTACCATAGAAGATAATTGAGAAATAGAGGTCTCGAGAGAGGTGAGCTTCTGATCCACATTTGACGTGTTGGCGGTGGTTTTCGAGACATATTTTGAAGTCAGAGCGTTGATTCTGTCGAGCATGGCTTTCTGAAATGTTGCCATGTCGGACTTCTTCACTAGGGATGAGCCAGAAGTGTCTTCAGAGGGTTGTACTCCCTTAATGATCTTCTTAAGACATGCTAAGAAATTTTATTTTCACAATTCATCACCTATGAAAACACCTATCTCTCCTAGTATGAAACTAGGTCCTGATTCTTCTGGGAAACCAGTAGATGTTACGGGATACAGAGGTATGATAGGTTCTCTTCTATATTTAACTGCTAGTAGGCCTGATATTATGTTTGCCACATGCCTCTGTGCTCGATATCAAGCAAATACAAAAGAATCTCATTTGGCTGCTGTCAAAAGAATTTTTAGATATTTAAAGGAAACTCCTTCATTGGGTCTCTGGTATCCTAAAAACTCTGGGTTTGATTTAATGGCATATACAGATTCTGATCATGCAGGATGTAAGCTGGACAGAAAAAGTACCTCTAGTAGCTGTCAACTTTTGGGAAATAGACTTATCAGCTGGACATCCAAGAAGCAAAATTGTGTCTCAACATCTACTGTAGAGGCTGAATATGTTGCTGCTGCTAGTTGTTGTTCATAAGTTATTTGGATGAAGACTCAACTCAGAGACTATGGTCTGATATATGATAAGATTCCCATCCTATGTGATTCAGAGAGTGCCATTTCCATCACTGAAAACCCAGTTCAGCACTCCAAAACAAAGCACATTGATGTCAGGTATCATTTTATCAAAGATCACGTAGAGAAGGGCACAATAGAAATGTATTTTGTCTCTACTGATTATCAACTTTCTGATATTTTTACAAAAGCTTTGGATGAGAAGCGTTTTAGTTTTTTAATAGCAAGTTGGGGATGATAAATATGTAAATTATTTTTCTCTGTTTTTGTGTGCTTTTATCTTTTATTTTTCATTCTCAAAGCTATTAAGAAGCTTCTGATTACTTCTGATGATTTCATCCAGATGTCTCTGATCACTTCTGATAATTTCATCCAGAAGTACCCAGAAGTCTCTGACCACCTCTGTTTCTTGTTGAGCATTTTTATTCTTTTATATCCAAGTGATAACAGAAAGGAAGCATTACTTGAAAAGCAAAGGGGGAGAATGATACAACTTCTGAGGGGGAGCTCCGAGTTTGTTTCTAGGGGGAGAAAATCTAAGTCTAACTTCTGCTAGCTGTGTTCTGAACTTTTTCTTTCTTTAAAAGATTGTTTTACATCTGCTTCTTCTGATTAACTCTTGCCGTCAAGGTTATTCAGAATTTTCAGATTTAATTTAATCTTTTCTTGAAAAATTGTTCCTTCGACATTTTTGGGTCAAATCTTTTTTTTCCTATTATTTGTTGACTTATTTTTCTTCTGAAATTTTAACATCAGTAAGTCTATTTTAATTAACTCTTGCCTTCAAGGTTACTTTAAAATTTTCTTATTATTTTTTAATTTCTTAAGAAACATCTGTCCATAAATATTAAACTTTCATTTGGATCAAAACTGTTTTATTTAACCAAATGTCTGATTTTAACTTCATTAAAAAGATTTATAAATCTCAAAAATTGTTTTAATCAATTAAAATGATATTTTTATTGATTAATTACTAATTTTTCTTATTAATTTCTTTTTAATTTTTTTCTCGGGGATAATCAAAGGGATTAACGAAGATAAACCTTTCAGTGACTCATCAAACCTTGTGCTAAGTCATCATTTGCACGATTTTATGCTTTACACGTGTCCTTCATCGTGTGACTACATGACTACACACCTGCGTGCTTACATCAGCGTAAATGAATCGTTTTTTTTTCTTTTCCCCAAATTCAAAACCCTTCTCATTCCAAATTACATTCAAACTTCCTCTCATATATAAACCCCAAACACAGTTCTTCATCGTTTTCCTCGCGATTTTTACTATACTTGCTTCCCTACTTTCAAACTTTCTCAAGAATTCCTAATCTTCCATCAATGGCTTCCCGCCTTGGTAACCCAAATCTTAATGATGACGAAGGTCGTCTTGTTGATTCCACGGCTGATAGTGCTCCAATCGTCAAATTGTCTTTGAAGGCAAACGATGTGCAGGTTCTCCTCGATCCCAACACATATCTGGCCGAATTCAGGATCATGGTCGGATTTCTTCAACAACATCAACTAAACCGAGCCCTAACCTTGACAAATCCAAATGTTCCTGAACTTTATGTCCAAGAAGTGTGGCAGTCAATGTACATCGCCGATGAAGATACACTGCGTGGAAATTTCAGTCATCCCAATGAAGCTGAAATTGCTGTGGAAATACCCATCACAAAGAAGAAGATCGCTAGGTATTTTCACTTGCCTTCACCAACACTTGAAAATAATGGTGAGATTGTGTCAAACCCTGCCCTAGCCCAAAATCCAACATCTGAAGCCCTTCTCTCTTTTATTCAATTCTTGGGGTATAATGAGCATCTATCTAAACTTTCTAAATTTAAACGCAAGAAACTGCCCCCAATGTGGAACATGCTTATCTCCATTCTCAACAAAAGCCTTACATGAAAAATTGGATCCTTAGACCAAGCCAGCAAAAACATCCTTACAATCATGCATGGAATGTACTTTAACCGACCCCTGGACTATGCTACCCTCATCTTTCAAGAGATCAAGGTTGCTGTTCACACTAAAGTATCCTTCCAGAACCAAGGGAAAGCTCTACCTGCTTTGATGTTTCCCAGATTTCTGTCCCTGTTCACCTACCCAGCGATTGGTGCTCTCAAAGCTCCTCTGATTCAACCATTTTGCAAGATAGCATCCATGAGCTCCCACAAACCAACTATAGACTGCAAAGGCTACTCATCTCCAAGGGAACTCTCCAGGTATATGCTAAACCTTATTCCCTCATGCTCTCTATATCTATTATCTTATAACCGCTCTATGGTATTCTCAGAATAGAGAATACCTACCCCAGAGCACTTAGAGCCACATGTAGGATGTGAGGGGTCTCGTGAGGTTGAGCTTGAAAAGAATCAGAGTGCACAACCGAGTGTTTCTACCCATGCTGACCTCTTAATACAAGAGGGTACTGAAGATGTCCATAGAGACACATTTGAGCGCATCTCTCCTTCTTTCCAACGGGTCATCACATTTGCTGAGGTAGATGCCAACACATCTACTCTCATTGACCAAGGACCACCCAGTCCAAACCATCCGATCAGAGGATAATTCTCAATCCTCTGCATCAAGCACTACTGGGGAAACCACATCCTCTTCATCATTCTCTCAAAAGAATGATGATGATAATATAAGAGTTCTTTCGCCCCAGAACTCGCCACTACCAACACCAAATGTTGTTGTCTCTGTGACCAACAATATCATAGGAATCTCAGATGATAAGTCCATATCTTCTGCTAGTTTAGAAGCTGAGGAAATCCCATCAGAGGGGTTACAGCAACAAGACGAACCACCTACCGGGTGTTTACACTTGATTAAGGTAAGCACATTGTCTTCAGCACCTCATCCTCTGATGATGTGGACCCTGTTGAGACATTCAGAACAACCGAAGGGGTCCCTGTTAATAACAGCCCTCGAAGACAGGTTGGAAGTCCCTCCACACTCAAAGTCAACACAGGTGTGAAAGAGGGCCTCTCTGAACGCGAGAGAAAAGGGCTCCATGTGTTGGAGATGCACCGGTTACACATTCTGAGTTCGTCACCAATGCAGCGTTTCAGGCATTTGGTGATAAACTTCAGAGATCTGTGGAAGATCTACAAATATCCCTGGATTCTCACGATACTATTCTTCTTACCATCCAAAATGAACAAACTCAGCATACTCAAGCTCTGGAGGCGCTCAGAAATTTTATCACTACAAATGCAGAAGCTCAACGTTCAACAGCTTCTGATCATTTTAACTCTCTGAACGAAGGCATCAAGGCCAACTCTGACGCCATTTTCTTTATCCCTGATGAAATTCCAACTCCAGAGGTTACAATCTCTGTTGATGAATATGGGTCTTTAGTGGCAGATCTTAAGAAGATCATTAAGGCAGTACAACCCTTTGAAGACACTTCTGGCTCATCCCTAGTGAAGAAGTCCGACATGGCAATCTTTCAGAAAGCCATGCTCGACAGAATCAACGCTCTGACTTCAAATTATGTCTCGAAAACCACTGCCAGCACGTCAAATGTGGATCAGAAGCTCACCTCTCTCGAGACCTCTATTTCTCAATTATCTTCTATGGTAAGCTCTCTTTCTGCTACATTTGCCGCTAAACAGAAGGCTAAGGAAGAAAGGGCGTGCAAAAAGTCTGAACTTAAAAGGAAAAGATCTGAGGATCAGGATCCTGATTCTCAGAAAGGGGAGAAAATGCCAGAAACCAAGAAGGCTAAGACTGCTATGGATGCTGATACTTATTCTCAAGATAAAGACAAAGCTTCTCAAGATAAAGGCAAAGCTTCTGCCTCTTCTCCGCCTGCACCACCATCTTCAAAACAAACACCTCTGACTCCAAGACCTCTAGCCACACATTCCGGCACCCTTCCTAAGGATCCATAAATGGCTCAATTTCTTTTGGATGTCATTGGCAATAACAGAAGTGTTCCCTATCCTCCAGATGTTGAAGCAGAAATTATCAAAGCTAAAGTTGCCAAGGCTAAAGCTGAAGCCTCAAAAGCTAAAGTCGAGGCCTTAAACAAAAGAAAAGAAGAAGAAAGAATATAAGCTGAACTCCATGCAAGAGCTGAAGCAGAAAGAGACTATGCAGAAAAGGCAAGAGCACAAACAGAAATGGAAATAGAAAAAGCTGAAAAAGCAAATGCTGAAGAATCATCAAGTCGAAAAGATGAATATAGAGAAAAACTACAGAGACTTGGAAAACTTGATCTCCCAATTCTGGAAGTAACAAAAAGATACATATATGCTCCTACAGATCAAAAGATCTATCTTATGCTGCCTAATTTCTCAAATGGCTATAATGTTAGTGATGCTGAAAAAGATAAATTTATGAGTCATAGGCAAGCCAGAAAGGATGTCTACACTACTGTGCCAATCAAGAGAGTTTCTGCCATCAAGCATACACCATTTGAACAGACAGAGATTTGGTATACAATATATGAAGTAATCATAGAAGACAATAAGACATATTACTTCTGTGATGATGATTTGCTGTCCATCTTTCCTTCTTATCTCATCTTTCTGGAAAATTTTATGAAGATTCAAATGACCAAAAGAAGTGATAACCAAGATCAAATTGCCTACTCTCGGATCATTCAATGCATGAAGTCCCTCATCAGATACAAGAAACAAGTAGATTTTCAAATTGGGATCAATTACAATGTTGATAACCTAGCAATCTCTGCTCCTAATGAAGATTTAGAAGGTATCAATACTCTAAGGATTGGCAAAGTATTGATTAAACCAGAGGAAGGGGTTATCTTCAAAAGGCCAGACAGAAGGAGTTTCTTCAGAATCAAAGAAGCACATAAATATTCATCAGAGGTTGTATACAATGCAAAATGTTACATCTCTGTTGATGTCAACAATCATGATCCTGAGGTAACTGAGAGGATGGTAAAAAGACTCGATGGTCTCTTAAAGCTCAGAGGAATTATCGACAGCATCTCAAAGATCATTTCAACAGTTGATCCATTCTAAGACAGACAAGACAAGGATCATATTCCAAACCTCTGGTTTCATACTTAGGAGGAGATTGTTAGACCTAAGAAGTATGAACCATAAGATGGAAGTATGATGACGTGGCATACTCTTACTTTATGTGTGTACTTTTACAACTGAAGTTTGTTATACGCTCCTACCTGCTGATGTGTCAGTCTGTAACTGGTTAGAATGTTGACTTTAAATTCATAGTAATAGTATAAATAGATCTGTCCTTTTGAATGTTACTATTTATTTGTTACTTAATTACTGTGGTTAACTGATTTGAATTGCTTCCGCTTATACTTTCATTCTCAAATCTTTCAATTAACTGTTTAGAAAGGGATCTGGGTTCCAACAATTTTTAAAACAAAATCCAAAATAATAATAATTAATAGAAGACGAGAAATATGGTAACCATGAATCTTATTGATTATGTTGCTGTTTTTACATGATACCGGAGAGGAAATTCAAATCAATCCCTAAATCATCATCTTCATATAATTTTCCGACGATAGCTCCATTTTTTCCGGCGACTGAAAACCCAAAACAAAACACGATATCGATGAACGTCGGTATGAATCATGAAACCTCTATTCATGAAATGGTTTTTGGTTCATTAAATCATCATCTTCATATTCATATAATTTTCCGGCGAATAGCTCCATTTTTTCCGGCGAATAGCTCCATTTTTTCCGGCGACTGAACCCAAAACCAAACCCGATATCGATGAACGTCGGTGTGAATCATGAAACCTCTATTCATGAAATGGTTTTTGGTTCATGAAATCGTATTCATTAAACTACTATCATGCTCATGGATATACAATCAAGTTCATGAAACTACTATAATATTCATCAAAGTATATATTGTTGGATGATATATTTCACGAATAGTTTCCCAAATTTGAAAGTGTATATTTTAATTGTGTTATGCCGAAGTTACCCTTCAGTCAAACAGTCTAGTCAGCATCCAATGACACAGTTCATTTTAATTACAATATTGCCACTGTTTTAAAACAACCGTTGATCTCTTAAATGGATGGTCAAGATTAGTTCACATAGTTTACAAATAATGTACGGTTTACAACGGAAACAGCCCCTATATATACACACACGCACGTTCTTTTTTTATGCTTTAGGCATTTGTACATCACATACCATCGAATTGACACCTCAACCAATTTCTAAAGCCATAAAACTTTTTTTTTAAAATGTAATCTAACATTTTCCTAAAGTAGTAATATTCATCAAATTTTGCTATATCGTTTTAACAACTAAACTATGTGACACGTTAAATAACTTGTGTTAAGTAGTTGACCACCTAAAACATCATTTAAAGTAGCTCTTATATATCTAACGCAATTACTATTATTATTAGTTTTCTAATAACGTTTTGGTAGATCATAGTTCTATAATATATTTTTTTGTAAATTGTAACTTGTAATAAAATAATAAGAAAATGAAAAAGTTGTGTGCCCAAGTGTGGATGACCACATGCTCCTGACATAATTGTTTGCTTAATCAAATTTGATTTTATTACATTACTATAATGACAGGTGATGCAAAAACTTATGTGGTTGATGATTGTCACTCTAAACATCGCATTACATTTATTGAATGGCCAAAGGCATCAAGTGCACCACTTTTTTAAGGTAGGATGACTTAGTGGTCTGTATTTCAGTCGAATGGTGTACTGTATTCATATCCTGATATATTTGTGGTCAGTGGCAGATTGGCAATCCATATAACAGAGTCTTTGTCTCCAAAATCAAGTATCTTCATTATGGACCTAGATAAGAACAAATTGTAGTTGATTTGTTTATTTGTGCCTTGTTGTGTTGCTACAAGTTTTTTTATTTGATATTTCAACGTGAAACTTTACCGTTAGTGAATGTCCGTATACTTTGCATTGGGCTTTTGTTTTTTTTGTCAACTAGAAATTGTAAGTTTTCTAAATTGCCATCTTTTGAAGTTGTGGTTGCCAGTAACTTTATCATTATTGTAATTTGTAAGTGGTTGATAGTGGTGAAAGAAGAATTGACATTGCTTACACTTTGGTATGATGTCATTTTCAAAATACAAAAAGAAAGAAACATTTGAGATACAATATTACAAAAGAATACAAACTTCACGAAAATATATAACTTAAAACAATATGAAAAATAAATAAATATACAAATATCAGATTGTGGATTGCAGATTGCAGAAACAGAAAAGTGTATGAAAGCACGTAACACGTAGGCTCCCTATTCATACTAAATCACAACAATTCCTTTTTCAATAATTTCCCTTAAACTATGTGTTATTAAAATGAAAAGTTAAGAATAATTTTAAGTTCAAATAATACAAAGAAGACAAAAAGTGCAAAAAGATCCAAACTAGTCATAAAAATTGGTCCAGTTATTGGATTTTATTCGTTCTAAACAAGAACCGATCTTTACTGGAGTTTACCTAAAAAAACATGTCTGATAAATCATTCAAGTCTAATCCACCTTGTAACAAGTCATACTCAAGTCGATCCTACAGATCTTGAGTCCAATCCAGTTGTTCGAGTCAATCCACCTTATAACAACTTATTTTTGCAAGTATACAAATTTAATTTCAAAAATCGGAGTGAGAAAAATATTTTATAAAGTTCAGGAACCCAATAATAATTTCCAAGAAGTGAAATAAACAAAATACATGTTATTAAGAACATTTTTAAACGTTTGTGGCAATTTCAAAAAAATTATATAACTTCATAATCCTGATTGTAATTCTATGAAATTACAATGATTTTTTTAACCCTTTTTCCACAATCCTTTTTTAGAATTTTCCATAATTTTGTTTGTTGAATTGAGCAATTGGAACATTTGTTAAAATTTGTTTTATTAAATTTTTTTAGTTGCGTCGTTTTTGTCTCTTTGTAAAATTTTACATTTTTTTACAATTTGTATTTCGAATTGACACAATAACACATACAAAAGACAAGTATAGTGAGTTATAGGTTTTATACACACAAACTCAAACCACAAGACAACAGTGGCGGGTTATGGGTTTTAGATACACAAACACATTCTATAAGACAAAGATATTGAGTTATCAAGTTACGGTTTTACACACAAACATACACTGGAAAGATAAATGTGGTAGGTTATGGGCTTTGATGATGATGGGACACATACGGGTTTTGATATGGTGTAGCTTTAAGGTGTGACTTGTGGAGCACGTCACACACCTTACCACATTCTTATATATGCATAATATATTATTGGATTAATCTGGAATCATGGAAAATACTAAAGTGTGTAATCACATTTTTGATATATAATATGTATATGCATTTGATTTTATTACATTTTTTATGATTGAAGATTTTGAGCATTTTGATTTATTGGCATCGTGGCAACAAAAGAACATTTTTTTCTAGTTTTGTCTATCATGATAAGTGATATACTAACAATCAAAGTTAGTACTATAGTTTTAAAGTCTATTTTTTTGTTAGTGGCAAAATTATCCGTTTCAGATGAGAAGAAAACTTAGCTTGGAGTCAGTAAATGTAACACCTGTAAATTCTAGAATTTAAGTTTCAAGTTTTGGGATTAATTTAGAGAGTTAAATATTCCTAAGTTGCTATTTAGGGGTTGGAAAATGTTTTGTAATTGAGGAGTTAGAACTTTGGGGGTTGAGTTCACAAAAGCACCTTAGTAGGCGAGTTTTTTCCTCTAGACGGCTTTTGCTGTGACTTCATCTTCTCCAACCATTCCAAAGTCTTAGATCATCATCAAGGCTCAAGATCAAAGTTACCACTTCATCTTCTCCAAGTTGCTCTTCACCATTGTTGACCAAACTTTGGGTTTCTTCCCAAATCAAGATTGTAAGTTCTTCTAACTCTTCTAAACCCTATTTCTTGCCAAAACATTCCTATTTAGTTATTTAGGACATTTATTTTGAGCTATATTCTATATTTTGGGGTTTTGACCATTTTAGGAGATTTGAGGTTTTTACTAGGGTTTATATATATCTGATTTTGAGAGTTATTATTGGTATATTTTAGGTTCTTTATGAACTAGATAAGGTTTCTAGTGATGGATGTTTGTAGATCTGGATGCTTGCAGATCTGGATTCTTCTTCAAATAAAGCTTTTGGGGTAAAACCTAGATTTAGCCTACATCTACCAACGTTCAGGTTGTTTTGAGAAAACTATGTACACGACAAAAATGTCCATTTTGAAGTATTGACATGTTTTACATGTTATTTATCAATTGTGTGAGTATTTGGTGGGTTTTGCATATTTAGTATATTTGGTTTTATAAATCATGTAAATGCTTATACTTGGTTTTGTTAGACATCTTGATAAATAAAACATAAGTGTGAGTTGTTTTAATGTCTTATCTCATAAATGGAGATCATTTGGTGTTATATGCATCTTTGGAGTATATGATTTTGTAGACTGATTGGAAAATACATATTATTGCATTATGCGGCATTTTGGAAATAATGGAGTACAATTTCATTTGGGAAAGAGTTTGTCTCGACTAATGATGTTTGTTTTGAGTAATCACATAAGTATTGAGTTGTTGAGTTTTTGCTCGGTTTTGACTTAAGCGAGCTTTGAGGACATTTGTTCGATTTAATTTGCTCTATGTTGAGCTTTTCGAGTTATATGCAACTATAGCATAATTATATAATATATTGCACGTTTTGAGTGCATTAGCCATTCATTTTGGTGTCGTGTAATTTAGATCGAGTTGCAATGGATTCATAGGCTTGTTGTCTTCTTAAGCTAAAGACTTGGATAAAATTGATGCTTGTTGTCTTCTTAAGCTAAAGACTTTGATAGATTAAGCTAAAGACTTGTATAAGGTTGATGCTTTGTTGTCTTCTTAAATTAAAGACTTGGATAGCTTTGATGCTTCTTGGCGTCTTAAGCTAAAGACTTGGATAGAGTTGATGCTCAGTGGTATGTATGACTAAAGACTTGGATAGAGTTGATGCTTATGGATATGTTTGGTTAAAGACTCGGATAGAGTCGATGCTAACCCTGGTTTCCCTCTCAAAGGATGCCACGTAACTTGTGTGTGGCCTACTTTTGTGTTCCGCCACTAATCATGGAAACAGGTTTGCCCCGTCATTGAAAGGTGCTTTTTTAGGTATAGAGTCTTATCCATTGTTTTCGGTGACGTTTTTGGAGTATGAAGTGTTATCCATAATTTAAATTGTTGGATCGTTGGGACTTAACTGTATTTTGGTATCGTATATAATGGAGCTTTGTCCAAGTTTGGTATTTGAGCATTTAAACTTATTCAACTCTTAAGTAATGGTTGTAGAGTTTGTATTTGATCAGACATTTCTATTCAAAGCTTTCATTACTAATGGTATTTTGATCTAAAGATTTATTTCGAAAATGATGAATTTTGGAAAGATGTTGCTTTTATAATGAAGTCATTCCATTTGACAAATTGTTATTTGATCAAGGAGTTCTTTCGATTCCTATCATTTATAATTATGTTATAAACTCTTGAATTCATTAGGCATTAAGCCTAACCTTTTTCCTTTGTCAACATGTGCATCAGGTTCTCGTTGGGGTTGGTATTAGGGACACGTGTTGACTTGAATGCTAGGGAGTAGTGCGGTAAGGATCTAGCTTTTTGGTGATGTTTTCCGCATTTGGAGATAGAGACTTTTATTGGGTTTAGTAACACCAACTGTAACTATGTCTTTATATAAGACTTGGTCTATCTCTTGTCGAGGTTTATTTAAAATTATTATTCGAGGCAATTCAAGATTTGATTTATAGGAAAAGGATCTACTCCTTAATTGTTATATTGCTGGAAATTTTAAATTAGTCGTTTTTTCCAGATTTTAGGGTGTTACAGTAATGTATTATATGTGCCTGAAAGATTATTTGGATAGCTCTAAACACATCCAAGAACAAACAAGATTAAAGGTGAAAATGGAAGATGTAGGCAAAGTCATCGGACAAATCAAAATCACCAAAAAGCTAACAACACCGCCAACTATCGATAACGACCACAACTACACAAATTGGACGAGGATGAAAATGAAATTGAACTGGATGGGGACTAGCAAAGTGAAGAAGGGCATTTTAAAATTTGACGAACAAGTGTTGATGACAATTTTATACATAAATGCTGACTGTAAACTTAACACTCGTCAGTTCATCTTCCTAATGTATGTTTGTATGTGTAGAACTTATTGGTCCTAGAAGGTAATGACTAACACATGGTGGGTTTGTAGAAGGGAGGTTGAATACAAACATTTTTCACATTTTAATTCTTAAAACAAGAATTACATATTTATTGCGGAAACTAGGAAAGTAAGACTTTATCCTAAACAATCAAACTGGTGATAAATTTGCTAACAACTGAAAAAGTGGGTAAAATGCTTCTTATTTAACAAATAATTAACGACCGTTAACTAGAAGGACCAAATCTGAACGTTTTTACAAACCACAACAACTATTTTGTAATTTTTAAACTATAAGGACGGAGAGTGTTCTTTTTGACAAACCATATGGACCACATTTGTAGTTTACTCAAAAACAATTAAAGAGTATTTCATTTTCGTTTAATTTTGTGCGAATAATAAAAGTAGGATGCATGCGTTGGCTATTTGCATGTGTAATAATATAAAACACATATTAAATATCATCCTTTTACTTTTTATACATAAATTTATGTCGCAATGATTATAGTTTTACAACCTAACATGCTTAAAATATGCTCTAAAATACGTATCTCATTTATTTTTAATAATATTAATGCGTATGTAAAGATGTATGTAATACGTATAACGTATGTATACATACATGTCAAACTTTGATATTTGTATTTGAGACGAAGGATCTTGTGAGAATAACAATTAAGGTGATAATCATAAGAAAAGATCTGGATCTTTGATCACTTTTAATCTCCTTCTCACCCATGAATTGTGTTTTTCACATGAATTAATCATGTGCATCTCGTTGCATTCATTACTGTTAGATCTTCAATTAAGATTGATAAAAGAGTGAAAACCCCTTCTTACCCGTCTGATTATCATTTTCATTCTCACCATAATACAACCCTTGTATTTAAAACGTTCGATTATTAACTTTTTTTTCTTTTGTAGAGTGTAATGAGTTGAACGAGATTGAATAACGGGTATTGAGTATATAAACTAAATTACTCAAAATATTTGGTATACCTCACCTGAAAGTAAGATTACGGGTGTAAAATTTATTGTAAGGGTAGGGAAATTGTTTCTATTAAAACTTTTGGTTTACAGAAAAGTTTGGAGAGATAAAATAGAAATAAAAGATGTATCAAAAAGATTTGTCAAAAGGTATGAGGATATGTATATGTATATGTATATGTGGGTTGGGTTTCGATAACAAGTGTTATATATGGTGTGTGAGAAGTGGTTATGCACCGTTGGATGAGAAATGGACGTACATTAAGATGAGATGCACCGAGATAAAATGCACCGAGATGCACCGAATCAATTCTCATATAAGCACGATTCATGGGAAGACATGAGATTAAAAGTGATCAATGGTTTAGATCCACTTTCCACGTTTTTCACCACTAACTCAACTTCTCAGTTGTATATGTTTATGGATATGTATATGTATATGTATATATACTAATTGTGTATTCTCTATGATATAGGGTGGTGTAAGTTTTATTGTAAATTGAAAGTTAGAAGTTAATGTAACTCTTTCAACAAAACAAAAAGAAAATCAGAAATTTATTTAGAGCAACAAAGAAATAACAATCATTTGTAACAATACAAATATGTACATACACTAAACATGCTAAATTTTTTAACGTTTTGTTTGTTAACAAATTTAAGTAAACTTTTTCGATCCGTCATTTAATCGAATATTGTTACCTCTAAAGGCATGGTTTACCAAACAAAGGTCTATTTTTGAAGAAAGGATTACTTGGTTGGTTGAAGATTAGATATGATTAGGTAAAAATGATCCTTTAAGTAAAAGACTAATAATAAATAATTAATTAAGTTAAATTAAATTGAAAAAAATTCCATTTATTTTAAACCCTTCTATAAAACACTTAAGTGGCCCCAAAGTCGTCCGCTACCCGTTAGTACAAAATCACATATGATTTTGTACATGAAAAAAGTTTCACGTATTCTTGTAAATAGTTAGCGTTCTCGTATGAACCATGCCCCTCTCTCTCTCTCTCTCTCTCTCTCTCTATATATATATATATATATATGGCAATAATCAAATAAAAGCTACAAAGGGGTTATAAACTCGTGAAAACCGATATAAAAATAATTTTTTACATGATAGTTTTTCATCAAAACCTATAATTTAAGATAGTGTTTCACATATATTTGGATTCACCTTATGAAATAATTACATATAAAAAAAAAATTGGATTCACCTAGTGAAACAAAAAAATATGAATAAAAGATATTTATATGGTGAAACAAATACATGTGAAGGTTTCATGTTATTGAACAAATATATGTGAAATAATATCTTAAATCCTAGCATTTGATGAAAATAAATCATGAAAAAATTGTTTTCGTATCGATTTTTATGAGTTTGTAACATTTTTGCGGTTTTTATTTTATTATCGCACTCTCCTTCCCTCTCTCTCTCTCTCTCTCTCTATATATATATATATATATATATATAGGTTCAGGTTCAAGGAAAAACGCACAAAAAAAAAACTGAAGAACACCCTAGAAGTCTTCCATCTGGACGGTATGCACTAATGCATACCGGTAATTTGTAACATGCATTTGTGAATATGCATCAATGCATATGCATACTTAATGATAGAAGCATTGGTGCATATATACAAAAAACGCTCGTATGCATTAGTGCATACCGTTTCAGATAAAGGGCTCCCAGAATGTTTTACGATTTTCTTTTGTGTTTTCTCTTGAACTTCCCTATATTTATATATATATATATATATATGTATATATATAGAGGAAAGTTCAAATGTGAACTCATTTTTGGTTGTGAACGTGAGGACGAATCTCAGCCACACATCTTCGGTTATGGTGGACGCGATCACGGAGGATTGACGCGATTCATGGGAGGGTGGAGATTATTAAAGGAGGAACTGTCAGTGACGCGCCTTTATTGATCGGATAAGTGGCTGAGATTCGTCCTCACGTTCACAACAAAAAATGAATTCACATTTGAACTTTCCTCTATATATATATCATATGGATTAATTGGGCACATTAAGAAATACAAAAGTACAATAAATAGTAAAAAAAAAACAAAGTGTCATGTAAAATAATGGACATTTTTAATAAAATTAATTCAAGGGAGGAAAAAAATTAGTTAAGAAACATAAGGATAAAAACCGTGATTTTGAAACTACATGCATGAAAATAGAAATTTTAAACAGACCTAGGGACCAAAAATGTAGCTTACTCTATAAACTTAACTAAAATACATTATATTTTTATGTTATTTGACCAATTAAAAAATAAAATTAATTTTTATAGATAAAACAACCACAATCAATGATAGAGGGCATAAGGAGAGACATATCCATGTTACATTCAAAATAATTAAAATTTGGAGTATCTGTAATGTGACCGTTGCTTTGGAGATTTTGTCTTAAAGGCTCTATATATTTTTATAATTAAACATCCATTTAATACTTTTTTAATTATTATGATTATTATTATTAGAACCTATTGGCTATTGCATTAAGATCGATGTATGTGTGACTAATTATTTGCATATCATGTGTGCGTATATCATGTATAGAGAGGGAAACAATTTTATTCGATTTTCTTAAAGCATTATTTATTATTTATGAAACTAAAAAAAATAGTATAGAAGGTCCAGGTCCATCGTCTGCTTTGACATGCATTCAATCAGTTTAATCATATTCAGATTGTTTAGTTTCGGTTATTTGATTTTTGACTAGAAAAATACATTTTTAAGGTTATGATTTCCATGCAAACCACCGAGGCCGGTTATTAGGTGGAAAATCCCTTCCAAAAAGCTTGGGGGCGAACACAAGGTCAATTATGCGTCCAAGGTAGAAAATCTTTTTTACAAATTTACTTTTTTTTTAAATACTATCATAGGCATTTGCATAAGCTAATGTCTGTCAATTTTAAGACTGCTAAAGCATGTAGCCCTGAGATAATTCCCCAGTGGCCACAAGTTGTTTGCGCCTGAATTCGAACCTGGGATAGATTTAATTCTTATAAATATATAGTTGATATCAATATTGAATATTATTTTTTATTAATATTAGTTTATTTTTATTTATGTATAAGATCAAATCAACTAAAAATGTTTAAAATTTGTAAAATCAATTCAATTGACAAATGTTTAAAACTGTTTAAAATCGAATCATAGGATAATTCTTTAAATTTGTAATATCACAAGAAAAGGCGAATCTGAAAACAGATTTTTCAAATGAAGATATTCATTCAAAGATTTTCAGCAAAAAAGTCCGACTCTTGATGGTATTCAGGCATGGAATCGATCAAGAAGGGAGAAGATGCTTGTAGGTCTTCCTTTTGGGTAGATTCTTAGATCATTTTTTCCTGGGAAACCAAGAGAAAACTATTAGAGAGACTTAAAATGACCAAGGTTTCTCAAGAGCTTCCATCTAGTAGCCAAAGTAATAGTCTCAAATTGAAGCCAAGATCAATGTTTGGTGGTTTTATCGATATTAGCAGCAAAAAGGTTGGAAATATGACTATGTTACCAAATTGCCAATCTATGTATGAACTAATCTTCAAATTCGACAACAAAATGTATGAAAATTACTAGAAATGATGATGTGAAGCCAAGTTCTATGGTGAACCATATGTATATAAGCATCAAGAAAGATGATTTAGTTTCAAATTCATTGACTCTCTTGTATTTAAGTTCTAATTCAGATGCAGGAATAGAAATGGCAGGTCTGTCGAATAGTTGTTTCATTCAGACAAAATATATAGATTGGGGGTAAAATGGTCATTTCTAACATTCAGATTGTTTATTAAGCACAACAATCCAACAACTTGTTTGTTATCATACAGACAACTTTATCCATACATTCTTTAATAGAAAAGAAACTGAACATCCCCTTATTGTATTTTGTATATTTGAATGAAGAATTATGCATTTGTATTTTATTTATGTCCAAATGAATTGTTCTTTATAATGTTTTTGATTTATAATAAAAACAAAAATAAAACAACAATAGTATTCAATATTGGTATCAAATTAAAGGAATTGGTATCTTTTTAATAAAGTAATTTGTTAAAACTAATAAAATATTTAACTATATAATTTTGTAATGTTAAAAAGAAAATGATGTAATAAAACAATAAAGGTCTTGAATAAAAGTTTTTATTGGAAAAAATAAAATAAAGGATGCAATTGAAAAGAGTATACTATTTCTGCAAAAAAAATTCAAAAATGACAATAACGAAATTTAAACTCAGGTCTGAAGTGGAAGAAAAGCTTTTCCAACCAACTATATCAAGGAAAACCTATATCCTTATTGCACTTTTAAAATATACACGGTTGCATATAACAAATTGATACGGTGACACTTTTAAGAGACCCTATAATTTTTTACACGATAGAGGAACGAAATGATGACACATTCCACCACAAAAACCGCAAGGGTCTGTCCCTGGAATAGTATTATCTCCAACCCAGTTTTGGATATTGAAATTAACCTCCATCCCTACTACCTCATTACCTGCTAAGGCAAGCATTATTTGAACATTTTTTTATTTAACTGTGTCGTTTTAATAGATTCATCTTTAAACAACAATAATATAATTATATTTCAATGATGACAATTTATCCGTTAATCTTTGAACCAATAAATTAAATCAAATAAATAATGGTAAACCTACTCAAATGACATCAACAACTACAATTATGAAGGTAGATAAAAATAGTGCCTTAATTGAAGGATGCTTAAAGTCATACCAACACACTCTAAACGATGGTGACATGTTTGTGGATTTGAATCCATATTTTTGTATATTTAAATACAAATAAAAGAATTTTTAAATTATTATGATGTAACATAAAAGATGATATCATAAAAAAAAAATCGAATTTGAGACCACCTATCGGACCACCACCAACCTTTGTCACAAATCCAAACACAAAATATGTAGGATCAAACACAAATCCAAACATAAAATATGCAAAATGAAACACAAATCCAAGCAACAAATTTCCATAAATCCATTACAAGAAAATATATAGAAGAATCAATGTAAAATAAAAAACCTAAAACTCAAATCTCTAAAATGAGACCCTTAATCAATTTTGTGTCCGTAACTCGCGCTCACACACAAGTTTCATCGATTTAGCTTACGAAATCGTCAAACCGTATCTCCCCTGTGCACGGGTAGGTGTTGTAGTTAAACCAATAAAAGAGCTTCTAAGCCCTTTAATTTCTACTATTTTGGTTATAAACCACAAAATATTTCCTCCTTCCACACTTCCCACACCCATTTATCTTTGCTAATTTTTCATCCAAATGCTCAGCTTTGAGCATTGATATCTCATTCACTCTTGCTTTGTTTTGGATACATTATATATGGTTTTGAAGCTCTTATATAGGAGAATACAAACCCATTAAAAGTTTATTATATATAAAACATATATATGTATTTAAATGTGTCCAAAGTTAGTAAAAATCCATTTTTTTACTAATTTTTCCAACACCGTCATCTCTGTGAAATCAAGAGCTATTCCTTGAAAAGAAAACATAAAGATAGAGCACCCTAGAGCATAGATGAAGATGAAGCACCACAACAAAGGATAGGGCAAAGAAATTTAAATGAGGACTCAAATTTGGTTGTGAACGTGAGGATAAATAAAAGCGTGACACGTGTATGAATGTAAATTATTCAGTCTGAATATGATACGTGTCACGCTCTCATTTGTCCTCACGTTTACAACCAAATTTGAGTTCTCATTTGAACCCGCCCCTATATATATATATATATAGAGAGAGAGAGAGAGAGAGAGAGAGAGAAAGAAAGAGAGAGAGAGAAAGAAAGAGAGAGAGAGAGAGAGAGAAAGAGGAAAGTTCAAATGAGAACTTTGCATATTTAAAGGAACACTCTTAGGACCACATATAATGTAGGTCCCACACAATATAAAAATCATATCTGATTCAATGGTGAGCCCCATTAAATCAGATATGATTTTATATTGTGTGGGACCCACATCATATGTGGTTCTAAATGCGTTCCTTTAAATTAGGGGTGTTCTTGCATGATCCCTCCCCTATATATATAGGAAGAGGTTCAAATGAGAACTTTGTAAATTTAAAGAACAAATTGACTCATTTGGGACCACATAGTCCCACCAAGAAAAAATTATATCTGATTTTCAATGGTAGGCCCATTGAATCAGATATGATTTTTATTGGTGGGACCCACATCATATGTGGTCCCAGATGAGTCCCTTTGTTCCTTTAAATTGGAGTGTTCTCATTTGAACTCTTCCATATATATATATATATATATATATATAGAGAGAGAGAGAGAGAGGGGTTCAAATGAGAACTTTGTAAAGAAACAAAATAACACCTTGTGGACCAGATATGATGTGGATCCCACACATAAAAAATCATATATGATTCAATGGTGGCCCCATTGAATCAGATATCACTTTCTTAAATTAATGTCTTACTAAACTTCCACACCCAAAAGACAATAAGACATATTGTTCTTTCCATAAGTGTTGGAACTTTGAAAACATTTTGAGAAATGTGTAAACTCACCTATCCATTAAACATATTTGATTCTTTACTCATTAATAATTTTGTCTTCATAAAAATTCTTTATGTCTTTTTTCTTGAGTTTAATCTTCAACTAAAATCCATAATACGCTTCTCAAAGCATTTTTCATGAACTAGCTTTAGTGGCATGTTTTTTGAGATGATTTTTTATTCTTCATTATGATTGAGTTTTTGATTTATCTTTTTGATATATTTGATATATGAACGGAGTCACAGTAATATTTTCCTTGCATATTTATTGAAAATATTAGATGTAAATTATGTTAGGTTTTATTGTCGGTTATCAATAATTCAAGACTATCAAAAACACAACTAAACTAAAGTTTGATGTTGAAACTTAATTAAAAAATTGTTTTCTTAAGTATATAATATTTATATACTACAAATAAACTCATTTGTTAAGTATACAGTTAAACCAAAGTTTGTGTTTTCTTAGGTATTTTAGATAACCTATATACCGCTAGATCAAAGAACATTTGGTTACTTTAAACTAGCACTACACCAAAAGTGATTTTATAGGACGCCTAAAATGAAAAAGCGTCCTAAAAGATTACTTTATAGGACACTAATTTATAGGACCAAACCAAAAAGTGTCGTATCTAAAAGCGTTACAATAAGTTTATATGACGGTTTTAGGCGTCTTAACAAATTTTTACGACGCTTTTAAAATAAAGTGTCATATTAACTATTTTTTAGGACACTTTTGAAAAGTGTCCTATAAACCCATATTTTATAGGACACTTTTCAAAAGTGTCCTATAAAATAGCTAATATGACACTTTATTTTAAAACGTCGTAAAAAAACTTGTTAAGACGCCTAAAATCGTAATATAAACTTATTGTAACGCTCTTAGATAAGACACTTTTTGGTTTGGTCCTATAAATTAGTGTCCTAAGAGTTTGAATTCAGTGATTTAGGAGCATAAATGTACTATCGGGAGAGGGCAAAAGCAAGCCTATATTCTGGATTGGATACTGCACGAATTGGTCAAAGTATTATTTTAGGACGCTTTTTCATTTTAGGCGTCCTATAAAATCAATATTGTTGTAGTGTAGTGTTAAATGCTTGTAACCACAACAACCTTTTTTGGTTCTCACTTAAATCTCTACCTTTTTGTGTGATACTTGCTTGGATTTCATTTGTAATGGAAGCACAAGACCTAAATGAGACTCTTTTCACCCATTTTAATCTTAATACGACCACAACCACCCAAAGCCTTTCTTCTATCTTTTTTTCATTTCAAATGTTTTAGGCTTTTGGCAATTCTCACAAATCTCTCCACTTAGTAAATAAGCATCTAGCTCCATAACTTTCTATGTTTCATATCTTTATATGTTTAGTCCCTGCTTAAGACTTTATATTTCATTTCAATCCTAACATTTCCACACACATACTTTTATAAGATTTCTTGTATTTCACATTTTTTATATATTAACTATATACCCGTGCAATTCAACGAGATATTAAATTAATGAAATTTCACATTCTGAAAAAATCCAAATTTTATGAAGTATTATGTCGTTATTATTTGTGTCAAATATTTATCATACTGATATAAGGGAGTTCAAACGTGATGATCAAAAAGTTATACCTATAAAGTAATAAGATGTTATACATTAATAAGCAATACCAAATACTTTTTACTAAGGCCTTGTTTGTTTTTTTCATTTTAAGCTCTCTTAATCACCACTTATATCTGATTTGTTTAGACGTTTTATAACCATTTTAGAACTGAAATCAGACTTCAAACTTTAACACCTCTTACAAAACAAAGGCCACCTAAATATTTTATTATATAATATAGATTTTGGATTGTTATATATATATGTATATATATACATATCCACACATGGTGGAAGAAGATGAGAACACAAAACCTAATGCCACTAGTCAACCAAACACCTAATAGTTGGTGCATTAACCCCCTTCCCTTTTTGTCCTTGTGTGTTGCATCATGGTGTAGGATGGTAGGCCTCTAGAAAGGAGGTCCCGGCCAAATTTAAAGCCTCAACATTATTGTTGATCCAGAGTGATTTAAATTTTTAGTGATGATTCTGACACAATGTTTTAAAAACGTTTCAAAGGACATAACCGAAAACATCATACATGTTTAGTTATGATCAACAAATTCACCTTTTTATCTTAAATAATACAGTTATTTTTTTAAAAATTAAATCTATTTTTTTTTTCAATATGTTAATTACTTAAGTACATGGGTTAGTTTAGATTTTGGTCTAAATAATTTTTTTATTTTATACTAAAGTGCATTATGGATTTGGTCACTATATTTTGATGTTCTTTTAAACTACGGTCCTTATGACTTATATTATGTTTGTTGTGGATTTGAGCCTTGTAATATATAATTTGTCTAACCATGGTCCCTCTGACTAACAAAGTTAAAGTAAATTTGTTAACTAAGTTAAATCAATGACCACTTTAGTCTTTTTGCTTATTTTTTGTCTTTTTCCTATTAAAAAGGTAAAAACATAAAATTACACACACACACACATATATATATATATATATATATATGGAGAGGTTCATTTACGAAATGCTAAGTGTGTGCGAGTTAGAGAAGTGATTCTAGCCCTTGGATCAAATGATCAGATTTTTATAAGGGAACGGTAATATGGTAAGTAGCAAAAAACGGCGGCGATATATGAATACATGACAACAACAGAAGTCTCACCGACGATGTATGATCTCGATCCCATTAACAATTGTAACAAATCAAATTCGGTTTTATGGCAATTTTGTCATAGATGTTCTCTCGATTTTCTCGATCATATATCGCAAGTCTAGGTTATCATCATAATTCTTTCTTGATCATATGTGAATCATTCGGATTCATATGTGAATCAGTTAAATAGTTTATATGTGAATCAGTTAATTAGTTGATATGTTAATAAGTTAAATACTTCATATGTGAATCACACGGGTTCACATATGCATTTGTTTGTCGCTTATTTGTAAAAGTTACGAAATTGCCCCTCTATGTTTCGCATAGTTGTTACCGTACGACTGAATTAGCCTGTGCTTCACAGTCAACCCTTCAAATCTTGACCATTTTTTAGATGAAGGGATATGATCACTTCTCTACTTCTCACACATTTCATTTAGCACTTCTCAAATGAACCTATGACTACATATATATATATATATAGGGGAAGAGAGAGAAAGAAGTGCATTCATACGAGAATGATACTTATTTAATAAAAATAAGAGAATGACAAAATTACGTAAAAAATCACATGTGAATTTACATTATCGACCAAAAAAACATGCAGACGACCCTTTGGCCACGTGGTAAGGTCACATGAATCACATGTGTGCTTTTGTACGTGATGATAGTGTAAAATCACATGTGATTCAGTCATTCTTTTATTTTCTTGAATGTGTATCATGCTCGTATGAATCTGTCTCTCTCTCTCTCTATGTGTGTGTATATATATCTAGGGGGCGGGTTCAAATGAGAATTCAAAATTGGTTGTGAACGTGAACACAAATGAGAGCGCGACGCGTGTCATATTCAGACTGAATGTATTATTATTCAGACTGATTGTATTATTAATCAGACTGAATACATTCAGACTGAATAATAATACATTCAGTCTGAATATTTTCCTTTATTATTCAGTCTGAATATTACACATGTCGCGCTCTCATTTGTCCTCACGTTCAGAACTAAATTTGAGTTCGCATTTGAATTTTCTTCTCTCTCTTTTTCTCTGTCTCTCTCTCTCTCTATATATATATATAATAAGTTGTCGTTTTATGATTTGAATCGTTAAATTAAAAAAATAATTATCTTAAAGACGATCTAATTTTATGTTTATTTTCCACCATTGCAATAAACATGCTTATTATCAATATTTTAACACCAAAGTCAGCGAAAACTAGGGATTCTAGTTTTCATATTGTTTATCACTCAAAATCAACCATTTAGTCTTTAACTATAGAGATATTCATACATACTATCATCTTTTTTTTGGAAGGGTGTCTCAGGCTATGCCTGAACTAATCCCGACAAATCATCACTGCAAGACATTAACATTGCAATTCATTCATGCTTTCAATTGTGTCACATAGCTTTTACAATTATCATTGTGCAATTCACATATACTTTCAAAAGGGGTCCCACTACAACATTTATTAACTACTTTACAAATTATGTACATTCTATTTATTTTTTAGTTAATGAATACATGATATATAATTATTTATTTTAATATTAATTTATTTAGGGGTCGATCTGGCAGGAGATATCATTACTGAAGAATATATCTTGTTTCCACCGTAAGTGCGGAATCCTTTTTTGAAACTGGCCTCCATACCTTGTAAGATGATACGAACACCAAGTGCTCTTCTATAATGTATATCATTTTCACAAAAAATTTGAAATTTTGCTTTCTTATTTGTTATAGATATCGAAAAAGCTTCTGATTAAAACATTAATTTCAAATAAATGATTTAAAAAGTTGTATATAAACATTAACTATGACATAACAACAACCAAAATTGTATGATAAAATTTTTTAGCAACTTTTAGACAAATAAAGATGTAATTCTATTTGTGTTGTTTTATTAATAGTACGTATTACATTATATTATATGTTTTAATGTGTAAAACTGTAATTTTAGGTAATTATAAAATATAATGTTTAAATAATTTAACTATATTTTATATAAAAAATAATAATATATACATACATATAATATTTTTAAATAAGATTAATTGATTTAATTTAAAAATTAAAAATTTTAATTCATATATGTTGTTTTATAGCAATGTTCTAAAAAACTCGCCGGCGACAGTCGTCATGGCTCGCCATGACTTAAGACTTGTGTCTGACGGCACGTTATACATGTGGCATGCAATGTCCCAATGCCTGATTTTTGTAACACCATATTTGATATTTCTTACCCTTTTAGTGTCGTATTTTTTTCATTTTTAATATATAACATAATTTAAAATGCTTAATATCATTAACCCAATGAGTAATAGTAGAAAACAAATGTTTATACATGTATAATATTATATATGATATACAAATTTGTCGCCATAAGACACGTCTTGGTTTGCCGTGACTTATAAAGCTTAAGGTTTGACCTCGCCGCCACGTCATGTCTCACGTTATTTAGAACTTTGTTTTATAGAAGAATTAATTTATCAAAAAAAAAAGGTGGGGCCAGGTGATTTACAATTGCAATTACAAGATTTGCAACTCAAATCACATGTGCCATGCAGAATTATTTTGCACTTGGTTTGAAAGTCTTGTAAATCCAGTGTGGATGGTCTTAGATAAAATTCAAAGAAAAATCAAGTTTTCATACCCAAACAAGAAAAAAGGACTAAAACAATAAAATTAAATTGTCTTTAATATAATTAGGTTTTAAATTTAAACAAACTAAATCATAAATGATAATCCTTATTGATATATATATATATATATATATATATATATATATAGAGAGAGAGAGAGAAAGGTTCAAATGAGAATTTTGCATTTTTAGAGAGAGAGAGAGAGGGGAAAGTTTAAATACGAACTCAAATTTGGTTGTGAATGTGAGAATAAATTCAGACTGAATATTCCTTTGTATATTCAGACTGAATATATACTATAATATTTCTTTGAATGGGACATGTGTCACACTCTCATTTGTCCGCACGTTCACAACCAAATTTGAGTTCTCATTTGAACCCACCCCTATATATATATATATAGGCTTGGGATCGTGTGCGTAAGAGAATTAAAGTGAGAAACGTAAGAAGGATTATGAACTCTTGATCACTTCTAATCTCATACACATCCATGATCCTTGGTTTAATTTAGTTAACGGAATTATTTTAACGGTATTATTCAGAAGGACCATGGCTACAATTGAATACCACAGGCACCAAATTCATAATAAACATATCACCGTAGTAAAAGAAAACTTCCAAACACTATGGACCAAATCCATAATTGACTCTTTAAACTATTCAAGCTATTTATCATCCAAATGTAATATTAACTTGTCTTATAGTTTTCCGTTCAAACAAAACTTGTCTTATAGTTTAATAAATATGTTTATTATTTAATGTCTAAAACGTCCTTCTTTCAGGAAAAAGTGTGGATCGTAAATTAAAGTTACTAATTTTAAACAAGTTTTTTTTAATTGAAAGGGGTATCCACATTAGGTATAAAAAAGATTGTCTTTTGGGCGATAGTGACCAATTAGAGTATCAGATATGGACCCTTAAAAATAGGCTTTACATAGTTACTCATTAGGTCTCGTTTCATTTTTTACGTTTTATTTAGTGGTGAACTCTAATTAATACGTCATTGATCAGCCATCAACGTCAATTATTAGACAAAAACATAAACGAATCATAGACGCAAACTGTATCGTGTTGAAGCTTGTTTATAAAGTGTATGAAACTTTTAAAACATGTCGTGTTCAAAAGTCAACTAACTTCTTATTAATTATGGTTGTTTTTTGATGTATTATACTTATTAGTAAATACCTTTCATTGGGAGAATAGAAATTATGATTATTTTCATATATTTTCGTTTTCCGGCAAATAACATGAAAATGAAAATGTATTTTGTTTATTTTTTATTTTGAAAAATCTACTTTTTAAAAAGCTCTATTTAGTGAATGTAGTTGTGTTTTTGAAGCAATTAACATAATAACTTTCACTACTAAAAGAAAAACTTTTACATACGTATTTTTCCTTTGGAAATCTGTCGTTAAAGGATGATTTCTCACAAAACCGTCACAAAAATTGATGGGTAAATTGCTGGCGGGTAATTCAAATCAATGATAAATTACTCAAGGATTATTTGAAAGATCTGTCATGTAACACCCTGATTTCTGTTCAAGTTGAAGAAAGTGTTGAACCGGATGGTCTATTAAAGAGAAACTAATTTCAGAGTTTGAGTGGTGGTGCTGTGAGATAGTGACAACTATCACAATAGCACCAATGGTACTAAGAGTATGGTCGTCTTAGCTATTGTGTCATACGGTTTTGACATATGTCACAATAACACCGGTGGTACCAAGTGATTGGTGGTCCCAACAAGTGTGCCATGTTATAGTGACAATGGCACAATGTACCAACCGGGTCTTTGGTAAAAAAGGTAATCCCGAGTCCTCTTTTACCAAGTGATTGGTGGTCCCAACAAGTGGGCCATGCTATAGTGACAATGGCACAATGTACCAACCGGGTCTTTGGTAAAAAAGGTAATCCCGAGTCCTCTTTTTCCACTCTTAGAATCAATGAAACAAGTATTTTGAAGTTATTTATATTGGGTATCATTTGCTAGACGAGAAACGGGATCAAAACGGGTGAAAAGTGGGAAAAACACCTCAGAATGGTCCAGGCTATCATGTCCGGCGATTATGACAGTGGCATAATAGCATGTCATAATCGCACAACTGGTACCGTGACTTAGGCATGAAAATCAGCTTTTGGGGGTGACCACGGGCGATCATGACATGTCATGATCGCGGGGCCTGATCGCGGGGCATGATCGTGGGCGGCCTCTAGTGGTTAAAAACGGGATGTTCTTTATTTGGCCATAACTTCTTCATCACAGCTCCGATTGAGGCGATTCTTTTTGCTATGGTTTCATATTTCGGAGCTATTTATGATGGTAACTATGAGGATTAAAGTTTACTTG
The DNA here is from genome assembly GCA_036898165.1 of Silybum marianum. Lineage (NCBI taxonomy): Eukaryota > Viridiplantae > Streptophyta > Magnoliopsida > Asterales > Asteraceae > Silybum > Silybum marianum. The sequence continues at coordinate 40,377,584 of CM072530.1, read as the reverse complement.
ATGATTTGGGGTTCCCATACGTTGAAAGGTACGATCACCTCTCTAAAATCTTGAATCTAGGGTTTGGTTCTATGATTTCTGATTTGGGTTTGGTTTTGGTGTATGTTGAGTTTGTTTATGATCTAGATGAAGTTTTTATAGGTGGAAACTTGTGGATTTGAAGTCCTCATATAATGAAGCTCGGTATTGGGATAAAACCTAGATTTAGCCTAAATCTAGCTTGTGAGTTCATTCTTACCTTTCTAAAACTTTATACATGTCAAAATGATGTATTTTACCTTAATATGATGTTTAAAATAAGTATTCCTATACTTAGAAGATTTTGGTAAAAGTAGGTCAAAATGTATCATTTAGGGTTTTCTTTGAAATGATGAAATGGAAGTCAAGAACGGTTTTGGAATACTCTTATGAGTTTTAAATGCAAGAAAATGATATATAAACCTAAATGATTATTTGACCTAATTTTTGGAATGAAGGTTTTGGGAAGCAAGATGTTATACTTCACAAGTTTTGTGAAGAGAAGTAATACATTGGAATTAATTGTATTAAGATGGTAGACTAGTGTAATGGATCCATAGGCACATATAGTCAGAAGTACTTGGGGAAGGCACTTGTAAGAGATCCCGGTTTGGGGTTGAGCTTGTGTGGTCGAGTAATCGACCAAATGACGGGTCATTCCCGTAGAAGTTCCCCCCAAGAGAAGTAAAGCGTATCTTTCAGGTATAAATCGCAGAAGCAAAGAAAAAGAGATGTTTTGGGAAAGGCTTGCAGTTATATGTTTACTTACCGCTTTCGAAGTTTAAATGGCTTTTCTATACTTTTGAATTGTTTGTTCTCACTAGGCTTTAAGCCTAACACTTTTTCTTAAAATGACATGTATAACAAGTGATCAAGCTGGTGGGGCTTGATGGGATGAGTGGAGCTAGATGTCGGTTGTGGCATCCTTTGGAAGTGCACCTTCGCGTGTATAGATGGAATTACATAGAAGTGTATTTTGAGGATTTAGAGACACCCGAACTAAATCTGTATATTTCAATTGTATAGATTAATAGGTTGTCGTCTAGTATTCCCTTGAAGTTGTAAACTCACTAACCTTCTCCCCATCTTTATGGGCGATGTTCAGTTTATTGAAGTTATCCCGCATTTTATTTAGTTTAAATTAACTCCCTTTTTAGGGGTGTTACAAGTTGGTATCAGAGCTTTAGTTTATGCGAACTAGGTATGAACCTAAGATGCCTAGACTTAAGCTGAGACTTTAAGTGATGTTGTGTGAGAATGGGTAGACACTCTTGAGATAGTAGAGCTTTAGAGTCGACGGAAATGTACTAACTATGAAACGTGACTGTGGTAATAGGAATTCTTATACGAGTGATATATCCAAGATATCACGTAGCTAATGCTATCTTGGGTATATTGTTATGTGAGTATGCTCATTTACTATGGTTACGATGATTGGTGAATGTGTTATACGTATCTATGTTAGACTTGTTTTACTCCTATTCTATGTTTGTGGCCGGCTGAGATGATTAATACGTGTACTAGATCGTGTAACGAAGCTGAGGACACGAACGATAGTATTTATACTTTAGATCTACAAGTGATAGTGGAAGTCACTCAATCACCTATGATCCCTCTTGTTCCATCAAGAGATGTGCCAGAATAAGTCGTCTGCGTGAAGTCAACCTTGATCAGGATAATCCTTTAATGGTAGAAGCGGGCTTACGAGATGAGTTCTAACCCGGTATGTTGCAGGTAGTTATTTTTTTTTTGTCATAGCACAACAATAGGAAAATGTGTTCAAGATGTTCTAGAAAAGGAGTACCAATAATCGAAGGCATGAAGCAACTACTCAGAACATAGTGATGGGTTCCGGGAGCAACGGGATAGGTTTCAATACCGAAGAGGCATATGTGACGGAAGTAAGGAGAACGGGAAAGGGTTGATCGTACGAGACTTTCTTATGCTCTAAATCACCCAAGTTCTCCGGATCAGATGATCCGGTAGTTTGTACGAATCAGTTATGAGAGATCGTGCAAGCTTTTGGCTCGATTGAAATTGAATATAAGGAAGAGTGAAGTTCTCTTCACATATGTTTAGGAGCGAGTTTTAGCATGGTGGAGCATCACCATGGCTACCTTTGGGCCAATCATAATCTCTAGGCTCACCTTGGAATTATTCGAAGCAAAAGTTTTGGAAGAGTATCGCAATGAGAAAATTATCGGTCGTATCATGAATGAATGTTCGGATTTCAAGAAAGGGAAACGAGACGGTGAGAAAGTATACTCACTTATGTCCTTTTGATTCTAGTGCCACTTTTCTTTTGTGTCCACTTATTTCTACTCAAATCTACACGTACCTATGAGCACCTTAGAAGATACCTATATTGTTGAAATAGACGATGGCAAGTCAGTTCTAGTTTGGATCGTTCGTAAGGATTGTATGTTGGAAGTTGAAGGAAATAACGTTGGGGTAAATCTCATGCCTATGTCGATAGGATGGTTTGATGTGATGAAAGGAAGGGATTGGTTAGCTAAGAACCAAGCCAAAATCCTATGTTCTAAGAAGTTAATCCGGACTCCGTTATCGGATGGCAATATGGTGATAATCTACGGGGAAGGAAGGAAAGGCGAGTTAGCTTGGTTAACCTTGGCAAAGTCGTGCAAGTGTTTAGCCAAGGAATGTCTTTCATATATAGCCTATGTTCTAGATGCGAAGTTAGAGAAGAGGAAGTTAGATGATGTTCGGGTCGTTAGTGAACCTCCCGAGGTGTTCCCCGAAGATTTACCCGGTTTTCCCCCCGATAGACAAGTAGAGTTTCGAATAGATATAGTGCCGGGGGAGCTCCGGTCTTATTTGTGAAGAAGAAAGATGGCATAATGAGGATGTGTAATGACTATAGGAAGTTGAACAAAACAACCGCGAAGAATGAGTATTCCCTTCCAAAAATTTATGATCTCTTTAATCAGTTACAAGGAGCGGGTTGCTTTTCAAAGATCGATTTACGTTCGTTTTATCATCAAGTGAAGGTGATGGAGTCTAATGTAGCAAATACAACGTTTAGGACGCGGTATGGTCATTATGAGTTCTTAATAATGCCGTTTGGGTTGACAAACGCATCAACATTTTTTATGGATTTGAGGAAATCAAGTATGTCGACCGTTTCTAGATCAACCGCTGATAGTATTTATTGATGATATCCTTGTCTACTCTAAGAACGAGTTAGAACATGAGCAACACCTTCGAGAAGTCCTCGAGGTGTTAAGGAAGGAGAATTTATACACCAAATCCTCTAAGTGTGACTTTTTAGTAGAAGGAAGTACAATTTCGGGGCATGTGTCACTCGAGACGGAGTGAAAGTGGATCCATCCGAATTAAAGCAATGATGAATTGGGAACCGTCTCGGGATCCATTAGAAATTAGAAGCTTCTTAGGATTGGCGGGCTATTATCGGAACTAAATGCACACTCTACACCGATCATAAAAGTTTGATGGAAGTTTTGATCAAAAGGAACTAAATATGGGGCAACGACATTGGTTAGAATTCCTTAAGAATTATGATTGTGAGTTACTATTGGAGGACGCACATAAGTCTAAGTACCAAGATGTGTAGGAATGTGAAGTTGACTTTTTGGTGGCTTGTTAGGAAGTTGGAAGTGGATAGATATGTAGAGAGAGGGTAACTTGTTACAAGTAAAGGCGGGACAACAACGACCGTATGGAAGTCTTCAATCGTTGGGATCTCCGGAATGGAAATGAGAGCACATCACTGTAGAATTTTGTGACGAAGTTACCGAAGACCTTGAAAGGTCATGATGCTATATGGGTAGTGGTGGTTAGATTGTCGAAGAGTGCTCACTTCTTGGTAATGCTAGGAGCCAGTCTAGTTGACAAGCTAGCTAAGTTGTATGTGGATGGAATTGTCCCAAGGCACGGTGTGCCTTTGACTATTGTGTCGAATTGTGACAGTTGGTTAGTTCACACTTTCGAGACATCGGTTTGAACGACCGATGGTTATAGAAACTCGGAGTAATTGGACGTTTGGGTCACTTCAAGTTAGTTGCATAATGATCCTCTAGTGTCGTAAATCTTTGGGTTGGAAACTTTTAGGCAATTGTTTTCCTCGAGAAGTGTTTTGGCTTGACGCCAACCTTGGTTGTTCTTAGGGCCATATGGCATTTGAACGATTGAACACTTTGGTTGATTTTCAAGTGGTGTTGAAGGCCTGGTGTGGTGATCTTGAAAATGATGAATCGTAATAATCGGTATTAAATGCTAGCAATCTTTTGAGTTGCTAAGAGTTTGAAGAAGTTTTGGAGTCGTCGTACTTTGATAGTTGGGGTTTTTAGTTTCAATCGGTAATGTTTTTGGAGAAATTTAGTGTGATTATTAAGGTAGACCTTAACTGAAATCATTTATTTAAGGAGAAGTTGATTGATCGAGGTTAAAATATTGATGTGGTAGTGGTCTTTTCAGAACTGCTTATGGGATTCCTTTACCATCTGGTAAAGTAATGGGTAATCTGATGTGTAGGGAATCTATTTGGTTTTATCCGGATGGGCTCTTGCGAAAGCAACCAAATGTCGAATACAAAGGGAGAGAGCACCCCGACTTATTGGAAGTGGTTTGAAAATTCTAAGAAGTAATTACATTTTGGGCATCAATTATAAAATTGATCTATTAAAGCTAGAAGCTACAACCAAGGTGATATGAACCACCTAAGGTTGGGAGGCAACATCGAGCTTAAATTTGAAGTTTGGTTCAATGTGGGTCAGTGATCCTTCGGATAATAGTGTGATGTATTGAATTTAACGATCGGGTAGTGATGACTCGTTATGAGAAGTGAAGTGCCCGTCGTGGCAAGAAGTACTACGTATTGTAGTTGGGTTGTAGTTGAGGACGAGTTACGTTTAAAATCTCCTAAGGAAGCAAAGTTTTTGGATTGCTAAGTATAGTATTTTTTAGGGCTCGTTTTCGTGTTATTGTCATCCGGTGGGATGGATGGAGCGGGTCATTTGTCGAGCTTGTGCTCGAAGTTGTATGATGTTCGATGTTTTTGGATCGGCATTAGATTTCGAGGACGAAATCATTTATAAGGTTGGGAGGATTGTAACACCCTGATTTATGTTCAAGTTGAAGAAAGTGTTGAACCGGATGGTCTATTAAAGAGAAGCTAATTTCAGAGTTTGAGTGGTGGTGCTGTGAGATAGTGACAACTGTCACAATAGCACCAATGGTACTAAGAATATGGTCGTCTTAGCTATTGTGTCATACGGTTTTGACATCTGTCACAATAACACCGGTGGTACCAAGTGATTGGTGGTCCCAACAAGTGTGCCATGCTATAGTGACAATGGCACAATGTACCAACCGGGTCTTTGGTAAAAAAGGTAATCCTGAGTCCTCTTTGTGTTCCACTCTTAAAATCAATGAAACAAGTATTTTGAAGTTATTTATATTGGGTATCATTTGCTAGACGAGAAACGGGATCAAAACGGGTGAAAAGTGGGAAAAACACCTCGGAATGGTCCAGGCTATCATGCCCGACAATTATGACAGTGGCATAATAGCATGTCATAATCGCACAGCTGGTACCGTGACTTAGGCATGAAAATCAGATTTTGGGGGAGACACGGGCGATCATGACATGTCATGACCGCGGGGCATGATCGCGGGCGGCCTCTAATGGTTAAAAACAGGATGTTCTTCATTTGGCCATAACTTCTTCATCACAACTTCGATTGAGGCGATTCTTTTTTCTATGGTTTCGTATTTCGGAGCTCTTTATGATGGTAACAATTAGGATTAAAGTTACTTGATGATTTGGGGTTCTCATACGTTGAAAGGTACGATCACCTCTCCGAAATCTTGAATCTAGGGTTTGGTTCTATGATTTCTGATTTGGGTTTGATTTTGGTGTATGTTGGGTTTGTTTATGATCTAGATGAAGGTTTTATAGGTGGAAATTTGTGGATTTGAAGTCCTCACCTGATGAAGCTCGGTATTGGGATAAAACCTAGATTTAGCCTAAATCTAGCTTGTGAGTTCATTCTTACCTTTCTAAAACTTTATACATGTCAAAATGATGTATTTTACCTTAATATGATGTTTAAAATAAGTATTCCTATACTTAGAAGATTTTGGTAAAAGTAGGTCAAAATGTATCATTTAGGGTTTTCTTTGAAATGATGAAATGGAAGTCAAGAACGGTTTTGGAATACTCTTATGAGTTTTAAATGCAAGAAAAATGATGTATAAACCTAAATGATTATTTGACCTAATTTTTGGAATGAAGGTTTTGGGAAGCAAGATGTTATGCTTCACAGGTTTTGTGAAGAGAAATAATACATTGGAAACAATTGTATTAAGATGTTAGACTAGTATAATGGATCCATAGGCACATATAGTCAGAAGTACTTGGGGAAGACACTTGTAAGAGATCCAGGTTTAGGGTTGAGCTTGTGTGGTCGAGTAATCGACCAAATGACGGGTCATTCCCGCAGAAGTAAAGCGTATCTTTTAGGTGTAAATCGCAGAAGCAAAGAAAAAGAGATGTTTTTGGAAAGGCTTGCGGTTATATGTTTACTTACCGCTTTCGAAGTTTAAATGGCTTTTCTATACTTTTGAACTGTTTGTTCTCACTAGGCTTTAAGCCTAACATTTTTTCTTAAAATGACATGTATAACAGGTGATCAAGCTGGTGGGGCTTGATGGGATGAGTGGAGCTAGATGTCGGTTGTGGCATCCTTTAGAAGTGCACCTTCGCGTGTATAGATGGAGTTACATAGAAGTGTATTTTGAGGATTTAGAGACACCGGAACTAAATCTGTATCTTTCAATTGTATAGATTAATAGGTTGTCGTCTAGTATTCCCTTGAAGTTGTAAATTCACTAACCTTCTACCCATCTTTATGGGCGATGTTCAGTTTATTGAAGTTATTCCGCATTTTATTTAGTTTAAATTAACTCATGTTTTTAGGGGTGTTACATGTCGGTATTTTCTCAAAAAACATCAAATTTTTATCAAACCATTGGTATTTTCTGTGTGATCCGAGTGTAGAGATGGCTATTTGGGCCCGGCCCGGGACCGACGGAGGCCCGGGACCGAATCCGATTGAGGCCCGGCCCGGCCCGATTTTTACAAAAAAAAATTATTTTTATATGTATTTATAATTTTCTAAGTGTATTTGATTATAAACCAATTATAAATTAAAAATAATGTATTCTTAAGTGTATTTGATTGAAAATCAATTATAAAACTATAATAAACGTATTTTTAAGTGTATTTGATTGAAAATTAATTATAAAACTACAATAAAACGTAATTTTAAGGTGTATTTATGTGACCCATTTACATATGTTAAAGTAATGTTAAAATTTTATCAAAAATAAAACTTTTTTTTAGAAAAGTATAGGACCGATTCGGGCTCGGCCCGGGACCGGGACCGGTTCTCATGATCGGGCCTCATTAAGCTTAACCGGGCCAAGGTATTTTAGTCGGGACCGAGACCGGGACCGGTTATGTCGGGATCGGTCCAGCTTGACACTATTTAGTCTCGGGCCCGGTTTTTGACCATCTCTATCCGAGGATAATCACCCATGAAAATTTATGTGGGTACATTCATTTGTTTTGGAGTGTTTGTTAAAGGAAATAGAAATAATTGAAATAATGTGAAAAAAAATCTTTATTAAAAAGTTATAACTTCTTTCTTGAGACGTGTTATCATAAACATTAATTAATGCTAGAATTTTTTTTTAAATACATATCAAGTTAAAACATGATATAATAATTAGAAATCCGAGTTAAATTTATGAAAAATTTCATACATGACATATCAAGGGTGTTTGGATTGGAGGTGTCCTTTGAAAGTGATTATGTGATACAAAATAATCAACATCGTATAATGTACTGTTTTAAAACAGGTTACAGAAAATAGTGTTTGGATGTGTTTTCTTTTATTTGAAGTTTTCATAATCAAATAATCACTTGTTTTAGTGTTTTGATAAATTCTGATTTTTAACAAATTATAGATGAAGTGACGAAAAAAAAAACATTCTTGTAACATAAATAAAGGTGTTACAAGTTTAAGTCAATAGATGCATAATCTATTTATTTCAAACATTGAAAATTAATTGTTACAACTTTAAGCTATAACAATTGGATAAATGAGTTTCCAGACACATTGATTAACCAAACATTTAATAATGTTAACCTACATGTTCTTGAAAATTAATTAATCCCAAGATGTTGAAGCTAATAACTGGATATAACGTTCTAAATGATATGAAGTATGACGTGAAGGTGAGGCCAAACCTTAAAATGTCACGAATATTTTCAAGATGTGACTTATAGCGACAAATTTCTTAATATACCTCCAGTGGTCTAAATGTATATATGTCCACACTAAGGTTTTCGAACCAAACAAAATTAATGTAACTCAATATGTCTCACTCAAAAATAAGATGCATAAAGTAAAATGTACTCGGACCTATAAATAAAGCTTGTGCACTAGTTATCGACTTCAAATGGGTTCAAGTTTGGTTATTTTGCTTGTGTTTTTCATTGCATATAAACTGTATATTTAGAATTATATTTATACACTGATCACTAGACAAGTCGTTAAGCATACGTTACCCTGTCAATTATACTCAATTTCTTATTTTAAATTAATGTGCATTTTTTTTAAATTCTCAACATCGTTACAAGTTTAGCATGTTTTTATTACAAAAACAAATCTTAAACCTCTTAATGGACTATTAGAGTGAATTGTGGATTTAGTCCCTGTGGTTTGATAGTTTTTTTTACTAGGATCCTTATATTATATTTATTGTGAATTTGGTCCTTGTGGTATTCAATTTGTTTTGACAATAGTTCCTCTGATTAACGCTTCCGTTAACTTCGTTAAATCAGTTGCCGCTTTAGCCTTTTGCCTATTCTTTTGTATTTTTTTTCTATAAGAAAGATAAAAACAATATTTTTATACATACACACATATATATTATGATATTAAAAGTTCAAAATAAATAAAATAAGATATTATTGTAAATTTGACTTGTTTAAAATTAACTATATTAAATAGGATTTAATTTTATTGTTTTTGTATTTTTGTCTATTTCGACATGAAAATCTGGTTGAAGTTTATATATGGATTTATTCAATTTGAAGTTACAAAGAGAGAGCATTAATAATGTTTCATTTGGTTAAAATCTAAATATTTGATTTTAAGTTTTTGAATAGAAAATAATATGAAAATGGAAAACCCTAATATTGGGATGATAACACTGAGTTCATATCTTAGTGATTGTGAATGATTTTGATGTTAAAATATTGATAATAAGTTTATCTATTGCAATGATAGAAAAATAGCAACATCATTAAATCGTTTTTAACATTATTACTTTTTAATTTAAACAAATTAATCTTAAATCATATCTTATTTTATTCACTCTAAATAAAATAAGATATGGTTTTCTTTGATTTATTTAATTTAAAGTATTAATTGCATTAAAATGTATTTAATGTAATTAATCTTTTGAAAAATTTGATATAACTAATATAATTAAATCGTATTTAATATAATTAATTTAAAAAAAAATTAAATAGATCAAAACTATCTTAATATCATATTTTATTTATTTGGAATTTTTAAGATCATAATATATATATATATATATGTATAAATATATTGTTTTTATCTTTCTTAAGGAAAAAATATAAAAGAATAGGCAAAAGACTAAAATGGTCCCTGATTTAACGGAGTTAACGGAAACGTTAGTCAGATGGATTATGACCAAAACAAATTGAATACCACAAGGACCAAATCCACAATAAAATATTGTATAGGGACCCTAGTAAAAAAACCCATCAAACCCTCGAGACCTAATCCACAATTCACTCGGACTATCTTTATATATATAAAAGGAACAACCTTAAAGAATGATGTGGAACCATGAGAATTGAGCATTCTCAAATAGTAAATTGTGGTTGAGTTTTAGTTGTCCCACATTGATGAAAAGTTAAAAGTTTTGAACAAATTGGTGTCTATATAAGAAAGATGGATTTGATGTCTTTGTGTCAAATCATGTGTTTGGCTCATGGGAATATCTTATTTTAGATAACCCCAATGTATATAACCATGGTTGAAAACCAAACCAACCGAATGGTAAATCTTTATATATATATATATATATATATATAATGAAAACCTTGGGGTATTGAGGTGACACCATGAGAATTGAGCGTTTTCTTAAATAGTGAATTATGTTTGAGTTTTAATTGTCCTATATTGGTAAAGAGTTAAAAGTTGTGAACAAAGTGGTGTGTATATAAGAAAACTGGATTTAATTTCTTTGTGTCAATTCATGGGTTTGTCTTTGTGTCAAATCATGTGTTTGGCTCATGGAAATATCTTATTTTAGATGACCCCAATGTATATATAACCGTGGTTGAAAACCAAACCAACCGAATGGTAAATCTTTATATATATATATATATAATGAAAACCTTGGGGTATTGAGGTGACACCATGAGAATTGAGCATTCTTAAATAGTGAATTATGGTTGAGTTTTAATTGTTCTATATTGGTGAAGAGTTAAAAGTTTTAAACAAAGTGGTGTGTATATAAGAAAACTGAATTTAATTTCTTTGTGTCAATTCATGGGTTTGGCTTAGGTAGATATCTTATTTTGGATAACTCTTTTTGCAATATTTAACCATGGTTGAAAACCAAACCAACCAAATGGTAAATCTTTATCTTTATATATACAAAAACAACAACCTCAAGACATGAGGTGGCACAATGAAATTTTAGTATTGTCAAATCTTGAAATGTGGTAGGGTTTCATTATCCCACATTTGAAAGGAAATACAACTTTGGCGGTAGGAAATGAGTATAAGAAATGAGGGGATAAACAATAGATGATAACTTGACAATTCTCAAATATTAAAATGTGGTTGAGTTTCATCATCCCACATTGGTGAGAAGATGCGAGTTAAAAAATATAAAGTGCGTACAAGAATAAATGGGTGAATAATTTTGTGTCAACTCATATGGTTGGATTAATTTGACCTGCTTTATTTTTGCAAAATAAGTCAATTTATATAACAAGTTAGTACAATAATGTTTTTTCGTTAAATAATAGACTTGACTAATTTTAGATTACCCAAAAAATTACCATGAGAAATTGATGTGTTCGAATATAGTGGGTAGATTTGTGAAAGGAGGAACAAAATGCCGACATCTATATTTGTATCTTTATATATATAAAAGTAAGATTCACAAGAAATGATGTAGCACCCTAAGAATTGAGTATTATCCTTGCATTGAGATTTTTGTATATCCCACATTGATGGAGGGATGAAAGATTAACAATTGATGGTAGGTATATGAGAGGAGGTTAGGGTGTGTTTGTTTTCATGGGGTTGGATTCTCTTGGCTAATCATGTAAACACATGTTGTTGGCTCATGTTGGCTAACCTTCCAAACTCTTGGATTGACTCATTTTGGCCAACGGTCTATCGTATGGCTGTGCATCGGACAGGTCAGGTTGGTTCAGGGCCCTAAACCCAAAACCCGATTGGATATCGGGTGGGGAATGATAACCTCGAAATGCGACCGAAACTAAACCAACCCGTAAACATCGGGTAGTTTGGATCGGGCATCCGATCCCCTAATTTCTAAAAAATGTTTTAAACGTTCATGTTTATTCAGTTAAATTTGAAACAAACTTGAACCAAAAGAAGGTGCACCCTTTTTATTGGGCATTCCTAAATCTCAACTAACCCTTTATACAACTCAAGCTCTTAAAAAAACTTAAGGCTCAAGCATAGAGAGGAAGGAGGAACTCAAGGAAAAAAAGACCTATATCCATATTTATAGTAGAGTAAAGAAGCAAAAAAAAGCTTTGTAGGGGCGATGTGGGATGAGGGCATCAATGCCTCCCTCTTCTCACTCTTGAAGCCGTCCCACATCGATTTTTAGAAGAAAACTTGAGGTTTGGAAGCTACTATATAAGAAAGAGAATGGGTAGCATGTATAAGCGTAACAAATATTCATGTTTTTCGGTTATTCGGGTGTCTATTTTAAATTCCCAACCCGGCCCTACTTATTCGATAAAACCTTTGAAATTCGGATTTTTGGGTTTCTGGTTTTTCGGGTAGAGGTTTTTAGTGATATTTTCGGGTTGGTTCTCGGGTCTTGGGTTTTTGCTCACCCCTAATATTGTGTATGTTTGCTAAAACAATTTACATTAAAAAAGTCAAGTACAATGATACATTGCATTTTATTAGTTTCAAACAATGAATTAGGTTTATCTTAACGACTTAACGTAGTTACATATTTGTTAACAGTATAATCTCATCACCACGCAACGCGTGGTGGTACACACTAGTTAAGATGTAAACAAACAACCTTTTATTCTTCTCACATTAACTCTTTTTCTTAAACGATCTTTCACCGTTTATATAATTGATACGCTTTTTAATTAACTAAAAAACAATAATTTTTAAAATTAATTAAAAATTTACTTTCAAAAGCCAAATAATCATTTTAAAAGAAACATAAATAAATGAAAAAAAATATAACCCTATCTCAATTCTCACATTTTACCCAAACTTTTGTCCCCCCCCTATCTATCTTTCTCAAAATTTGGAATCCCACCTCCTTCCAACTTTTTTCTGATGAATACCCCACAACCAATCACAATCCATCTCTCTATCTCTCTCTCTCTCTAGAGAGAGAAAGTAAAAGAGATTACTTTTAGAGAGAGAAAGTTATACATACAATAATAAACTAGTCTTCTTCTTCTTCTTCTCTTCTTCTTCTACTCCTTACTGCCACACCACTCTGAAACCATCACACACTCTCTCTCTCTCTCTCTCTTCTCTCTCCAAGATGGAGAAAAACCCTTTCTTTTTCTCTCTCATCTTCTTCTTCTCCCTCTTCATCGCCGGAAAACCAGACCTCGCCGCCGACAGGTCCGCCATCCTCGCCATCCGCTCCTCCGTCGGCGGCAGATCCATCCTCTGGAACATCTCACAACCCTCCACACCTTGCACATGGCCAGGTGTATTCTGCGACAACAAAACCAACCGTGTCGTCGAGCTTCACTTCCCGGGGATGGGTCTCTCCGGCGAACTGCCGGAAAACACCCTCGGAAACCTAACCCAACTCACCACCCTCAGTCTCCGTTACAACGCCCTCACCGGCCAACTCCCTTCCGACATCTTCAACCTCCATAACCTCCGAAACCTTTACCTCCAAAACAACCTCTTTTCCGGACCCATACCCGATTCGTTTTCATCTCTTTCCAATCTCGTTAGGGTTAGCTTCGCCAACAACAACTTTTCCGGCGAAATCCCCAATTCGATCAATAACTTGACCCGATTAGCCACATTGTATTTGGAGAACAATGCATTAACGGGTTCGATTCCGGATCTAACAACAACTAATATAGCTCAATTCAACGTTTCCAATAATCAATTAACGGGTTCAATTCCATCGAAATTCTCCGCTTTCCCTGATTCTTCATTTTCCGGTAACTCCCTCTGCGGAGGTCCGTTACCAGCTTGTAACGGATCCGGATCAGGAACCGGATCCGTACCCGGGTCAGGTAACGGATCCGGGTCATCGAACAAGCTTTCCGGTGGCGCCATTGCTGGAATCGTCATAGGATCTGTACTTGCTCTTCTGTTAATTCTTTTGATTTTATTCTTTTTGTGTTGTAAGAAGAGAAAACAAAAGGAGGATCCACGAACGAAGGATTTGGGGGAAGCAAAACAAGTGGAAGTTGAGATACCACCACCGACGACCACCCATGAGAAATCCGGCGAGAATGTTGAGAATAACAGAAGTGGGTATCCGTCGTTGACGGCGGCGGTCGGCGGCGGTGGTGCAAAGGGGAAGTCCGGTGAGGTTAGTAAGAAACTGGTGTTTTTCAAGAAGAATAAGGATCTAGCTAAGTTCGATTTGGATGATTTGTTGAGAGCATCGGCGGAGGTTTTGGGGAAAGGGACATTTGGGACTGCTTATAAGGCGTTATTAGAGATGGGTTTTCCGGTGGCTGTGAAAAGGTTGAAGGATGTAACAATGGCGGATAAGGAATTTAGAGAGAAAATTGAAGGTGTTGGAGCTATGGATCATGAGAATTTGGTTCCATTAAGAGCTTATTATTGCAATGGTGAAGAAAAGCTTTTGGTTTATGATTACATGCCCATGGGAAGCTTATCTGCACTCTTACATGGTAACATTTTTCACTTTCACTTTTTTTTTCTTCAAATCCGCCATTAATATGACCTGCAACTCACTTTACCATTTTCTTCATTCAATTGCTAATTTGCTAATTGCTATGCATTTTTCTTTAATTGAAAGATTATGGGTTTGAATCATAAAAATATGTTTTTTAAATGGTGAATTAACTCATTGAAATTGTTATGCATTTTTTGATTGAATTGTGGATCTTGAAATTGTAATTTAGAGTATTGAAATTAGAATGTGGGTGGTCAACTGTCATTTTCACAACTGTCCTTTGGTATTGAAGTGAGATTAAAGCATCTTAATTGGGGTTTATTTTAATGGGGTGGTTGAGTTTTAAGCATTTTTCCTGCACAAATTTTATAAAAAATCCTCAAATAGCTGTTTTTTTAAACGTTATCACGAAATAGTCTGGAAATCTGTAAATTCGATACGAAAATGTGTGCGAATATGACACGGAAAGCAAAGTCTTCTGCTTTTCGGCCGAGATATGGCCCACCATCTTACAGAAAATGTCTTTAAATTTAGATACGTTATTTTATAGATTTTTTTTGGAAAGACTATGCTTGGACTAATCCCGACAAATTATAACTGTAAGATATAAGACTCTGATAAACTCAGTGTCCACAATTGTTGTGTACGCCTAGATTCGAAACCTGGGTAAATGTGATTAATTTTTAGATTTACCCGTTATTTCTTGATAATTTGTGAAAGAATGGCTATTTGATGAAATTTTGAGCCTAAAATGACTAGTTTGGTGATTTTTTTCGCATCTTTATGTACAATATTTGTGGATTTTGGCATAAAAATAACGGGCAAAATAGAAAGTTAATATTTGTGGATTTTGGCATAAAAATAATGGGCAAAATAGAAAGTTAATATTTGTGGATTTTGGCATAAAAATAATGGGCAAAATAGAAAGTTAATATTTGTCGTGCTATAGGAAACCGAGGGGCCGGTAGAACGCCATTGAATTGGGAAACACGTTCCGTGATAGCCCTAGGAGCCGCTCGTGGAATCACGTACCTACACGGACAAGGCTCGACAGTTTCCCACGGCAACATAAAGTCGTCAAACATCCTCTTGACGACATCCTACGAATCTCGTGTCTCCGACTTTGGCCTCGCGCAACTCGTGGGACCCAACTCCACACCGACCCGTGTCGACGGCTATCGGGCCCCAGAGGTCACGGATATCCGAAAGGTTTCCCAGAAAGCGGATGTGTATAGTTTCGGAGTGTTGTTGTTGGAGTTGTTAACCGGAAAAGCACCAACCCACGCTCTTTTGAACGAAGAAGGGGTTGACCTTCCAAGGTGGGTCCAATCGGTGGTTCGAGAAGAGTGGACCTCTGAGGTGTTTGACCTCGAGCTATTGAGGTATCAGAATGTGGAAGATGATATGGTTCAGTTATTGCAACTGGCGATTGAATGTTGTGCTCAGTATCCAGATAAGAGGCCAGGAATGGCGGATGTAACCAACCATATTGAAGAGATTTGTCGTTCCAGTGGATCGCAGCAACAAGACCAAGAACAGAACCCGTTGAATGATATTGTGAGTGATTCGTGATTTTTTTGATTGTTTTCTTTTGGCTAATTGAATTTGTTGTTTTTGATATTGTTGTTTTGTTTTGTTGTTGATTATACACATTTTGATATTGTAGTTTTTTTTAGTAAATTGTAATATGAAATGGAGAGAAATCTCAATGTTATTCTTTGCTTTGTTTATGTAAAAAAACATGTTATTTTGTCTCTTTATTGTTTTTGATGTATACATGGAACACATATAAGGTTGAGTTTTGATGATATGAATCATATTTTTTTTAATAAGAACATGAGAATATGAACCTTGTCTACTTTTATTTATGTTTATATTTATTTGTATCATCCTAAATGAAACTTCAACAAATTCATGTATGTAAAAAAATACAAATTCATGTATGTAAAAAAATGGTGAAAGTAGATGAAGATAATAATATTAGTCAAAGGAGTATTTAAACTAGAAAACGATTAATTTATGAAAAAACGAGAAACAATATAATCACATAATCCAATAATTAAAAATATCATAAATATAAAATAGAAATTAATTTTTAAAATTAAGATAATTACCATTTCGATTTGAATCAAATATCCATTAAGTATACTAGAAAGGTACTCGTGCAATGCAGCGAGATCCATCTTAATTTTAAGTTTCATTTTAATTTTTTTTCTCTATCGATGTTTCAATAGTTTTATGTGGTTTTGAGAAAACGATTTTAATGTTTCATTTAAAAATTCTCGTTTTTTATGTAATTTCTTTAATTTAATTTTCTATCATAATTTAATTTTAGATTTAATAACGAAGTAATTTATTTTGTTAAAACTTAATGATTATCTGCTAGAACTTAATGATTATCTTAATTATATTTTAGATTTTTTATATTTAAAATTAAATGTTTATCCCGTATTTAATTATGATTATCTGTAGTTAGTTGCACGAGTTTAGAAATGAAGCTTTAATAAGTTGCACTTACGCATAATTTACTTGTAATCTTAAAAATTAAGTAATTAGCATTAAATAGCAGTACCTAAAGCTTAAAAAGTTGTTTTTAAGAGTTTTTGGCCAAATGCTTTATAATATAGTATAGATTACTGTAAGAAAAACATTAAGACACTATTTAAATCCCTTAAAAATCTCATTATATCTTTTAGATTTTTATTTAATTCTAATTAGAACATGATCTTTTTTTATTATCAAGTTTTATATAATATTTGTTTTCTAGATACACTCTTGATTAAAAAAAATCATAATTTTCATCAAATATCACATTTGATATCTACAATCAATACATTATCTTTTTCAACATTTTTTCTATTTTTTGATTCATGTTTCAAATCAGATGTGATTAGTTTCGCTTAACACATGATCCACTCTGTGAATTTTTGTACAAACATATGATAATATACATATGAGTATAAGTTACGTATTATCACGTACGATAATAGACGTCTGAATAAAAATGAGATATTATCACATCTGATAATATATGTATCCCAAGAAGATCAACCCTAATGAGATGCACCAAGATAGACCAGCGCAATTCATGGAGCGAAGTGAGATTAAAAGTGATCAAGAGTCCAAATCTCTTCTTACGCTTCTCCCCGTAATATAGGGGTGGTTTATTTTATAACCACTACCATTTGTACAACCAATTCGATCTGATCTTAACCATCCAAATTTTCATTTCGGTCAGCAATCATTCAGTTGGAAAACTAAGTTAAAAATATATTTTGGATTTACTTCTAGCCATATGTTATTTTGAGAAGTAGTAAATATTTAAGAAGTAAAAAAGTGATCTTTGCCCTTCATACGGTCAAAATCGGATTTAACGGGCCAAGAATTGTGGCTTTGGCTAGTCAAAATTTGCGGATATTCAAAAAATAGAGGGGGTAGTTTCGTAACTTTTATAAATAGGCTGCAAACAGGTTCATATGTGAACTCGTGTGATTGACATATGAACTATATGTTTATATTTAAACACATGCAATTCACATATGGACTATCTTAGCTGATTCACATATGAACTCGTGTGATTCACATATGGAGCCTTGCGAACGAGTTCACATATGAACTAATTAACGAGTTCACATATACACATATAGTTCATATGTGAGTCTCATGGGTTTACATATGAACTCATTTGTCTGTTATTTGTAACAGTTACAAAACTAGTTCTCTATTTTCCGCATACCCATGCAAGGATTTATCCGACGTTTCACAATCAAAGCCACAAATGTTGACCTGATTAAGAGATATGATCATTTCTTTACTTCTGATCAAATGAATCTCCCCCCCCCCCACATATATATATATATATATATATATAATTTGTTAGGTGTAGGATCGTATGAGAAGTTGAGTTAATGGTGAGAAACATGAGAAGTAGATCTGAACTATTTATCACTTTTAATCTCATGTCCTTCCATAAAATTGTGCTTTATAAAGAAATTGATCTGGTGCATCTTGCATCTCATTTTAATATGCATTCATTTCTCATCTAATGATGAATAACCACTTCTCACGATTATCACCGAAATCCAACCTTTATTTGTTAATGGTTATTTTATTTTAGAGTAACTTTATATGACAAGGAGAATAAAATTGAACCGAAGCCGTGTAGGGACACCGACAGGGAGCAAGGCATGTGAGTGAGAATCAGTTGGATTGAAGTTATTCACAAATAAATGACCACTTTTACTAAACATATTCAATTTTATATATGTTCTTCGGGTTGTCACACCAACCCTATATTAATTAACTTTTAAAGGTTTCTTTTCACATTTTTAAAACTATGCTATCATATTTTTTTAATTAAATCTATTAATATAGTAAATTATATGATTGGTCCATGTGATTTACATACAATCATAATGTGCATCCTAAATTAAAACAATTATGAAAAACGTCCCTATGGTTTATATTTTTACATGTGTTTAGTCACTTTGTCCTAAGAGTGTTAATAACACTTGTTAAGTAGATTAACTTGCTAAAATGTCATTTAGTCATTTTACTTTTTATCATCATTTTTTAATTAAAATATTTATTATTATTTTCAGCACCCAATTAAATCTTGTCATGTGTATTGGTACGACCTATTTCCGGCTCAATCATTTACTTCGATGACCCACCAGCCATCATCTCCGTTTTTAGTTTTGATTTTTTTACTGGGTAGTTGGGTTTTGTGTGTATATACGTATATGTATGTGTGTTTTATACATAGGTGTTATATATATACATTGCATGGAAGTTCACTAGTAGTTGTTGCAAAGGGAGGAGGAAGGATGGGGAAGGAGGTTCATCCTAGAAGGAGGCTAGTGGTGATGGAGTGAGGGAGGAAGGACGTCATGGTGAGTAGAAAAGTATGGTGGACAGATATTCTCCTTGAGGGGTTCGGTTCTTAAATATGGAGATTTCAAATACAAACCACGTTAATTCGTACAAACCGTATGATTCATTGTTTATTTGAATAGTATTTTTAAGTAAGTGTTTAATATGATGAAATTGTTTCATATGATTATTTTATTCATGAAATTATTTTGGTTTCTACATAAAAATGAAATTGTTTCATGAAATTCTCATTTTGATGAAACATATTTCATATATTCTTGATTAATCAACCTCCATGTATTCTTGATGAAATTTTTTCATATATTATTGACTAATCAACCCTCATAATTAAGAAAAAATGAAAATAATTTAAAAAAAATAATTGGTTGCATGCGGTTTGTACGGTTTGTACGAATTGACGTGGTTTGTAACGGAAATCAACCCTCCATCTAGACGGTATGCACAAATGCATACTGGTAATTTGTAACATGCAATTATGCATATCCACCGGTGGATAGAAAAAACATCAACTTTAATCGATTGTATGCATTTGTGCATACCGTCCGGATGGAAGATTTCCAAAGTGTTCTTTAGTTTTCTTTTTTTTAACTTTTTTCCTAAACCTCCCTCTATATATATATATATAGAGTCTTGATCTTATACAAACTTTTTCCTATATACAAACTATGCAAACTAAATAATATGAAGGGTAGTTGCGTAATTTTACATATATTTATTTAATTATTATTTATTTGTTTTTTGTTTTTTGAAAAATTAAAAAAATATACGGTTAGTGGAGGCCGTTAACAACTATTTTTTAAATTCTGCATTAATTTAATTATTAATTATTTAAATGGTAGTTACTTTTATGAAGAACAACTTATATTTCACTTG
This sequence comes from Silybum marianum, assembly GCA_036898165.1. Classification (NCBI taxonomy): domain Eukaryota; kingdom Viridiplantae; phylum Streptophyta; class Magnoliopsida; order Asterales; family Asteraceae; genus Silybum; species Silybum marianum. The sequence goes on along the minus strand of CM072530.1, from coordinate 40,357,574 downwards.
TGCATCTTTGATTGTTTCAAATTGTTCCACCGAATATTTGAGTTCTTTTTGCTTCCATTCTTGATGGATGAAGGTGTCATATATGATTTGCTTCATACGGAAAATTATGATCATGAACTTTTTCCAGACGACGATGGAAATCAACAATCAAATACTGAAAAACATGTTAATAATAACATCGAAACTTCTGTTGCTGATGATGATATGCAATTTTCCAGTGTACCAGGAATAGGTTTGTTGATTACCTTCTCTGGATGAAATTTTTTTGATGAAATCGTTATTTTTGTCTTTGGTGTATATGAAAAATTTATGAAATCGTTATTACTGTCTTTGGTGTATCGACTATGTAATATTGAAGTGTTTGTAATGAATTTGTGATTGTTAAATAATGATAGACATCATATGTTAATTTATGTTTCATATCATAATATCATCATTGGACTATTCTTTGTTGGTTTTCAATTTTTTTTCCAACACGTATTTAGTATTAGTTAATATCGTATGCATCATTTTTTGAATTAAAAATATTGAATGGATTAAAATTGAGAAATTTTGTTTTGGTTCATACAACGATCAATCATAATTTTTACTCGTTTTTCGTAGGTGAACCAAACGACACCGCCAAGGTTGTGGAATCCCCGAGAGGACGAAATTATTGGGTTCCATTAGTTGATGATCAGAATAAAATAGGTCTTGATTCATAATTTGAGACCATCGAGATTGCAGAGAAGGCATACATGAATTACGCAAAAGAAGCTGAGTTTAATGTAAGGAAATCCAACCGGAAAATGAATCCTATAAAAATGGTGCAAAATAGATATTTGGTATGTAGCAAGGAGGGCGTGCCAAGCAAGAAGGAGTACAACTCATTGGTTGAAGGAGGTGGCAAAGGACGTTTTCGAAACTCAAATGTTATAAGATCTCAATGTAAAGCAGGAATTAAATTCAAGCTCATAAAAGGTACGCAACGTTATGGGGTTTATAAGTTCGAGGAGAAACACAACCATCCATTGTTTAATTCTGAAGAAGGTTTTTGTCACGATGTAAAAGGCAACTGCAGTACACTGGTTATCGATATATATAGAACGCATCATCCGCTAGCATCGGAGCTTCAAAAACGCACATGATTCAGGCTGCTTTGAAAGGTGGGTATGAATATATGGGTGGCACATCAGTTGACTACCCGAATGCTAGACGAGACATGCATAAATTTGTTGCCAACAAAGATGCGCAAATGCTCGTTAACTTGTTAACCAACCGTAGACGTACAGTTCCTTCTTTTTTATTTCGAATATTTGTGTAAAGGTCGCGAACTACAGGCAATTTTTTGGGTTGATGAAATTTCTCGATTGAACTACAAGGAATTCGGTGATACCTTGATAAAAAGTCAATTATAGTTGGTTCTGCATTGGTTAGTCATGAGGATATTGACACCTTTAAGTGGTTGTTGCAAGCATTTCTTAAAGCTCATGGCAAACAACCGGTTTTCGTTATAACCGATCAGTGTCCTGCCATGAAGCAAGCCATCCCTTTCGTATTTACGGAGTCGAAACATAGGTTGTGCATGTGGCATATTATGAAGAAGCTGCCCAACAAGGTTAGTGACTCGACACATGTAGACATTTTTCCTTTCCTTCGTGTTCCACATTAGTTTTACTGCATTATTATATTACATACATTCTGATTTGATTGTTTTTTACAGATAAGAGCCGATTTAGAAAGTAATAAACAATTTCACAATAGGTTTAACAAGCTCGTTTGGAACACCCACATTACACCAGAAATGTTTAAGATTAAATGGCATGAAATTATAGAGGAATATTCATTGCAAATTAATGATTGGCTGAACGATATGTTCAAGATAAGACATTCATGGATCCCTGCATATTACATTGATGATCCCATGTCGGGGTTGATGAAAACAACCTCAATATCAGAAAATTCAAATGCCTTTTTTAGAATTTATGCCAACTATTGCAATGATTTGGTTAAATTTCTGCATGCATTTGATAGTCACTGCAAGAAATGATGGCTATAGCGACGACACCTATAAAATGACTTTTGACTTGTCGCAATAAATATTTATAGCGACGATTTTTCGTCACTAAAGGGTGAAAAAGATATCGGATGTTTATTGGACTTTTCGCGACGACGATGTCGTCGTTGTAAGTGAAAAAGATATCGGATGTTCATTAATGTCAATTTTATTTTTATTATTGAACAAGATAAATAATTTGACGAAATAGTCGGAAATGTATTAAAACAATTATTTATCAAGATTGTTGTTCTTTTCTCCTTTTTTTTATTGATTTATAGATTAAGTTGTTTTTATGATTATGTTTTTTTTATTAATTATGTGAACATTTTATTACATGTATAAAGTAATAATTAATTTTGATGATATAACTATTAAATTATTAAAGGGATGTTTAGATGAGCTTATTAACTTATAACTTACTGACTTTCTGGAAAAGTCGTTATCAAAATTTGATAAGTTAAAAATGTTAACTTCCTAAAAAATGACTTATCACCGGTTTGGCACCGGATAAGTTGTTTTCCCAAACACTTAAAATGACTTATTACCGTTGTCACACCGAAAGAAGTCAATAAGTTGTTTTTATAAGCTAAAACGAACACCCCCTAAATATAAATTGATATTACCCTCTGCTCATTACAACAAACATAATCTAATATGACCATTACAAATTAATAGGAGCAAATACTAGCCATTATAACCCAACAAAATCCTATAAGACCCATTACAACCCAACAAAACAATGTACAACCTGACACAACTACTATTACCAATTATCACCCAAAACGACCTATTAAGAATATGCAATAACCCATTACAATTCGTTACCACAAAAAAACGACCTATTAAGAATATGCAATAACCCATTACAACTCGTTACCACAAAAAACGACCTATTCCACCTAACAATATTCAGTGCAACCCAACAACGCCTATACAACTCGCTACCACCAAGTATAACACAATACGACCAATTACAACCTAATAAATCCAATACAACCCATTCCAATCATTAACACCTAATATAACCCACTACACCCCTAACATAATCCAATATTACCAATTACAACCCAACATAGCCCAATACTACTTTTTACAACCAGTATTACCCATTACAGTCCCATCTAATCAATACCATCACTATAACGCACTACAACATGATACAACTACTATCACTAAATACAACCCAATAACCCATTGATATTATTGAGCCTTAGTAAGTCATATTGGGCTATAGTGGTTTTTCATAAGCTTTGGTGGTTCTTAATAGGCTATAGTGGGCCTTAGTGGTTATAGTGATTCTGAATAGGCTATAGCGGGTCTTAGTGGTTCTTAATAGGTTTTAGTGGATATTAGTAGCCATATTGAGCCCAAATACACCACATGCGTATATGCACTACATAGGTGCATACAAAAACGTAACAAGCCACAATTGGTGTTATTGGGTCTTAGTAAGCCATACAAGGTCTTATCGCGTCCTATACACACCACATGCATAAATGAAGTACATACATGCATACAAATGCGTAATAATCCAAAATTTGTGTTATTGGGCCTTAATAAGTCATAAAAGGTCTTATTGGGCTATATAATGCTTCTTAGTGGTTCTTAATAAGCTATTGCGGGTCATAGTGGTCTTATCGAGTCCTATACACACCACATGCATAAATTAATTTTACTAGGCTTTAATGGATCTATTAGACTGTATTTGGTCTTATTGACGTTAGTTGGTTTTTAATAGATTTATTAGGCTTTAATGGATCTATTAAAATTTATTTAGTCTTATTGGACTTCAATGGATGTTGTTGGGCTTTAGTAGACGTCTATTGGGTTTTAATGGATCTAATGGGACAAGATGAGACTAAAATCATTTTAACAGTTTAATGTTATTCATAGATATTATATATATATATATATAATATTAAACGAGGGCAATATAGTTAGTTTAACAGTTTATTCCCGTCCAATCTAATTTGCGCACCAAATGCTACCTAATAGATCATAGTGGGTGTTACTAAATATATACTATATAAAATATATGTTGTTAATTAATTTTTTATTCAGAAAATATTTAATTTTAATTATCGTATGATACATTTAAAGATCAAATTGTAAAAAATAAGAAAGATTTTAGAATTTAAATTTACCCTCCTATTTTTATTTTAAAATTTTTAATTCCCTCCCATTTTTCCTAATTCCCCCCTAACTCTTACCCCACTTCCCACAAATATAAATAAGAAAAAACCCTAAACCTAATATCCTAATCACACGCCTCCCTCTCCCTCCCTTTGTACCTCTCCCTCCCCTTCTCCAGCCACACCGTCCCCGCAGTCGTCGGCTCCTTCCAGCTACACCGTCGCCGCCGTCTGCCTCCTCCAACCACGCCGCCGCCGTCGCTGGCCTCCTCCAGCCACACCGCCGCCGTCCTCCTCCTGTCGCACCACCGCCGCTGACCTCCTCCTGCCACACCTCCGCCGCCGGCCTCCTCCAGCCACACCACCGCCGTCGTCGGCCTCTTGCCGCCACACCACCACCACCATCGGTATCCCTAGGTCAGTCCTATTTTTTCTCTTTTCCCATGACTTCATCCTTCTTCTTCTTGTTGTTCTTTAATCTTAATATATTTGATTTGTTTAAATTCAAGGTTTATGTGGTGTATATGGGTGGCAATATAGGTACAGAAGATCCAAATGAATTTTGGTTCAAAACTATCTAATATTTTTTTGTGTTCATAGTGACAGTTTCCTTTTCTCCATTTGGGTTTCTCAAGAATTTAATCCTTTTTTTATAGTATGGAAGAAACAAAGAGATGGTAGGAGCGGTACCTTGTTTGAGAATACAAGGAGAAGATTACACACAACACAACATATTGCTTTGTTATTTTCTGTTTTTACCAAAATCTGTAATTGCATATTGATAATCGTTTTAAAATATGGATTTTGTAATTGCATGTTGATATAGAATGTGGATTCTTTATTTACATACTAGAAAGTAGATTTTGTAATTTTGGATATTAATTTTGTTATTTGTTATTGGACAAAATTTTAATAAATATGAAAATTCAATATTATTTATATATATATATATATATATATTTTAAAATGTTCAATACGTTCTGACGGTTTTTTTTAGTTTTCTTATAAACATCATTTTTTAAAGAGTAAAGTTCACTTTTGGTCCCTGTGTGATGTCAATTTCAACACTTTTCGTCCCTAAAGTTCATTTTTTCAAATTTAACCCTCATGTACGACACTTTCCCCCAATTTCAGTCCCTCCCCCTAACGGCTGTCAACTTTTTCTGTTAAACGAGGGGTATTTTAGTCATTTAACTTGTTTTCTTAATTTTCTCATTTTTACAAGAAAATAAACCTCAGGGACCTGTTATGTAATAGGTATAACATATTATTTTTATATATATATATACATACACACACACATATACCCTCACCACCAACACCACCATCACCACCACCGCCGCCGCCACAACCACCACCGCCGCCATCGCCACCACCACCGCCGCCCCCACCACCACCACCTCCACCACCACCACCATCTCCATCACCAATTAATACCAATTTAATGCCCAATTAATGTCCAATTAATACCATTTAATGCCCAATTAATACCAATTTTTATGAATTCACCTCTTCTTAGTGGTGATGGTGGTGGTGGTGATGGCGGTGGTGATGGTGGTGGTGGTGGTCATGGAGATGGTGATGGTGGTGATGGCAGTGGTAATGGTGGGTGGTGGTGGTGGCGGCGGCGGCAATGGTGGTGATGGCAGTGGTAATGGTGGGTGGTGGTGCTGAAGTTTATTTTTTTGTAAAAATGAGAAAATTAAGAAAACAAGTTAAATGACTAAAATACCCCTCATTTAACAGAAAAAGTTAACAGCCGTTAGGGAGAGGGACTGAAATTGGGGGAAAGTGTCGTACGTGAGGGTTAAATTTGAGAAAATGAACTTTAGGGACGAAAAGTGTTGAAATCGACATCATACAGGGACCAAAAGTGAACTTTACTCTTTTTTAAATATTTATTGGTGGAAAAATTCGTTAGAAATCTGCCAAAAATCTTAATCCGATCAACAATATATGTAGTTTAATTAAGGTAGTCAAAAGAAATTCAAAAATTGAAGCGGCCGGAGTCCGTCGGAAACCAAATCGGTGACAAACATTTTTCCGACGGATATTTTTGACGGATTTGGCCGCCGGAAATGCTCCTTTTTCTAGTACTGACATGAACTTTATAGCGACAACAAACCATCTCATTTATATCGACGATATGTAGTCGCTAATAGTTATATTCGAAAAATTAGTTAACTTACTTATTGCGACAATATCTGGTTGATAATAGTTATTTTAAACAATTAATAATTTTACTTATAGTAACGATATGTCGTTGCTAATAGTAATTTTTAAATAATTAATTATTTAACTTATAGCAACGACATACAGTCTCTATTACTTTATAAGTTAATTTAAATAAAATCACTTGTAATGACGAGTTTTTGTCACAATAAAACCTCAAGTCGTCGCTATAACCTGTCGTCGCTATTGTCACCGCTTGTGGTTGCTATTGATTTTTTCAGCAACCAACTTCTAGCTACCAGACTTTTAGCAACGACCGTAGTCGCTATATGTTTTTAGCGACGACATTTTGACTTGTAGCGACGATAAAAGTCGTCTCTAAAACCGCCATTTCTTGTAGTGAGTGCAATTGAACGTCAAAGAAACAATCATCGATGCCTAGAATTTGTGACCCGGAACACATTTCCAAGGTGTGTAACTCCTTTGTTATTAGAAAGACATGCGCCCGAAATTTATATACGTAAGATGTTTTTCGATGTTCAAAAGGAGATTCGGAAAGCTGTATGGTTTTGTGGGAAGGAATTAGTTTCCAATGATGGTGATTCCAAATGCTTCAATGTCTTTCACAAAAACAAGAATTGAATTACAAAAGGTACATACAAGGTGAGATTTTGTATACTCCTTGATTATTTATTCAGTGATCCGATGTTTTCCCATAAATATGTTTATGTTTTGATAATTTCGAATTTCTGTTAATATTAATTTGTAGGTCATTCATGGAATAAATGATGGATCGTTAACATGTAGTTGCCACTTCTTCATACGACATGGGATAGCGTGTCGTCATATGTTTAAAGTTATGATTAACAACGATTTTTCTAAAATTCCAGAATCCCTTATTTGTCGTAGGTGGACTCGTTCATTAGTCCCTGTTGAAATTCAGGCTGCTCGAGCAAGGTATGGCGAAGTTGACGTTGATAAGGAACGTCTGATAAACGAAATCTACTCCCAGGTTGATTTGTTGATTAGTCGTCTACGTAGTGATATGGGTAAGTTGAAGACATTACATGAAACTTTTGAAAAATTGAAATCTGATTACGATGTCAGTGCCACTGCAAGTTGCTCAGCGAAAGATAAGGAGGAAGCACTAAAGGAGACACACGGTGTTGAAGTTTCGGAGAACGTTGACATTCTACCTCCATCCGGTCTTCGGAATAAGGGTTGCGGATCTAGGAAACGAATGATAGGTGCTAGGGAGAAGGCTGTTAAAGAAAGTAAGAAGCCGAAGCGTATGTGCAGCTATTGCAAATACATGGGTAACTATGATTCTCGAAATTGTCCTGCTCGGGTTAAAGATTGACTTTGATGTTAGTTTGTACATTTTATGGGCCTATGAAATACGGATGTTTGTCACATTTTGGAAGATTATGAAACTATTAAACATTATGTTTGTTTTATGTTCATTATATTGGTTAATGTTCGTTGTACGTTTTTTAATATGTCGGGTTTATTGATGTTTGGGTTTTAGTTTCACACAATATGGATTTCATTTTATGTTCGTTACGGGTTTTGAGTCTGTAGACGCTTTGTTTTTGGGTTGTCCGTTTAATTAGGCTATTAATAACAATTGTTTCTTGTGTTAATGAATTTCAGAAAAATTATTTTCGCAATTATTTTGGGTGTTACTTCCGTGTGTTAATCAATTACAAACTCAGTTTCATTATTTAACATTTTATTTGTGTGTGTTAATATTTTATATGTAGGTCTGAATGTTTGTTTGCTGCATATGGCCCGCGTGAATCAATCTTTGTAGTTGAGTTGCATATTGAATATTTAAAAAATGAAATAAAACTATAACCCGATCAGAGTTGACTGTGTGCCAAGTTTAATGGATTGTGTTTTGATGATTGAAACGGATCACCTAGTAGCAAGTGCATGAAGATATTGAATTTGATCAAACAAAACAAACCCATTCATGCCATTGAAACACAAAAAAACAAACCATCCAGTCAGAGCTTAAGGTTACTAATAAGTTTGATGAAAACAAAAAAACCAAAAGCATATCTACATCCTAATAAAAAACCACTTCACCTGTCTACTTTCAACCTTGTAACCTTTTAAAAGTTCACCCTACAAGTCTGCGTGCACGAGTTTCATTTGCCCTCTTGAGAAGTAGTTCCTTTGTATTGTCATCAAGCTCAATGAACGTTAAAAACTCTGATTCTACGAACGGGTGTCTTTTGTTTGTTTCACATGTGATAATTTTAGACACGTACTTCTTCCTAAGACTTGAAATCTGTCTCGATTGTGTGTAGCCATCCTTGACAAACCCTGTGGCCTAACCGCATGTACCGCCTCCTATATATGTTTCCATATGCCTCATTAGAAACACTCCGCTATCAACTGTGTTGTTTGTAGCTTGCCAACCCATAACAAATCTTGTTTTTTCCATCCTGTGAAAAGCTTTTCCAGCTGGGTTCCCAATACTATTCAAATAGTGCACCATCATTTGTTGCTGCAGTTTGTAGTAACGTCAGCATATGAATTTATAACAAAATTCAAAAAATAGTATTTTACTTACCAATATGTACACATCGTAGTCGTACAAACTGTCAAGCTCCAATTCAGAATATGCGTTGTCTAATATCTCAATTGCCATTTTTTTGAAGTTAAACACAACACAATAATGATGTGCTTTCATTGACATAGGAATAAAAACCTACAAAATAAACTTAGGGGGATTTTATAATTGAAAGGCATGCATATGTGTGTATTATTATGTTAAGTTTGTTACATTAGTTGTTACCAAATCAAGGTTCTTCAAATTATATCCTTCTGAGTTGAAGCTCACAACACGGTGAAGATTTGTCGTGAAGGTTGCAAATCGTCGCTTAAATGTGTGAATGCCGTACAGTTCAACACCCATATCCTGTCATCGAATAAATATTTAAACCCATAGGGTGTCATAATAATTTCTAAATTGACGTGGATATAACTAACATCGACTATATTTGTTACCATAATTCCAGTTTTGGAAAAAAACCTCCTTGGTGAATCGCGACTTCGAAACCTTTCTTCGTAGTTTAACACATCAGCCCACCCGTCAATGACACCACGAAAGACATGCATATCCCCACCCAAACTCTCCATTTCTTCTTGTGTAATGGTTTGGCCTGAATCTGCTGAATATAGAATGTCCCTGCGATCCAAATAGATGAGGTGACTAATTACCAAGTAATCTTTGATTACAAGATACACGAAAATTTGAAAATTTCATACATACCTTGGATTGCCGAAAGCAGATATCACCCATGCATTCAACTTTTTCTCTTCAATTGTAAGAAGCTTTCCAATTGTTTACCTGTCTTTGATAGTATGGAGATCGAATTTTGTCGCCTATCTTTATAACCCTTTTATTTTGATCAATTGGTTGATCACATTCCTCTAATTTTTTTTTACCCTTTTCCTTTTCCATGTTTGAATCACACTGACTGTCCTGGCTAAATCCAAGACTAAAGCTTGGAAGTGCGAATGAATTCTGTGCATACGATGGTGGAGTTGTATAATCATCGTTAACCAAATGAGAAGTGTTATTTGCGTCTATTTCCTTGTCGCAAGTTTGGGTCTTCTTATGCACTGAGTCGTCTATTATAACACTTGGGTTTTGCCTGACAAGGACTGGTGAAAGACGCTGAATTTCCTCGAGTGGACTCCTTTCATCAAAGTCTAACCTGGTTGGTGTAATGGTATCTATCATATTTTCCTCGTCTGCATTTGAAATTCCAATATTGTCACTGCTGATGTTGTCGTCGTTCACACCCGATGTTCCAGCCTCAAAGTCATTTGAATGCCTCGAGTTGTTATCAAATTCTGATTTGAGAAGCGTGCGTAGGTTCTCTTTGAAGTCCCGGAATAAGTCATCATTCGGAAATCGCTGAATTGCTTCGTCAATTGCAATCTCTGCCTCCCATTTTGTAGTCACCATAAGGGTAATCTTCGTATTGATTCTCTCAGTGTACTCCTGTGTTTTTAAATATTTAAATACGTAAAATAATAATAAAATAGGACAAAGTAGAAGTAGTGTTACCCTCTTCAGAAGTGCTTCTTGATCTTCCTCATACTGACGGGATTCTGCGTCATTGTCTGGATCCGTTTATGTTGTTTGGGGATCCTCAGCTACCCTTAACTTTGCCATTTCTAGTCCTTTTTTAAACCCACATCTTTGCCTTTGCCTTAACAGTTCCATTGTCCATTCGTTGATGGGTTTTAGCATCCTTGGCACTTGCACCTCTCCACAAACCGTCTTATGAGCATACAATAACTGCGAAGTTCAATTTTTTAATTAAACATGCCAGGGATTACAAATTAGCTTATTTAATAGTAATTTAGTATTAAAATAAAAAAAAGCATTATTACCGTGAGAAAAGTTAATGGTCCGTTGTAGAAATTTTTGTAGGTGTCCCTTCTCCATTTACTTTTGCTACGCCTTACGCACTCGTATATATATATCTACTCCAATTTATCCTCCGAATCATGTCAACACTAGATATTTTGTACAAGAAGTTTATGTTACATGAACCTGTGCTGCAACATTCTCCGAGCAAGTTAACAACCAAACCGAGGAAACTTATTTTGAATAGATGTGATGCGTTGCTAGATGATAAGATAGAATTCATAACAACTGTTGGCCTCGGTCTATCCTTTTTAACATAATTCTTCCATTCAGAAATCAACTTCATGCTTCTTTTATCAACATCAAGTTTGTCAAGGTCTAACCCAATCTTTGAAACACCCAGAATATCATGAACCATGCTTTCATTGAGTACTATATTACGGTCCCCCACTTGCAAAATCATGTTTGTCGTGTCAAGATTGTCTACAACAAAGAATCCTAGTTTTGTTGGGATACCATCCACAGTCATTCCCAACAAAGAACAAAAACCAATCTGCTTCACTGCCTCTTTTTGCTCGGGATTTAAGTTCTTTATGGTGTTGTATAATGTTATTGGTGACATTCGGGTTCTGATTCCGTCAACTGTTCGCGCTTTCTTAATGTCACTTCCCTTCTTCTTTACATTACCCTTCTTATGAGACTTTTCTGTGGTCCTTTGCTTTTTACCAACTTTGGGACGTCTTTTTTCTTCTTTAGTATACCAAAAAACCGTCAATAAGAATTATTAAAAAAAACCCAAAGGACTAACAATTTAAATGGGAAGCAATACCGAACCTTGCATAAAAGGTTGCTCAACTTGAAAGTCATCATCACTAGCTGTTATGCGTATAACCTCTGTGTTCACGACATATTCGAACATTTCAATAGGTGTGTTTAATTAATAGATATGGTATAATCATGTTCATACCTTCTTCATCGGTGTTCTTGATACTTGAAAATGATACTTTTTTGGCATCACTGCGTGTTCTTCATTTATTTCCATCACTATGAGTTGAAGGCGAATTTTCGTGTTGTTCTGGTGTGTACAGTGGATCAACAGAACCTGCAACAACACAGTATTGACTATCTAATGAAACCAGTAATTGTTCAATGGAAACCTGACTATGCATCGACTCAAACAATCTAATACATGTTTCGTTGTTTTCTTACCCACTGTAGGTCTCTTCAATCGTTCACTCGATTTTGTAGGTTTCTTTAGAATTCCTTTGATACCTGCATAACATAACAGTTTCATACATGCATTACCAACTACAACGTGGTCTTATAATAATTATTACAACTATAAATGTAATCATGATTATGAATTAGCTCCAACGACCTGATGATCTTCCACTGTTGCTAGACTGGATGTTGGCTACATCCTTGGACTGATTCGCCATTCGAACAACCACTGCTAAACATATGCAGAACAATTATATAACATTTGCTGACTGCTGTTACTTTAATCATGTAATAACTATGGATAAAACTCGGAAAGCCAAATACTGTTACCTGAAGTTTTAAAGTCCTTGTTAACCGTTGTTGTAATGCCATCCTCGTTGAATGACGTCCTTTGCCTCTTTCCTGTTAAACACATTCACGATGGTTTATAATATTGAAATTTGACATAATTATATATACATTTATTTTAAGTGAATCAGTTTCATGTTAATATGATACCTAATGGTTTGCTACTGCTTGGAATATCAATTGTAACAACATCAACCTTGTTGAATTCTCTTGGTTTATGACCTGCACATATTTCAAAAAATATTTTTTGGTTAATTAATTTTTACTAATCTTCCATTGTTAATATTTCTTTCATTTTGGAAGGTTGATTTACCTGTTGTCGACCCAATACTAGCACTTTGAATAGCAATGACATCTTTATTATTGGTTCCCATCACGTCTTGAGCTGTACGTAATTACAATTATCATTATAAGATTACATTAGTGTTTCTTTGTAGAATGCTTTAATATGAACAAATAAAGGTTGTTAAGGTTTTTAAGGTGCTGCTAGTGATGTCAGGAACGTTATTTTTTTCCAAAAACTAATGTCTTTTGATGACATACTACCCACATGAATATAGTAAGAATCATTTGTAGAATCAATATCACCATGATTTAGTTTTATTGCATGATTTATGACTGAAATATTGAATCTAAGTTTAATTAATTTACAAGGTGTGTTTGTTTAATGCACAATTCATTTATTTTTAATTTTTTTGGATTTTAAATATATTTCTATGAATTGATCAAGTTCGTATGTTTTGTTGAAAACTAAACATTCACCATTTATCAAATAGTTATGAAACTGTGTTGACCATATATGTTGAATGTTTTTTCAATTATATAGACATATGAAAACCCTTATTTCATATGGTCTCAATCGTACATACACATATGAAAACCCCTATTTCATATGGTCTCAAACGTTTGCTATCACTTTTACACATTGTTTGATGATCTCATTGTTTCAGTCTCAAAACACAATGACATGCAGATCACATATAAGTCATGATTCCAAAAACAAGTTTAAATGTTTCTAACTGTCACCTATTATCATTACGATTGCAATGAATCAAAAAAATTTCAAAAAAAGTCCATACCTCCTTGCGATTGACTGTTGATGCCTTTATTAACACATTTACTTATGTTTTCTAACATAATTTCATTTAAAGACATTGCTCTTTTTCTGATTGACGATTTTGTGTGCTTCACCCGTTGCACACCTTCCTGAGCCGCCATTGTGTCAATACATGTGCTCGATGATGAAATAAGAACACAATAAACAATTTCAAACCAAAAATTAAGTTCAGGAAGAAAACCTGTTGGTTGAAAGGTTATGATATTTCCGTCTTCATCCAAAGGGGTGTCCGGATCATTCGTGAAATTTGAGAATGAAGTAAGAAGTCGTATACGATCACTACTTCTTCTACGACCTATTTTAACATCAATCAACAATCAGTATAGAGGAACACATAAATGAGAGCTGATGTTGCACATGAAAAAACTTTAACACCGGAATGATAAATACCTAGGGTTTCAGCCATCGATTAAACCTGATAATGTTGGATTTCAGAATGAATGATGCGCAACTGTTTCCGCCTTCATAACTCCGACGAATATAGAACACCGGCAAATTCGGATTTCGTGGGAGGTGTCGTGTAGAAGAATCCCTAATCTTCCGTCAAATTATAATTAATAATAAAATAAAATTTTGGGATTCATATATGTTGTAATCCCATTTGAACGCTTGCTCTTTTCAAGTAATTACTGTTTTGCCATTCATACCATTATTTAATTGAAATTATAATACTTCTAAATTCCCCACCGTCAGATCATGAAATCAACGGCTGATTATAGTTTGTATGTAGGAAAAAGTTTGTATAAGATCTAGACTCTCTCTCTCTCTCTCTCTCTCTCTCTCTATATATATATATATATATATATATATATATAGAGGGTCGATCCAAACTTTTTTGTGCATAAAAACTATGCAAACTAAATTTAATTGTTTTTGGTTTTTTTTATGAAAGGGTAGATATGTAATTTTGCATGTGTTTTTATTTTATTTAATTTATTTAGTCAGTTTTGAAAACAGTTTTTGATGTGGCGTGGGTTGTGTTTATTTTTTTTTGTTTGTTGTTTTATTATTTTTGGTAGTTATTTTTGTGGTAGTTATTTTTTATGCAGTCCTTTTGTGTATAAATTTATGCAACCCATTTTTCTTTTAGATTGGTAGTTGTTGTCATTGTTTTTTTGGGTTTCTTAATAGATGAAGAATTCATATATGATTTACTTCATAATGATGATTTTGATGATGAATTTTTTTCTGTCGATGATGGTATTAATCAGTCGAATTCTGACTCACCTGATGTTGATAACACTGATTCTTTCGTTGGTGATGAGGTTGTGCAGTTTCAAAGTGTTCCAGAGAGTGGTTTGTTTTTTATGGTTTTTTTGCTGGGTTTTTGTTTGCACGGTGTAAATGCGATAATATTGTTTTAATTCATATGTATTTTTTTGATATGTTCTTATGAAACTAGTGTGGTGGTATGTGAATTATGTGTTGTGAAATTAGTCTTTGTAAGTTGGTTTAATTATTTCAGATTCATCTGTGTAATGGGATTGTTGTAATTAGTGTGTTTGATATGCTGTTGCTTTTTATCTTATTGTTTTTATGACTTGGCTTACAATGGTGGTTGATTATTGATATTCATTTTTTTTCTTTATGTTTAATGATACAGTTGCTGACGTTCATCATTTTTAGTTGGTTTTTAATTTTAGTTTTTTGATCATTGCATCATAATAAATCTTTCTATGTAGTGTATATGAAAGTTTATTTTTGATGATGAAAGTAATTATAATTTATTTCTATTAAAGTAGTTTTGTTTTTTTAATTCTTGGATATGCATTTTGTGGGTGTATTGTAGTTCTTTATTGTTTGTTGGTATTCAATTAGTATGCATGCCTGCATTGAATTCATGCTTTTTGTTTTTGGAGTAGTGGTTGATTTTCTTGTTACTATTTTATGTTTTGTAATTTTTGTTTGGTTTCTCTTTTGTGAAACAGACGTGAATGCTAAGGTTGTTGAGTCTCCCGGTGGTCGCATTATTGGGTTCCGTTAGTTGATGATGAATCTAGGATTGGTCCTGATTCCGAATTTCTGTCAATTGAAGCTGCAGAAGAGGCGTATATAAAATATGCAAAGGCTGCTGGTTTTAATGTTAGGAAGTCTTAACAGGAAAATGAATAATTTGAATTTGGTTCAAAATAGGTATTTGATGTGTAGCACGGAGGGCGTGCCAAGCAAGAAGAAGTACAATTCTTTGTATGATGGTAGTGGTAAGGGTAAATTTCGTAATTCTAATATTATTAGATCTCAATGCAAGGCAGGAATTAGGTTTCGTCTCACTAAAGGTTCTCGCCGTTACGGTGTTTATAAGTTCGAGGAGAAGCATAATCATCTGTTGTTTAATTTTGAAGATAGGTCATTGTCGCGATGTAATAGGCAACTTCAATACACCGATTATCGATATATATATATATATACAATGCATCGTCAGCTAACATAGGTGCTTCGAAGACACATATGATTCAGGCTGTTTTGAAAGGTGGGTACGAGTATATGGGTGGTACTTCAGTCGATTTCCGGAATGCTCGGCGTGATATGCATAAGTTTGTCGGGAACAAAGATGCCCAAATGCTCGTTAACTTGTTAGCCAAACGAAGACGTACTGTTCCTTTTTTTTCGAGTATGTGTGTGTTGATCGTGAGTTGCAAGCCATTTTTTGGGTTGATGAGATTTCACGATTGAATTACAAGGAATTTGGTGATACCATCTCTTTCGATGCCACGTTTCATACAAATAGGTAATAATATTTTTTGTTTGATGTTTTTTGTTTGTTTGTTTACTGTTTTTTTTAATGATTCTTCTGTATGTTTAACTTTGTTTTTTTAGGCATTCTATGATTTTCATACCCTTCACAGCTATTGATAATCATAATAAGACTGTTGTGGTTGGTTCTGGTTTGGTTAGTCATGAGAATATTGAGACATTTAAATGGTTGTTGCAAGCATTCCTTAAAGCTCATGGTAAACAACCGGTGTTTGTCATAACTGATCAGTGTCCCGCTATGAAACAAGCTATGCCGTTTGTTTTTACTGAGTCGAAGCATAGGTTGTGCATGTGGCATATTATGAAGAAGTTGCCAAACAAGGTTAGTGTTATGTTGTTTTAGTGTTATTTGTTAATCATTTGTGTGCGTCAAAAGTTTGATGAATATTTTTTTCGTTTTCCCCATTTTTTTAATAGGTTAGTGTTGATGTAGATACGAATGCGCGGTATAAGCAAAGGTTTAACAAGCTTGTTTGGAACACCCATATTACTCTTGATGTGTTTGAGAGTGAGTGGCATGCTATTATTCAAGAATTTTCGTTGCATGGGAATGATTGGCTGAATGACATGTTTGAGATAAGACATTCGTGGATTCCTGCGTACTATGTTAATGATCCTATGTCTGGCTTAATGAAGACCACCTCTCGTTCGGAAAGTGCGAATGCTTTTTTTAGGATTTATGCTAACTATTGCAATGATTTGGTTAAATTTTTACATGCTTTTGATAGCGCGATTGAGCGTCAAAGAAACAGGCATCGGTGTCTCGAGTTTGTTACTAGGAACACATTTCCAAGGTGTGTAACTCCATTGTTATTAGAGAGACATGCTTCCGAAATATACACGCGCAAAATTTTTTTTGATGTTCAAAAGGAGATTAGGAAGGCAGCCTGGTTTTGTGGCTTGGAATTGGTTTCCAATGATGGCGTTATTAAGTGTTTTAAGGTGTCCCACAAAAACAAGAATTCCGTTACGAAGGTTACATATATGGTTAGTTATTATATTCTTCGCATGTTATTGTTGTCTGATGTTATTTTTTATTAAATGATTGTGTTATTTTTGTATGTCATTGTTGTTTTCATCTTATTGTAGGTTGATCAAGGAATAACAGATGGTTCTTTAAAGTGTAGTTGTAACTTCTTTGTTCGGCATGGGATTGCTTGTCGTAATATGTTTCGACTTATGATCGACGGTGATTTTTCTGAGATTCCGAATTCGCCTATTTGTCGTCGGTAGACTCGGTCTTTGGTTCCTGTTGAATATCAAGCTGCGCGTGCTCGGTATGGCGAAGTTGATGTTGATAAGGAGCGTTTGATAAACGAAATTTTTGTGAAAGTTGATTTGTTGATTAGTCGTCTTAGGAATGATATGGGTAAGTTGAAGTCATTGTCTGATTGTTTTGACAAGTTGAAATCTGATTTTGTTGATTAGTCGTCTTAAGGTGCGTTGTAAGTATGAGGTTGGTTTTTCATATTTTTTTACTAAGCAACAATAGAAATTTAAATGGATTAGGAAACTAATTACTGTAAGGAATGTTAACGATCCGTAGTAGTAACTTTTGTAGGTGTCCCTTCGCCATTTCTTTTTGCTACGCCTCACGCATTCGTATATATACCTACTCCAGTTTATTTTTCGTATCATGTCAACACTAGATATTTTACTCATGAAGTTTAAGTTACATGATCCTGTGCTGCAGCATTCTCCCATTGAGTTTACAAACAAAATCAGAAAACTTATCTTGAATAGGTCTGACGCATTTGTTGATGATAAAATTGAATTCATCAGATCTGTTGGTCTTGGATTGATTTTTTTAATATGCTTCTTCCATTCTGTAATCAGCCTGTTGCTCCTGTGGTCGTCATCTAGCTTGTCCAGGTCCAATCCTACCTTTGGCACGCCCAAGATTTCATGAATCATGCTTTCGTCGAGTATTATATTATTGTTCCTCATTTGCATTATCATGTTTGGTGTGTCGAGATTGTCTACAACATAGTATCAAAGTTTTGTTGGGATGCCATCCACGGTCATTCCCAACAATGAACCTAATTCAATCTGTTTCACTGCCTCTTGTTGCTCGATGCTTAGGTTCTTTACTGTGTTGTATAATGTTATTGGTGACGTTCTTGTTCGGATACCGTCAACCTTTCGACTTCTATTAGGTTTCGCAGTGGTTTTCTTTGATTTCCCCTTGTTTTTGCTTTGCCTCACACATTCTCGGTCCTTTTGATTTCTTTCCATTGCGTCTCGTTTTTCTTCTTCTGTTTTGGATCATAAGTCTGTTATTTTTCATTATGAAATAATACTGTTTGTATTTTATTTTTAAGATGCTGATATGATGTACCTTCCATGATTAGTTGTTCAAGCTCGGAGTAATCATCTTCAGATGTTATGTGTGTTATGTCTGTGTTTACAATGTATTTATTTATTTAGATTATTGTGTTCTAATACCAGTTTAGAGTAAATGACATTTGTACCTTCATTGTTTAAGCTCTTTGTACTACCAAACATTACTCTAAATTGTAACGACCTCCGCATTTTTTTGCTTCATTTGTTCTTTTCGTCTTCCTGATATCATGCATGAGTTAGTTGGTTTAAAATTTGTATCTTTTTTTCAGTATAGTATTTCATGTGTTCTGGTGTTTTCAGTTTATGATACCTGATGCGTTACTGTTGTTTCTACATTGAATGGTAATTACATCCTCCTTGTTGATCTTCATAGGGTTGTGATCTGTTAGAAAATTCAATTATGGACTTGGGTTAGTCAGTTGTTAATTTGGTTATGATGTGTCTTTGAAGGTAACAAGTGTTCATATGTTGTTTTACCTGATGGTGTCCCCACTGATGTCACATGGAATCGTAATGACAGCTTCATCGTTGTTCTTTATCCCGTCTTGTGCTGTGTGTTATAGCGTTTGTCAGAATAACAATATAGTAGTTGCTGAAAGTATTGTGTTCTGACATATGAAAATTTGGCATTCATATAGTTCTGCCCCTAATATATACTTGTTTGTCCAACTACATATGAAATTTTATCATTCACATAGAACTTCCACGTTTTTCCATATTTTTATTCTGAAACATGAGGGTTCATATATGAAAATCACAGTTTCATATATTGTAAAACTGACGGCCTGGGATATTTTTCATAATGCTACAACCTTTTTATGTCTTCCCACTCTTTTCTCATCAATTATGCTCATCATTCTACTAAAGTATAAAGATTTTTGTTTTTTTTTCTTTAATAGAGAATCACCTATTGGATTATATGTGTCTTGTAAATGCACTTTACCATGGAGTCTGACGTGTGTACCTTTTGGTGTTTGATTGTCGATGTCGGAGTTAACACATCTTGCTTTCTTTTGTAACATCAGTTCGTTTAATGACAAAGCCCTTTTTCTGATTGACATTTTTGTGTGTTTCACCCGTTGCTCACCTCCTTGTTCGGCGATTCTGTCCATACATGTGTTCATCGATTTGTTTAGTCGACCATAAATATAATTGTTTCTTATGAATGTTTGATATGTATGAAATCCAAGTATTACCTTCTGAGTTTGTTGATTGTTTTCCACTTTCTTCCGTATTTAAAGTTTCTTCAGCCTCTTTTCCTGTGATGATGATAATGTCAATTTAAGTATGAAGTTTTTCTGAAAGGGTTTTGAAAAATACCTGTTGGTTGATTTTTGATGATATTTCCATCTTCATCCAAAGGATTGTCAGGAGTATTCTTGAATTTAGAGAAGGAAGTTTTCATTTGTATACGTTTGCTGCTTCTTCGTCGTGCTTTGTTGGTATGAAATCAATGGACAGTTACTAATTAGGTTACTGTAGACACAAATATCTCAAAATTGAAAAGTGTACCTCCCTATTTTTTTAGTACCTTGGTTTTCTGCCATTGTTTGGGTGTGAATTTCTTGGTTTTCACAATGACGGAGATCAAACCATTGCCGCCTTCATCTGTCCCTCGATCTATGAACTCCGGTGATTTCGTGGTTCGTGGTTTATCTAGAATGTGTTAATCCCTAATTCACCGTTCTTTTTTGTTTTAATATTAGAGATAAATTAAAATTCTTATATTTTGTAATTCCGCTTATACCCTTATTTTTTAGATTTTTTTTCTGTTTTGCCATTCATAAGGGATTTAATTTCCTATGTAACTGCCTTTTTAATCTATGCCGTTGGATCATGTAATCAATGGTTAAAAAAGGGTTTGTATGCAGTATTGAGTTTGTATATGAATTAAACTTGAAGAAAGTGGGCATTATTCTATAATAATAATATTTCATTATTTCATCTAAAGTTTTATAAATCCAAACGACACTTCTTGACGGGTTGATCACTTTGATAGTGTTAAAGTGCCGTGGACTTAGGAATAAGCTACGATATGCACGTCAATCCGAAGGATATGAGAAGTATACTTGGAAAAGTTTCCTTTTATATTTTTCTTATTGAATATTCTTGACAAGTCGGTCACTTATCAAAGTGTCAAAGTGCCATGGACTTAGGAATAAGCCATTGAATGCACACCACTTGGATGATATGGAATCACCTCGGAAGAAGGATTAATTAGACAAAGGAATTTGCTAAGCCATCTATTTTGAGAATACCATATTGCTATCACTGGTCTTGATACTTCATAGGAATATGGGTTGATAGCTAAACATTAGTATACTGGTACAAGTCCGGAAGGAATACTCAAAATAGGTAGTGGAACTAATTATTGCAGACTCAGTTGTTGTAGCATTCCTACATCATTGCCCACTGGAACTTGTGTTTAAATCTCACCATGGATCTTACACCCTTACTATTTGCTTTATTATGTTATTAATCTGTTAAAGTAACCCACAAATTAATCACCAACTGCAATCTTCAAATTCGCCATCTGAAGTTAGTTTGTCATCTCGAGATCTTGCAACTCAAGATACCTATCCCTGTGGAAAACAATACTTGGTACTTACCATTTTATTACTTGAAAGACGATATTGGGACTATATTGTATATTTGCTTTTGGTTCCAGTCATCAGATGTTTGTAGGTGTCTGAAACCGCCTGGCAGGATGCCCCAGTTCATGTGGGGGGAAGCAGTGCTATCCGCTAACTACCTTCTAAATAAGGTACCCTAGAAAAAACAAGACAACTCTCCATATGAGTTATGAATGGGAAGGAAACCTTCGTATAAATACTTGCGAGTGTGGGGGTGCCTTGCAAAAGTAGCGGTGCCACCTCCTAAGCAAGTAAAAATAGGACCAAAGACTGTTGATTGTATCTTCATTGGATATCCTCAAAACAGTAGTGCCTATCGATTCCTTGTGCATGAGTCGCAGATTCCAGATATTCACAAAAATACGATAATGGAATCGAGGAATGCCTCATTCTTTGAAAATGTGTTCCCTTGTCTCAATAAAAAAGAGACAAACAAACCCATGGAAGTGTCTCGTGAGGTAAATGAAGACACAATCATGCTAGATCAAGAGACTAGTGAAGTGCTAGTAAGAGAAGAAGAGATAGAGCCCAGACGGAGCAAAAGGGCACGTTGGGAAAAATCCTTTGGATCAGACTTCTATGCTTACATGATTGAAAAGGAACCACAAACATATCAAGAAGCAACTACATCTCCTGAAGGACCTCAATGGAAAGAAGCCATCAAGAGTGAAATGGAATCCATCCTTCAAAGTCATACTTGGGAGCTAGTGGACCTTCCCACAGGATGCAAACCACTAGGCTACCGATGGATTTTCAAAAAGAAAATGAAGGCTGATGGTACCATTGAAAAGTACAAAGTGAGATTGGTGATCAAAGGTTACAGGCAACATGAAGGCCTTGACTACTTTGATACATATTCTCCAGTAACTCGAATTACTTCCATCATATTAGTACTTGCCATTGTCAACACTAAGAAATTTGGAAGTAAATCAAATGGATGTAACAACGACATTCCTTAATGGAGACTTAGATGAAGAAATCTACACGGAACAACCCAAAGGATATGCTGCTCTCGGGCAAGAAAAGAAAGTTTGCAAACTTGTGAAATTCTTGTATGGGTTGAAACAGGCTCCAAAACAGTGGCATCAAAAGTTTGATCATGTCATGTTGGAGAATGGCTTTAAGATTAATGAATGTGACAAGTGTGTATACATCAAAGAAACAACGCTTGGTTATGTCATTCTATGTCTTTATGTTGATGACATGCTTATTGTCGGCAGTGACGATAACATGGTCAAATCTACAAAGAATATGTTTAACACTAGATTCGACATGAAAGACATGGGTTTAGCGGATGTGATTCTTGGAGTTAAAATCTCAAGAGTTCAAAATGGTCTTGTTTTAAATCAAGCCCACTACGTGGACAAAATTCTTGAGAAATTCAATGCCGAAGATTCAAACATCGCTAGAACACCAATTGATACTAGTTACCACTTGTCCAAAAACAGAGGAGAAGGAGTTGCACAAGTAGAATACTCAAGAATTATTGGGAGTCTTATGTACCTAATGAGTTGCACCAGACTTGACTTAGCATATGCTGTAAGTAGACTAAGTAGATACACAAGCAACCCAAGCTCCGAGCACTGGAAAAGCATAACTAGAGTATTGCGATATCTAAGATACACCCGAAACTATGGATTGCATTATACAACGTATCCTGCAGTAATTGAAGGATATAGCGATGCAAATTGGATATCTGACATAAAAGATTCCAAGTCCACTAGTGGGTTTGTATTCACACTTGGAGGTGCTGCTATTTCATGGAAATCTTCAAAGCAAATGGTCATAGCTAGATCCACCATGGAATCTGAGTTCATAGCACTTGATAAATGTGGGGAAGAAGTTGAGTGGTTACGTCAGTTTTTGGAAGAAATACCAAGATGGCCCAAGCCGGTGACTGCAATATGCATACATTGTGACAGTCAATCAGCAATTGGCAAGGCAGAAAGTGCTGTGTACAATGGTAAATCTCGACACATCCATCGAAGACATAACACCATTAGACAACTACTCACAACAGGAGTTATCTCCATTGACTATGTAAGGTCAACGGATAACATTGTGGATCCGCTAACCAAAGGGTTGAATCGAGAACTAGTGAGTAAGTCATCAAGAGGAATGGGACTAAAGCCCTTGAATGAACAAAGTTAATACAAAGGAAACCCAACCTAGCTGACTGGAGATCCCAAGATCTAGGTTCAAAGGAACAACCTAATTGTATATAAACTTGATAAAATCACTGTGGGGGGAAAACTCTCCCGTCTTATTCCTCAAACAACAGTGAGGTGAATATTAGGATAAGCATACGACTTTTAATGATTCTTGTAAAATCACCTATGCAAGAGAGAAGTGGGGTCGCTTCGAAGGGAATTGAAAATGGGCACAAATTCCTAAGAGCTCTTACTGAACCAGGCACATGTTCATGACCATAACGAATATAAGAATGAGAACGTATGGTGTCAGGAAGGATCCTTTATGACACATGTCAATCATTTACACAAAAGGCAGAATAGTTCAAGGACATCGAGTCTACTAGGCCGCTAGTAAAGATAATGTATGTCACAAGGGAAGGTTCAAAGGATAACACCTACCTATCCTAAGCAGGGTCCAACCGCCGACTTTATCTGACAAATAAATGTCGAGTGTTCAATTTACATTCATGTGGGGGATTGTTTGAAAATATTGGATTTTATACCAATTTAGAACCCAAAAATACACTTGAATCCATGAGCGAGATAAATAGATATTTATGGGTGTACGTAATCCCTTGTGAAAGCTTCGTTTCGACATACTACAAGTATAAAACAAAGTTAATGTGAATGAGTAATTGATCACCAAGGTAGTAGGTAGAGGATAAATGGAAATGGGTTGTCCCACATAGGTAGAATTGGAAAACTTGGCATGTTTATAAGGAATTCCATTTGTAGATGGATTAAGTTGTCTTGAAGGAAAGTCTTCCTCACGTGCGCGCGCGGGGGGGGGGGGGGGGGGACAAAAACTGGACCGAATTATACTCGGACCCTTGAACTCATGCACGAGCGTGCGTCCTGCAGACACGAATGCAGCTCGAGGTCGACCAGAAAAGTTCAAGTAAAGTTTTTCCAAAATCGTTCAAAATTTTCGTCAGTTTCCAATTCCTGCCAAGGTTCGAAATTTGAATTTTAAAATTCGAATTTAATGATTTCAAAAATTCGTTTTGGAATATCTCATTTCCAGGAATAATATATATACCATATGTAGACCGGTTTCCTTTTTCTATACCCGATCTCGACAGTATATAAAGGATGTTCCGCTCACTCCATTTCACACAGACAATAATCTCTCCTCTCTACTGGAACTCGACGTTTTGAAACAAGGTAAACGACTATCACTTTACGTTATAAATTAAATTATTTAATTTTTTTGTTTTTTTGTGTAATTATTACTATTATATAATATATAAAATCGTCAAATAACTTATGTGACAACTTGTCTAGTTTTGTCCGGTCCTAGGTGTACCAAACATACATTTGTTCTGTCCTGTCCAGCCCGGTCCTGTCCCACCCTCTTGTCCCGTCCTGTCCAGTTTTGTCCCGTCCTGTCCAATCATGTTTGCGTACCAAACGCTACCTAAAGGAACAAATTGTGGACCAATTATGATGTGGGTCCCACATAATATTAATTTATTTATGATTTAACATTAAATAATATTAAATCATAAATGATTTAATATTATGTAGACCTCACATCATATGTGATCCACAAATGTCCCTTTGTTCTTTTAAAAATGCAAAGTTCACATTTGAACCTTTCTCTCTCTCTCTCTCTCTCTCTCTATATATATATATAGGGGAGAGGTCATACGAGAACCATCCCTTTTAAAGGAATAATGGAACACTTTATGGACCACATATGATATGGGTCTCACATAATATTAAATCATTTCTGATTTAATATTAAATCATATTAAATCAGAAATGATTTAATATTATGTGGGACGCACATCATATATGGTCCACAAGGTGTTCCTTTATTTCTTTTAATTTACAAAGTTCTCATTTGAACCTTCCTCTCTCTCTCTCTCTCTCTCTCTATATATATATATATATATAGTATATATTCCAAGAAATATTATAGTATATATTCAGTCTGAATATACAAAGGAATATTCAGTCTGAATATTCCTTTGTATATTCAGACTGAATATATACTAGACTGAATATTCCTTTGTATATTCAGACTGAATATATACTATATTCAGTCTGAATATTCCTTTGTATATTCAGTCTGAATATTGCTTATTTTGACACGTGTTACGCTCTCAATTGTTCTCACGTTCACAACCAAATTTGAGTTCGCATTTGAACTTTCCTCTCTCTCTCTCTCTCTCTCTCTCTATATATATATATATATATATATATATATATATATTGACCCTGTTCAAGTTCATATAAATAGATAGAGTAAATTCCATTCTTGGCCCCTATGGTTTTTGAATCTAAAAGTAAGTTTTTAAAAGAAAGTTCAAAAGCAATAAAAAGAGTTAAATACCCTTAAGAGTTAACTCATTTAACATATGTTTTAATGGTGTTAGGATAAAAAGAGCAAAGACGTGTGAAAATGTAAATCATAAGGACGTTTTCTATAACTATTTTGATTTAAGGATGCACAGTGTGAGTTTATGTAAACCATAGGGACCAATAATATAATTTACTCTTATTTTAAAGAGTAAAGTTCAATTTTGGTCCCTAACATTACGTAAAATTTGTTTGTCCCTCACGTTTGTTAATTTTTACAACTTTTGTACCTCTATTTTACGACTATTATATTTTAGTTAAATCCAATTAAATGAGGGGTATTTTAGTCATTTTACATATTTTCTACTAATTTTTAAATATTTTTATTATAAATAAAAAAGTTAAAACCATAAATATCTATAATCCTTTATAAAAGACAAGTTATGATTATCATGAAATTTTTAAGAGGTCCAACATTTTAAGCCACTACTACATGATATTGATGCACATAATTGAATTATCCTGTCACACTGGTCCTTCTCCTCTCCACATTCCCGACGAACTCCTCACCTCTTTTCCCGTTGAGGTCCGTATGCATCAACTCTGAAATCATGGTTTCCCAGGTGTATTAGCAAAGAGGTGAACGTTAAACGATAATCAAACATCTTTAGAGCAACGCTCTATGCATGTGCCCTATTTGCCTTTTGACCGATTTGTTTTAAATTTGTTCTCATTGCCCTGGTTCAATTTCCAGTCCTTTTGTCCATTGAGGTATTCATGCCTGAATGCCGATCACATTAAATCTTTGCATTTCAAATGATATTAATAAAATCACACCCAAATAGAAGAATACAATGAGTAAGCAAGAGACTAAGGGGACGTTTACAAAACTTAACCAGGTAAGTGCTTACTGACAAAATTCAAAACTATCACTTACTAATTAGGTAAGATTTTAGTCCACCAAAATGGTATTGCATGCAACAATTTACCCGGTAAGATCTAAACGTGGTAAGAGTTGCCACCTTCAGTTACCGGGTATCACTCTTGGCCCTTCCTTTTGCTCTTACCGCTCTTATCGGGTAAGATTCTTGGTACTTGCCATATTAGTCAGATAGGGTAATGTGACATGGTAAGCACTTATCTGGGGAAGCGTTTGGTAAACGACCCCTAAGTAGGTTTCAAATCTATTCCCATTGCTCTGATTTAATTTCCTTCCCTTTTGTCCATTGAGGTATGTATGTCAGAATTCTTATCACATTACATCTTTCATTTCAAATGATACTAACAAAATCATATACACTAAGGTACGTTAAGTGTTTGTTGAAATTCATGAATGGGTTTATTTTTGGTTGCCTGAAATTATACAAAGTTATAGGGTAGGTGTTTGTTCATTTGCCTGAATGGTTTTCATTGGTTTCCTTGAAGTCGTGTGAAAGGATACTATAATAAGGAATTAGTTGAAATGACTTGATTGGATAATTTTTTCCTCTTGCGTAAGTTGTGAACCCTAGATTCTTCCTCAAAATATAATGTACCCATCCCTAATTTTCACTTCTAATAATGAAGCTAGAACCAACAAATAATCTTTAAAACCAAACCCTTGATATTATGAGTACTTTGTTGTGTAAAGAATCCAGGCCTGTTCCTGACATTTTATAGGCCCCAGGCGATATGTGAAATGGGCTCTCTGTAAGTACGGAAAAAAAATCAACTTAGAGCATCTCCAACAACATCTCTATGACTTTCTCCAAAATAGAGATTCAAAATAAAAAATCTCTTAAAAATATTACATTAAACTCCAACAGCATCTCCATTTTGAAGATTACAATTCATTATATTATTAAAATATTCTATATTTGTAATAAAATATTATTTATCTTCTCTAAATATTTGATTTCATTTTTCTTATTGGTGGAACATAATAAAAAATAATTTATCTCTCATGGTAATCATTTTTTGAGATGTCTCCAAATTCTCCAAATTTAGAGATTCTTGTAATCTCTTTCATGCTTTCTCCATTTTGGAGAAAGTTTTGGAGATGCTCTTGGAGCGAAAACAATGCTCAAAATCTCCAAAATTCCTATTTTTTCCATTTTAGAGATGCTGTTGGAGATGCTCTTAATGTGTAACACCCTCAAATTTAGAAAGAACGACTAATTTAAATTTTTCATCAATACAATAAATAAGGAATAAATCATTCTCTTATAAATCAAAACTCGAATTTGCCTCAACAGATAATCTAATTAAACCTCAACAAATATAGACCAAGTCTTATATAAAGACCTACATATGGTCGGGTGTTACTAAATCAATAAGTGTTGCTATCTCCGAATGCGGAAACCTTCACCAAAAGCTACATCTTTATTGTGCCAATTCCTAGCACTCAAGTTCACACGTGCCGTTAGTACCAATCCCAACAATAACCTGATGCACATGCCGGCAAAGATAAAGGTTAGGCTTAATGCCTAGTGAGTACAAGAGTTTATAACAATATTTGTAAATGATCGAAATCGAGAGATTGCTTGGTTGGATGATAACATCTCAAGTAAAAGACTACTTTATAAAAGCAACATCTTCCCAAAATTCATCATTTTCATAATAAAGCTTTAAATCAAATACTGTAGAATTGAAAGCTTTAAATATAAATACCCGTTCAAACACGAACTCCATCCCTTTTACTCACTCAAAACGTGAATGCACTTAAAAGCTTCAAATACCAAATTATGGACGAAGTTCCATTTCTATAATACCAAATATGGTCAAGTCCCCATGATGCAATTTTATAAATAATGGATAAAACTCCATACCCGAATACGTCACCAAAAATAATGGTAAGACTCAATACCCAAAACAACAGCTTTAGGTGACGGGGGAGACTCATATCCGTCGACAATGGCGTAACAGAAAGTAAACCATATTTCCAACGTTGCTAGTAGCGCCCTAAGATCACGGTCTCGGCGTATGACCCATCAACGAGTACCCACCGCAATACCTAAGGTCCCGGAGCCCGACCCATACGGATTCATCTCCGAAACACCCCGATCCCAAGCCTACTAAAAAGACACGGGTCCCAACAGCATACTCCAACGAGTTACATCATCGTAATACCCAGACCGACAAATAAGACATGGGTCCCGATAGCATACTCCAATGAGTTTCATTATCGAAATACCCAGAGTCGTAGAGGCATTCCCACTTGGATCCATCTCTGTAATACCCGCGGTCGCAGAGGCATTCCCATATGGGTCTATCTCTGTAATATTGTCTACTAGATATTCTTTAAGAATCACTAGATAAGTGAACAAAGTAACAACATTCTCATATTCATGTTACATCAAGTGTTCTATTTTTTATGTTTTCTGTTTTCGATTTGAGATATGTTTTTATATTTCACATTAAAGAAATAAGGTTTGGATGTGTTACTGTTTAAAACTGATTTTTAAACAAACAACGTAATATAACGCGCAATTGGAAAACGAAACATATGTAAATGATTTCCAATAGCCATGATCCAATTGAGAAAAAACAGAATAAAAAACTAGAATACCAAGATTCGTTTTACATACCTTTTAATTGGTGAAGAGTTGATGTAGAACCGAGTGTTCAAGTTAGAACAACTTTATGGGTATCCACACGAGCAACAACTAAACAATCAAATTGTGTTCCTTTAAACAAAAATCGATCAAGGGGAGGAAGGAGAGGGCCGATTTTAGAGGGGAGGAGGAAGGGATTAGAACTTCATTAGTTTTTTCATTTATTTAGTTCTAAAGTGTTTAATTATTAAATCCAACTAAATAATTAAGCCCATAAATACTATATTAAACTCTCCTAGTTTAAATAATAAAACACTTTAATTAATAATCACATTAATCTAGCTAAGTATTCCACTTTATTTCTTAGACATTATATAGATTGACTTAGCTAAATAATTTTGAAATAAGTTTTTACTCGTTTTGATTGAATAATATATATATATATATAGGGGCGGGTTCAAATGAGAACTCAAATTTAGTCGTGAACGCAAGGACAAATGAGAGCGTGACATGTGTCGCGCTATCATCTGTCTTCACGTTCACAACTAAATTTGAGTTCGCATTTGAACTTTCCTCTCTCTCTCTCTCTCTCTCTATATATATATATATATATAAGTCTTGTTCTTTGCACATAAATCCAACAGCTTGCTCCTGTATAATATATGTAACATATATATATATATATAAAAAGTATGTTTACAAGGGCCATGACAAGCAGGTTGTTAGTATTGATCGAGATTGAGATGGGTGTGTTATTAATGAGATAAAGAGGTTCAAGATGCATGTTATATCTCGCCTCCTGAGGCAATATGGAGAATTTTCAGTTTCAAGCTCTCTCAAATCCACGCTCCTGTAATGGCTTTGAAACTTCATCTCGCGAATAAACAGTTAGTTGGGTTTTCAGATGAGATATAATTGACATATGTTATAGATAGATAGATAGAAAGATATAAGAGAACAATGTTAACCACCTTTTTTTCACAAAAATAGAGTTCAGATGGGTGCAAGAAACTACTTGTAAGAGATTTCCCGAAATACTAGAGATGGAATGCAAGCTTACACCAATAGAATCCTCAAAAACAAAGATCGACGAGAAGAAGATTGGTTTCTACTAATCTAGTCGAAGGAGAGTGGTTCTACCTTTGTCTTCTCTTGTCTCATATTAGTGGGCCTGCATTCTTTGAAGATCTTACAGAGCTACTGGTTACTACCCCTAACATTTTGAAAAACGACTCTAGAGAGAGGGTTAATGGAGACCAATGGTAATCTATTTGAATGTCTTACATAGGCCTCTATATTTCAATTTTCTAGTGATTTAAAAGGCTGTTTGTGGCAATATTGATTTATTATGAACCGGAAGATGTTCGCAAGTAATGAGATGACCACTATGATTTTCTTGAGGATAAAGTTTAGTTTACAAGATAGAGGTTTTCTTGAGGTACAAGAAGAGTACTTCATTGTCGTTGAAGATGAGCACTTTCAAGCACGAGAATATTTGAATTCAGACCAGAAATCCGCTTTCAATGAGATCATGAGGCACGTTGAAGATGATTATTCTGGTATGTTCTTCGTAGATGGTCCTGGTGGAATTGGAAAAATGTTTTCATACAAAGATTTGTTTGCCAAGGTCTGTTTCCCGTGGTCTTATTGCACTTGTGACTGCTTCATGGGGCGTTACAACTAATAACATGTAGGAAAGGAGAACTGCTTTTTCTCGATTCAAGATTCCCCTCAACTTGGATAGTAACTCAGTATACAACATCAAACAACAAAGTTTAATTGCCCAACAACCTCGTAATGCAAGATTAATCATTTGTGACGAAGTGTTTATGGCTAAGAGGCAAGGAGCCGAGGCACTTGATCGAACAATGCAAGACCTCATGGGAAAAAGACTTTCATTCGGTGGATAGATAATGGCGATTGAAGATGATTTTAGACAAGTGTTTCCGATCATTTATCATGGTATCCGGGTATAAATTGAAGACTCCAGCCTATGAATGTCACCGCTTTGGTCTTCGATTAAAAACATGCAATTAACTATCAATATGAAAACATTGACTGATCCATGGTTTTTCGAATTCCTTTTACTGGTTGGTGATGGAGATGAGAAAACAGTGGATAAGACTTTTATTTGCAAACCTGATGACATGACAACCCCTACAAAGATAAAGGTAACTTGAAGGATGCTTTGGTTGATTCTTCCATCTCTACAAATGAACAGAGCTACATCTTATTATATCATTTCCAGGGAGATATCATCGATTAAAAATAAAAATGTCGATGATATTGATGATGAGTTTATCAGAAGATTCTCGAAGAAGAAAAAGTTTACTGTAGTTTCGATGAAGCACAAGACTATAGGGACAACTTCTATCCAATCGAATTCTTAAATTCACTAATTGTTAGTGGTTTGCTTCCTCATTATCTTCGACTAAAAATTGGATGCCCGTTAATATTATTAAGAAATATTGACCCAACAAATGGATTATGTAATGACACGAGATTGATATGAAAAGGTGTTAAACAGAACGTCATTGATTTAGAAATCGTCGTTGGTCAACAAGTTGGCAAGAGGGTATTTTTGCCAAGAATTCCTCTATGTCCATCCGAGGATGGCATGTTCCCACTAAAACTAAACCGAAAACAATTTCCATTTCACCCGAGCTTCTCTATGACAATTAATAAGGCTTAAGGACATACGATTCTTGTTATACCAAGAGTTAACTGTCGTTAGCTCCGTTAGGATTCTGCCGTTAACTCTGTTAGAATTCATTATAACTTAACTAACGAGGTTTTAACCCTGTGAACTAACGCCGTTAACATTAATCCGTTATTGTCGTTATCTGTATGTTTATAGCGATTTCAGTTACAGGTCAAAGACATAATGAAGACATTAATGAAATACCATGAATTGTGGATAACCGTTTGGTCGTTTCAGACCGTTAAACGCCTCCGAGTTCAAGTATAAAAGAGCAGCTTAAACCATAGAGAAGCACACAGTGAAATACTGATAGAGCTTTGAGAGTACTTCAACAAAACGAGAAGATGTTGTCGTTACTCTCAGAACTCACGACAACTGCCCTGCAAGTCACACAGTGAAATACTAATAGAGCTATTCAATACTCACGAAGTCCCTACGACGATCATGTTGCTCGACGCTTCAAACAGCTTGAGGAACAGAACGAGAAGATGTTGTCGCTACTCTCAAAATTAACTAGAACCGCAATATCAGTTGATGTGGAACCTCCCACAGGATACCAAGCCTCGTCTTTCGCCGATTCAATCGCCCTGTAGACATTCCCAAAAAATAAAACATTCCTACATTCACACCGAATAATTCAGGCATCACAGATCCCAACGAGCACGTCACTCAATATAAACAGCTCATGTGGACGGCGTCGATACCATAAATTTACCAAGAAGTGTGCATGTCAAATGTTTCGGAGCATCCCTTACAGGTGCAGCATTGCAGTGGCTGATCAACCTCAAACCTAAGTCGATACACTCCTTCGCCGATCTCGTCAACCCGTTTTTCCAACAGTTCGCCAGCAGTCGCAAGATGGAAAAACAGACTAGCGATCTCTATTATATAATACATAAGGAAGGAGAAACCGTTAGAAATTATTTCAACCGATTCAACATGGAGATGATTGGTATACGCAATTGCGACGTCAAAACGACAATCAAAGCTTACAAAAGAGGTCTCGACAACAGCTCAGGCTTATACCTTGATCTCACCAAATATCCCGCCGACAAATTTGAAGATGTCCGGGCACGAACCCTTGCTCATATGCGAGTAGAAGACAATACCACCTTTCGACAAAGAAAGTCCTCCGACAAAAGAACACTAGGAGTCAAGAAACCCGAGTTCAAAAGAAAGAGTGACAATCCTAGACACATATCCAACATCCGTCATGAGAAAAACAAAGATGACAAGGTAAAACCCAAATTCAATCAATATCCGAAATTATCAACTTATGGTTTTGCAGGTACCTCGAAGGAATTGGTGCAGGCATTAAAAAATATCCAAGCTAAGAAAAGCAACCGCCCGAATGACCAAAAAGACATGACGAAATGGTGCGACTTCCATGATGATCATGGGCACAGCACAGACGATTGTCAAGCCCTCAAAAAGGAAATCGCGTGGCTCTCGTAAAAAACCTATCTTAACGACTTAATCTAGACATGGACCACGGGTAAGACCCCTATACCCACGTCTCCTGAACATACTAAAGTCGTGAATTATGTGATAGGAGGATCCGACGTATGTGGACTAACGTATTCAGTCGCTAAAAGACACGCGGGAAAAAAGTTCGACGACTCCAGTATCCCTGTCGACTATCAAAAAGAGGACGATAAGAAGCTTGATTCCATGACGGTAGCATTCGGCGACGAAGATCTGGGTGACACCAGACGAAGACATCACGATGGTCTGGTCGTTCAACTCACCATCGGGAATTGTTTGACCAAAGGAATTCTAACCGATGGAGGAAGTTCAGCCAACAGCATCTTTCTCAACACCCTAAGAGCTATGGGGATAAGTGAAAAAGAAATCGTACGACGATCGACAGTCTTGGTCGGTTTTAATGGCGACGCATCCACAACGTTAGGAGAAATTACACTACCCATCTTCGCAAAAGGGGTCAACAAATCGACTCTCTTCAACGTGGTCAAATGTTCTTCCGCTTATAACGTTATCCTTGAAAGACCCTGGATACACGACATGAAGGGAGTTCCCTCGACGTACCATCAAACAGTAAAATTTCCTACTCCGTGGGGGGTACAGGAAATAAGGAGCAAACAGAAAGACGCAAGAGAATGCTACAAAGCCGCGATGAAGCCTCAGAAGCAGAACATCTAGCAATTACAGGGCTAGGCGGACGACAAGTCCCCTGACGATTATGCGCTCCAAGAAATCGCCTTAGATTAGGGATGAGCTCGGTACCGAACCGGTACCAAAACCGGGTAGTACCGAAACCGAGAGTGGAAAAAATCAATACCGAATACCGAACCGATAAAAGAAGTTCGGTACCGGCATTTTCGGGACTAGAACCATTTGGTACCACTTTTTGGGACGACAACCGTTTTTCATCGTTGACCATTAAACACAATAACAAAAACCGAAATCACCTAAGCGGAAACCGGATTGGAGGAGCCGATTGTGCAAGAAGCGGGTTTTGGATAAATTACGGAACCGATTTTGGAGGATTGCAATAACCGAAATACGAAGAATTGTAAGAAAAAATCGGTATTTGAGTGGAATATACAATAACCGAAAATTGTAATATATTTAGGAGGATTTTCTATAAGAAAAGGAAAGAGTTTGTTACCAATTCAAATAAAAAAATGAATTTTTAAATTCTCTGGTTCGGTTCGGGATTTACCGGGACTAGTACCGGTACCGGTACCGAAAGTACCGAATCCCGAATATGGAAAATCTTGGTACCGAATACCGAACCGGTAATGATATTCGGTACCGGTTCGATACGGGACTGGTTCGGTTTCGGGATTTCGGTCCGTATGCTCATCCCTACCTTAGATCCTGCCATACTTGAACGTACGATATTCCTGGGAGCATCTTTGGGCGAAGAAATAAAAAACGATCTCATAAAATTTCTTTGTTTCGCCTGGTCGCACGAAGACATGGTCGGCATAAGTCCAGATATCATATCGCACAAGCTGGACGTGGACACCAGTTTTATTCCTGTAAAGCAGAAGCGATGAAAGTTTGCACCTGAAAGAAACAAGATCATCAACGAAGAGGTCGACAACTTGCTGAGAACCGGGAAAATCAGGGAATTCAAGTATCCAGATTGGTTAGCCAATGTTGTCGTGGTAAAGAAAAAAAATGGAAAGTGGCGAGTCTGTATCGACTTCACAGACTTAATCAAAGCTTGTCCTGAGGATCCCTTTCCTCTTCCCAACATCGACGCCATGGTCGACGCCACCGCTGGCCATGAACTCTTGACGTTCATGGATGCATACTCTGGATAAAATCAAATACTTATGCATCCAGATGACCAGGAGAAAACAACTTTCATGACAGATAAGGGCATCTATTGTTACAAAGTAACGCCATTTGGACTAAAGAATGCAGGTTCAACATACCAGCGACTCGTCAATTTGATGTTCAAAGACTTTCTAAGGAAGACAATGGAAGTATACATTAAAGACATGCTCGTGAAATCAAAGCACACGACCGATCACATTGGACACCTTAAAGAGTCCTTCGAAATCCTAAGAAAATACAATAGGAAGCTGAATCCGACCAAATGTTCTTTTGGAGTCCGCGCAGGAAGATTTCTGGGACACATGGTGACACGTCGAGGCATAGAAGCCAGACCTGGTCAAATCAAGGCAATCATCGACATACGATTACCAAGGAATCTGAAAGAAGTACAAGGCTTAACTGGAAGGGTCGCAGCTTTATATCGAAGTCATCAGACAAATGTCACTTATTCTATAACGTCCTCAGAAAGAATAAAGGTTTCGACTGGACGGATAGTCACGAAAGAGCTTTGAGCGTGCTTAAAGAGTACATGACGTCTCCACCTCTTCTGTCGAAACCAAAAGATCATGAGACCCTATACCTATACTTATCGGTAAGTAGCACTTCTGTAAGTTCGGTCCTGGTCCGAGAAGACGAAAGCCAACAGAAACCAGTATACTACGTGAGCAAATCCCTCGTCGATGCAGAGAAAAGATATTTATCCATGGAAAAATTGCTCCTGTCGTTAGTCACCGCCGTCAAAAAAATTACGACATTACTTCAAAACTCATCCGATCGCTGTCGTCACCAACTACCCACTCACGTCCGTTTTGAGAAAGTTGGAGTTGACGGGTAAACTAGCGAAGTGGAGCATTTATCTAAGCGGTTACGACATCTCCTTTGCTCCACGAACAGCGATAAAGTCGCAAGCAATTGCTGACTTTATCGCAGATTTTACGCCCGACCAAGAAAAGGAAGCCATCGCGGATTGGGGGCGGAAATCTCTTCTGTGGTGAATTTAGATGAGAATCAACGGACGCTCTATGTAGACGGATTGTCCAACATACGTGGGACTGGCCTGGGACTCGTCTTAAAATCACCACAGGGGGGCATAACAGTATATTCGATATCTTGCGACTTCAAAGCAACGAACAACGAGGCAGAGTAAGAAGCATTGATCATAAGACTAGCGACCAAATGGGAAGGACCTTATAAAATTACCGAGGTCATGGGAAAAGGGGCCTATCGCATACAAGAAATGAGTGGTCGAGATATCCCACGAAGTTGGAACACCACTCATCTCAGGAAGTGTTCCTTTTAAATTCGCAAGTCTTTCTTATCACACGTTTATTTATTTTATTTTTTCTGTACGATTACTAACTTGAGCGTCGGAGGGTCGTTGGTCAAACCAACGACCACCCCTAACGTTTTCTTACGTTTGCAGGTACGCCAGAAGTCGCAAGGACCCATGGAAGCAATAAAAAAAAGCCTAAGTTAGGACAAGTATAAAGGCAACAAAAGTAAATGTAAGATAAATCGAATTCTCTTACATAACATGGGTCGACCAAAAATGTTGTCCATAATAAAAACG
Organism: Silybum marianum; assembly: GCA_036898165.1. Classification (NCBI taxonomy): domain Eukaryota; kingdom Viridiplantae; phylum Streptophyta; class Magnoliopsida; order Asterales; family Asteraceae; genus Silybum; species Silybum marianum. Next base: position 40,320,814 of record CM072530.1, on the reverse strand, counting down.
CAAAAATAAAAAGACCTAAGAAACTAAGACTGAGGCTGATCGAGAGAAGTGTCGACAACGACAGAAACCATTGCGTCATCCTCTTCACTTTCCTCTCGGTCCTCCATGTCCAAGTCGGCTGAAGTCCCGATATCTTGAAGGAAGTAGGCGACATCCCCTTCAGCTGACGCAAGGATATCTTTCCCAGCCAAGTGACGACGGAAGAGAGTTGCCTTGGTCTTCCAACGAGTGAAAGCCTCGAGAGCCTTCATCTTCTCTTTCAGCTGGGTGACCTCCACTTGAAGCTCTCGCGACTTCCTCTCAGAAGAGGCCAGCTTTACCTCTGCAGTCTCAGCTCGAGTTGACGCCTCCTCAGCCTTGGATCGCAAGATCTGGACTCCTTTCTCATTTTCGGCCAAGGTCGCCTTGGTCGAAACCACCTCTGCCTCAAGAGACGAAGCCTGGATTCGGGCTTCCTTTAAAAGCTCCTCAGCCTTCTCCCTCAAGTGGATTTCATGCTCCCAGTTATCCTGGGTATCCTCCAAGCGACGAGAATAGTCCTCGACACTCTTCAAGGCATCTGCCTCCCTCGCCAGAGCCGCCTGCTCCCTTGTCAAAGCCGCCTGCTCCCTCGCCTTTATCTTTGGAACTAGGGATTTCACCCTGTTCATGTGGGAGTGCAGGAAAAGAGACGACTGAAAAGTCTGGAAAAACCAAAGTGTCAGCATAAACCATACAAATGAAAAGAACAAGGAAAATCAAAGACTAACCAAAAACGCTAGACCTATAGTATGGGTGTCCAAATCCTCGATGGTCGTCTTTTCATAACGACTCTAGAGGTTGGGAAGCATGAACTGCTTCAAATGAGGGAATAACCTCTCCCGCGACAGAGTGTCGTCAAGCAGAAAATCCTTAGGGATCTTGATGTTCATCATCTCAAATTCCGATGAATCATCCTCGGTATTCACCTCAGTAGAGATGGGCTTCTTCCCAGATCCCTTTCCAAGGGTCTCGACGGTACCTCATCTTCGGATCCTCCGACATCGACGACGCGATATTTACCCCCGATGCGGGAGGTGCAACGCGAAGGTGCTCGGCATTGATAACATTCATAGACACCCCCGCAGAAGTAACGACGCCAGCCTGGCCGCTACTAATTTTTAGGGTGGAGACACCAGATTGTCCCACCCTAACTGTTGGGTCACTGATGATTTGGTGATGAACCACCTTCCTTTGTATGAATGAACTTTTACAGGTTCTTCTGAAGGTCTGAAATATGCTTCAAGTATTGAAGAGTCAAAGACTATTCAATCAAGGGTTGTACATCAAAAAGTGGAATTTTGGATGTATCAACCAATTTCAATATTCAGATCATTTTGCCAAGTCAAGATTGGGTCACCAATATAGTGGGTCACCGATGGTACACTCAAAAGTCATCTAAAGTACTAAGGACATCAAATAAGATGAGGTCATCAAGTTTGATGTCATGGTCACCGACACTATAATCTTGGTCACCGAAATTGCAGGTATATTTTCTAAGGCTGTGATATCAAGTCACAAGTTCAAGGGTGTACACTTTTGTCATTTAGTGAAAGATGAAGTCTATCAAGCAAAGTGTACACTTATCAATTCCAGCCTTACAAGGTATCCACCGATGTGATACATAGTGTGATGTATCACTTAGCAATTTCAAAGAGATAAGTTCTTGACTCACATCAATTGCAAGACACGTGAGCCAGCAAGAACATGGGCATCAAGCCTTAAATAAAGACATTCTCTTTTATTCTTATAAAAGGAATATTTGTCTTTTAGCTAAAAGGTTTGATGGGACTTCACAAAGCATGAAGAAAAGAAGATGAAGTTATCTGACATTACTGCTACAAGGAATGGTTCATCCATTATTCTAGTACAAAGGAAGTGGTCTCTTCCTTTGTCCAGCAGATAATCTTCCAGCTAATGAAACCTTGACAGCTGTCCACTTGCATCCCATGCATAGGCACTATAAAAGGAGATGAAGTCCTTCCCAGAAATCTCACGCTTTCAACAAATCTTCAGAGTGATTATTTGTGTGACTGTGGCAAAGCTGTGTGCTATAACAGTATTGTTTTAACTTCCTTAGTGTATAAGTTAATTACTGTTATCTGTGTGTTTAGTTTGATAGAATAGTGTGCCTGTTCTTTTCCGCATCAAACTATCTGTGTGTAAATTTTTAATATTTATATTAATTTTTTTTTAAAAGAGTATATTCTGTGTGTTTTATATTCAACCCCCCCTTCTACAAAACCCTCTCTTAGTTAGCCATCTCTCCTTGGGGACTAACAAGTGGTATCAGAGCAGTTGATTTAATTCAATAAACCAGATCTGTGATGGCTACTACCTCAAATGTTGATGGTACCTTGCAGACCTCTTCCAGTAATACATATGATTTAGGATCCTTGGCTAAACCTCCAAGGTTCAACCCAAATAACTTTGGGTTATGGAAAAATCGCATGTTATTATTCTTGGAAGGAATCGATTGCAGGTATCCCAACATTCTAAGTAAGGGACCTATTGTTCCTAAAATATGGGCTCGCTTTAGCCTTCAAAAGGACGCTGAAGGAAAGGACATAGAGTCAGATGACGAAAGAAGTGAGAAAACTGGTAGATATATCATCAAACCTTCTAACAAATTTAGTGAAGATGATAAACGCCTAGTTGCTTTAGACACTAAAGTCAAATCTGCTCTTGCTGTATCCCTTCCTGATGAAGTGTATCACTCTCTTCTTAACCTTCCCACTGCTAAAGAAATGTGGGATACTTTGAGTGTCTTATATGAAGGCACCAAAGAAGTAAAGAAATCTAACAGGATCTGTCTTGTTAGAAAGTATGAACTCTTCTCCCATGAAAAAGGAGAATCTCTTTCTACCTACTTTAATCGCTTTAACTGTCTTCTCAATGATCTCAAAGTTCTTGGACGAGTTTATGATAATGAAGAAGTTCTCTGCAAGTTCATGGATTGTCTTCCAGATTTCTGGGAAACTATCTGTACTTGCATCAAGCAAACCAAGGACTTAGAAATAATGCCTTTAACTGCTCTCTATGGAACTCTTCTTCACTATGAACAAACTAAGAACCAGAAAAAATCTCTTATAAAGGATATCAAATCCTCTTCTATTGCTTTGATAGGTGATTCAAAATCTTCTTCTTGTATTCCTAGAATCACCTATCCTTCTTCTGATTCTGAAAAAGATATTAAGGAAGACTCTTCTCATCTGTCAGATGCATACTATAGTGCTGCTGATGATGAAGGAGAAGAATCAGCCATTGACATACTTTCTGATAGTATGGCAATGCTTGCTGGAAACCTTAAGAATAAGTGATTTTCTTCAAACCGCTCTAAATTTAATAGAAAACCTTTTTCTCAAAAATCCTCTTCTGATAAAGCAAATGAAGAATGCTTCAATTGTGGAAAGAAAGGTCATTTTGCTTCTGAATGCAGATCAAAAGCTTCTTCTTCTCTCAAACCTTCTTCTTCTTATGGCCATGACTTTTCAAAATCAGCTTCTAGGAAGCATGAAGAGAGAAATAGCCAATCCTCTAAAGAAAATTCTGAATCAAAAGAAACCTCCAGGTATAAGAAGTACAAAGCCAAATACAAGAGAGAAAAAGAGAGAAACCAAAGTAAAAATAAAACTTTGGTTGCTGAGGCTCATTGCTGGGAGGATGAGCAAACCTCTGAGAGTGAGAGTGAGTATGTCACTAAATGCCTTATGGCCAAAATCGATGAGCTGGAAGACATGGAGAAGTCACTCTACACTACCCTTGTATCTGCTGAGGGATCCACTTCAGGAACAAAACTTCAGGTACATCCTTTTACCTTTCTCTCTGATGATCAAAAGGCTGATATGCACATAAAATGTCTAAATGATCAACTTCTCTCTTGCATTTCAAAACTAAATGATTTTGACAAAATGAAAGCTGATCTGGAAAACCTACGGTACTTAAACGACAGTCTTTCTGAGGAAAAATCAAAAATCTCTTCCACTCTTGAAAAGGAACAAGAGGTTCTGTCTAAATGGACTAAATCCTCTAAGAATCTTGAAAGAATCCTTCAAGATCAAATCACTAGCAAGGATAAGTCTGGCCTTGGTTATGGAAAATATGTTCCTCAACTTTTTGACCTTCCACTTCCTTCTTTTGAGTGTCAAGGTTTTCCTGCCGATTTCCTTTCCGATGACGATGATGATCTCTTCGGTTACTCATCTGAGGATTCTACCTCCGTTCACTCTATAGATCTACTTGACATGCTCAAAGTAGAATCTGGTTCCAAGAAGTTTGGAGTCTTTGTTAAAGCTAAAGAAATCTCTTCTGAGTCTTCAAAAGTTTCAACTCTTCCAAGCTCTTCTTCTTCTCCCAAACCTATCCAAAGACTTTTAAACTCCCTAAGTCTGCATGAGTCAAGGTACTCCCAGGAGCAGCCATCTGGTGTTGCTGTGTATCCCTCTCCAAAAAGATTTTCTCCTCAAAAGAAAAATTTTGCTAAATCAAATTTTTCATCTAAAAGGAAATCTCAAATAGTTACTGATTTCATTCCTCGGTCAGTGAACTTGAAGAAATCAAGAAATCCTGGTAAAGGTATCCTTGGACCAAGACCAGGTGTTGGACACCCCTCTTCTTCTCAGTCGTCAACCTCTGTCCAAAGTCTTGATGATAGGGATTTTAAAAAGGCCTTTTCTTTAAAGAAGTGCTATAATTGTGGCAACACTCTTCATCTTGCTAAAAATTGCCCAAAAGATTTGGATCTTTGCAAAAATAAAATGCCTTCTAATCCCAAAGGACCCACCTCAAAATGGGTACCAAAAGTCTAAATTTGTTTCTGGGTGCAGGTACCAAACAAAGATCACATATGGTTCTCAACCTCTTCAAATGCTTCACATGGATCTATGCGGTCCAGTAAGCACATCCAGTCTGGGTGGTAAAAAGTATATGCTAGTAATCGTCGATGAATTCTCTAGATATACTTGGGTGTTCTTTCTGAAACACAAGAGTGATGTTGCTGAAGAAATCATCAGGTTTACAAGAAAGATTGAAAATTTGAATGGTAAACTGGTGAAGTCCTTCAGAAGTGATAATGGCACAGAATTCAAGAATGCTGCTCCGGAAGATTTCTTTGACCTAAAAGGAATTTCTCAGAACTTTTCTGCCGTACGCACTCCTCAGCAAAATGGTGTTGTTGAAAGAAAGAATAGAACACTGTGTGAAGCTGCGAGGTCTATACTGAGTGAATCCAAGTTGCCAACCTATTTTTGGGCAGAAGCAGTTAACACTGCATGCTTTACTCAAAATAGGTCAATCATAGTCAAAAGGCATGACAAGACTCCTTATGAAGTCTTCCATGGTAGAAAACCTACAGTTGACTTCTTCCATGTGTTTGGCTGTGCATGTCACATGCTAAATGACAGGGAACAACTTGGAAAGTTTGATCCGAAGTCTGATGATGGAATTTTCATGGGCTATTCTCTCTCCTCAAGAGCCTTTAGAATCTTCAACCTAAGAAGACAATGCATAGATGAATCCATGCATGTGAAGTTTGATGAGTTTGAAACTTCTTCATTATCTTGTGATGAAGAAGAATTAAACCTATGGATAAATTCATGTGTTGGTGAAATTCCATCATCCTCTCAACCCAATCCTCCAGATAGCAACTCCTCTCAGCCTCCCATAAACACCACCTTACCTTCAGAACCTTCTCTTTCTTCTCCACCTCCTGAAACTAACTCTACAGAAGACCTTACCCACCAAAACACCATATCTCCCACAAACCTATCTTCACCATCTCAAATTCCTACCTCATCCTCTTCTCTACCTCCTACCTTACCTCCTACACTAAAGTGGACCATGGATCATCCAATAGATCAAATCATAGGTGATCCACAAGTTGGTGTAAAAACCAGAAGAGGCATAAGCAATCTATGCTTATATGTCAACTTTGTTTCCATTGTTGAGCCTAAGCTGATAAATGAAGCCCTAGCTGATCCTAGCTGGGTAATTTCCATGCAAGAAGAACTCTCACAATTTGAGAGAAACAAAGTCTGGAAGTTAGTTCCTCGTCCATCCAACAAAACTATTATTGGAACAAAATGGGTGTTTCGAAACAAGATGGACGAAGAAGGAACTGTCATAAGGAACAAAGCAAGGTCAAGTTTGCTCAAGGATATCGGCAAGAGGAAGGAATTGATTATGATGAAACTTTTGCTCCCGTTGTCGGATTGGAAGCTATCCGAATATTTCTTGCCCATGCGACTTACAAGAATTTTCGGGTATTCCAAATGGATGTCAAAAGTGCCTTCCTGAATGGTGAATTAGCTGAAGAAGTGTATGTGAAGCAACCTCCTGGGTTTGAAGATCCAGTTCATCCATATCATGTGTATAGGTTGGATAAAGCTCTGTATGGACTGAAGCAAGCTCCTCGTGCCTGGTATGACACTCTCTCAAAATATCTACTTAGAAATAAGTACATACGAGGCAAGGTTGACAACACTCTCTTCTTCAAGAAATCACAAGGTAATATCATTCTTGTTCAAATCTTTGTTGATGATATTATTTTTGGAGCCACCGATGAATCCTTGTGTGATGAGTTTAGCTCCCTCATGCAAAAAGAGTATGAAATGAGCATGATGGGGGAGTTAACTTTCTTTCTTGGTTTGCAAGTAAAACAGTCTCCAGAAGGTATTTTCATAAATCAAAGTAATACATTAAAGATCTTCTGAAAAAGTTTCAATTTGATACTTGCTCTACCATGAAAACTCCTATGGCTCCTCCTCTTAGACTCTTTTCTGATCCTGATGGCATTTCTGTCAATATTACAAATTATAGAGCCATGATTGGATCCCTTCTTTATCTAACTGCAAGTAGACCTGACACTATGTTTGCTACTTGTCTGTGTGCCCGATACCAAGAAAATCCTAAAGAATCACATATGGCTGTTGTGAAAAGGATTTTTCGGTATCTGAAAGGTACCATAAATCTGGGTCTTTGGTATCCCAAAGACTCAGGTTTCGATCTCATCGGGTACTCTGATTCTGATTTTGTAGGCTCAAAATAGACAGAAAAAGTACAACCGGAAGTTGCCAGTTACTTGGTGGAAAGCTTGTGAGCTGGTCAAGCAAGAAACAACATTCGGTGTCTACATCTACTGCTGAAGCAGAGTACGTGGCTGCTGGAAGTTGTTGTGTACAGATATTGTGGATGAAAAATCAATTGTGTGATTATAATCAGATTTTCTCAAAAATCCCAATAATGTGTGACAACTCAAGTGCAATAGCCATTGCCAACAACCCTGTGCTTCATTCAAGATCCAAGCACATTGATATCAGATATCACTTTATAAGAGATCATGTCTCTAAAGGTGATGTGGAGTTACATTTCATTCCCACCGATTATCAATTAGCTGGTCTGTTCACAAAGCCCCTTGATGAAGCAAGGTTCAAATTCCTCATTGGTGAGTTAGATATGGTAAACATAGACTAATATATTTTATATTTATATATAATGTATGTTTTATATATATATATATATTCCATATATATATATACTATATACATTTATATATTTATATATTTATAACTTATACATGTTATATGTTTTATATATATATACTTTATATATATATTATATATATTTATAAATTATATATTATATTATATTTATATATTTATATGAAAATAATATAAAAAGAAAAAGAAAATAAAAATATATATATATATATGTATAAAGTCGGTGACTTAGTCACCGACGCGGTTCTCTCTCTCTCCTTCTATTCCCTCTCAATCAAAACCCTAAATCTAAAGTCACCACTGTCACTCTCTCCGGCCACCGAGACCCACCGAGAACCACCAAGATATTCACCGCCACCACACCATACCACCACAAGCCACCGTCGCCGACGACACACCACTAGCCGCCGACGACCACAAACAAACCCACCATCGGCGCCCCAGCCACCGACGGCTATCCTTATGCCGAGCCACCGAGAACCATCACCACAAGCCATCGTCACCGATGTCTTGCTGACGTCGAGCCACCGAGTCTCTCAACTCAGCCACCGACGCCGACATCCATTCCACCACGGTTGTCACCTTCCGACGTTTGGCTTACGTCACCCACCGACGTCATCTACAAGCCACCGACGTATGACGTCACTTTCCGACGTACGCATCTTCTCTCAAGCCACCGATGTTTACCCTTTTCACAAGCCATCGACGTCGATCTTTTGATTGAGTCACCGACGTTGTTCTCTAGCCACCGACGTTTACTCTCTCTCTCTCTGACCATCCTCTGATGTTGAACAAGTCACCGAGGTAACCGTTACAACCCTTCACATTCTTAACCCCTTAAAGATAACTCTTGACTTACCACTCTTGATAAGCAAGATTCTTTGTTCTTATCCCAAATGACATCATCAATGTCAGACCATGCGCCGGATTCAACCCTAAAACCCTTAGAATTCTGACCTTTCAATCACCAAAAGTAATCATTATTTTTGAAAATTGAAGTTTCCCTCTCATATATAACCTCTTCCCCCACTACTTCACCACCTTTCTCGCACCCACTCTCTTTCACCTTCAAAAGCAAAAACCTGCAACTTTCTTCATCCTCTTCAATGGCTTCTCCCTCAAAGAGCTCTGAAGAACAGACCATGACTTTTGGATCCCTATCTTTTCCTGCATGCAATTACTTTGGAAGAATAGAAGTTGACAATGCTCATCCAGAGTACAATGATGTTTGCTGGTTTCTTCAGAGATGCCCTCTACAATATGCAATCACAGCTAAACCCAAAATGAGTAAGTTTCTTCTTGGAAACTTTTGGTTAACTTGCACATTTGATGCCTCGTCGGATCAAATTCTTGCATCTGTTCTAAGTAATGATGAACATGATGTGATCTTCAATGTGGAAGATGTTAGAAGCATTCTTAAGCTTCCTGTTTATGATACCTATGAACCTTTTCCTCTTGGTAATGAACATCAAATGGTGGTTGATGTGTTGAACTATCTGGAAGAAAAGAAGGGTTCAAAGTCAAAGGGTCCAGGTACTTTACTGTGCAAGAATATGGGAAACATATGGAACTTCCTTTTTACTCATCTGATTCTGTGCCTGAGCAAGAAGACAGGTGGCTCGGATCAGTCACCTTCCCAAGTGACAGAATTGGCACATGCTCTAATATTTCAAAGGAGGATAGACTTTGCAAGCTATTTCTTCAATGAAATGATCTCCTCCTTCTCTACCATCCGACGTCCTCAGGTACCATTTCAGCGACTTTTCTCTCTTATTATTCATGTAAAGTTGGCAGATAAATTAGAGAAAAGGGATGACATCATATATGATCTCCCTCTTCATCAAGTGGGAAATCAAATTATGAAAAAGGCTGTCTTAGCATCAGACAACCCTCTCCGACCATCTATGATTGAGTTTGCAAGCAATGCAACTCTATCTTGGGGAGAAAATGAGCCCCGTCTGCAAAGGACCTCAGGTATGTCTTCTACTCCTTCTGCACCTAGAGTAACTGATGTGCCCAAATCTCGTAAGAGATTCAAAGCGTCGGGCACATCTACCGCCGCACCCACTGATGCTACGAAGCCAAAAGAACCTTTGGCTTCTACCCAAGCATCTAAGTCCCAAAAGCGGAGACACTCCAAAAGCCCCCCAAAGACTTCCTCAAAGAAGTCTAAGGGTACCCAAAGGATCTCACCTCACAAGCCACCTACTAACTCCCAAAAGTTAGTAAGTGTTGAAAAGATTCCTACCCGACCCAAGGACCAATTAACCCAACCTAGCTCCTCCATGCCCTCCCAAAAGGACATGGTTGTAAAAAGGGACATCCCTATTATTGCTTCATCAACTTTCTCTTTAGTTGATGAAGAAGACTTGGACTCTCCCATCCAAGCTGCCTCTTCTCCACCCCGTGAGCTCTCACAGCTCCCTTTCCTTACTCCACATGAGAGTGCATCACAACCAGATGCATTTGATGGAGCTTCCCAGTTTATTGATTTTCTATTTTCTGACACTACACCTTGGACACATACGTCTCCCGTACGTACCAAGGTTGTGAAGGAACCCATTACTGAGGAATCCCCTCATAGACACTCTCCTAAACGTGTCTCCCCCACATCTCCTAAATCCCCCCAAGAAAACCTACAGGTTTGGTGGATTACTCTTCCAGTGATGATGATGTTGATCAACCACCACAGCCTCAACCTTCTGCTCCCATGTCTTCCAAACAAGGAGATGATCTTCTCCAAGCTTTCACCAGCTTTACCCGTGACACTATACGTCGGGTGGAAACTTTGGAAGATCAAGCAGCCAAAGACTTGGAAAGACTGGCTTCTCTTTCTACTTCTCAAGAGAACATTATGGAGTCTCTTGCCACTATTCTCACCAAAATTGACAAGATTCCAATTTCTCTTCCGACTATTGAGCTTGATGTGGATGGATCCTTCTTTCAAGAACAAGACAGATTTGTTCTTCAAAGAATTGAAAGAAAAATGAATTCCATGGCTTCTGATATAGAAAAGATCAAGACTTTTCTCTCTTCAGTGGGTTTCAAGGGTTCAACCACTGAGGGGGAGAAAAATAAGAAGACCAATGCTACCACCTCCACAGCCGCCGACGCTGCCCCTGCCCCTGCCCCTGCAGCCGCCGACGATGCCCCTGCAGCCGCCGACATTGGTCCATCCACCGATGGTGGTGTGGCCACGGTCACCGACGTGATCCATATGGTCACCGAGGTGACTCCTCACGTGGTCTCCACTGTCTCTGTTCCTTTGGTCACCGAGTTACCCGAAGCAGCTGTTGAGGGGGAGAATATCAGTGCTCAACCCCTTGAAACTGAAGAAAAGAAGAAAAGAAAAGAAAAAGCCAAAGGAAAGAAGCCAGTTTCCTTTGAAGATCAATAGGAAGAGAAAAGGAGAAGGAAAAGGATGAGAGATTCTCAAGCAGACACTCTTAGACTTCAGCCTGCTTCATTACCCACCGATCCTCTTGGGGTAATTCTTACTAAAGCTGAAAAAGAAGAAGCTATCAAGGCTCAGCTTGAGTATGATCAGACTAATGTACTCAAGCTAGCTCATGATGAAGCTGTTCATGCCAAAGTCACCGATGCAATTCAAGCTCAAAAAGATGAGCTTGAAAATATTAAAAAGAAATCTGAAGCTGCAAAGATGCTTGATGAAGACAAGAAGGAAAAGGAAGTATGATTCCAAGATTATCAGTGCCACCATCCAACCTCCAACCAAGAATTCTCCCAAGTTACTTGTCACCCTTAAGAGAGCTGATACTTTCTCATAGGTATATGAAGCTGAATGGTTGGAAGTTCTTGGGATGACTGAATGGATGGAAGTTGGCAAATGTATCTCCAAGAGCAAAAGCAAGTACAAGGAGCTGGTACTAAATATTCTCAGAGAACTGTTCATCAAGATGCTCAACATTCAAAAGGAGAATGATATTCTTGTGACATATCTTGAAGCACAACAAATGTACTTCATACAACAGGGTCTTAAAGGAGAGGTCATCACTGCTCCTAAAAACAAGAAGAAGGGACACTTTGTTATGCTTCATGAAAGAGGCATCCAGATAAATGCTTCGGGTATAGATCTTTCCATTCCTACTCCTATTGCTTACCCGGAGCAAACCATGCTGACTACTCCTGAGCTTGGGGTTTTCTTTGAAGACATCTTTGGAAACTTCGGTTTCTTCAGAGCTTCTGACATCCCAAGGGCTCACAGCTCCTTCCTCTCTGCTATTCTAGGAGTACCTCCGGTTGAAGACCATGGGATCACTAGGCTTATCTTGGATGAGCTAAAAAGAAGAGAACCCACTCCTTGAATATTTTTCATATAGTGTGAACTTTATTTTTCAAAGTTGTGTGTTGATTAATAAAAGTTCATACTCTTCTTCCTTAAAAATTCTTGTTAATATTTTATTTTTTCTTGCACATACTTATACTTACATTTATTCTTATACTTATACTGTACATACTCAGTTAAAAAAAATCAAAAAAAAAAGAAATCTGAGTCAAAAGAACCCAAAAGAAAAATAGAAAGGGTCGAAAAGAATTCTTTTCTAACTTACAGGTATCATCATCAAATAGGGGGAGATTGTTGGGTCACCGATGATTTGGTGATGAACCACCTTCCTTTGTATGAATGAACTTTTACAGGTTCTTTTGAAGGTCTGAAATATGCTTCAAGTATTGAAGAGTCAAAGACTATTCAATCAAGGGTTGTACATCAAAAAGTGGAATTTTGGATGTATCAACCAATTTCAATATTCAGATCATTTTGCCAAGTCAAGATTGGGTCACCAATATAGTGGGTCACCGATGGTACACTCAAAAGTCATCTAAAGTACTAAGGACATCAAATAAGATGAGGTCATCAAGTTTGATGTCATGGTCACCGACACTATAATCTTGGTCACCGAAATTGCAGGTATATTTTCTAAGGCTGTGATATCAAGTCACAAGTTCAAGGGTGTACACTTTTGTCATTTAGTGAAAGATGAAGTCTATCAAGCAAAGTGTACACTTATCAATTCCAGCCTTACAAGGTATCCACCGATATGATACATAGTGTGATGTATCACTTAGCAATTTCAAAGAGATAAGTTCTTGACTCACATCAATTGCAAGACACGTGAGCCAGCAAGAACTTGGGCATCAAGCCTTAAATAAAGACATTCTCTTTTATTCTTATAAAAGGAATATTTGTCTTTTAGCTAAAAGGTTTGATGGGACTTCACAGAGCATGAAGAAAAGAAGATAAAGTTATCTGACATTACGTGCTACAAGGAATGGTTCATCCATTATTCTAGTACAAAGGAAGTGGTCTCTTCCTTTGTCCAGCAGATAATCTTCCAGCTAATGAAACCTTGACAGCTGTCCACTTGCATCCCATGCATAGGCACTATAAAAGGAGATGAAGTCCTTCCCAGAAATCTCACGCTTTCAACAAATCTTCAGAGTGATTATTTGTGTAACTGTGGCAAAGTTGTGTGCGATAACAGTATTGTTTTAACTTCCTTAGTGTATAAGTTAATTACTGTTATCTATGTGTTTAGTTTGATAGAATAGTGTGCCTGTTCTTTTCCGCATCAAACTATCTGTGTGTAAATTTTTAATATTTATATTAAAAAAAATTAAAAAAGAGTATATTCTGTGTGTTTTATATTCAACCCCCCCTTCTACAAAACCCTCTCTTAGTTAGCCATCTCTCCTTGGGGACTAACACTAGCCTTCTTATTCGAAGGATTAGAAGAAGAGTCCCCAAGGGACAACTCCCTTCATCTACGAGCCAGAAGCGCAACCTTCTCTCTCTTCGATGTCCTACCAAGAGGAACTTCACCTAATAAAACAAAAAATATAAACAAACGACACAAAGCGCAAGACATAACACAATCATAAGCGATAAAAGCAATGAGATGACATTCGTACCAGTCATCTCTTCTTCCTCTTCTTTCAACTCTCTCTTCTTCTTCTCTTATCCTGTCATCCTCCCCCGTCGATCCTGATGCCTGGGGATTGTTCTCAATCACGATGTCGTCGTCCTCAATGCTTGGACGAACGTGAAATATCTATCTCTCGACAAGAAATCCTCCAGAAACTTCTCGATCTTTTATGTCGTATCACCAACGACAAAGTGGGTAAAATCTATTTCTGCAAATAGAAACAATCAAGTTAGGACAAAAGAAAGGAGATTAAAAATTATCAAGAGTAAAGACAAAGTACTCACTAACGGTATTCCACCCCCGATATTATCCATTGATTGTCGTCTGTCAGGTGCGACAGACGACCAAAGACGTAACGCGTCTTCCACTTGGGATCATTGACATAAGTCCCCTGAACTAGCGTCCTAGCCCCCTTGTATTTACTAAAGAGGTTGTACCTCAAATTATCATCACTTTTCACGGTATAAGCCGTGAGGAGATCTTGAACATTGAATTTTGACAACCAGTTGGCCGTCAAACGCTCGATCATATAGACGATCCGCCAAAATTAGGGCATCAACTGCCCCGGGGACAACTCGAAGGTAGTCAGAAACTCCTTTGCTAGACCCGACAATGGCCACGACATCCCTATCTTGAAATGGTATTCGTATAAGACGAAATGTCCTGGGGGACATTCATGCGACTTCATCCTACCAGGAATAATAAGAGATATGTTATCCAGTAAACCAGACAGGTCCCTAAAAGCCACTAAGTCGCCGTCACTCTCTATTTTGCTAAAAGGATCCATCTCGCTTTCTAGATTATCGACCGCCCTCGCCTCTGCTTAAAAATAGGAGTTAAGTTTTCTAGAAAAAACGTACCTTAACTTTCTCGATTTTGCAAGTTCTTAAGGTAAGAAGATGGAGAAGAAGGAAAAGATATCATAATCGTTTCCTTTTATACTAAAAAGAAACGATTCGGTATCTCTCTAAATCGACAGCTGTCGATCGAAGTCTCGCATGCAATCACCAGATCCTCGACATCTGTCCTTCGCCCATGTCATCCATACATCACGCGGATGATGTCACCGTTATCCCCAAATATCTTGCCAAATTAATTGGAATCAAATCGGTTACAATTCCAACCGATTCAGTTACTTTGGATAATCGGTAGACAAATAAATTCTTGAAATATAACTCCCGCTAAAATCTTTCAAAAAATTTGGGGGCAAATTGTTATACCAAAAGTTAACTGTCGTTAGCTCCGTTAGAATTCTGCCGTTAACTCTGTTAGAATTCATTATAACTCAACTAACGAGGTTTTAACCCTGTGAACTAACGCACGCCATTAACATTAATCCGTTATTGCCGTTATCTGTATGTTTATAGCGATTTCAGTTACAGGTTAAAGACATAATGAAGACATTAATGAAATAGCATGAATTGTGGATAACCGTTTGGCTGTTTCAGACCGTTAAACGCCTCCGAGTTCAAGTATAAAAGAGCATCTCAAACCAACGAGAAACATACAGTGAAGTACTGATAGAACTTTGAGAATACTTCAACAAACTTGCCACAACAACATCAGAACTCATGACAACTGCTCTGCAAGTCACGACAACAGTCATAGACTCACGACCGATTACCTATATTACATATTGTTGCTAGTTGTAACCTTATTTATTGTTCCTAAGGCCGATGTCCCTGTTTGATTGGACGTCTGATGGCACCTTACTCCGACCTGAGCTAAGTTTCCCAGCCCCGGGGGAGTGTCCGTGAGTGATCCTGCCCATTGGATTTAGATTTCGCTAATGCGGCTGTCTTATCCGATCACGCTAGCAATCCTTTTCGCGTTGTCCCACCACCTAGTTATTCGCTATCGATAGGTTGCGGGGATGATTTGCTGATTGTAACGAACCCCCTAAAAAGAGAATTGATATAAATTATGGCATGCATCTCTGATTGACCTAAGGCTAAGGCCGAGGAACGATCTCTTTGTGGCCGTACGTCCTTTTACTTTAGTGCATTGACAATCTCTATAGGTCGTTCGCGGTTTTTTCTCTCTGAAGGGAGTTTTCCGCGTCAACAATCTTCTGTGTCCTTTACGTTCTGTTTACCTGTTTTTCAAATTGGTTTCCTTTCTTTAGTTGATAGAGGTCTGAATCGTTAATTCACCGTTAAGTCAATTTTTGGCATTAACAATTCTAAAGCAGGAATTTATGAGGTTAGGGGTGACGTGGATCAAAATGGGGTATTCTTTTTTGTCGTTTTTCTTTTACAATTTATAATATTATAATCAATATATATACACATGATGTTTTCTAATTTTAATTGATCTTGTTGGAAAAAGTTAACAAGTGTTAGACAAAAGGACGAAAATTGTTGGTATTTGACAAACGTAAAGGACCAAAACCGAGTTTATGAGGTTTAGGAGTGGTATCCATTGAGAAGATCAAATATTAGGGACTAAACTTTACTCTTCTTATAAGTTATAAGCACTTTACCAACTAATTTTTGTTGAAAATAATATCAAGAGTTAAATACAAATTTGGTCAGTGAGGTTTACAAATATTAACATATAAGGTGTTTCAAAGATTTTTTTAACATTCAACGTCCCTATGGTTTCCATTTTATAACAGCTAGGGTCCTCCATCCAACTTTTTCGTTAAATATTAACATTTTAGCATATTCTCTTTATTTTTCAAACCACATGGACCAAATTTGTAATTTATTCTAAACTATATAATTATATTTGTATTTTATTAATTATATAATTCTTATATTTTATAAGTTATATTACATATTTATATGCACCTAATATTTTTATTTAAAAATTATTTATATATTTATCTTTTATAAAATGTATTTTATATTTATATTTATATTTATATTTATATATAAAATATAAATAATTTTATAAACTATATGGAAGGTTCAATTTATATTACAAACAGTTGATTATATAAATTGCATATATGAAAGTTACAAAATTCAAATACATAAACAATAAATCAGACCACCATACAAACTACATAAATATAAGGTTCAAAATTCAGATACATAAAATATAAAAATATGAATATAAGTACAAAATCAATTTCATAAAATATAAATATAATATAATCTTAAATTTATAAGAATTAAAAATTTATGATATAAATATATATAAAATATGTATAGATGGAAGGTTCAAGTACATAAAATATATAAAAATACAAAATATAAATACAAATACAAAATAAAATTAATAACATATAAATATAATATAATCATAAATATACAAAAAATCAATAATATGTAGATTATTGTTTTAAAAAACTCGCCGCGACAGCCGCCATGGCATAAGGCTTGTGTTTGCCGTCACCTTATGTTTGTGTCACGTCATGGCTCAGTGCGTGATTTTTGTAACACCATATTTGAGTTTTCGTACACTTTTAATGTCTTATTTTTTTTGTTTTTAATTTACAACTTAATTTAAAATGCTTAATATCATTAACTCATTGGTTAATGGTAGCAAAAAAGTTATATATGTGTATAATATTATATATGATATTTTGTCACTATAAGACACGCCTTAAAAAACGTCATGACTCGCCGTGGCTTCTAAGACTTAAGGCTTGACCTCGCCGCCACGCCACACCTCACGCTATTTTAGAATTTTGATGTCACTACTAGAAAATTGAGTATATTCAACGGAAATTAATTTTCAACGGAAAATGTCGTTGAAAATTTTCTACGGATTTTAGAGGATTATTGACAGAACATAAATTTTCTACGAATTTTCAACGAATTTCCGTTGAAAATCTCTCACAAACATATATGCATTTTCAACCAAAAATTTTTCAACGGAATGTCTCGTAAAAAAGTTTTTGGTTGAAAATGCAATTTGTGAGAGATTTTCAACGGAAATTCGTTGAAAATTCGTAGAAAATTTATGTTTTATCAATAATCTCTCAAAAATTCGTAGAAAATTTTCAACGAAATTTTCCGTTGAAAATATTCGTTGAAAATACTCAATTTTCTAGTAGTGTGTAGATATAAATATATACAGTAAATATAAATATAAAAGTTAAATTTCAAACATATACAACATCGTTATCATCAAAACGATCCTGCTAAAAATCTAATGTCTCACTTTCGTCACCATCTCTATTCACCGTGCATATGTATATCTACAAATTATTAATTCTTTGTATATTTAATATCATATTATATTTATATTTTACAAAATTTATTTTGTATTTAGATTTTATATTTTTATATATTTTATGTATTTTATGTATTTAAACTTTGAAGCTTTCATATATGCAATTTGTATAATAAACTGTTTTTAATATAAATTAAACCTTTCATATATTTTATAAAATTATTTATATTTTATATATAAATATAAATACAAAATACATTTTATAAAAGATAAATTTATAAATAATTTATAAATAAAAATATTAGGTGTATATAAATATGTTATATAATTTATACTTTATAAAATATAAAAATTAGAGTAAACTACATACTTGGTCCCTAGGGTTTATTGGTTTTAACAGTCCGGGTCCCTAAAATGAAATATCTATGACTTGCATCCTTGTGGTTTCCATTTCATAACGTATTGGGTCCCTAAAACTAACTTTGTTAGACTTTTTCTGTTAAGTAGGTTAAGTAAGAGGGTCATTTTGGTCATTTTAAGTTTAGGGACCAAACATGTAATAAAAACCACAGGGACCAAACATGTAACTTACTCTGTATTATATATATATATATATAATTATTAATTAATAATATAGATATTTATATATTATATATAATTTATCACCATAATTTTCACAATTTTTTTTATAACATTGTTTTTTTTATTACAACAATATATTTTTAATTTTGTATTTTTATTATGGCATGATAGTTATATTTTTCTTTATTATAGCAACGTATATTCAAATTATTTTTTTATTATGGCATTATAGTTACATTTTTCTTTATTATAACAATATATTTTTAAATTATTTTTTTATTATAGTATTATAGTTATATTTTTCTTAATTATAGAAATATGTATTCAAACTATTTTTTTTATTATGTCGTTATAGTTACATATTTTTCTTTATTATACCAATATACTTTCAAATTGTTTTGTATTTAGCCATTGTACTTTTAATTTTTTTAATTAAATTGTAAGAAAATTATATATTTTAATGTAACATATATTTTAAACATATATGATTGTTTTTTTTCCTTTAAAACATATATTTTTTTAAATAAATTACGTGGTATAGATAAAATGGACCATCAATTTTTTAGATAGTTTCCTCACTTTATCTTCCGATTATTCATACATTTTTAAAGGAATTCTTAAAAAATAGATTAAAAACATAATATAGGTGGTATATGAATAATCGGGAGAGAAAGCGATGAAGTTATTTAAAACGTGTTTTACATTTTTTGAATAACTTCATCGCTTTCTCTCCCGATTATTTATATACCACCTATATTATGTTTTTCATCTATTTTTTAAGAATTCCTTTAAAAATGTATGAATTATCGGAAGGTAAAGCGAGAAACTATCTAAAAAATTGATGGTTCATTTTATCTATGCCACGTAATTTATTTAAAAATATATATATGTTTTTTAAGAAAAAAAAACAATTGTATATGTTTAAAATATATGTTTCATTAAAATATGTAACTTTCATACAATTTAATAAAAAAATTAAAAGTACAATGGCTAAATACAAAACAATTTGAAAGTATATTGATATAATAAAGAAAAATATGTAACTATAATGACATAATAAAAAAATAGTTTGAATACATATTGCTATAGTTAAGAAAAATATAACTATAATACCATAATTAAAAAATAATTTAAAAATATATAGCTATAATAAACAAAAATGTAACTATAATGCCATAATAAAAATAATAATTTGAATATATTTTGCTATAATAAAGAAAAATGTAACTATCATGCCATAATAAAAATACAGAATTAAAAATATATTGTTGTAATAAAAAAAACAATGTTATAAAAAATTGTGAAAATTATGGTGATAAATTATATACAATATATATATTATTAATTATTAATTATTAAGTATTAAGTATATATAAAATATATAGAGAGTAAGTTACATGTTTGGTCCCTATGGTTTTTATTACATGTTTGGTCCCTAAACTTAAAATGACCAAAATGTCCTTCTTACTTAACATACTTAACAGAAAAAGTCTAACAAAGTTAGTTTTAGGGACCCAATACGTTATAAAATGGAAACCACGAGGATGCAAGCCATAGATATTTCATTTTAGGGACCTAGACTGTTAAAACCAATAAACCTTAGGGACCAAGTATGTAGTTTACTCTAAAAATTATATAAGTAATAAAATACAAATATAATTATATAGTTTAGAGTAAATTACAGATTTGGTCCATGTGGTTTGAAAAATAAAGAAAACATGCTAAAATGTTAATATTTAACGGAAAAGTTAGATGGGGGACCCTAGCTGTTATAAAATGAAAACCACAAGGACGTTGAATGTTAAAAAAATCTTTAAGGGACCTTATATGTTAATATTTGTAAACCACATTGACCAAATTTGTATTTAACTCTAATATCAATTAATTGAATAAATAACAACTATTTTTCCGGTTAGTAGATAATGTCTACTATAACCTAGTTATAGCTGTAACTTTATAAAAATATAAGTCTATATTTAATAAAGTAAGCAATTAAAAGAACATAAATGTTTATAATTAAAAAAATAAGATGCGTCGTCCTCTCCCAGCTCAATCTTTAGGATGCCATATGGGGTTAATTAATGAATATTGGTAGATGATGTTGCAGCTGTACCATTTCCCTAACCAGTTGTCAAATATATTATATATACACATATATATATATATGGAAAAGATCAAACACACACACACTGTCGGTGTGTGTATTTTGACTCTATTACAACAATGTGTTTGATCTATAACCTCGTACATAAGAATATGTCTTTTGCAAAATAATTTTCTATCTTGAACCTAAAAGATTAACGAATAACAAGATAAGTATATAAAATCGTTAATGTGCATTGGAGCATAACTGCATAAGTCAATCGAAACATCGAACGAGATAATTAATATGTTAGTAGCAAAAAATAATGATGATGGTCACTTATTAATTAGCTCATTGTTTTATAAATTGTTAAACATCGAACGAGATAATTAATATGTTAGTAGCATTTGTCATCTTGTTAGATTGCGTATTACATCTTATTTTATAAATAGCTTCAACATAAAATATTAATTTGATCAAAGGATTATTGATGTAATATTCTGATAATCCAATCTTTTTATAGGTAAAGAGTTCAAACCTTATTAATATAATGAGTATGTGTTGAGTTTAGTTTTCCATATATATATATATAAATATTAATTATATAGTTAAAAAAAACTAAGCCTTCAATGGTTACATAAAGGATCCGTACGTCTATGAAGAGGTCATGAAGAGTTGTAATAACACTTCATGGTTGAACACCATAAATAGATAGGTGACTCAGTTGCTTGAAAGACCAAGAGCATCTCTAACAGCATTTTTAAAACAGAGAAAAAGAAAAAAATAGAGATTTTGGACCAAATTTGTGCTCCAACTGGCAACAACATCTCTAAAAATTTCTCTAAAATAGAAATAACATGAGAAAAAATAATTTTTTCTCCAAATTTGGAGATTACTCCAAAATGATTATCAAGTGAAAGAAATAATATTTTATTCATACTTTATATCTTCCACCAATAATATAAAGTTATTTTATAAGTCTTTTAGCATATTTAATATTTTAATAATATAGTTTATCTTGGACTTTTTAAAATGAAGATGATGTTGGATATAAGTGCAATTTTTTTTAAATATCTTGACTTTCGTGTCTTTATTTTGAAAAAATTTAAATATAGCTGTTGAAGATGCTTTAAGAGGCTAAAAAATAAGAGTATCATTCCCTCGGTACTTGTAGAGTGGAAATTCCACGAATGATTAGAAATGATCGAGACTTGAGAGTCAAAAGAGGAGATACTAAAATGGATTACATCCTTGGAATCAATGTAGCGACGAAATTAAATTCCGTTAGACGAAATTCTTTTAAGTAAGTGGGAGTTTTAACTCACCCAAATTTGAAAGATTTTGTGATAAATATCATAAGAACTAAATGTATCAAGAAATCACAATAGATATTGTAATGGTATGTTTTGTCTCGATAATTAAATGACTGGAAAAAAATATGCATGTAAGAGATTATTGAGTAACCTTTTATATAAAATTTATCATGAGTGCCGAGTCCATCTCGTTAAGAAGTATATGTGAGCAATATTGCTTTAAAGTAGATAAAAGATTGGATTTTTGATTCAATAGAGAATGGTTAATATATGTTATCCGATCAATTGATATCAATTTTATATATATTTATCGTGTTTATTTGTAAATTTTGATAAAAGCTATAACTTAAAAACCAACTTTATTTAAAAATCAATTGTTAAACCCTAATCTACAACCATAAACTAACGTTTATCAAAAACACATTTTCACTTACTTAACAGTTGACATTATATATATATATATATATTAATATAGGGGCGGGATCATATGAGAACGGTACCAATTTACGAAAATACGAGGACAATCCTCGGCCAATCATTTTACATGAAATTTTTCATATACAAAATCACATATGATTTCATGTACAAAATCATATGTGATTTTGTAAGCATAAAAAAGGACACGGACGACTTTTCCCGCGGGCAAGTCACGGCTAATCATATATGATTTTGTACGTGAATCATATGTGATTTTGTACATGAATCATATGTGATTTTGTACATGAATCATATGTGATTTTGTACATGAAAATTTTCATGTACAAAATGATTGGCTGGGGATTGTCCTCGCATTCTCGTAAATTGTTACCGTCCTCATATGAACCTCCCTCTATTAATATATGTATATATATATGTATAATTTTATCGAAATAATA
Source organism: Silybum marianum (assembly GCA_036898165.1). NCBI lineage: Eukaryota > Viridiplantae > Streptophyta > Magnoliopsida > Asterales > Asteraceae > Silybum > Silybum marianum. The sequence goes on along the minus strand of CM072530.1, from coordinate 40,298,377 downwards.
TATATTAGCGACGGGTTGACGGTTTGGGTCGGGTTGAGTTTTCCTAACCCAATTTCAATTCTCCTAATTAGCGGGTTGGTGGGTTGGTTGTAATCGGGTTGTTAACGGATAGTGTTGGACAGTTTTCACGGGTTGACGATTTTTTATACACCCTTAGTTGGTATGAATAAAGAATGATCAAAAATGATTTCATGAATTAGGTGGAAAATAGTATGCATGTGTGCAAAACAAAGAGAAACTTTATCAAAAATGATTTCAGAACGAATTAAGTGGAAGATAGTTTACATGTGGGCAAAACAATGAGGAACTTGTCGACAAAGGGGTCGTAAGTGACCAGCATCGCGAGTCAGTGTATGGGCTAGATACGAGCCTGAGTGCGAGCTCGAGGAGGGTTACTTAGGAGGTCCCATAAGGACTCTGGCCTGACTAGCCTTGACCTAATGTTGATTAGAGCAGTTTGACCCAAGTTAACCTTGCTTAACTAAAGTTGACATAGTTTAACTAATGTTGACTTAGAGTTTATCAATGTTGACTAACTTTGACTTTTTGGACCGCTTGACTCATATTGATTATATTGGTTGGTTCAAATTAATATATAGGTATAGAATAAGAGACTTAATTACAATCTAAACTTATATAGGGTCGGGCTTAACTTTTGTTGACTTTTGGTGAAATGTACTATTAATAGGACACTATAGTGTGCATTAGAGAGGAGCAAGTGACTAAGTAACTAACTATGCAACCAGGTGTTTCATGTAACTTTTTCTTTAAGATGCATACATGTGTATATGTTTTATTCCACGTTATATTGTACGTGATTGTGAGTAGGAAACAATATGATATGCATGTGCTATGTCATTATCATATATATGATTAAACATCGGAGACAAAGCATGGATAGTGATTTGAAGTTTCAATCTCAATTAAGATGAGCATGACGATTAGATGTGCATGTTTAAGAAAAAATTTGTTCGAGTATATATGGTTCATTACTCGGATGAGGGTATTTGACCTACGAGGATCAAAGTAGTAAGGATCTGGTAGCTCCAACTCGAACTTGTATAGTAGCAATTTAGGGGTGGCAATCGTGTCGTGTTCAGGTTGGCGGGTTGGCGGGTCAGGGAGGGACAACCCGGACACGACCTGTTTAGCTAATCGTGTCGAGATATGCAACCCTAACTCTTACACATTCATGTTGGCGGGTTGGCGGGTTGGTCGTGGGTTGGCGGGTTGGTTGCGGGTTGGCGGGTTGAGTTTTGACGGACGATTTACAATTTATACAAGACAATGAAAGAAACCCTATTAATTGGACTTTTAGATTTTAAAATAAAACATAAAATATATATTATTATTTTTTTAATAAATTTTGGCGGGTTGGCGGGTCAACCCGCGACCCGTTCGTGTCAACCCGAACACGACCCGTTTATTTGGCGGGTTGATGGGTTGACAGGTTGGCATGTCAAAAAATTCAACCTACGGTCCAACCAATTGGGAGAGAATCAATGGATTCCTTTTCGGGAGCGATTCATCCTTCTCTAATCTTTTTATTTTCGTGTTGAGTTCGTGTCATGTCGAGAATTGTCACCCCTAAGTAGCATAGTGAACCATATCATATGAATGATTATGCAATATCAAAATTCTATATTTTGAATGTCCATATTAAGCTAGGAGCATGTTTATTTGAATTTTTCGTTTCTTAATCGGTAAAAGTAATATCTCATTCGTTTCAAAATAAATGTTCATATTTTCATTTTTATGTTTAACCGAAAACAAGCGTCCAGTTTCAAAAATAAATAATTGAAATCTCAAACTATACTTAATTAATGCACAAATATTTAAGAGTTGTGAAGAGAGAAATTGATTTGGTAACTAAAAAGTGTAATAGTTATATATATCTAAAAATATATGTCATTCCTATCTATTAAATGAACATTTTTAAAGAACCAAAGTTTGGACGGAAAGAAAGTACTATTTTTTCCTCTTTGGATGTGTATGGTTTAGAATGTCATTTTAGGAAGAGCAGAAAACATCCCAAAAAGAAAGCAATATGGTTATAAACATTATCTTACACATAATGTTGAATAAGACCACATGGAAAACCCTGAAACAACCGCAAATTGGAATTTGTAACATGAGAAACTCTGAAAGCAAGGTAAAAATCACTAGTCGTCCAGACCAAATAATTAGCTCCACTGTGATCAATTACCAATATGTATTTGTACATACCGTCCAGATGAAGGGTTCTAGAGTGTTCTTAAGTTTTTTCTTTTTTGAGGTTTTTCATTGAACCTGACCTTATAGGGCGATAGTCAAATGAAAACCACAAAAATGTTACAAACTCGTGAAAACCGATATAAAAATATTTTTTACATGATTTTTTTCATCAAAACCTATATTTTAAGATATCGGTTCACACATGTTTGTGTTCACCTTATGAAATAATTATATGTGAATTTCTTTTAGTTCACCTAGTGAAATGAAAAATACGCATAAAAAAATATTCATATGATAAAACAAATAAATGTAAAATTTTCACATTGTGAAACAAATATATGTGAAATAATATCTTAAACCCTAACATTTTATGAAAATAAATCATCAAAAAAATTATTTTTATATTCGATTTTAACGAGTTTGTAATCTTTTTGTGGTTTTTTTTATTTAGCTCCTATACACACAGGAAAATTCAAATGTGAACTCAAATTTGATTGCGAACATAAGCACAACGGAGATTACGACACTTGTCCATTCAGTCTAAATAATGAAGGGAATTCGGTATGAATAACGAAGGTGAAGTTTATATATTATTCAGTATGAATAACATGCATTCAGAGTGAATAACACAACATTCAGTCTGAATATATTCAGACTGAATGGGACACATGTCGAACTCTCATTTGTCCTCACGTTAGCAACCAAAATTGAGTTCTTATTTGAACCCATTTTGAAAGTGTTCACGAATGGTGAAAGTGTATTCACGAATGATGAAAGTGTATTTATGAATGGCGAAACTTGCCGGAAAACTCGCCGGACAAGATGAAGTCGTCGGAAAGTGTGTTCATGACAGGAAATTAATAAATATTAATTAAAATTGGTTAAATTATAAAATGACGATGATACCCACAATGAATTAATAAACTATTAATAAAATTAATAAAATATTAAAACAATATTATCCACATGGCTTATTTCTATTGAATAATTGTGAGTTTGCAAGTTTGCAAATATTGAATAGTTTGCAACGGATACCACCCCTATATACACACACACACACACACACACACGAGAATGGTACTTATTTAAGAAAAATAAGAGAATGGCCGAATCACGTGTAATTTTACAGTAACATCACGTACAAATCACATATGATTCACGCGACCTGTTATGCAACCTTGGCATGCGGCCATAGGGTTGCGCACACATTTTTTTGGCCATTAATTAAAAATCACATGTGATTTTGTACGTAATTTTGCCATCCTCGTATTTTTTTAAATAGGTATCATCATTGACGGATTTAGTTAGGAAAGGGTGAGGGAAAGGACCCCATTAAAAAAAATGAAAAATAAAATTTACAAAGGTTTAAAGTTTTTCTCTTTAAATTTTTTTACTTACTTCCCCCCCGCTAAGTTTTTACAAAGGATCGCACAATCCTAGCCGACCATCGCAGACTCTAAAAAAATTCTGTTGAAATCAATTAAAAAACCAAGAAAAGACTCTTGAAATCAATAAAAAAAACCCCGAAAAAATCTTTTGAAATCAACAAAAACACTAAAAATCCCTTGAAATCATTAACATTAACAGTGATGACTGTTGTTTATTCTCTAATGAAGAAGACAACTTCATGCATTGATGCACACACAACTCATGAAGATCAATTCCAACCTAGCAACAAACCATACTACTTGATGCAGCGTATAATAGTGATACCAAAGATCACCATGTGGATTCTACGAATGCTCGTGGACAATCTGTTCTAAGAATTGTTGATTCAACGAATACCGATCCTAGGCTTCAAAAATCGAATTCTCAAGAACTCAAAATTTGGGAAAAAAATCAAAAGTTTTCGAATTCCAGTAGTGACCATTCAACTTACACAAGCAAAGTATAAATAGGAAGCCCAAAACAAAACGGGCTTGGAAAAAACAATGAGCCCAACATAAAAGCCCAACAAAAAAACCCAAAATGAGAAAAAAAAACACAAAATTGTCCAAAAAAATACGCTTAAACAGAGTCTTCATGGTTCAAAATAACATTCATCGATTTGAAATAACCCTTTAATACATAAAAAGTAGTTTTTAAGACTTCATCTTAGATGTTCTAAAATATAGCAAGATATAGATATAGATGAGACTAAATGGGCTTTATGCGTTTGGGCCTTAATCTACAGAGAACGGGAGCCCAAAGACCAAAGAAGTCCTATTATTCTTTTTCATCGTTACGATTTACGACCAATCCTCTCCGATCTGACACAGTCTGTACCGGGTGGAGACGTGGATTCATGCCTCCATTACATTTGTTTATATCAACAAATCATAAAACTAAAAGAAATGTTAACCCAGTGGGATCCGATAACTCAATCCACTAGTTGTCCTACTAAGTTTCAAGTTGGGTTCCTTATACTTGCTCAACTTATTTGGGCAAGTATAATTTTTTTAGTGCTATAAAATGTGCATCCACTAAACTTTGAATGGTATTTTAGGATATTAAAAAAATAACAAAAAAAAGGGGAAAATTCAACAAAAAGACTGAAAATGCCTTTCAAAAATCAACCAAAAAACTTTTAAAAATCTCTCAAAAAAGTGAAGTTCGGCTAAATCACACCGGACAACTTTGTAGACATTTGATCTATCTTAAAGATGCACTCGTACAACAAAAATTTTGGATCCATCACTGATCCCACCTTCCTAACAGTCAAGAGTTTAAGTCTCACCAAAGTTGAGACGCTTGTATAAATTTAATTTCCTATATGTGTATATATATATATATATAGAGAGAGAGAGAGAGAGGAAAGTTCAAATGCGAACTCAAATTTGATCGTAAACGTGAGAACAAATGAGAGCGCGACACGTGTCATATTCATACCGAACAATGAAGGAAAGTATTCAGACTCAATGTAGTATTATTCAGTCTGAATGTAGTATTATTCGGACTGAATTACATTACCTTCAGTCCGAATGTAGCCTTATTCGGTCTGAATAATACTATATTAAATATGAATATTTTCCTTCATTATTCGGTCTGAATATGACACATTTCGTGCTCTCATTTGTCCTTACGTTCACAACCAACTTTCAGTTCTCATTTGAACCCGTCCCTATATATATATATATTTATATATATATTGATATATTTATATATATATATATATATATTGATATATATATATATATATTTATATATATATATATATATTTGGTTCATTTGGAAGCTAGACGAATGGTAGAAACTATAGAAACTTTGACAAATCAATATAAAATATAATTTTTTTCATTATTTTTTTTCATCAAATGCTATGATTTAAGATATTATTGCACATATGTTTGTTTCATCTTGTGAAAAAATTACATGTGAAACTTTTACACTATGAAACAAAAACATATGAAACTTTTCATAAAAAAATATATGAAAAACTTTCAACTTATGAAAAACAAATACACGTGAAACTTTTACATTATGAAAAAAACATATGTGCAATAATATCTTAAATCATAGCATTTGATGAAAAAAAATCATGAAAACAATTATTTTTTATATTGATTTGCCAAAGTTTCTATAGTTTCTACCCTTCGTCTAGTTTCTAAATGAACCAACATCTATATATATATATATATATATATATCGGCAGGTTCATACGAGGACGGTACCAATTTACGAGAATACGAGGACAATCCTCAGCTAATCATTTTGTATATGAAATTTTTCATGTACAAAATCATATGTGATTTTGTAAGCATCAAAAAGGACACGCGCGACTTTTTTTCGTGGACAAGTCGCGGCTAATCATATATGATTTTGTACGTCAATCATATGTGATTTTGTACATGAATCATATATGATTTTGTACATGAAAAGTTTCATGTCCAAAATGATTGGCTAAGGATTGTCCTTGCATTCTCGTAAATTGTTACCGTTCTCGCATGAACTTCTTTATATATATATATATATATATAGGGGTGGTATCCGTTGCAAACTAATCGATTTTTGCAAACTGTGCAAACTCGTCGTGAACACAATGATAAAGCACCAATTGGATATTCATGAATGTTGAAAGTGTTCACGAATGGTGAAAGTGTATTCACGAATGGCAAAGTATATTCATGAATGTGAAAACTTGCCGGAAAACTCGCCAGAGAAGACGAAGTCGTCAGAAAGTGTGTTCATGATAGGAAATTAGTAAATATTAATTTAAAAATGGTTAAATTGTAAAATGATGATGATACCCTCAATGAATTAATAAACTATTAATAAAATTAATAAAATATTAAAACAAGATTATCCACATGGCTTATTTCTATTGGATAATAGTGAGTTTGCAAGTTTGCAAATATTAAATAGTTTGCAACGGATACCACCCCTATATATATATATATATATATATATATATCTATATAGGGTTAGGTTCAAATGTGAACTCAATTTTGGCTGTGAACGTGAGGACGAATCTCAGCCACACATCTTCGGTTATGGTGGACGCGATCACGGAGGATTGACGCGATTCATGGGAGGGTGGAGATTATTAAAGGAGGGGAACCAGGTCAAAGCCGCCTTTATTGACCGGATAAGTGACTGAGATTCGTCCTCACGTTCACAACCAAAAATGAGTTCACATTTGAACCTTCCTCTATTATTATATACTTTAAAAGATAAAGTAACGAAAAATTTGAAGCCCTATTACAAAAACACGAAACTTCCGAACTTGTTGAGAAGCGTGACAAAAACAACATGATCATGTATTGCATTTGTCCTCTCTTGAACCAAAACTTCATCATTTTGCCATGCATTTGTCCCTTTATCAGGAATATCTGGACTAAATACAAAAGTATTTTGTCCTTTTAAGAAACCATTTACCATCATAGATCGTGTAAACATTTACAATAAGAGTCTATCATTTTTACTGGCTATTCAAGATCGACTTAATTAAAACTCGGTTAGTACTCGATTCGAATAGGTTCGACTCGACATACTAACGAGTCAAATCAAACAATCAGATACCCAATTTTAAAGGCTCGTGAGACACTCGATTTTTTTTAGTATAATTAGTTGCGTAATATAATTTATTAAATAGAATGTAAAAAGTTATTAATAAACTTAGTAATTAAAAAACTATCATATATTTTTGGATATTTAAGCAAATATATACGATTTTATTACTATAAAAATCAATCAATTTTTTTTAATTAAAATCATAACTAAAAGAAAAGACTAAAAACTATAAGAAAAATACTGATGAGACTGTCCCACATTAAAAAAATGAGATGGTAAAAGAACGGTGAAGAGGTGTTATAAAAAAAGTAAGAAGTAATTGAAGTTAGTAACCTTATCTTCTTGATAGATGAAATTTGAGGGATAGTTTTCAAGATCTATAAATTGGGTTTTTTCTTTTACATCCTAGTCTAATTTTCAAATGCACCTTAGTCTATTTTATTTATCTATTTTAATTGTTAACACACTAACTCCTATATTTATTTATGAATTTTAATTGGAAGACATATATATAGATCATGGTTTAATACACAGACTAGGATGTAAATGATAACACCCTTATAAATTTCAAAAGTACACCTTTTAAGTTTTTGAACTTGATTCGAGCTTCAAACGAGTTCGACTTAATAAATTTGCTATTGAGTCCGAGTCGAATTTGGATTTTAACTACTCACGAGTTTTCGGATCGAGTTTGAGCCTCATAAATAACTATCGAGATTCAGTTGAGTATACCAATACTAGAGCTTGATACTCACATTATTAACACCTGTAAAAACCATCATTTCTTATCGGGTAAGAGTCACTACTCTCATAGGGTAAGATTTACAGTTAGCAAAATGGCACAATAAGATTCTTCATATATCACCTTCTCTTATCATGAAGACACCAATAAGTGTTTAATTAACCAATAAGAGGTAGTAACAGACCGTTTACCAAATCCTTACCAGCGCTTACCGATGTCACTTACCTTATCAGTTGAGAATGACAAAGACTGAAAATCTTATCCAGTAAAAGGCATGACAACAACCAAGATTCTTACTCGGCAACCGATGGAGAAGCCTCTTACCCAGTCAGCACTTACCGGGTAAGACACGCTTACAAACAATCCATTTTGATGCCCAACAATGTTATCCGACAAGGTAAGTCAGAATGGTGATTCTTGCCCTTCAGTGCTTACCCAATAAGCATTTGATAAACAACCCCTAAGTTTGAAAATTGGTTGCTTCTCGCACTTTTCATTGTGCTTCGATTTGCAATCAGACATCAAGAAAACCAATGAATCAGTAATCCCCAATGTACATATATATATCACAAACCACACCCTCAATCAAAAACCGATACAAAGGGTCATCTTATCTCGTTAACAACAACGAAAAACGTCAAAATTCAAAAGATTATAAAAACTAAAATTCAAACCAATTTAGTAACCATTTGGTCATGTTGCCGTTTTGGAGTGCTTAATAAGCCAATCGATCACCATATCTATGTTTATCGACTCTTTACAAGAGATCATATAGCAGCAGACTTCTCTATCCGTAATCGTATCAAGACCTCTGCAAATTAAGGTAAAAAAGAAAACGAAAAAAAAAATTAAGAATAAAAGGTCGGGACTAAAACAAAGTCAAAGTTTGACTTTTGGGTGTGAAAAACGACTTACAGTTGATCCACCAAAGCTTGTTTGGTTAGAGCTTGTGACTTATCGATCTTGTTTCCTAAAACAAGTAACGGAATCCCGTTTAATGATGGCTTCGTTAAGAGGTCATGTAGCTCCGTTCTTGTTATGGGAATGCTGTCTCTGTCAGCTGCATCAACAACATATCTGCATTTCGACACTTTTCTTTAATCACTCCAAGTGGAAAAAGAAAAAGAAACAAAAATAGCTGATATCTGATAAGATAGCTAGCTGTTGGCTTAAACTAGTCATGTTTGGTCAACACTAGTTGATAAACTAGCTATATTTGGTCAAAACTAGCTGATAAGTGATAAGCTAGATGTATGACAATGTAAAATAACCTAAAAGGACACGTTAAAAAACTAAATTGAAAAATATAATGGGCGTAATTAGAAAAAAAAAATAGGTTACTTAGCAAAAGGGGATTTTCAATAAGCTAGCATATTGGCAATCCGTTCCAAATGAGAAAAATTAGTAGGACCTTAGGTTAATAAGCTAGTTGTTATCTGAAAAATTAATGTTGGCTAATAAGGTAGTTGTTATCTGAAAATTTAATTGTTGGCTAATAATCCAGCTGTTATCCAAAAAATTAATTGTTGGCTAATAAGCTAGTTGTTATCCAAAAAATTAATAGTTGGATATTAAGCTAGCTGTTATCCAAAAAACTAATCTTTGGGTAATAAGCTAGTTGTTATCTGATAAATTAATCGTTGGCTAATAAGCTAGTTATTATCTGTCGTTGGCTAATAAGCTAGTTGTTATCTGAAAAATTAATTGTTGGCAAATAAGCTTAGCTGTTAATATATAAAACTAGTCATCTTTGGTGAAAACTGGCTAATAAGCTTTAGAGCATCTCCAACAAAATTTCTAACTAGAAAAAAAGGGTTTTCTTCCTCTAAAATGATCCAACAGCATTGCTATCTTATTTTTTATTTTAGAGAATTAGGAAAAAAAAACTCTAAATATAGAGAATTCTCTAAAATCTCAAAATTAGGAGATAAAAAATATTTTAATCATATCAACCAATTAAACTTATTGAAGTCAAATGTGGAAAGAAATAACATTTTATTAAATGTATTGAATATTTTAATAATATAACTAACTGTAAAATAAAAGATCCTTTGGAGTTGGAAGAAAAAGTTTTTAGAGATTTTGACTTTTCATTCTCTATTTCAGAAAAATTATTAAAAAGCTGTTACAGATGCTCTTAGATGACAAGGTAAAATGACCTAAAAGCCCATGTTGAAAAATTAATTGGAAAAATATAAGGGGCGTAACGGGGAAAAAAGTGGAAAAGATAGAAAGCGGGAGTGAGAGAATTACAAAATGGCAGTAACTCCACGACAATATCTTTCCCACATGGTGCGAAACCTCCGTTGTCCTCCAAGATCCCAGAGCTTTATGGTCACGTTTCCTTTGGTGACTTTTCGCATATTAAATCCGACCTAATTAAACGAGTTCAGTTAATATAATAATGGGTAAACTAAAGAGAAATTAAAAGGTAAAATAATAAAAGATACCTACAGTTGGAATCATATCTTCACTGTAACCGCCCGTCTAGTGATTAAGAAAATAAAAAATTCAACAAAATTCAGTTATTTTACGGAGAAAAAAAAAGAAAATATTGAAGACATAAAAAAACAGCTTACAGCAATGGAATTCACAAGAGATGTCTTTCCGGCATCTTGAAGGCCTACAAGGGAAAGTTCCATTTCCTGTTTAAAGAACAAACTGATATGTATATATCGTGAGAACCATAAACTTAAGTTTTAAATACTTAAAGATCAAATAAATATTCTCATGTTATAACTTTTATTTGGAAGATATAAATGTCATACGATCTTGTTTTTTTACCTCAATCTATCAAGCTTCGGAGCAAGAAAAGTGGTATTGGTTGTGATTTTGAATGGGAAAGCCTAAAGCATGGATATTTTGATCATTCGATCTTTCAAATGGAAGAAAAAGTTATGTTTGGATTGAAGTTATAGGCTACGGTTTTATTTTTTTTATTCTTTCTACTTGATGTTTAGATAATCTGTAATAGAACAAGTGTCCTTTGCGTTAACGGTGTTGATGAATCTCTCTACAACCCTTATGGGGAGTTTGGTTTGCAGAATGGAATTAGAATCCATCAAAAGAATTTGACTTTGAAGGAACTAGAATGAAATTTGACCACAAGTTTGGTTGGTGAGAAATGGAATGCAGTCTCTCAAAAGAATTGGAATCACCATTAGTGGCATGGTGATATTGGTGGTCGGAGATGGGGGTGGGGGTGGGGGTGGTAGTTGTAATGACGAGAGTAGTGGTAGTGGTATTGGTGGTGGCGGGAGTGGTGGTGGCACCGCCCACCCACCCTCGCCCTCACCCTACAACGACCATTGCCCCTCCCCCGTGCACCAACCCCCCACCACCATCTCTCAGGTCTTGCCTCCTCCCCCCACCACCCTGTATACGCTCCCCACCCCCCGCCCCTACACCCACCCTTACCCACCACCCTACTCCACCCACATGGAAAGGGGTAGTTGTGATGATGACAGTAGTGGCATGGTGGTCAATGCGGGTGGGGGGTGGGGTGATAGCTGTGATGACGACAATAGTGGCATGCTGGTTGATGGGGTGAGGTGGCGGGGTGGTAGCTATGAGGACGAGAATAGTGGCATCTTAGTTGGGTGGCGGGGTTGGTGTCGTAGGGGTGGTTGATATGACGACGACAGTCGTGGCATGGTGGTTAGTCGTGGGGTGGGTGGGGTTGGTGTGGGTGGGGGTGACAGATGTGACAACGACAGTAGTGGCATTATGGTCGGTTGTGGGTTAGGGTGGGGATAGGTGGCTGGTTGTGACGGCGACAGTAGTGGTGTGCTGGTGGGGGAATGACAATGAAAATAGTAGCATGGTCATGGTGGGGGCAGGGGATCGTCGATGTTGGTTAAATTGGATGCAAAAGAATGGAATTCAATTCCTTCCATTATGCTAAGGAATGATGAATTCATTAATTTGTGGAATTCAATAGAATTTAAAGGACTCTCTCCTAAACAAAGGAGTTGAAATTTGCTCAAAGGAATTTGTCATTCCAATTCCATCAAATTCCTTCGAATTCTGCAAACCAAACAGCCCCTTAGAATCTTGAAAAAAAAGTGTAGACAATCTTGTGAATTGAATCACTTGATAAGAATTCATTACTCTTTTTTCTTACACAAAACAACAATTGTTTTCTTAAATATAGCTACTTAAAGAATTCTTCATGATTGTTTGGTAACCGTGGGTATCCGGTACAACTTCGACCAATCCAATGAGACCCTAAAAAGTTAACAGTCAAACAAACCATCCAACAGCCAACATTGTGTCATTCACATTTACAAAACCAACAATTGGGTTTTCTTGAAAATAGTTATTATAATTATATAAAGAAAGAACCCATATTTTTCTTAATTTTTAAATTCCAAAAAAAAAAGATAAAAGTTACTTATCCCCAAGTCCCGTCCGTACCAAATTTAGACCAAATGATTCATACCACAATAATATCATAAAAACTGACCATCGAATTTCAGAAAAAACGTAAGCGTAAACGCAAAATTCAATCAAATCCCAAATGCATTGAACCTACTGAACCAGTGGCCACTAATTTCAAACAAAAACCCACCATAATTCCTGCTTCTAATTTTATAATAGAACATTCGGTAACCACAAATTTAGCAAATACAAGTTCGATGTAAGAAAAAGGAAGTAATAGTTAGCAACAAATCTCTGAAAAACAGAGAAATTAGAGAAGCATGAAAAGGGGGAAAATGGTGAAATTTGTTACCTGCGAAGCCAATTGAGAAAAGAATCCCACAAACCCATTTGGAAGAGGTAAATTGGGAAGAACCCTAAAAAGTGTTTTTCTTTTTTGTGTTCTTGAAATCTCAGAAGAAGGGGAATTTGGCTTTGGTGGGACTGGGTGGTATCCAAGAGGAGGGAAAAACTTGGACGCTAAAGGAGCAGGTGTATAAGTGTACGTTTCCTTCTTTGGCCAACAAAGTAGATTCCACGTAGGGATTTGGAGGCACAAGATAAACACAAATCATATGATTATTTGTAATAAAATATAGAGTAAAACTAGATAAATATTTTTATTTATTTAAGTATCAATTTTTTGTTTGGTTTATTTTAAATAAATAAAACGAGATAATTTATATTTTGTTTATTACAAATCATGTTTAGTTCAGTTGGTTTTTTCAAGAACGATAACATCCTTAAGGGTTATGGATGGTATCCCAATCTACCCGGGTTCGAATCCAATAAGAGTTAATTTGAAGGCATGAGAAGTACCTAATCCTTGGGTTGGTCCAGTCTTTGACTGAGTTGCCCCCCCAGCCCAGTCTTAGACTGTGGTTGGGCTCTAAGTTCAGCGTAAGTTGGGTCGGGACAACGACAGATTAGTGGGCTGCCCGTGGATGTCCGATACCGCCAGGAAGGCGTGCGTGTGTTCGTGGTAGTCGTTCGTTGGTTCAATGCCGCTACGCCTTCCAAAGATAAATTATATTTTGTTTATTATTAATTTGTAATTTTATATTAATGTTTGGTTATTGTTGGATGATTTGGTGCATAGTGATTAAGTGGTCGGAATGATATAATGCAAAATGAAATATAATTGTTTGATAACAGTTCAAAATCAAATTAGAACTCTGAATGGCTAAGGGAGGTCAGATACAAAATAATTCAGAGGGTTTTGAACCTTTAATAAAGAGTCTTATTTTTATTTATTTTTTGTCAAACGTGATTCATCTCTTAGCGATTCAGAGCTTACCTCTTAATGGAATTGTTAAGAGGTAAATAAACGACCCTTAAATTAGGGATGAAAATGGGGCACCTCAATCTCGATCCCTGTTCCCGATCTCTCATCTTCGTCCTCGTCTTCATTCCCACCGAGCAATATGATCACATTCCCATCTCCATCAGGTAACGAGGATCCCCAACAAGGAAATGAGGATTTTCCTTCGTTTATGTAAGATATTTTAAATCAAATATGTGAGACATCATATATGTTTAAATATCACATATTTTTAATAACCTAAAATCATAAGGATTTTAATTTAATACAAAAAAACTCACAACATAATATAATAATCAGTTACCTAAAACCAATATGCATGTTATAAAATACCAGTATGATGCATACTGTCCAGATGGAGGGGATCTCTGGGTATTATTTAGTTTTCTCTTTTTTGGCGTTTTCCTTTGAACCTGACCCTTGGGAACACCTTTATTTTACGGGAATACGAGAACACTTCTTGGCCTCCAAATTAATGAACGCATAATTAAAGTTAAAATAAATTAGTATTTATCGATAAATTTCTGTTATCCTAAATTTATCTTTATCCCTTATATTTTGTTACTATCATCAGAGACTTTTATTGTTGTCGATAATGATGTGATAATACTCTGATAATGATATGATTTTACCGTGATAATAATGTGATAATGATTTGATAAATTAAAGATTTTTATGATGTGATTGTCATATGATAATCATCTAAAAATTATGTGATTTTTTTTAGAGGAAACTCCAGGCATATTCATTAAAAGAACGGTAGAAAAAATTACAAACTCGCCAAAGCCATAGACCAACACCAAACAACAATAATTTTGTGATTTTTCTTGTGATGGTGATGTGAGAATGTTGTGACAATAAAAAACCAACCACGATCACGTCTACATATATCACTCTGTCGGTTTATTATCTGATTTTGCTGCGATAATAATGTGATAGTTATTTAATAATCAATACCGATTAACATATAAACTTAATGTGATTTTAGAGATAAGGATGTCACCAAAATTATAGATAAACACGAAATCACATGATATCTTTAATTTGTTGTTTTATTTTAATTATTGGTTAAATAACTTAGAGAATCATAGATGTTCTTGCATTCTCGTAAAATAAAGATGTTCTCGTCGTTTAAACCTCCACCTCTATATAGGGGCAGGGATGGGTTCAAGTGATAACTCAAATTTGGTTGTGAACGTGAGGACAAATGAGACCGCGACACATGTCATATTTAGACTGAATAATCAAACAAATATTCAGACTGAATATAGTATTTATTCAGACTGAATAAATACTATATTTAGTCTGAATATTTCTTTGATTACTCAGTCTGAATAATCTACATTCACACACGTGTCGCGCTCTCATTTATCCTTATGTTCACAACCAAATTTGAGTCCCCATTTGAACTTTTCTATCTCTCTCTCTCTCTCTATATATATATATATATATAGGTAGGTTCAAATGGGAACTTACTGGGTTTAAAGAAACAAATAAACAATTTCCTAGTCACATATATATTTTAAGAAATTAAAAAATTAATTAATAATAATCTAATTACTTTAAGGGTATTATGGTCAAAATATTACTTTATAAATGTTAACATTCATGATTTCCATCGGATTGCAAAATGTACAATAATTTTTAACCATTTAAATATTAAATATAGTTAAATAAATATGAAATAT
The DNA here is from genome assembly GCA_036898165.1 of Silybum marianum. Lineage (NCBI taxonomy): Eukaryota > Viridiplantae > Streptophyta > Magnoliopsida > Asterales > Asteraceae > Silybum > Silybum marianum. The sequence continues at coordinate 40,283,004 of CM072530.1, read as the reverse complement.
CTTTAAATAAATATAAGATTAAGAGAAGTATAAGAAACCAAACTTAGTATCATATATGATTTTAGAAAATTGAAAGTTTATTATTTTTAAAAATTGAAATATGAAATATCTTTAAAGAAAGGTTCATTATTTTTAAAACCTTTAAAAATTGAAAAAGTTCATTATTTTTAAAAATTGAAGGTAAAATTTTTTAAACGAGATGTGTTGATGATTATGAATGTTTACTTTCCCAAATCGTGTAAGAACAAAACATGATTACAATGCCAATTATGTCAACAAAATCACATATGATTTCAGTATCATATATGATTTTGTACAAATGTTAATGTAAATCATATGTGATTTTGTACAAATGTATATGTAAAATCATGTATGATTTTGTACAAATAATATTCACACATGATTACAATGCCAAGTATGTTAACAAAATCACATATAATTTCAGTATCATATATGATTTTGTACAAATGTTAATGTAAATTCACATGTGATTTTATACAAAGGTAAATGTAAAATCATATATGATATAATTATAATATAACATTTTAATATATTATCAATTGATTTTACAAAACTTATATATTCATAATATATTATAAAGTAATAATATATTAGAATTGTATATTCTAATATATTATTGATTTTACAAAATTTATATATTCATAATATATTATAAAGTAATAATATATTAGAATTGTATATTATTACTATTAAGCCCTACCAATTTTACCCCTAAAAGAATTTACCATTGGTGGAAAGTATATTTCAGCATCCGTTAATTACTTCAATGTTATCCAATATAATATCAATTGGTTTTACAAAATTTGTGGCTTAGAAACCATTCATTTGTTTCTTTAAGCAAGGGATGTTCTCGCATGATCCCTCCCATATATATATATATATATAATGAGAACCGTGAGATCCAATATGAATCACTCATTTGAGATATTTATGGATATTACTTATATACGGTAAAAGGATAATTTAGTCATTTTATTTATAACAACTCAGTAAAAGATTTAATTAATTTTTTAAAGAAAATATTTAATTAATTTTAATTACCTAATATATATTTTCTTTTAAATCTATTTGTGGATTAAAGTGTATCACAATGATAATGTTCACATTGTATCACAACATGTATCACAATGTACTTTTGTTGTTTTATGAAGTGTATCACAGTGTGCATTTTCGTTATTTTCGTTTCTTTACAAAGGATATCACAATGGGTATTTTTGTTATCTTAGTTGTTTTACATATGTATCACAATGCGCATCTTGTATGTATATCTAGGTATCACAATGAATATCGTTTGTATATATATTTTTTAATAAACTTTTTTAGGTATCACAGTATGTATCTTGTGTTTATATAAAGTTCGTCGGAATAAAGTTCACCGGAATAAAGTTGGTCGGAAAGAGGAAAGACGATAGATGGGAGAGGAGAGAGGAGAGAGGAGATTTTTAAAATCCCTAAGATACCTTTAATTAATGATTTAAGTTAAAATTACCAAAATTATTAATTTCCTAATTTAACTATTAATTTGTGGTTGAGATTGGATCTCACGGTTATCACAAATTACTAAGTTCTCCCTTGAATAACCCCCTATATATATGTATATATATAAATATAAAACGGATACGAGGCGGGGAGTGCAATACCCGTCCGCGGCCCCATCCCTGACTGGGCCGGGTGGGTCGGGTTTTCGAACGGGTCAGGGTCCATTGCCATGGCCTAGAGTAAATCACATTAATTGTGAATCTATTTTACAAAAACTTTTACGAGTTATCACTTTAATTTTGAAATTACATCAAAATTCTCGACCTTTTATGCTTGTATAGATGAGTCATTTGTCCTAAGGTTGGTTAATATCATCCATTTAAATGTCCTAATCCTAATATGCTATTATGTGTGGCATTAAATAATTTTAATAAAAAAATTAGGTTTACACGTTTTTAAAGTGTATGACAAGTTTTTAAACATTTAAAACAAAAGAAAAAACACCTTAGAATCATAAATATAACATCTTCTTCAAGGTTTCTTTGTTGTTCTTGGATCCAAACTTGAGAACCTACTTGCTAATAGACAAAAGTGCCATTGAACCGAAATAAATCAAACTTTAGTTCGAGAATCTAAGGAGAAGGGGATACGAGCCTCCATTAAGGCATATAACAAACATGCAAAACGTCATAAAAAAGCTCCATAAATGCATATAATAAACATGCAAAACATTCGGAAAAAAAAGCTTGACAAATAGTGTGATTTCTCCATCTCCATCAGTGGGGGGTCGATGACCAAAGGAAGATTGTTGCTTGTTGAAAAGTAAAAGGGAAGGTAATGGAGGTATCATATCGGAGAGGTGGAATTTTGTTTGGTCTTGTCGATTAACAAAAAATCTCCTATTTTGCACTTTACTTGGATCTATCATCTTGTCGATTAATGGTTGTAGGAGGTTGCCTAAACTAATCATTACGTTGATTAATGGAGATGGAGGTCACAATCGTGGAATGGTGGGGTTAGGGTGTAGTGAGTTTGAGGGTAGATGGTGTGAGTTTTCTTTTATTTTATTTCTTATTGTCTACAAAAAGGTCAAGCAAAATTGTTACAAAAAACTGAAAGATTTTGTATGCATTAATGATTTATACTTAATGTTTTAAATAATAGTAAAGTTCAAAAAATTAAGAGTTCTTAAGAACAAAGACAGTTTTTATAATATAGTATAGATATTTGGAAAATTACAGTGCTAAACTAAATAATAAAAAGCAAGACAAAAGTTGGGTTCGTAAACAATGTTATGTGGAGTGACCGTGAGATAAACAAGTCCTCCCACCGAACGTCTATATTGAGTTGGATTGATTTTTAGGCTATCGTCATCCTTTTTAAGCTTCAAGCTCTGCTCTATCGGAAAGGCACTCGGGCGGTAAGCTTGGAAGCCACGGTTTTCCAATATATCTAACATGTACTTTCTTTGACTAAGTACAACCCCATCTGAAGATCATGCCACTTCAATGCCAAAAAAAAATACTTCAAATGGCTTAAATCTTAGATGTTGAACTGATTATCCAAAAATGTCTTGACCTTTTGTATTTGATCAACATTGTTATCGATCTGTATCACATCATCCACATATATAGAGCGGAAACATATGTGGGGCCTTGTATGTACACGAATAAGGAGTGGTCGACTCGAGATTGTCGAAGCCCAATTGTGAGGAGTGCATCGGTAAACTTGTGGTACCAATTTTGGGAAGTTTGTCATAAATCGTACAAGGATTTCTGTAGCTTACAAACACGTTCATCGCCTTTCTTTGAAAATCCATGTGGGATTTTCATGGAAATATCTTCTTCAAGATCATCATGGAGTGAAACACCCTCAAATCTGGAAAGAGCGACTAATTTAAAATTTCTAATATTACATTAATATTTAAGATAAATCATTTCCTATAAATCAAAGTTTAAGTTTCCTCAAACCACAATTAGTAATAAGCCTCTACAACAAATATATCAAGTCTTATACAAGACCTACATATGATTGGTTGTTACTAAACCAATAAGATTCGCTATCTCCGAATACAAAAAACGTCACCAAAGCTAGATCTTTAACGTGCTACTACCTAGCACTCAAGTCCACACGTGTCGCTAGTACCAACCCCAACGATAACCTAATGCACATGTCGACAAAGAAAAAAGGGTTAGGCTTAACGCCTAGTGATCTCAAGAGTATTTAACATATTTTTTTAATTTATTTAAAACCAAAAGATTTGCTTGATAAAATAAAATTCTCAAACGAGACAACTTCATTATAAAAGCATAATCTTTCCCCAAATTCCTTATTTTCATAATAAAAACTTTAGACCAAAATGACATTTGAAATGAAAGCTTTAAATAGAGATACTCATTTAACATAACACCAAATCCAATACTAAATAAACATTTGACCATAAAGTTTTCCCCTTAAATCCTTTCTTTTATCCGCGATTTACACCTAAAAGATACGCCATTAAATTCTTTCTTTTGTGCGCGATTTATACTTAAAAGATACGCAATTGAGGGAAACATATGGGAGCGACCCGCTAATCGTACTGATAGAAATCAGTGAATAAGTAAGCTCGACCGGATAGAAATCTTCGGCTTACGGATAAAGAGTTCAACCCCAAACGTAGGTTTATTACTCAATACCCAACTAAGCAAGTTCAACCCCAACAAGGATTTATTACTTGCCCCATCCCCAATAAAACCGACTATCGTGCCTATGGATCCATTACACTAGTCTTACAATTTAATACATCAATTCTGACGTACTAACCATTCCTCACACAAAAATCTCTGTATGATAAGCTCGTTGTTCCAAAAACCTTCTACTCATTTCAAAACCCTTACAAGTGTTTTAAAACCATTCCTTATACTCATTTCATTATTTCAAGGGGGAACCCTAGATAATTCATTTTGACATAGTTGCCAAAATCCACCAAATATAGAAATACTTGTATAAATGCTTTGTAGAAGATAAAATACATCATTTGACATGTATAACGTTTTAGAAAGTTAAGAATGAACTCACATTCATGTATTTACAAAATGACCCAAAATGCAATAACATGTATTTTCCAATCCAATACTTTAAAGAAGAAAATACAACCAAATGGTTTTCTTTAAGAGATGATGCACCCAAACAACCCACACTTATACTTTACTTGTCAAAATGTCTAAAACTCAAGTATAAGCCTCTTACATGATTTATAAATCCTTTTATACCAAATATGCAAACTTACTCAAATACTTACACATTTGATAAATAACAACTAAAACATGTTAATACTTCAAAATGGACGTATTGGGCATGTACAAAGTTTTCACAAAGTATCTTAAATTCACCTTGCTAGATTTGAGCTAAATCTAGGTTTTACCCCAATACCGAGTTCCATTCCGTGAAGACTTTAGATCCTTCAACTACACCTATAGATCCATGGTGTAATCTTCTCAAGAACACCTACATAACTTCCAAAACATACACAAAAACAAATACAAGAGAGAATGAGAGTTGTTGGTGCAAAAACGTAAACCCTAGATTCAAGATTTCAGAGAGGTGATCGTACCTTTCAACTTCTAAGGACCCCATATCAACAAGTAAACTTTAATTCACATTTTCACCATCTTAAAGAGCTCTAAAATACGAAATCATAACAAAAAGAATCGCCTAAATTGGAGCTGTGATGAAGAAGTTATGGCTAAATGAAGAAGATCCTGATTTTTATTCGCTAGAGGTCGTCGGCGACTGTGACAGGCGATTGTGCCATGTCACAATCTCCAGGCACAATAGCCCATGTCCATCATCAATATGATTCACTTTCCAAGTCACGGTACACCTTGGGCACTGTCACAAATGCCGGGCACTATAGCCTGGCCGTTCCGAGGTGTTTTTTTCCTGCTTTTCACCTGTTTTGATTCCGCTTCTCGACTTGCAGATGAAACCCAATATAATTAACTTCAAGATACTTATTTCATTGATCCCAAGAGTGGAACACAAAAAGGACCCGTTATTCCACTTTACCAAAGACCTGGTTGATACATTGTGCCATTGTCACTATGGCATGGCATATTTGTTGGGTCCACTAACCATTTGGTACCGCCAGTCTAATTGTGACAGATGTCGTAACCGCATGGAACAATAGTTGAGATGAACATATTTTAAGTATTATCGGTGCTATAGTGACGGATGTCACTCCCATATGACACCACTGCTCAAACTCTGAAATTATCATTCGGTTATTGAATCGCTCGATTCAACACTTTCTTCAATATAGACGAAAATCAGGGTGAAACATGGAGGAATGCATTATTGACTCCCAATTGATGCACCATCGGTTTTTCTTAGTTGCTACAACGAATGCACATATGACCGTTACTAGATTGGCATTGGGAGAAAATGTGTCATGAAAGTCCATTCCCTCTATCTAGGTATAACCTTTAACAACCAATCGCGCCTTCTATCATTCAGATTCTCCATTATGTTTGTACTTTATCTTGTATATCCATGTTAAGTCGACCACATTCTTTTCGGGCAACAAATCAATTAGTCGCCAAGTCCCTTTTTTTCTAATGCTTGTAATAATTATGTCTGATATGCATCATCTATCGGATATGACACAAGTGTTTATATCTGATATACATTATTCATTGGATATAAACACAACTGTTTATATCCAATGTACTCTATTTATCGGATATGACACAAAAGACTAATATCAGAACCTTGCTCAACAAAAGAAAAATATTAGCTCAAGGTCTTGAATCCTAGTCACCATTGGATCCATAGTTTAGATAAAATGTGAGAATTCTCCATCCAAAGAAAAGAATGTGATTGACCTATCTTCATAGGTCAGTCAATCTTGATTCTCATAAAGTCACATTTTATTCTAAGTTATAATAGCATCTCATGTTTTATTTCATAATTGTTAAGGAAGTGTTTTTGGCATATCTGAAATATATTGTACTTTGGCTACCCAATCATTCTATCAGATAGGATTTCCTTTGTAAGTCCTGTTTTGTAATATGTTATCTGATCAAGAAAAACGTCTTCAACAAAATCGAAGACTAGTTGAAGTGAAGCTAGATCGACACCTAAGCGGATTGGTTCTTTACTAGCCGATAAAAGATCAGAAGACAGATAAGTCGGATAGTTTGACAAATGCTATCTGGGAAAGTCAATTTGAAGAGAAGATTTTGGGACTAAGTTTCGTTTACCATCTCTAAATCCTAACAGTGGGAACATGTTCAACATGTCAGTGTTAGGTCCGATTCAACAAGATCAAAGAGAAATTCATATGGAAATCATCGAGTCGTATGTTTTATTGACGAAAGCATTAAAGAACTACAAACGTGAATGTAACTAAACGACTCTCATTGATGAATCCTCTACCTTAGACTCCTTTATATACAAGGTGTCTATTACATGGTAAGCCCAAGCCCATAAGATATTAACACAATATGGAATATTATAATAAATCATTTCCTACTTTATAAAACTTTCCTAATTTAGGATATTTGATCCTAACAATCTCCCCCTAAAGTTTTATAAAGGAAGCATCTTCCAATATTCTCCCCCTTGCTTTCTTTGGAAAAGCTTTATTGTCGTCGGTCTTCCAAGCTCCCTCTTGAAATAAGCTCTTAGTCTTTGGTTTCAACTGAAAAATACCAGATCCAATGTGCTATAACCGCCACTGATTGCACAAAATACAACTTTAATCTATAGACAACTCGACACAACTGTTAGCCGCACAAATCAAAGATACATGTGCGAGTAGCTTCAACGCTCAGTGCAAAATCAGTAAGAAAAACATTGAATTTGTCTTTAGCCGCAAGTTGAATAAGAATTATGTGTAAAGAGCTTTAATCTGATAAGTTCAAGGAACTTGGATCACCGAGCCAATATAAATCATGACGAACTGGGAGATGATATTTCTTGATGAGCATTGCTTTATTGACATTTAATTGTTCAAAATGTAGCCGATTTCCAGAATACTTCCAAAATAGAAAGCAACCAAGCTCAGATCCAGTCTTCTTAATCAGATGAATGAATATCGTCATTCAACATTCTAGATCACAATCAAACCTCCAGACAGTAAATGGTTAGGAAGAATTAGCACATAATAACATCATACATTTACTGAAACTGGCATCTAAATAAAAACTCCAGAATGATGAGTGCAGAGAGTCAGACTTCCGATTAATCCAACCAGATACATAATATAATCACCTTTGTTCTGAAAACTTTTCAAATCCGCCTTTGCATGAAATCCATGAACAATGATCCCCCTCCCGAGACTTAGCACGCGCCCCGAGAGAAATTTTTTCTCTATATGAAAAGATGATGCAGGGCTCTTGAATATTTTTGACACTATAAGGAATCTTGGGTTGAAACTCAACTATGGTCGACGAGATATGCTTTGGTCGGGATCTGCATGAAGTTCTCGGCTGTAGGGATCCGATAAGATTAGATGTCGCGCAAAGTTGACTCGACAAGAAAAGATATTGGGTCTTCAAGATGCAATAAGTGAGCATGTCGAGTCATAAGTCTGAGAAGCTAATAAGTCGGGTCAAGCTGAGTCGATAAAACATGTTGCCGGCTCAAATATAGTCGATAAGTGAGGAACTCGGGCCAAGGAGACTCGATAAGGTCAGATGTTAGGCCAAGGGGACCCGATAAGAATTTATGTCGAATGCAAAATATGATGAATGCCAGAAACCTAATCTCCAAGAAATCGATTAGAACAGATAGATGTTCAATTCGAAAAATAAAACTTCCAGATTGAAAAACACCATTAAGTCAGAAAAGTCGATTCTGCAGTCCCGAACTTCAAGAACACGCACAGTGAGAAGCAAAAAATAATGCTCGATAGTACCTTGATCTTGATGAATATGATGATCGTATCAAATCAGATAGATTCGATTTCGGCTCTGATACCACTTGTTAGGTCCGATTCAACAAGATCAAAGAGGAATTCATATGCAAATCATCGAGTCGTATGTTTTATTGATGAAAGCATTAAAGAATTACAAACGCGAATGTAACTAAACGACTCTCATTGACGAATCCTCTACCCTAGACTCCTTTATATACTAGGTGTCTATTACATGGTAAGCCCAAGCCCATAAGATATTAACACAATATGGAATATTATAATAAATCCTTTCCTACTTTATAAAACTTTCCTAATTTAAGATATTTGATCCTAACAGTCAGCAAAAACATGTTCAAAAGTATCAAAAGTACCATTTGTTTCTTGTTTTACCGTTCACTCGGCATACTAAAGGATGGATGAAGGCTAGAAGAAGATGTTTTGGGACCAAGTCGCAAACCCTTGTTCTGGTATGGGAACATGCTTAGTATGTCAGCAAAAACAAGTTCAAAGGTATCAAAAGTATACTATTTCATTTTTGCTTTACTGTTCACTAAACATACATAAGCACGAGTTGAAGCAACAAATGTCTACATCATATCAAAAGGTTGTTATGAAAATTACAATGGTACATGGATCAGTAAATCAAATGAAGACATGTGTTGAAGTTGCGTCATTGTATTTTATGCTCGGATTGCTATAAAAGGTGGTCTCTAGATCATATGCAACTTGCCCCTTTTGAAGAAACCACCCTCGACCGATCTGTGGCCATCTTCGACCCATATTCTTTGGTGTATCTCACTTTCCCTAAATTCAAGTGTTGTTATGGTGTTCATCAATGGAATGGCCTGGCTAAGTAATAGGGTTTTGGTACCCAGTTAGATGACGAAAATAAGCAAGAAAAGCACAAAACGCACGAAAAAGGGTAAACTGCGACCCTAGGGTCGCAATTATTGCACCTGGGAGCCACGGTCGCACTTTATGTACCGTAAGGGGTGTTTTCCAGAAGGTGCAACCTCAAACTGCGACCTGGGAGTGGCATTGTCGCACTCCATAGTCGCACTTTGCGTGTTGGGGTTAAAAAGTCGGATTTCCGGGTTAAACTTCATTTGGTCATAACTTTCTCATTTCTCAGCCGATTTGGGAAATTCAAAGTGTCACGGTTTCATCTTTGGAAGCTCTTCAACATGGAAACAATGATAGCTAGAGGTTACTTGATGATTTTGGATCTCATAGGAGTGGAAGGTAAGATCACCTCTCCAAAAATCGAATCTCGGGTTTGGGTTTTTCACCAACAACTCTCATTCTCCCTTGGGCTCTATTTTGTGTATGTTTTGGAGGATGTGTAGGTGTTCTTGAAGGGATTATATCATTGATCTAGAGGTTTATCTTGAGGATCTAAAGTCTTCACCGAATGGAGCTCGGTATTGGGGTAAAACCTAGATTTAGCTTAAATCTAGCAAGGTGAGTTCAAGATACTTTGTGAAAACTTTGCACATGCCAAAAACATCTTTTTTGAAGTATAACATGTTTTACTTGGTATTTATCAAATGTGTGAGTACTTGGGTAAGATTATATATTTGGTATAAAAGAGTTTATAAATCATACAGAAGACTTATACTTGAGTTTTGGGCATTTTGGCAAATGAAGTACAAGTGTAAGTTATTTGGATGCATTATCTTTTAAATGAAAACCATTTGGTTGTATTTGCATCTTTAAAGTAATTGATTTATAAATCGTTGGAAAATACATGCTATTGCATTATGAGACATTTGGAAATATATGAATATGATTGCATTTGGAAAATGGTGTGTCTCAACAAATGTTTTGAGTAATCGCTTAAGTGTTGAGTTATAGAGCTTTTGCTCGGTTTTGACTAAAATGAGTCTCATAGACATTTGTCCGATTTAAATGACGATATATTTTGGGTGCGTTAGTCATTCGTGTAGCGTCGGTTAACTTTATGATTTCCTAACTTTGAGAAATAATTGACTATCGGGAAATAGTATTTTTAGAAAAGAATTGGTGTTGGGAAATTATCAATATGTCTTGCTTTACGTATTTGATTTATAGACTAGAATGTAATGGATCCATAGGCATTTAGTCGGTTTTAAGACGGGACCGTTGTCCCCTTTTTGGTCACGTTTGCAGTCATCGAGGGCCTTGCATTTTGATGTATTCATTAGTTGTTACTAATTGCCATTGACTCTTACGGAAGTGCTTGGATGGGTCATCGAGGGCCTTGCACCTAGCTGTATTCGTTGGTTGTTGTCAATTGCCATTGACCCACAGCACGAGCTTTGATTGGGATCATCGAGGGCCTTGCGTTAATGTATCATTGGTCGTTGCCAATTCCCATTGACTATTAAGTCATCGAGGGCCTTGCATTAATGTATTCATTGGTTGTTGCCAATTCCCATTTATTCCTTTCACACGCTTAACATTTAAAAGTGGTTCACTTATGTGTTTCGTTACTACAACTGATAAATCGGGTCTCCCCCGTTTTTTCCGGATATGTCTATCTCTTTCAGAGGTATGCGTGAGTTAACGGTTTATAAAACTTGGTTAAAGTTATGTTTCTATCTTTACGTTTATAAACTTATTCATGGTTGTGTGAGTATTGGGTTTGGATCACGTTAAATGAGTATTTCTACTTTTAAAGCTTTCATTTCTAAGGTCATTTTGGTCTAAAGCTTTTATTATGGAAATAATGAATTTGGGAAAGATGTTGCATTTATAATGAAGTTATTTCATTTGAGAATTATCTTTTATCAAACAAAGCTTTTGATTTCAATCAATTATAAATATGTTATAAACTCTTGAGCTCACTAGGCGTTAAACCTAACCCTTTTTCTTTGTCGGCATGTGCATCAGATTATCGTTGGGGTTGGTACTAGCGACACGTGAAGACTTGAGTGCTAGGGAGTAGCACGTTAAAGATCTAGCTTTGGTGACGTCTTTCGCATTTGGAGATAGCGACTCTTTTGGATTTAGTAACACCCGACCGTATTTATGTCTTAGTATAAGACTTGACCTATTTTTCGTAGATGTTTTGATAGAATTGTTATTCGAGGAATTTCAAGTATTGTTTTATAAGAGGACTTATTCCTTATTTATTGTATTGATGAAAATTTTAAATTAGTCGCTTTTTCCAGATTTGAGGGTGTTACAGTATACATATGTATATTGCATATAATTTGTGTGTGTATATATACAAATGCTTTGAATAAGTCGGTATATATATATATATGTAATATGCTCAGAATGCATATATATGTTTATGTGAATGTTGTACGTAGCTTCTGTTTGTGTGTGTGTGTATATATATATATCTATATATGTTGACCGTATGTAATCTTTTTATGTGTATGTATTATATCTTCATTTTAAATTTTGTTTCTCGGTCAATGTTTTCGTAAGCTTTTAGTCTTGGTTGGGGTTTCACCGGAGAACGCGGGTGGCCGGTGTCGGAGCAGGAGGTGGCCGGCGGGAGCTGAAAGGGCTGCTTGGACTAAGTGGAGATGGTCGATGGGTCACTGGAATGGAGATGGTGACGACGAGGTCACCGGTGTGGAGATGGCGACGACGAGGTGGTTCTTGTGGTTGGCCGTAGATGGAGAAAGACGATGGGCTGGGGGTATTCCATCGACCAGAGAGTTCTCTCCCTGTGTGTTTACACACACATATATAAATCCTTCAAGTATATACATTCTTGGTTCTTGTGGTTGGCTGGAGAAGGAGGGGGACGACAAAGAGAGAGGAAGACAACGGACCAGGGGTGTTCTATTGACCGGAGAGTTCTCTATGAGTTTCTGTAATATATATATATATACACACACACATATACAAATCCTTCAGCTATATATATTAATATATATTAGCATTATATAAATATAAGGTGGCAACACGTGTCATAGTTTTAGTGGTTGTAATTACTTTTATTTTTTAATAGAAAAAGGAGAAAAGAAGTTAAATGGCTAAACTACAGGGCCGTTCTTTAGGGTATTCTATGTGTGTCGTTGCACAGGGCCCCCGATCGTTGAGGGCCTCATGAATTTTATTTTTATATGTATAAATACTATATAAGATAAGTAAGTCACAAAGTTAGCAAGTTTTGTTTGGCTCAGTTGGTAAGCGCTTCCTTTTTTTAGAGAAGTTCCCCTAGATCGAATCTCTTGGTCCATCATTAAATTTGCATTTTTCTGAAATTAGTTTTCCATTTTACTTTTTACAATTTCTTGAAGGATATAAATATCATGCTATTTCTTTATTTTTAAGATAGCATAATCATAAATTTAAAAAAGGCAACTTAATTATATAAGGATTTCGTGATTTTTAAGAGAATTTAATCATATGATTTTGATGATTTTTTTATTATAATATCATTTATTTATCGATTGATATCAAAATATTAAGTTGGTTTATTTATTTTTATTTTTATAAATTGCTTAAATCATGTCTTTCTTATATATATATATATATTATTTTATTTTTACTTTTTTTTCAAGGTTCTAAATGACGTGGGATGTGGCGTGGCGGCGAGGTCAAGCCTCAAGCCTTGCGAGTTACGGCGAGGACATGACGTTTTCCAAGGCGTGTCTTAAGGCGGAAAATATTATATGTATATATATACACACATATATTTGGTTGGGTTCTCTCGTTCTGTGAGATAGGAAGTTATGGTGAGAAAGTTAAGAAGGGATCTTCATCCTTAGATCCATCCAAATTGAAGATCAACACTAATAAGATACACCGAGATGCGCCGGATCAATTCCCTTCTAAAGCGCTATTCATGTGTGCGCATGAGATTAAAAGTGATCAACGATGGATATCTCTTCTTATGCTTCTCACCTTAACTCCATTTCTCACATCATCTCATGCCTATATATATATATATATGTGTGTGTGTGTGTGTGTATGTGTTTATGACAATGTTTTGAACAATAATGATTAAGTATTTGACTCGTAAAAACTATAAACTTATATTTACATTTATCCCTATTCAAGTTTTAAAAATCGGAAATTTCCTCTCATGCCTTATAACGCTATATCACTTGTAAAACCATAAACTTAAAAAAAACTTGTAACGGCATAACGTGCCATGGCGGGACGTGGCGTGCCATGGCGGGCTCGACGCCTTATCTCGGCGCCAAGGGGGTTAACGTGGCGGCAAGGCTACGCCTCGGCGCGCCATGGCGGCGCCAATGCGCGTTTTTTAGAACCTTGATTTTTTTATATAACATACAGTCTTTATTTGGTTTTCTTTGTTATTGATAAGAATGCTCTTATTAAAGTCTATGTCCATATTAGATTATCCTCTAGAAGGCCAAAGTCCCTAATTTATTTATTTGGTATTATATTGTTGGTGTCACCATAAATTTGTAGAAGTCTGTTACTTAGGTTCTTCTAATTTCAAGGTACAAATTTTAGTTCATAAGCAAAGATATGACACTATTATTTATTTATTTTATTTTTCAATGATTTTATTCTACCAACTTTGTTTGATATTTGATGAACTTTAAAATTCTTTTTCATCGTTATTGATTATTTTTATATTTTCCTTAATCTTATTGGCAACTGTGTCTCAAGATAGATTAAATGTTTTGCGTTTGATATTGACCGAAAATGAGTTTCTAGCAAATCTTGATTATGAAAGTATGTTTAAATGACTTTACTTCTAAAATTGTTAGAAGATTTAAGTTTAGAATATAATAATGTCTATCGTTTGTATTTCTTTGGAAAAATGTACATAATAGTGTCAATTTATAGTGAAGAATGAATAGCTTTTTATGTTCACTTCTTGTAAACTATTTGAATTATATCTCGTAAATTATACTTATTATGTGATTACTTTTAGTTTTCTTGCTAATTAACTCTTTATTATTACCAGCAGATTAATCATATAAGTTTTATGATCATCAATTTAATGATATATATGTCATTTTGATTTTTATTCGAATCTACTTTGTGATTATTTGTACTTCCACACATATTTTAATTTTAAAAAATTATGTTTAAAGTTAATAAATAATAAAACCGGAAAAAATAGGATTATGTTTAGGCCTTTGCACAGGGCCTCCAAAAACGTCAGGAACGACTTTGCTAAACTACCCCTTTAATTAACTCAGCTAACAGAATATTTTAACGGAGTTAGGGTCAAGGGACCAAAGACGTTCTAAAATACATACAACAGGGATGTTTTCCATTATTATTTTGATTTAGGGACGTACAGTGTTATTTTGTGTAAACCACAGGGACCAATTATGTAATTACTCTTATAAAAAATTATATAAAAGTCATAAAAAATAAATATAAAAATGAAATACTTTGAAAAATTATATTAGTTTGTTTAAAAATGAAATACAATGAAAAATTATGCAAGTCATAAAAAATAATATAAGTGCTGATTCGATTTTGAGAATTTACAGTTTTAATCCCTAAAATTTCAAAAGTTACACTTTTGTCCCGTCTAATTAGATTTTTAATATACTTAGGCTCTAAATATGTAACATTTACAGTGTTGTCTTCTGTCATTGCTCCAGTTGGCCCCGTTTCTTCCTTAAATCAGTGATGGGATTGATCCAAGAAAGCGGGATTAAGTAATAATATAAATACTGATTTTGTTGTTCAACTTTAAGAATTTAAAGTTTTGGTCCCTAAAGTTTCAAAAGTTACACTTTCGGCTCCTATAATTTTTTATTTTAATATTATGCAGACCAACTTTGTTAAGGCTTCGTTGAAGTTGAAGTCAAACATGACCATCATGGAAGAAATTAGAGAAAAGTTAAACATAGATAGGTTGACCATTTTTAATTCCACGTGTTTTGGACTATGGTTGGATCTTTCAGATTATTATGCGGATCTGTTGCTATTTTATGTATTTTTCCAGACCCTAGTCAGAGGTATCAGGCGGAGCAACATCATCATGCTCCCAGCCAAGGATCTCAGGACCAGGGATATCAGAATCGGGGAGTTCAAGACTAGGGATATTAGCAGCCACCCTTTTTTCCTATGAGTGACGAACACTTATTTCTAGTATCAGGAGAGGTAGGCCCATGTTGAGCGTGATACACGACACTTAACATACATGACAGTTGAGACTCAACCCGTACTTGGATGATATTATTAGTCTTCCGGAGTGGAAGCGGTCTGTTGAAAACCGTATGGCGACTTATGATAATTTTTACAAGAGTCGTCATAATATGCATGCAAGTAATTTTAATCATTCTTTGAGTTTTATCCATATTTAATTTACAAACTTAAAAAACTTATACAAATTGGTTAACTATTTTTATTCGTGCGTAGATGCCACCCCATGATGCATCAAAGCCACCCTAGCATACATTCGGCTTCGTTGATTCGCTATCATCCCCGACCATGCCCTCTTACTCCCATGGTGTACCCTAACTTATACAATATCTTTTTAAGCAATCCATTTACATTATTTATATGAAACTCTATTCTTAATATATAACGATTATATTACGCAGCCCACCTACCCGACAGCGTACGGCATGGCTCCTCCATTTGGCTCGTACGGTATGGTTGTCCCATTTATGTCGCATGGTATGGTTGGCCCATCTGGTTCGTACGGTATGGCTGGCCCATCTGTAACACCCTAAAAATTAGAGTAAATTTAAACCGAAATTTAAATGCGGAATACAACTTAAATATAAAAGGATCGCCCAAAAGATGAGGAAAGTAATGGAGTTTACAACTTTACATCAATATACGGAAACTATACAAAATTCGGGTTATAGATTATGTTCGGGTGTCACTAATATGCTCAAAATAAACATTTCTGCTATCTCCAATAGTTACACTTGTAGGTGTAATCGCGAAAAGGTGCCTCTACCGGCACAACGCTCCGCTCCGCTCCGCTCTGCTCTAAGGAGCCCCGCTTATAAGATCACCTGCTAAACATGACATTTAAGAACAAGTGTTAGACTTACGCCTAATGAGAACAAACAGTTAAATGGATAAAGCCGTAAAATATTTAATTAAATCGTGCAACACTTTATCCCATTTAACTTGATCTTGAAAGCTTACTCTTGGTGAGCAAGGTTCTTTTAAAGGTAAAAGGGGAGACCAGATCATACCATCTTTGGTGACAGATACAAAAGTAAGTCACTAGTCGATGTTAGCTAACTAAAGGAGTCAATGGCAATTGGTAACTAATGAACACACCTAAATGCAAGGCCCTCGATGACCCCGATAAAAGCTCGTGTTGTGGGTCAATGGAAATTGGCAACAACCAACGAATACACCAAGGTGCAAGGCCCTAGATGACCCATCCAAGCACTTCCGTAAGAGTCAATGGCAATTGGCAATAACCAATGAATACATTAAGATGCAAGACCCTCGATGACTACAAACGTGACCGATAGGGGATGACAATCCCGTCTTATATCGACTAAATGCATATGGATCCATTACATACTAGTCTATAAATCAACTATATCAAACAAGACATAGTGATAGTTTTCCATGTACCGAAAAACCTTTACATAAATGTTTCCCTTTGAAATACGAACTTTACCGAAAATTAGGTCAAATAATTTTAGTTCCGCAATCAAAGATTTTCTCATCTAGAGATATTTCCAAGTAAGATAATACCATTTAAAATACTCATTTTATATCCAAGATCAAAATCCCCAAATTCCTCATTTTGACCTAAAATCTCCAAACTTAACCAAATGCTTAAATAACGACATTATAGACTTTAACTGCAGTAAAACAACATTTAAGACAAGTATTAAGTTTGTAAAAGAGTTGGAAATGAACTCACAAATGGGTTTTTGAGAAAACCCTAGAAAATGGTCAACAATGGTGGAAAGTAGTGGAGAAGATGAAGATCTTGAAGCTCCAAACACCTAGTACTTGAATCTTAGCTCCAACTTCTTAATTGCTCTCTAAATCTTTGAATATGGAAGCTTTAGTGACCTAGTATGGAAGAGAAATGAGTAGGTGTGAAATAAATGAGGAAAAATAACTCAAATATGGGTTTTAAAGGGTAGAAAGTCGTGCAGAAATTCTGCCCTCTTTTTAAAGGTTTCTCGCGAGCGCGAGGAAATTGGTTGTGCGGGCGCGAGCTATGAAATTTCCGAACCAAATTTCGTTTTTTTGCCAAATACGATATCAAACCAACCAATGCTTACAATAACTCCAAAAGACAATTTTTTAAGGCTAAAATATTGATACTAAATATCCGAGTGTTACAATCCTCCCACCATTGAAATTGATTTCGTCCACGAAATCCTAAACTAAACAAACAAATGTGGGTATCTTCCCTTCAAATCTTCTTCCAAGTCCTACGTCACATTCGATCCCCTATGGTGTTTCCATTGCACTTTTACCATGACGATTTCTTTTTGACACAACGTCTTGGATTTTCTTTCCAATATCGCTTCCGGTTCTTCTAAACAACGGCTGTTGTCGACGCGAATTTCCGATAGAGGTATCACACTCGCTTATTCCGCCAAACATTTCCTTAAATAACACACATGGAACGTATTGTGCATGCTGGCCATCTCGGGTGGCAATTCCAATTTATAAGCTTGACGTCCCACTATTTCTAAAATTTTAAACGGTCCTTGGAAACGAGGACTAAGCTTCCCACGTTTCCCAAATGTTATAATGCTCTTCCAAGGGGATACTTCTAGCATAACTCGCTCCCCTACTTGGAATTATAGATCTCCTCTTTTTATCGGCGTAACTCTTTTGACAGTCTTGAGCCACTTTTAGCCGCTCACGAATACTTTTCACTTTGTCGGCTGTCTCTTTCACAATTCAGGACCGGTAAATTTTTTCTCACCCGCTTCTAACCAACACACTGGTGTTCTACATTTTCGCCATACAAGGCTTTGAACGGTGCCATCCCAATGCTAGAATGGTAACTATTATTGTAAGCAAATTTCACAAGCGGTAGATGCGAGTCCAATTCGCACCAAAATCAATAACGCACGATCTAAGCATGTCCTCGAGAGTTTGAATAGTCCTCGAGCTTTGACCATCGGTTTGAGGATGGTATGCGGTGCTCAAATGAATCTTGGTGCCTAACCCTTTTTGCAAACCGTCCCAAAAGTTGGAAGTGAAACGACTATCACGGTCCGACACAATGGTCAAAGGCACGCCATATCTTGAGACAATCTCATTTACATACAACTTAGCAAGTTTGTCAACGGGTCCTGCTTCCCGCATTGCTAAGAAATGAGAACTTTTTGTCAAACGATCTACCACTACCCATATGGCATCATGACCCTTCGAGGTCCTCGGAAACTTAGTCACAAAATCCATTGTGATATGCTCCCATTTCCACTCCGGTATTTCTAAAGATTGGAGACTCCCATAAGGTCGTTGATGTTCTGCTTTTACTTGCAAGCACGTCACACATCTTTCTACATAATTATCCACATCCAACTTCATGACGGGCCACCAGTATGTCAATTTCAAGTCTCTATACATCTTAGTGCTACCCGGATGAATGGGGTATTTTGATTTTTGCGCATCTTCCAAGAGTAACTCACGATTGCCCCCGATCTTGGGCACCCCAATACGACTTTGAAACAACTTCAAACCATGACCGTTTTCCGTCAAAAGTAGGTGTTGCTTCACCATCACCTCATTCTTGAGGTTTTCTTCCAAAAGTGCCTCCATTTGGGATACTTTGATTTGGTCAATCAAACTAGACACCATGTCTATTCGCGTAAGCACGACACGCGTTCCACTACCGTACTCCTTTCGACTCAAAGCATCCGCTACCACGTTAGCTTTACCCGATTGGTAAAGTAACTAACAATCATAATCCTTGAGTAGCTCGAGCCAACACCGTTGTCTCATATTTAGCTCATTTTAATCAAATACATACTTTAAACTTTTGTGATCGGTATAGAGAGTGCATTTGGTACCATAAAGATGATGCCGCCACAACTTCAAGGCAAAACCACCGCCGCTAATTCCAAGTCATGGGTAGGATAATTTTTCTCGTGATCTTTAAGTTGTCTCGACGCATATGCACTCACTTTGCCTCTTTGCATCAATACACAACCTAAACCTATCTTGGATGCATCACTATATACCACCACATCTTCGGATCCTTCCGGCAAGGAAAGAATCGGAGCTTCACATAGTTTCTTTTGAAGAGTTCGAAAGGCTTTCTCTTGCTTTTCGGTCCAAAAAAACTTCACATTTTTCTTTGCCAAAGCCGTCAAAGAAGAAGCAACCTTGGAGAAATCTTGAATAAATCTTCTATAATAACCCGCCAAGCCTAAAGAGCTCCGAATTTCTGACGGGCTTTAGGGTGGTTCCCAATTCATCATTGCTTCAATCTTGGAGGGGTCCACTTTTACCCCGACTTGAGTGACAACATGACCCAAAAATTGGACTTCCTTCAACCAAAAGTCATACTTAGAGAATTAGCGTACAACATTTCTTCTCCCAGAACTTCAAGAACTTCCCGGAGGTGTTGCTCGTGGTCTAACTCGTCCTTAGAGTAGACGAGTATGTCATCAATAAATACAATCACTAACTTTTGAAGGGAAGGCCTACATACCCAATTCATTAAATCCATAAACACCGCTGGTGCGTTCGTCAAGCCAAAGGACATGACGAGAAATTCATAGTGACCATAACGCGTCCTAAACGCCGTCTTTGCCACATCATCTTCTCTCACCCTTACTTGGTGATAACCCGAACGAAGATCGATCTTTAAGAAACAACCCACTCCTTGAAGTTGATCAAAGAGATCATCTATCCTTGGGAGTGGGTATTTGTTCTTTACGGTTGCTTTATTTAGTTCTCTATAATCAATACACATCCTCATTGTTCCATCTTTCTTCTTCACGAATAAGACTGGTGCTCTACATGGCGATTCACAAAACCTTTCTCCAAGAGATCTTATAGTTGTGACATCATTTCTTGCATCTCTGATGGTGCCAACCGGTATGGTGCTCTCGCTATTGGAGCAGCTCCTGGTACAAGATCTATACGAAACTCTACTTGTCAATCGGGTGGCAAACCGGGCAACTCTTTGGGAAAAACATCCGGAAACTTACTAACAACTCGACGTCTTCAAGCTTTCTCTTTTCTAACTTAGCATCTAGAACATATGCTAAAAACGAAGGACATCTTTTGGTTAAGCACTTACGTGCCTTTTCCAAGGTCAACAATGTTATTTCCCCTTTCTTTCTTTCCCCGTAGGCTACCACTATACTGCCATCCGATAACGGAATCCGAATCAATTTCTTGGAGCCTATAATTTCGGCATGATTCTCGGCCAACCAATCCATCCCTATTATCACGTCAAATCCTCCTATTGACATAGGCATGAGGTTTACTCCAAATTTATTTCTTTCGATCTCTAACGTGCAATCCTTTAGAATATCCCGAACTAAAAGTTGTTTACCATCGGCTATTTCAACAATGTAAGCATCTTCTAAAATGCTAAAAGGTGTATGAAGTCTTGGGTAGAAAGTAGAAGACACAAAATAAAAAGTAGCATCGGAATCAAAAAGATGAGCAGGAACGGAGTTAACAAGGAACGTACTCGACACAACATCCGCCGCCGCTTTCGCCTCATCCATGGTCATCTTGAAAGCCTTTCCTGTAGCTTTAGGGATGTCTTCTCTCCTCTATTGACTTCCTCCCGTTTTTAACTTTGGGCAATCCCTTTTGAAGTGCCCTGGCTCCTTGCATTCAAAACAAACGAGTCCTTTGACGGGACAATCATTGCGGTAGTGACCCGTCTTCTCACACTTGTACAAGTCTCGGAGTAGGATTGGCATGAGCCATGGTGCTTGCTCTTGCATTTGTGACACCACCTAGGCTCCTGCCTAGAGTTGACCCCACGATTGTTGTTGTCATTGAAGTTTGATTTCTTAGATTACATAGAGCTACCTTCCCATTTCCTCTTCTCACCAATCATCCTTCTCTCTTCCATGCCCAAGTTGTGGGCATCCTCATAATATTGAGCTTCTTCGATTGCCTCCCTGAGAGTTGAGGGTTTCGAAACTCGTACCATTTCCATCATGTCGGATGGCAACCCTTGGATGTAGGCTTTCACTTTCTCTCTTTCAGTTGGGGCCACATGCGACACTAAACTCAGTTTCTCCACTAACAATTGTGAGTATTCTCTCACCGTCTTGTCTCCCTTCTTTAGGGCTCGAAACTAATGAACGATTCGATCAACTACCCTTTCATTGCAATACTCTTCCATTATTTTCAGTCCCAAGTAAGCATGGACACAATTTCGGGTCCAAGAGAGATCGTAGTGACATTCCACCATACTAGGGCCTCACCCTGAAGCATTTGCGAGGCAAACTTAACTTTTTGCCTCTCTTCACTCGAGCCAAAAGCTTGCTCGATCTCACTTAACCATTTCATGCACATCATTGGGTTATTTGAGCCTGAGAACTCAGGTGGTTTAGTAGACATAAAGGTCTTGTATGAACAACCCGTTCCAGTCCTTCTCACTTTCATCACGGGTGTCTCTTCAGTAGCATGCCCAGTTCCATTTCCCCCGGAACCCCCTATGATTTTCTCAGTAGTGGCTTCGTGCCTTTGGTTATTGGCATCACGTTCTTCAAAAAAAAACGGACTTGAAGTTCATCTTGAGAACCTGCCTCCACCATTAGAGGACCTCCCACGTTAAGGTTAACTGGCGGAATACGACCTAATCTGGGCACAACTCTTGATGGGATAGCAGAAGTCAGAGGTGGCTGAGTGACATCCGCTGTGCTATGATTTGTGCCGTCAGCTTCAATTTGCGACCTAGTGCGCGTGTTAACCATCTTAGTCTGTCAAGATAATAGAATAGGAGTAAGATAAAGCTAACATAAGTACATATAACACATTCACCGATCATCGCAACCGTAGTAAAATAAGCATACTCACATAACAATATACCCAAAATAGTCATTAGCTACGTGATATTTTGAATATATCATACATATAAGAATTCTTATTACCAAAGTCACATTTCATAGTTAGTGCATTTCCGTCGACTCAAAAGCTCCACTATCTCAAGAGTGTCTACCCATACTCACAATTTAATACTTAGACTCTCAGCTTAAGTCTAGGCATCTTAAGTCCATACCGAGTTCTCTTAAACTAGAGCTCTGATACCAATTTGTAGCACCCTAAAAATTAGAGTAAATTTAAACCGAAATTTAAATGCGGAATACAACTTAAATATAAAAGGATCGCCCAAAAAATGGGGAAAGTAATGGAGTTTACATCAATATACGAATATTAAATGACAATCTATTAATCTATACAAAACTCGAGTTATAGCTTATATTCGAGTGTCACTAATATCCTCAAAATAAACATTTATGCTATCTCCAATAGTAACACTCGTAGGTGTAATCCCAAAAAGGTGCCTCTACCGGCACAAAGCTCCGCTCCGCTCTAAGGAGCCCCGCTTATACGATCACCTGCTAAACATGACATTTAAGAACAAGTGTTAGGCTTACGCCTAGTGAGAACAAACAGTTAAATGGATAAAGTTGTAAAATATTTAATTAAATCGTGCAAAACTTTATCCCATTTAACTTGATCTTGAAAGCTTACTCTTGGTGAGCAAGGTACTTTTAAAGGTAAACGGGGGAGACCCGATCATACCATCTTTGGTGACAGATACAAAAGTAAGTCACTACTTGATGTTAGCTAACTAAAGGAGTCAATGCTAATAGGTAACAACCAATTAATAGACCGAAATACAAGGCCCCCGATGACCCCGACAAAAGCTCGTGATGTGGGTCAATGGCAATTCGCAACAACCAACGAATACACCAAGGTGCAAGGCCCTCGATGACCCATCCAGCACTTCCGTAAGAGTCAATGGCAATTGACAATAACCAATGAATACAATAAGATGAAAAGCCCTCGATGGCTACAAACGTGACCGAAAGGGGATAACAATCCCGTCTTATAACCGAGTAAATGCATATGGATCCATTACATACTAGTCTATAAATCAACTACAACAAACAAGACATAGTGATAGTTTTCCATGTACCGAAAACATTTACATAAATGTTTCCCTTTGAAGTACGAACTTTACCGAAAATTAGGTCAAATAATTTTAGTTCCATAATAAAATATTTTCTCATCTAGAGATATTTCCACGTAAGATAATACCATTTAAAATACTTATTTTATATCCAAAATCAAAATCCCCAAATTCCTCATTTTGACCTAAAATCTCCAAACTTAACCAAATGCTTTAATAACGGAATTATAGACTTTAACTGAAGTAAAACAATATTTAAGACAAGTATTAAGTTTGTAAAAGAGTTGGAAATGAATTAACAAATGGGTTTTTGAGAAAACCTAGAAAATCGTCAACAATGATGGAAAGTAGTGGAGAAGATGAAGATCTTGAAGCTCCAAACACCTAGTACTTCAATATTAGCGCCAACCTCTTAATTGCTCTCTAAATATTTGAATATGCAAGCTTTAGTGATCAAGTATGGAAGGGTAGAAAGTCTCTAAATAAATGAGGAAAAAGAACTCAAAGAATGGGTTTGAAAGGGTAGAAAGTCATCCAGAAATTTTGCCCCCTTGTTAAAGGTTTCTCGCGAGCGTGAGGAAATTGGCTGTGCGGGCGCGAGAATAAGTTTTTGCCCACTTTTTGTGGCTTTCTCGCGGGCCCGAGCAAAATGGTTGTGCGGGCGCGAGCTGTGAAATTTATGAACCAAATTTGGGTTTCTTTCCAAATACGATATCCAACAAACCAACGCTTACAATAATTCCAAAAGACTATTTTTAAGGCTAAAATATGGATACTAAAAATCCGAGTGTTACACCATCATACAGTGAGATCGACATGTTTTTAACTCCAGCTCAGATTCGACCTACTACGGACATACAGCCCAGGGAGGCCCGCATCCTTGCTCCGGGCCAACAATGTTTGATCCCTTTCCAGCCCCTACGTGATACCACTCGTTGCGCTCATTGAGGTAAAGTTAAAGGTAGAGCTAGAGGTGGAGAAAGAGGTAAAGGGCGTACCCAAGCACATAGATAACCTCCTACAAATTTGTTAGGTCTAAAAATATTGTATCCGAGATGACAACTATTGAAGATGTGAAGGGCTAAAGTGTAAAGTCAACAAAGTCATTAATTAGGAAAGGTCTAATGTTTAAATAAAAGGAAACATTCTATTTTGTAAATAAGGCAATTGTATAATGCCTTAATCTTTACTTTCCTTATACCATATTTCCTATACATATAAATAGAGGGTTAGGGCTAGCTTTAGAGAAGAAGAACATTAATTCATATAATTAGAGAGAGCTTATTGAGAGATATCATTGTAATCACGATTCATCAAGTTAGATATATGACATAAGGTTTTCTTCATATTATTCTTGATATTACTCGGTTACCTGAT
This sequence comes from Silybum marianum, assembly GCA_036898165.1. Taxonomy (NCBI): domain Eukaryota; kingdom Viridiplantae; phylum Streptophyta; class Magnoliopsida; order Asterales; family Asteraceae; genus Silybum; species Silybum marianum. The sequence continues at coordinate 40,258,219 of CM072530.1, read as the reverse complement.
CAAACTGGGATCCACAATTGGTATCAGAGCCTACGATATGAGTTTTGGTTGTTTTCTGAAGTGATCATCGCAAAAAGAAAGTAAAATCTCGACTTTTGCACTTGAATTTTTGTCGACTCAAACTTTCATAGTTTGACCCGACAAAACTTTCTAATCTTTAAACCTAGATCTGCTTATTTTTTTTCTCGATTCAGTGTACTCAATTAATCATCATAACTTTGAATCGAAAAATTGTCTTTTTTCTTAAAAAAACCCAGATCTGAATGTTTGTCTAGTCTCTTTACCCGATAAAACTTAAAACGTGCTTTTGCTTGAAGTTTTGTCGATCCGTATTAAAAAAAAAACTTGATTTTAATTCGGATAATTTAATTTGTTTTTGTTAAAATTATTCTAGTTTATTTTGGTTACTTTTGAAATTCTTTACATAAGAAAACTCAGGAACTAGTGACTTTTGCAGCATTTCTTACCAATGAATTCTTAAGTAAAAATCATAAACTTTAGTAATTTTGGTTTTTATTCATTGACCGAACAAATAAGAAACTCGGGAACTGAGCTATTCTTGTTCATAAAAAGACTTGTTCTTTTTAGTCAAGAACCCTTTGTTCTTGTTTTCTAGTTTATCAGTTAAGAAAATTCAGATTAGATATCCTTGAGTTTTTATCGAGTCATTTTCAATCGACAAATTTTATTATCGAGTCAACAGTGATCGATATAAAACTTTTTATCGATCCGGTTTTCATCCAAGGAAAAAATTTTTCTCAAGCCTTTATCAATCGATAAACGTCTGTTATCGAGTCTTTTCTGATCGAAGAAATTTTTATCGAGCCCTTATCTTCTTATCGAGCCCATACCACTCGACAATTTTTTTTTTCGATCCTTTGTCACCCGAGAAAAATTCTTCTCGGCCCTTCATCACTCGAGAAAACCTTCATGTATCAAGAACACCTTCTGTTTTCCAAAGAAAACTCAGAAAATTTCCAAAACTCAACGATCGAGATCAATTCGTCAGGTAACCCGTGCTTTAACGATGAGTTCTCAAAATCAACTTTCTGAGCTAAATGCACATATTTCTCAACTAAACCAGACACATAAACAACATGCAAGCGTTGAATAAACTTTTAAGAGAACATGTCACTCTGAAATCTAAGTATAATAACTCAGAAGAATCAAGAAAAGTTTTGCAAAATCAAAATGAATTTTTGGAGAAACAACTCACCGAGTATTCTAGGAACGAATTTCATACATATGAAGAGTTTTGCAAAAAGACAAATCTGATAAAAATAAATTTTGATCTAAAAACCAAAATATCTGAGTTAGAAAATGTTAGAAATTAAAGTATGAGTCAAAGAAGAGATGTCTACAAATGTCAACACACTCTTCTTGTTATAACTAATTGTTGTTAGACGCTCCCTTTTAGACACATGGCACTTTGTAATTGGCTAGCATTTTGACTTTCTGTTTTTGTAACTGTATAAATAGCATTATATTGTGTTTGTAAAAGAAGTCGATCAATACATTTACATTTTGAAGAATACTGTGCGTAATTCATAGCTTTGTCTACTTTGATACAAAGTTATCATTTCATATTCTTTGTTCTTCATTCTGTTTACTGTTCTATTGATTTAAATTGTTAATTGATCTGCTTCCGCATTTCACTTTGATTCAATACTCTCAATTAACAATCGGTTTAAAGGAATCTGGAACCAACAATTGGTATCAGAGCCTTCTAATCAATCTATTGATTATTAGATCTCTTTCATTGAAGAAATTCCTTTCGATCGAACAGTATTTTCTCAGATTCAAAATTTGTTTATTAATCCACTCTGTTTTACAAGATTTTGTTAAATCGTTAACAATCTTCTCTTAAATTGAGTCATTCATTTTGTAATCTGAAGAAACAGTGATATTATCGACCTGTTCTTCTATCAAATTGAGATTTAATTGTTCTAAATTTCTTTCAAATCTTCAAATTTTCAAATTTTCTCTTCTATCCTACTCAAATGGCAAATTCGAGCTTGAATGCTGTTTATACGTCTGGGTCCCTGACTAAACCTCCAACTCTTGTACGTGATGAATACCCACAATGGAAGATTCGAATGGTTAACTTCTATGAGGGATTGGATGCTGAGTTATATCCAATTATTCAAAACGGTCCGTTTGTTCCCACCACTACTATTCCCAGAATTCCGACCCACCGCAAATACGGATGAGGTACCGCAAGGCGGTTCGAAGTCAAGGAATAACTGGACTGATGAAGAAAAGGCTAAGGTGGAATTAGCTAAGAAAGCTAAGTCTCTGTTGACAATGGCCATTCCAAATGAGATTTTTCAATCTCTGGACTCATGTGACACAGCAAAAGATTTATGGGATCAACTGGAGAATCTCCTAGAAGGTGGTGCGAAAATGAAAAAGAACAGAAGAGCCCAAGCTCTAAATGAATATAATAGTTTTCAAGCGGCGGATCGATGAATCTGCGGAACAAACATTTCATCGATTCAACAATCGATTAATCTCTCGCAAGAGATGTGACATTGTTAGATCAAAGGAAGACAACAATGTTCTATTTCTCAAAAGGTTAAAGCACGAATGGTCAAATCTATCCATGTCACTACAAGCCAATCGGGACCTTGAACAATGGTCGCCGCATGATGTATTCGGTACACTCGCAAGCTCATGAAAAAGAAGTTGTTCGTAAAAGAACAAACATCGGAGGTCCTCTCGGCTTTGATCTCGAAACAAAAGGAATCGAGAAGACGAAGTGATGACGGAAGAAATCGAAGGCCTTCATATCGAGAGGCTCCGGAAGATGACTACGAATCGGATGATGAAATTAAAGCGTTTGCGACTCTGCGGCTTTAATAACCAAGCAATTTACTAATCGTTTTGGAAATAGGTCTTTGAAAGGAAATAAACGATTTGATCGTCCCTATGCTCCTAAACAAGAAGTACAGAGAGTAGAGAAAACAGAAGAAGAGAAGAAAGAAGAAGAATTAAAAAGGAAGAAAGATGTCTGCTATAGATGTGGCAAGCCCGGACATTACTCGAGAGATTGCAGAGGAGCTCTGGAAAAGGATAAGACTTATTACAAAAACAAATATAAGTACAATGTCACTGAAAGAGCACACTTTGCAGAAAAAGAAAACTGGGTGCAAGATGAATCCAGCGGTGATGAAGCCATGTTCTGTGGAATGGCAAACACAAACGAATCAGAGGATCAACCCTCTGAGTCACCGGTTAGTAATTTCTCTGGATCATCTGAGCTTGAACAAACGATTGTGATGTTATCAAACAATTTTGAGGAACTAAAACTGAAACTCACAATCGAAAAGAAATTACGAAAAAGTACTGAGAAAACTCTTTCTACAATCAAAAGGGAAAGAGATATTTTCAAAAGAGAAATGGATTTACTTACAGAAGAAAAACTCGAATTAAATACTGCAAAGGAAACGATTTCCATGAGTTTAAAACTTTCTGAAGAAAAACTTAAAAAGGAAATTTTGAATCTCAATAAACTTCTGGAAGGAAAAGAGAAAGAAATCAGAGACAAAGAGAGTGATAGACTCAACTCTGTAGCACTTAAAAACTATTTTCAGAAAGAGAGAGAATTTTTACACATTGAACTTCAACAGAAAAAGCTACAGATTATAACATATCTGGATGCACAGAAGGTTCATGACAAAATTAACACACAAATAGGAAGATCTGGACTTGGTTTCGAGGACCTAGATCCCTACACGTGTAAGAAAAGGTCAGATCTGAAATCTGTTTTTTGTGTTGGACAAATACAGAAGCCAAAGTTTCCAATTTTGTATGAAAAATCTATTTTTAAAAAATCTAGATATGAAAACCATCATAAAAAAAGCAAACTTAAATTCGAAAATATTGAATATTGTTGTAAAACAAATGTTGATCTAAATAAAGTTCGTAAGAAAGATGATATTTTCAATTTTGGTTCAAATAAACATACAATTTTGAATCCAGAGGCAGATATTTTTGTTCCAAGTCAGGGAGAGGAAGATCTACGACTTATGTTTGAAAACGATATTCTCTCTACTCTGGATAAGTGTTTTAGAAATGAAACTCTTTGTGAGAATCATCCAGAGATCTCTCCTGTTCATTTGAAGATTTACATCTTTACGAAACTCAAGAAAGCTTGGGCTGAGATTACATATCCATGGGAGAATGACAATAATGATGAAGAATTTTTTGATAACTCTGAAAATTACCTTTCAAATTTAGAAGTAAATTCTTTTAAATCATCAAAAGTTATCACAAATAATTCAGAAATTATTGATAAAAAGGATGATTATTTGTATCTTGATAAATCTCAAGAAATCAGAGCTTCTGATAGAGATTGTGCTAAACTTTCAAGTGGTATACCTATTCTTCCTGTTTCTGTTCCAAAATCGAGAAAATCAGTATCTATACATCCAGACTTCTTAGATATGTGTCTCAAAGCCAAAACATGTCTTGAACCTGAGAAAGAGGCAGAACTCAAAAACAAAGTGCAAAATCAAAAGATTTTAAACTCTACTCTTCCGAAGTTTACTAATATTCAAAAAGGCAAATGGAAATCCTCTAATTCTTATGTTCCTTTTTCGGTAAATAACGGAAGCTTCGCAAAAGTAGATCGAGAGGAAGAACACGTAGAAGAAAAAGCGTAACTAAAACAAAAGTCTAGTCTAGATAGGTTCTCTAGAACAACTAATACTAGAAAAGACTTTAGAAAGAATAATTGTAATTACCATTCTCGCAATGAAAATTCAATTCAATCTTCTATGTTTCGATCTTACGAATGTTTTTCACTGTTCTTAAAGTTAAAACAATTTTTCTCGCAAACCTCTCGATCATTCCAATTCACAAGATGTTTGTCACAAAAAGAATAAAACTCAAAAAAACCAAAAACCAAAAATAAAGTCTTTACCTTCGTTAAATCAAAAAACGAGAATACTCCAAAAGCTAACATAAAAGGACCCATTATGCGATGGGTACCTAAGAAATTCGATTTTTGATTGCGTAAACGACGTGTGCATATCCGGTATCTTGACTGCTGGATGCTCGAGGCACATGATGGATCCCAAAATTTACTATCCCAATTCAAGGACAAATCGTGTGGAATAGTAACTTTTGGTGATAATGGTAAGGGTCAAATAAAAGGCTACGGTACTCTACAAGAAGGTAATATCACCTTATCAAAGGTAGCTCATGTTTACGGCTTGAAACATAATCTCCTTAGTGTAAGTCAACTTTGTGATTCTAAAATACTAGTAGTATTTGATGAAAAACATTGTTATTTATTCTCTAAGGCAGTGAAGAACTTTGGAGAGCGAGACGAAAAGGTAACTTGTATATGATGAATTTTACCTCTAAGGATGGTAAGGAAACTTTATGTCTCATCTCCAAAAAGAGTGAGGTTGCGTGGCTCGGCATCATAAAATGTCTCACTTAAATTTTAATAATCTTGAGATGCTTGTTAAAAACAAACCGGTATCCGGACTTCCGGATATTCATTTTCAAAAAGATCACCTCTCGCCCGCATGTGAAATGGGCAAAATTAAACGAGCATCTCATAAAACAAAAAGTGATCATTCTTGTACTAGACCTCTGCAATTATTACATGTGGATCTCGTGGTCCAATTGCAATTCGAGTCTATCCGGTAAAAAGTATATTCGGTACTAATTGATGAATTTTCCGGATATACTTGGCTTGCTTTCGTTCGTCAAAAGTCGAAGTCCCGGTGGTACTACGTAATATGATGACCGGAATTCAAGTTCTTCTACATCGAAGATTCGGCGGCTTCGAAGTGATAATGGTACGAGAATTCAAGAACGCCAAGCTTGAATCGTATCTTGTTGAACAAGGAATTACTCAAAACTTCTCTGCATTCGCACTCCACAACAAAACGGTGTAGTTGAACGTCGCAACAGAACCTTGGTTGAAGCACCGAACGATGCTCGCGACACGGTCTCCCAATTCACTTCGGGCCGAAGTCGTTGCTACCGCTTGTTTCACTCAAAACCGTTCAATTATAGTCAAGAGGCATCTCAAAACCTCTTATGAGTCGATTAATAAAAGAAAACCATCTCGTAAAATTTTTTCATATCTTTGGTTGCGGATGTTTTATCTTAAACGACAGAGATAATCTTGGCAAATTTGATCCGAAGTCCGATGAAGCTAAATTTTTAGGCTACTCGTTAAATTCAAGAGCTTTCCGAGTTTTTAACTTACGAACAAAAGCTGTTATGGAAAGCATCAACATTGACTTCGATGATAACACCCAACTGACTTCCGAACACTCTACTTCAGAACTCAAGCTTAATCTGTTACTTCGACTATCTTTCGGGTTCCGCAGAATCCGAGATTGATGCTATTTTTCAAGATTTTACTGCGACGAAGTTGTGTCGAAGCAATGTCACCTCCACATTTGCGGATACCGGATATTCTCCAAGCCTCAGGCATTACTCTCTCTGGTCCTGCTTCTTCTGTTTCATCTGTCACGTCTATTTGTCCAGAAGTTCCCACTACTACATCTGCCAGTCAAGAAGCTACTTCTGTTCCATCATCTGAGGGGGAGACACAAGGACAGGTGACAGAACAGATACCAGAAGGACATACAGAAGAAAATAAAGAAGATTTTGTGTTTCCAGATGAAATCATTTCGTCAAATGAAACAACCCATTCAATTTCTCAACCCAGAATGACGAAATGGACTAAATCTCACACACCAGATCTTATAATTGGTAGTCCTTCTGAGGGGGTCAGAACACGATCTGCTACTGCAAATGAAGCATTCTTTGTTAATTTTCTTAGTATGATCGAACCTAAACGTGTACATGAAGCCTTAGTTGAACCAAGCTGGGTGGATGCTATGCAGGAAGAACTACTTCAATTCGAAAGAAATAAAGTTTGGCGTCTTGTTCCTTTACCAAAAGGCAAAGTTGCTATTGGCACAAAATGGGTATTTAGGAACAAAAAGGATGAAGATGGAATTGTTGTCAGAAATAAAGCTCGTTTGGTGGCTAAAGGTTACTGTCAAGAGGAAGGTATCGATTATGATGAAACCTTTGCTCCTGTTGCAAGACTAGAAGCAATAAGATTATTCTTGGCTTTCTCTGCATACAAAAACTTCAAAGTCTACCAAATGGATGTTAAATGTGCATTTCTTAATGGATGTCTAAAAGAAGAAGTGTATGTTGAACAACCTGATGGTTTCAAAGATGCAAGATATCCAGAATATGTTTATCTTCTTGACAAAGCTTTGTATGGTCTAAAGCAAGCCCCAAGAGCCTGGTATGAACGACTATCGAAATTTCTGATCAGCAAAGGATATGAAAAAGGTAAAATCGATACAACTCTGTTCATCAAAAGAGGCAAAGGTATGTTAACTATAGTTCAAATTTACGTGGATGACATAATATTTGGTTCTACTCATCAAACAGAAGTTGATTTGTTTTCTAAGTTGATGGAAACTGAATTTGAAATGAGTATGATGGGAGAATTAACTTTCTTCCTAGGACTTCAAGTTAAACAAAGCACCTCTGGTATCTTTATAAATCAGGCAAAATATGTTTCTGACATGCTTAAAAAATTTCATCTTCAAAACTCATCATCCATGAAAACACCTATCTCTCCTAATATGAAATTAGGACCTGACTCCTCTGGTAAATCTGTTGATATTACCAGCTACAGAGGAATGATTGGTTCTCTTTTATATTTAACAGCAAGTAGACCTGATATTATGTTTGCCACTTGTCTTTGTGCTCGTTATCAAGCCAATCCTAAAGAGTCTCATTTGGCTGCTGTAAAAAGAATTTTTAGGTACTTAAAAGGTTCACCATCGTTGGGCCTTTGGTATCCTAAAAATTCTGGATTTGATTTAATGGCATATACAGATTCTGATCATGCAGGTTGTAAGCTTGACAGAAAAAGTACATCGTGTAGTCACAACTTCGGGAAATCGACTTATAAGTTGGACATAAGAAACAAAGCTGCGTATCCACATCTACGGCGGAAGGCCGAATATGTTGTCGCCGCTAGTTGTTGTTCACAAGTTATTTGGATGAAGACCCAACTCAGAGATTATGGTCTGATATACGATAAGATTCCCATCCTCTGTGCATTACAGAAAATCCAGTTCAGCATTCCAAAACAAAGCATATCGATGTCAGGTATCATTTCATCAAGGATCATGTCGAAAAGGGTACAATCGAAATGTATTTTGTTTCTACTGATTATCAACTTGCTGATATTTTCACAAAAGCTCTTGATGAGAGACGTTTTAACTTCTTAATTAGCAAGTTGGGAATGCTTAATATGTAACAATGATTTCTTCGTAAGCATCCGAAGCCTCGAACTATTCGACGATACTTCGAAGTCATCGAAGTCTCGATGCTTTCGAACTCTTCGTAACACTTCGAAGCCTCGAGTTACTCTGATTTTCTGTTTCATAATAATATTTTTCTTTCAAGAGACATCATAAAGTGCAGATTGAGAAACGAGGTAAAGAAGCTACTACAGGGGGAGTTCACCATTCAAGGGGGAGTTTACCATTCAAGGGGGAGTTCACCATTCAAGGGGGAGTTTACCATTCAAGGGGGAGTTCACCATTCAAGGGGGAGTTTACCATTCAAGGGGGAGTTTCACAATGCAGAAGATATTCGTCTAAGTCTAACTCTGGTTAGCTGTCTTCTGATTTACTATTTCACTTAAATTTTATTTGAATCTATCTGCTCTGAGTTTCTCTTGCCGCCAAGGTCTCTTAGACTTTTGATTCATTTCAAAAAAAATTTAAATATAAATCAAGTCGACATGTTTTTCAACTAAATTTTCTATAAATTGATATTTCTTATAATTTCCATTAAATATATAAATTCCATCAACTCTTGCCTCCAAGGTTGTTTAAATCTATATGTTTAATGCAAATTCTTCTTTATTATTCTTTTATAGAAACTAAACTCTCATGTGATTTTTGTTTTCACTTGACTGATTTTTAAACTTAAATAAATAAAATTAAGATTAAAATCTGTGTTTATTCAATTAATTCAAAATTAATTGATTAATTAAACAGATTTTTTTATTACTTTTGTTTATTTCTGCTTTTAAGAAAAACAGCCTCTGCTACTAAATCATCATCATACATGTGTCTCGTCGTACACGTGTCCCCAATCGAAACACTGCATGTGTATACCCGCGTGCTTACATCAGCTCATATGAACCGTTTTTTCCTCCCCAAACTTAATAACCCCTTCCCATTCTACAGTCTCTCTCTCACATAAAACCCCCAATTTCAACCTTCATCTTCTTCCTCGCAACAATTCCCTAAATCAGTGTTCATTCTCTTTGCAAAGACAAAGTTTTCTATTGTCAAGCATTCGATATTTCAAAATAGCTTCCAAATGTGCCCGTCCTTCCAACAATGATGAAGAAAGAATCATCGATTCAACTGCGGATAGTACTCCCATTGTGAAACTGCCATTGAAGGCGAACAATGTGCAGGTACTGCTCAACCCTAACACTTATCAACCAGAATTTCGCATCATGATCGAGTTTCTACAACAACACCAGTTGAATCGAACCCTAACCCTAACCAACCCAAACATCCCTGAAATCTATGTCCAAGAACTGTGGCAATCAATGATCATCGAAACTGATGAAACACTCGCCGGTTCTTTCACCCATCCTGAACAAGTGGAAATTGTTGTTCAAATCCCCATCACCAAAAGAAAACTTGCCAAATATTTCCATCTTCCCCTTTCTGTGATCGAAGTGGATGGGCAAACCATTCCCAATCCTGCCCTAGAAGAAAACCCTTCCACAGAAGCCCTCCTAGCCTTCATAAATCTTACAGTTACAATGAACCTCTTACAAGGTCGTCCGAATTCAAGAGGAAGAAGTTGCCCCCAATGTGGAATCTACTCGTCTCCATTCTCAACAAGAGCCTAACCTCGCAAAATAGGTTCTCTGGATCGAGCTAGCCGAAACATTCGACTATAATGTATGGGATGTTCTTCAATCGACCCTTGGACTATGCAAGTCTCATCTTCCAAGAGATCAAAGCAGCTGTGCACACTAAGGTGATCCATCAGAGTCAGGGAAAGCCACTACCAGCACTCATGTTCCCAAGATTTCTATCTCTCTTCACTCATCCTGCAATTGGGGCAATCGAAGCTCCCCGATCCGGCCATTACGCAAAATTGCATCAATGAGCTCCCATAGATCAACCATCGACAAGATCGGCTACTTCCGCACCCAGAGAATTATCCGGTACATGCTAAACCTAATCCCATCTAGCTCTTCTAATCTCCAAATCTATAGAAGCTCTATGGTTTTCTCGAACAGAGAATTCCTACCCCGGAGCGCTTAGAGCCGTGTGTAGGTGGTCGTGGTGCAGTGAGCATGAGCTTGAAAAAAATAGGAGTGAACATCCGAGTGCTTCTACCCATGCCGACCTTCTATTAAATGAAGGTACGGAAGATGTCCTCGAGAGACACATATGAGTGTTCCTCTCCTATTCCCCAAAGGGCAACCACAACTTCGAGGTTGATGTCACCACGTCTCCACTCATTGACTTAGAACGGCCAATTCAAACCACCAAGAAACCGGCCGTTCGCAGGATACTTCTTCCTCTCGAATCAAATTCATCCGGGGAAAGCACCTCCACTTCATCATCCTCCCAAAAGGATGATGATGATAATATAAGAGTTCATTCGCCCCGAACTCGCCACTTCCTTCACCACATGTTCATGTCTCCGTGACCGACATACCAATACGCACGTAGGATGAGTCCACATCCTCTCCTAGGATAGATGCTAATGAATTCCCATCGGAGGGGTTACGGCCTAGGAATGCACCTCTTACCGGAGTGTTTACACTTCACCAAGGTAAGCATACTGTCTTCAGCACCTCATCCTCTGATGATGAGGATAATGTTGAAACAGTCAGAACAACCGAAGAGGAGCCTGTGAATAACAGCCCTCAAGGACTGGTTGGAAGTCCTTCTACACTCAACGTCAAAACAGGTGTAGAAGGCCCCTCTGAACGCGAGGGTAAAGGGGCTCCATGTGTTGGAGATGCGCCGGTTACATCTTCTGATTTCGTCACAAATGCAGCGTTCTTGGCATTTGCTGATCAAATTCAGAGATCTGTGGAAGATCTAAAATTATCCGTGACTACTAACAATTCTCTTCTTCTGAGCCTTCAATTTAAAATTGAAAGTCAGAACTCTCTCTTAGCAGATCTTCAGCGCCAAATGAGTACCTCTCAAGAAGATCAGAAGGCCTATTTTGCTGAACAATTTTTGCTCTTGAATAATGGTCTTCAAGCAAATGCAGAGGCAATCTCTAAACTTCCAGACTCTCTACGTGCCTCTGTAGACTACAACTCTCTGGTGGCCGATATACAGAAGATTATCAAGACCATCATTCCTTCTGATGATCCCTCTGGGTCTACGCTCGTCAAGAAATCTGATCTCGCCTCTTTCCAGAAGATTATTCTTGAGCGAATGTCTACCATCGCTTCAAAGTACTCTTCCAAGCCCTCCACATCCTCAACAGACCAGAAAATTGCTACCATCGAATCAACTCTATCTCAACTCGTGCCTCTGGTTTCTTCTATTGCTGAGGCGTTTAATGCCAAGAAGAAAGCCAAGGAAGAAAGGGCTTGCAAAAAGGCAGAGCTGAAAAGAAAACATTCTGAGGATCAGGATCCTGATTCTCAGAAGCGGGAGAAAGGTCCTGAGCCTAAGCAAGCCAAACAAACACCACCAGAACCAAACACGACCACCGCTGACTCTTCAACTCCAAAACCATCACAGCAACCTTCTTCTTCAAAACAAGTGCCACTCACTCCAACACCTCTGGCTACGCATTCTGGGTCTCTACCCAGAGATCCAGATCTAGCTAAGTTCATTCTGGATCCTATTGGAAAAAGCAGAATCCCGAGCTCTCCGGCTGAAAGGGCTGAAATAGTCAGAGCTCACGAAGAACGAGAACGAGCTAAAGCTGCAAAGGAAAGAGCTAAAGCTGAAAAAGAAGAAAGGGCCGAGAGGAGGATGAGGAAGTGTTCGTAGCCGAAAAAGAAAAAGAAGCGAGAGATAATACGCCAGAGGCTAATTGTTGAAGAACAAATAGAGATAGAGAGGGCTGAAAGAGAGAATCTGGAAAGAGAGAAGGCTAGACTTGAAGAAGAACTACAGAGACAAAATTTTGAAGCTGAAGAAAGAGCAAGAGTCAGAGCAGAGGCCGCTCAGAAGCAGAAAGAGATCAGAAGAGGAGAATTTGAAGAAAAATTAAACAAAGTTGGAAACATTGAACTTCCAACACTTGAAGTTGAGAAAAGGCACATGTATGCTCCAACAGATCAGAAGATTTATCTCATGATGCCTAACTTCGCAAACCAATACAATGTAAGCAATGAAGTTAAAGATAACTTCATGGCTCATAAACAAGACAGAAAGACGGTTTTCACTACTGCTCCAATTACAAAGATCACAGCCATGAAACATAAGCAGTTTCAAGATACACCCATTTGGTACACAATCTACGAGGTAGTCAGATCAAACAACAAGAGTTATTACATATGTGATAATGATCTGTTGTCCATCCATCCAGCTGATCTCATTTTTCTGGAAGAATTTATGAAGACTCAACTTTCTGAACGCAAAGATCCACAAGACCATGTTGCCTACACTAGAATTATTCTATGTATGAAATCATACATTAGATACAAAAGGCAGGTCGACTTCCAGATTGGCTTAAATTTCAAAATGGATAATCTGGCTATCTCTGCACCAAATGAGGAACTTGAAGGGATAAGCAAATTCAGAGTGGGTAGACTTCTTACTGAACCAGAAGAGGGAATCATCTTCAAAAGACCAAATGGAAAGAGCTTCTTTCGCATCAAAGAAGCTCACAAATACTCTTCTGAGGTAGTCTACATCATCAAGTGCTATCTTTGGCTTAGACACGACAAATCCAGAAGTTGCAAAGAAAGTAGAGAAAAGACTTGATGGACTTCAGAAGAACAGAGAGCTTATCAATAATATTTCAAGTATCATTGCTGCTGTTGATCCTCTCTGAAGAAAGTTTTTTTTGACTTCATACTTAGGGGGAGAATGTTAGAAATTAAAGTATGAGTCAAAGAAGAGATGTCTACAAATGTCAACACACTCTTCTTGTTATAACTAATTGTTGTTAAACGCTCCCTTTTAGACACATGGCACTTTGTAATTGGCTAGCATTTTGACTTTCTGTTTTTGTAACTGTATAAATAGCATTATATTGTGTTTGTAAAAGAAGTCGATCAATACATTTACATTTTGAAGAATACTGTGCGTAATTCATAGCTTTGTCTACTTTGATTCAAAGTTATCATTTCATATTCTTTGTTCTTCATTCTGTTTACTGTTCTATTGATTTAAATTGTTAATTGATCTGCTTCCGCATTTCACTTTGATTCAATACTCTCAATTAACAATCGGTTTAAAGGAATCTGGAACCAACAGAAAAGTTTATAGATCATGAGACTTATAGTGTGGTTCTTAAAAGAAAATTAACTGAATTTTTGGAATATGAGAAAGAGAGGATATTAACTTCTGATGAGAAACACAAGTTTGATATTGAGCGAAAAGATTTTGAAAGCAAAATTAAAACTTGTGAACTAACCATTCAAAAACTTTCTAAACAAGTGTTTGATTTTGAACAAATTGTGATTTTAGAGAGAAAATCATCTGAAACGAAATGTTTGAAGCTATCAAAGCAACTTTCTGAGCTTCAGAAAATTCTAGATGATGAAAGAAAAATGTTTGAAAATGATACAAAGAACTTTTTAAATAAAAGTGTTTTAATTTTCAACAAAAATAAACGTTTAGAAAAGGAAGTTGAGAATAAAAATGAAGTTTTTGAAGAGGAAATTTCTAAACTTTCAAAGAAATTGTCTGAAACACAATCAAATCTTGTAACCGAAAAGAAATTGAGATCTGAATTAAAAGGTAAATATGATTTGATTACGGAAGAAAGAGATTATTTATCTGACAAACTCATGAAACTTGAAAAAGTTTTTGAAAATAAAACGACTTTTAATTTTAGTTTGTCTGATAAAGAAAGAGACCATCTTTTTTGCAAAATTAGAGAACTTGAAGAAGTAATTTTAAAACAGAATAAAGTGAATTCAGTTAAAGCTGAATTTCTTAAACAGTTTAATCCTGATACTACTTTTCTTTCTCCACATGATAATTCATCTGATTCTGATTCCGTTCTCTCTTATAAAAGTACTTCAAGTTCAATTCATAAGATAACTTCTGATATGTAGTGAGATTCACTATATTAAGCACCTATTTTATAATTATAGTTAATATATTTTCCTTATTTTTTATCCCAATTTGAGTCATTTTATTATCTTATTTTTCATTTATAGTAGTCGGAGCTAAGTATTGGATTTTACTTGTCTTTTTGCAGTTTTGGTTGTTTGTTTGTTTCAGATGAATGCTATGGGAATGCTGCAGCAACTGGCAGCTGGAGGGAACATGATATTGGCAAAGGAAGGCTCAATCAAGAAGGATCTAGAATACCCTAGTAGTTACTTAAGTTTATTATGGTTTTTATTTGATATATGCAGCTGGACTATTAAGCATCTTTGTACTAGGAATCTTGTGCTTTTGTGATGGAAGATAGATGATTTGACCTTTGGACCTTTGGTCCATAATTTTGTTCTTTTGTGACACCTCCTAGTATAAAAGGAGGTGTTAAGGTCATTGTAAGAATATGTTTTTTTCCAGCTGAAACTCTAATATAACCTCAGAAGTATTAGAAGTATTATTGTGTCTTTCTTCTTCTTGGGAGTCTTCTTGTTCATCAAGAAAACAATTAAATTCTGTCATTTAACACTGCAGCATTACTTTTCAGCATTACTGTCATTTATTTCCTTACGCTTAACGTCATTTACATTTCAGCCATATATATATACATATATTTATGTTTAAGTCTTTACTTACAAGTCATTTACTTCTTGCACTTTATATTCATTGTCATTTATAATTTCAGTCATATATATATACATTTACATATTTACCGTTATGTCTTTACTTCTAGTCATTTATATTTCTTTCATTGTTAATATGAGTAGCTAATTTTTATTAGCCAGGGTATAAGTGAAATGGTAAGGTTTTAGACTCAAAGAAGGTGGGCATTATTCTATAATAACAATATTTCATTATTTCATCTAAAGTTTTATAAATCCAAACGACACTTCTTGACGGATTGATCACTTTGATAGTGTTAATGTGCCGTGGACTTAGGAATAAGCCACGATATGCACGTCAATCTGAAGGATATGATAAGTTTACTTGGAAGAGTTACCTTTTTATGTTTTTCTCATTGAATATTCTTGACAAGTCGGTCACTTATCAAAGTGTCAAAGTGCCATGGACTTAGGAATAAGCCATTGAATGCACACCACTTGGATGATATGGAATCACCTCGGAAGAGGGATTAATTAGACAAAGGAATTTGCTAAGCCATCTATTTTGAGAATACCATGTTGCTATCACTGGTCTTGATACTTCATAGGAATATGGGTTGATAGCTAAACATTAGTATACCGGTATAAGTCCGGAAGGAATACTCAAAATAGGTAGTGGAACGAGCTATTATAGAATAGAATGCTGTAGCATCCCTACAGCATTGCCCACTGGAATTAGGTTTAAACCTTACCATAGATCTTATACCCTTGCTATTTGCTTTATTCTGTTATAAATCTATTAAAGTGACTCTCAAAACAAACAAACAATTGAATCCTTCTAAATCGCCATCTGAATTCATTTCTTTCATCAGACTTTTAAATCAACTTTTAACTCCGATCCTTGTGGACGATACTCGGTACTTTGTACCACTTATTACTTGAAAGGACGATAGTAAGACTAAAAGTATACTTGCTTTTAGTCTTATTTATTACATATCTCAGGGTATACAAAACGCCTAACAAGTTTTTGGCGCCGCTGCCGGGGATCGGCAAGCTAAAAGTTTTTATTTAAGTAAGATAAAAGATTTGATTTTTCTAACACCTGTTGAACTGTTGGAAGTGATGTATGCCAAGAATATTTCGTGGAGAGTTTTTAGAGTTTGATCCTGATATTGATAGAACATTTCGGGAAAGGAGAAGAATCCAAAGAGCATTATTTGCTCTACCCCCTCCTGAAATGGCACAACCACCAAAGCCCCAAGGACTTATAGGACCTCTACCACAACCTGCAGTCGAACCACCACCTGAACTCCATCAAGAACTTCGTAGGGGTCCACCTCTGTTTGTACCTGTACCACCTCATTTACAGGGATTTCCACAGGCACAACCTTTTGGTCAAGGACCTCGATTTCATTTTGATGAAGAGGATAGGGATGATGAATCTCTGAATAATCACCCACCAGGAAATGATGATGATGAACCAAGGGCCCCACCACCAAACATAATTAATCTGGCAAATTCTAAAGATGGACGTATAATGGACTACACGATGCCTAATTTTGAGCAATATAATTCAGGGATAGCTAGACCCCGTTTTACGGCCACCCATTTTGAACCAAAACCAATCATGTTTCACATGTTGCAAACAAATGGGCAATTTGCTGGAATGCCAACTGAGGACCCACATTCCCACTTAAAGTCTTTCTTAGAGGTAAGTAATCCTTCTTGATCCCTGGAGTGTCAAATGACGCTCTGAGACTTACATTATTTCCATTCTCCTTAAGGGATCGAGCAAGGGAATGGTTTAACTCACTAACTCCAGGATCTGTGACTTCATGGTACGAAATGGCCGAAAAGTTTTTGCGAAAATATTTTCCACCCACCAGGAACACTAAGTCTCGAAACGAAATTTGTCTTTTTAAACAAACGGACTATGAAGCAATTCCTAACGCATGGGAAAGGTTTAAAGAAATGTTAAGGAAATGCCCACACCATGGCATTCCCTACTGCATTCAACTTGAGACATTTTACAATGGTTTAAATGCCACTTCAAGACAAATGCTCGATGCGACTGCAGGAGGGGCCTTTACAGCCAGTACCTATAATGAAGGATTTGAAATGCTTGAAAAAATTTCTGCTAACAATGGACACTGGGCTGATCCACGTGTTGTAACACAAAAGAAAGCTGCTGGAATTCATGATGTAGATGCATATACTGCATTGACAACTCAACTTGCTTCCATGGCTAACATGATTAAAAACATTTCTTCTGGCCAAGGAGCACAACCGTCTGACACTACACCTAGTCCAACAGTCCTGGCAGTGCAATGTGTTTGTTGTGGAGGGGAACATTCTTATGAACATTGTCCTAAAAATTCAGAATCTGTAAATTATGTTCATAATAAGTCTGCTCCCTACTCCAACAATTACAATGCAAGTTGGAAACAACACCCAAATTTTTCTTGGACCAGCTCATGTTTAAACCCACCAGCTCCTATACAGCAGGGAAATTCAAATTTTCAAAACTATGCAAGCAGTTCTAATTCTCAACAACAGAACCAGACTTATCAACATCCTCCACCAGCTTTCCAATACAAACCACCTCCACCTCCACAGACTGATTCATCACCTTCATTGGAAGCTATGTTAAAAGGGTTTATGACACAAACCCAAGCATCAATCAGAAACCTGGAAATCTAAGTAAGTCAAATTGCTCTAAGTCAGAACAATAGAGCCAATGGTACTTTGCCCAGTAACACGGAAATCCCTAGAGATTCAGGAAAAGAACATGTTAAGGCAATAACCTTAAGAAGCGGAAAAGACTTAATAGGACCAGTCCAAAAAGATAGTGTGCCCAAAAGCAAAATTGTTACATTGGACCCTGTTAATACTAACAAGCTTGCATCAGACAATACTTCTGAGACCATCACTTCTGTCCCATCAAAGCCTGACAATACGCTACCATCTTTGGTGGATCCTATTCAGACAACTGTCGTGACCCCATCTCAAGAAAAGAGCACCAAAACCCAGGGCATACTAGATCCATCTTGCTCAACACCTCCAAGCAAAACTGTGATTAAACCTGTTCCTCCCTATGTACCTTACCCCCAAAGGCTAAGGAATCAAAAGGATGAACAAGAGTTTAAGAAATTCTTGGAAGTGTTCAAACAATTGCATATTAACATACCCCTTGTTGAAGCAATTGAGTAGATGCCTAGTTATGCCAAATTCCTAAAAGACATCCTTAGTAAGAAGAAGAAGTTGACTGAATATGAGACCGTAGCTCTTACTGAAGGATGTAGTGTACTTTTTACCAACAAGATTCCCCCGAAGCTAAAAGATTCAGGGAGTTTTACTATTCCCTGTTCTATTGGTGGAAAAGAAGTTGGGAAAGCTTTGTGTGACTTAGGTTCCAGTATAAACCTCATGCCTTTATCAGTTTACAACACCTTAGGACTAGGAGAGGCAAGACCTACTACTGTCACACTCATATTGGCCGATAAGACCATTGCCTATCCTAAGGGAAAAATTGAGGATGTATTAGTACAGGTTGATAAGTTCATATTTCCGGCAGACTTTATCATTTTAGACTTTGATGCTGATAAAGACATTCCTATCATTTTAGGAAGACCATTTTTAGCCACCGGAAGAACTTTGATTGACGTTCAGAAAGGAGAGTTGACTATGAGACTGCATGACCAAAAAGTCACTTTCAATGTTTTCAATTCTTTAAAATACCCTGATTATTTGGAAGAATGCTCAATGTTAGATAAAATTGAGTCATCTTGTTATGAGGAGGGAGTGAGAAAGGTTTGTAAGTTAGAGGAAGAGGATGATCAAATGGAAAGAGAGATTGTTGAGGAGTTAGGAATAAATGAGAATGATATTGTCCCAATAGATTGTGCAGCAATTGAGTCGTTGGAGAGTACTGAACAGAAAAGTTTCACCCCATCAATAGTATCTCCACCTGACCTGGAGTTAAAGCAACTCCCATCTTATTTAAAGTATGCTTATCTAGGAGAGGAAGGCAAATGTCCTATCATCATACCATCTACCCTAGATTTGCATCAAGAAAAGAATTTGGTGGATATGTTGAAGTTGCACATAAAAGCCTTAGGATGGACCAGTGATGACCTTAAGGGGATTAGTCCCTATATTCATCAGAAAAAAAGTCCCCTAGAAGATAAGAACTTTACATCTACAAAGCCACAAAGAAATGTGTTAATTTGTGATAGAGCCATAAATAGGTTGTTAGGTCTCTCACCTCACATACATTCTGAGTATGATACAATTTTGCACACTGCATCCGAGTCATGCTTGGCGGATACTATGAATTTTCTCGGGATGCCTGAGATTGATTTGGAGCCTTACATTGATTTCATGTCTAAAACCTTTAAGGCTTCCAATTTGTCCTTTGATACTAATGTTTGGAAAAGCTTTGTTAAACATTTTGTATCACCCACTACTCATGATAGTTCCATATATGTGGAAAGGATGATTCTATTGTTTTGTCTCATAGCAGGTCAAAGGAAGGTGAACCAATACGATGAAGATCAATTGAGCAAAGAAGAAGGTGAGATGATACAAGCTGAGTTAGTGGATAAAGGACAGAGGAAAATCAAGAATGAGATAAATGAGGTAAAGGCTGGGAAGATCAAGCCGGTGGATGAGAAGAATGAGGATAGGGTAAAACAATTGAAGAAGTGTCTTGAGGCTGATGCAAGAAAGATGATGATTAAGGTCAGAATCAGGGACCTCAAGTTGGAGAATAAGAGGCTTGCAGCACAGAACCAGAAGCTGAAGAAAAGGATGCGAGAAAAGAAGGTCGCAAAGAAAGGCTTCTGAAGGCACATCTACTCCTAAGGAGTAGAAGGCAGGTTTAATCACTTATCTTAGTCTCCAAAGTTTGTCTTTTTCTTTATTTTATTTATTTAGTATGTGTCTGGGATAAGTCTTTATATATTTCTTAGATTATTTTAAATACATGATTGCACAAGTAAAGAGGTACATTTGATATCATAGACCAAATAATTCCTGAGTTGCTGGCTAATTCTCTTAATAACCTGGTGCATACTAGAACTAGCATTACACGGATTTTTGGGCTACAACACACACACACGGTCCACTTTCTCATTGTGGACACACATATACACTTCACATATAGACATGCCAAAAGAAAACCCCATATACACAAATCAAAGGTACCTCTATTTTCAATGAGGCCATTGAAGAATTCAAGTTTGGGGGTGGGAGCTTATGACCTTATACAAAAATTACACAGAAAATCATCTCTTAAACAGAAAATTTATATACTTGATGGGAATTAGAGTACCAATGCATTAGCATA
Organism: Silybum marianum; assembly: GCA_036898165.1. NCBI lineage: Eukaryota > Viridiplantae > Streptophyta > Magnoliopsida > Asterales > Asteraceae > Silybum > Silybum marianum. The sequence continues at coordinate 40,237,916 of CM072530.1, read as the reverse complement.
GTTCCATAGGAACCTAGTGCATATGTTCAAATACAAGAAAAAGTGTCTTGGGGAAAAATACAAAGAGAAATGGGGCATATCTAGAAAACAGATAAGATGTGTGAACAAAGTGTGTGTGGTGTTCCTCAAAAATAGGTGTCATGCTAGTTTTTAGTTCATACAAAAGTTTGAAATGGCTCACTTGAGATTTATAAAAGGCTATGATCTTCAAGGTTTGGAACGCTCTATTTTGTGTCTGCACTTATTGACTTAATCATGTATGAATTTTTTATTGAGTCATTTTTATTTTTGTCTTTTAGTTGCTTGGGGACAAGCAACAATTTAAGTTTAGGGGTGTGATATGTAGTGAGATTCACTATATTAAGCACCTATTTTATAATTATAGTTAATATATTTTCCTTATTTTTTATCCCAATTTGAGTCATTTTGTTATCTTATTTTTCATTTATAGTAGTCGGAGCTAAGTATTGGATTTTACTTGTCTTTTTGCAGTTTTGGTTGTTTGTTTGTTTCAGATGAATGCTATGGGAATGCTGCAGCAACTGGCAGCTGGAGGGAACATGATATTGGCAAAGGAAGGCTCAATCAAGAAGGATCTAGAATACCCTAGTAGTTACTTAAGTTTATTATGGTTTTTATTTGATATATGCAGCTGGACTATTAAGCATCTTTGTACTAGGAATCTTGTGCTTTTGTGATGGAAGATAGATGATTTGACCTTTGGACCTTTGGTCCATAATTTTGTTCTTTTGTGACACCTCCTAGTATAAAAGGAGGTGTTAAGGTCATTGTAAGAATATGTTTTTTTCCAGCTGAAACTCTAATTTAACCTCAGAAGTATTAGAAGTATTATTGTGTCTTTCTTCTTCTTGGGAGTCTTCTTGTTCATCAAGAAAACAATTAGTTTCTGTCATTTAACACTGCAGCATTACTTTTCAGCATTACTGTCATTTACATTTCAGCCATATATATATACATATATTTATGTTTAAGTCTTTACTTACAAGTCATTTACTTCTTGCACTTTATATTCATTGTCATTTATAATTTCAGTCATATATATATACATTTACATATTTACCGTTATGTCTTTACTTCTAGTCATTTATATTTCTTTCATTGTTAATATGAGTAGCTAATTTTTATTAGCCAGGGTATAAGTGAAATGGTAAGGTTTTAGACTCAAAGAAGGTGGGCATTATTCTATAATAACAATATTTCATTATTTCATCTAAAGTTTTATAAATCCAAACGACACTTCTTGACGGATTGATCACTTTGATAGTGTTAATGTGCCGTGGACTTAGGAATAAGCCACGATATGCACGTCAATCTGAAGGATATGAGAAGTTTACTTGGAAGAGTTACCTTTTTATGTTTTTCTCATTGAATATTCTTGACAAGTCGGTCACTTATCAAAGTGTCAAAGTGCCATGGACTTAGGAATAAGCCATTAAATGCACACCACTTGGATGATATGGAATCACCTCGGAAGAGGGATTAATTAGACAAAGGAATTTGCTAAGCCATCTATTTTGAGAATACCATGTTGCTATCACTGGTCTTGATACTTCATAGGAATATGGGTTGATAGCTAAACATTAGTATACTGGTATAAGTCCGGACGGAATACTCAAAATAGGTAGTGGAACGAGCTATTATAGAATAGAATGCTGTAGCATCCCTACAGCATTGCCCACTGGAATTAGGTTTAAACCTTACCATAGATCTTATACCCTTGCTATTTGCTTTATTCTGTTATAAATCTATTAAAGTGACTCTCAAAACAAACAAACAATTGAATCCTTCTAAATCGCCATCTGAATTCATTTCTTTCATCAGACTTTTAAATCAACTTTTAACTCCGATCCCTGTGGACGATACTCGGTACTTTGTACCACTTATTACTGGAAAGGACGATAGTAAGACTAAAAGTATACTTGCTTTTAGTCTTATTTATTACATATCTCAGGGTATACAAAACGCCTAACAACTTCTCTTTCTACTGATTGTGTCTGTAAATCAAATGGTTATTCTCACAGCTCCAAATCATATGGTTCTTCTCACAGCTCCAAATCATATGGTTCTTCAAATTCTCAGACTCATAATTCAAATCGGTTTTACAATGATTTTGTTCTAATTCCGGTAATTTAAGAAGTTTAAAATGGTTTGGAGGAAGAAATCAACTACAGATGATAGTGTTGGAAATATGTCACATACATCTCCTGTAGTTGATAAAAGATCATTTGTTTCCAAGACTAATTTGCCTTATTTTGTCAAATCAATCAATCAACTAATTAGTCTAAGTGCCACAAAGATTTGTTGTTCTACATGTGGAACAAATGATTTTGTCAATCAAAATTTCAATCATAAATGGTATGGTACTTACAGTATCCCCACTTCCACATTTATTGCATCTAAAGCTAACCTCCGAGGACCCAACAAAGCTTGGGTACCAAAATCTTTTTGATCTATTTTGTAGGTACGTCATGTGTGTTCTAAATTCCAAATATTCACATCACATGACAATCTTTCAAAAGATTATGCTACATTTGAGGGGGAATACCACATTTTTACCATTTTATTAGCTTCATAGTATCTCGGCTATGAATCTGTTCTTAATTTTTGGCTTCTGAATATCTTAGTTCAGAACACGTTTTACATTGCATTATGACTTCTGAATACACCAGTTCAGAACTCAGACTTCCATGCTTCGACTCTTTGTGTGTGATAGGATTTAGACGTTTCAATGGTCAATCCAGAGTAGGAAGGACCTACCCATGAAACACATCCCTAGGATAGATATTTTGAAAGGGCATAAAATTGAGTACTTGTGAGATAAAAGAAAATCTGAGAGTGTGACAGGACTTAAAAGAAAATTGGCCCTCACCAAACCTAAACAGTTATCCGGGTAGCCACACAATCTATTCTTTCTCAATTCTTTGGAGATGAATATTGAAAATAGACATGGACCCAATGTCGATAACTTGTGTCACCCCACCCAACTACTCAAGTATCTCACAAAAGATATTTGTTTCATATATCACGGAGAATGAGCATATCTGCTATCTTTTCTTCACTCGGAAGATTAAGATATTGAAAAAGAAAGACACACCTCCGGTCTCGGAACTTCACATTCAATGCACATTGAGTCTGTAAATGTATTTTCTCATTTTAAGCCTTAAACATAGCATTTAATGCATAAATTCTTTCTACACATTGCACGAGTCTTTGTGCTTCACATTGCATATCTTCGTGTTTATGCTGGAACACTTTGAGAAGTTAGTTTTATAACTTACTTCTGTGATAACTGGAAGTCCTATCAGTGCCAACCTGCTGCCAACACTGCATATAGGCCACTTAATTAAATTAATTTTGATTAAGTGATAAAAGTTGCTACATGTGCTTCTGTCTGTTAGCCCATTACCCGATATTCCACATTTACATTTGATCACATTCGCACTTATTGTCTTTGATAATGTTCAAAATGATTCGGTTTCTCCTTATCATTCTGAGGGGGAGAAAAAGTATATCAAAGAAGAATGCTTATTGTGAAGAGAAGAAAATGTGTTTCAAAATCAAATGAAGAAAAAGTTGAAGATGTATCGACAAATGAAGACAATGTTGAAAACTTATCGACTTCTTAAGACACAACAAAATTTCTTGTCGAGTAACAAAGGATCGACAAGTACACTAAGTGTTTTCATCGCGTCCATTTGGCCCGACACCTGATTTGATTGACTCATCTTGGCCTGACATCAATTCTTGTCGAATCTACTTGGCCCGAGATCTTTTTATGTCGACATCGCCTGGCCCGACATACTTTTTGACCCAACAAGTTTATACCTTACGACATCGCGGCTCCTTCGATTTTATTTTCATGCTAATGTTAAGGGTGAGCTACGGAGCTTACAAGAGATCATTTTCGTAGGGAGAGCAAAAGAATCAAGAAGAAAGATTTGTTGACAAAAGTTTCACCGTCTTCAAAAGAGTGCTAATTTGCTGAATTGTAATCTCGAATACAAAGGGGGAGATTGTTAGGTCTGAAAATATTGTATCCGAGATGACAACTATTGAAGACGTGAAGGACTAAAGTGTAAAGTCAACAAATTCATTAATTAGGAAAGGTCTAATGTTTAAATAAAAGGAAACATTCTATTTTGTAAATAAGGCAAGTGTATAATGCCTTAATCTTTACTTTCCTTATACCATATTTCCTATACATATAAATAGAGGGTTAGGGCTAGCTTTAGAGAAGAAGAACATTAATTCATATCATTAGAGAGAGCTTATTGAGATATCATTGTAATCACGATTCATCAAGTTAGATATATGACATAAGGTTTTCTTCATATTATTCTTGATATTACTCGGTTACCTGATCAAACTGGGATCCACAAACATTCTTCATATCATTTAATTTTTGTTCATGTTGCACAAACGGCATGGACTCAAAATGGGACAATCCAAGACAACATTTTGTTCGGTTTGCCCATGGATAGACACAAGTACAAACAAGTAATCAAGAACTGTTGCTTGGAATAAGACTTGGAAATGATGGAATTCGGAGATCAAACTGAAATTGGTGAGCGTGGAATTAACCTCAGAGGTGGCCAGAAGTAGAGGATTCAACTTGCTAGAGCCGTTTATCAAGATTCTAACATATATCTTCTTGATGATGTATTTAGCGCCTTTGATGCTCATACCAGTTCAGAAATATTCAAGGAGTGTGTGAGGGGAGATTGTTAGGTCTGAAAATATTGTATCCGAGATGACAACTATTGAAGACGTGAAGGGCTAAAGTGTAAAGTCAACAAAGTCATTAATTAGGAAAGGTCTAATGTTTAAATAAAAGGAAACATTCTATTTTGTAAATAAGGCAAGTGTATAATGCCTTAATCTTTACTTTTCTTATACCATATTTCCTATACATATAAATAGAGGGTTAGGGCTAGCTTTAGAGAAGAAGAACATTAATTCATATAATTAGAGAGAGCTTATTGAGAGATATCATAGTAATCACGATTCATCAAGTTAGATATATGACATAAGGTTTTCTTCATATTATTCTTGAAATTACTCGGTTACCTGATCAAACTGGGATCCACAAACATTCTTCATATCATTTAATTTTTGTTCATGTTGCACAAACGGCATGGATTCAAAATGGGACAATCCAAGACAACATTTTGTTCGGTTTGCCCATGGATAGACACAAGTACAAACAAGTAATCAAGAACTGTTACTTGGAAAAAGACTTAGAAATGTTGGAATTCGGAGATCAAACTGAAATTGGTGAGCGTGGAATTAACCTCAGAGGTGGCCAGAAGTAGAGGATTCAACTTGCCAGAGTTGTTTATGAAGATTCTGACATATATCTTCTTGATGATGTATTTAGTGCCTTTGATGCTCATACCGGTTCAGAAATATTCAAGGAATGTGTGAGGGGAGATTGTTAGGTCTGAAAATATTGTATCCGAGATGACAACTATTGAAGACGTGAAGGGCTAAAGTATAAAGTCAACAAAGTCATTAATTAGGAAAGGTCTAATGTTTAAATAAAAGGAAACATTCTATTTTGTAACTTAGGCAAGTGAATAATGCCTAATTCTCTAGTTTCCATATTGTGATTATTTCCTACATATAAATAGAGGGTTAGGGTTATTCTTTAGAGATAATACAAGAACGTTAATTCATATCATTCTAGAGAGAGCTTATTAGATAATATCATTGTAACCGATATTCAATACAACTGAGATATCCGACATCGGATCTTCATCAATATTAGAAGTGTTCTTCGTGTTCTTGCTGATTTATACATCGTTACCTGATTAAACTGGAATCCACAATTGGTATCAGAGCAGACGATCTGAGTTTTTGCGATTTTCTGAAGTCATTCACGAAACAGAAGGTAATTATCGATTTCTGTTGTGTTTGAGTTTTTCTCGATTACGCTTTACCCGATATAAATTCATATTTTTTTAAGATCTGCTTTTCTCGATTCATTCTTCATTCATTTGACTGTTTCTCGATTACGCTTTACCCGATAAAATTTCATATTTTTTTAAGATCTGTTTTTCTCGATTCACTCTTCATTCGATTAACTTTTTGTCGATTCAACTTAAGATATCCTTGATTTCTATTCAAACTATTTAATTTGTTTTAATTAAAATTATTTTAGTTTATTTTGATTACTTTTGAAACTCTTTACATAAGAAAACTCAGGAACTAGTGACTTTTGCAGCTTTTCTTACTAAAGAATTCTCTAGAAAAAATCATAAACTCTAGTAATTTTGATTTTTTTCTTGACTGAACAAATAAGAAACTCGAGAACTTAGACATTCTTGTCCATAAAAAGACTTGTTCTTTTTAGTCAAGAACCCTTTGTTCTTGTTTTCTGGTTTATCGGTTAAAGAAAATTCGGATTAAGTATCCTTGAATTTTTATCGAGCCCTTCCTAATCGACAAAATTTATTTTATCGAGTCATTTGGAATCGATATAAATTTTTTATCGATTCGTGATTTTTTCGAGTCAAAATATTTTTGTCGAATCTTGATTAATCGAGAAACTCGAAGTTATCGAGTCCCTTGTGATCGATCAAACTCTCCTTATCAATTCAATATTTCCTTAGAAGTTTTATCGAGTCTTCTATACCTGACAAAAATTTTTATTGAGTCTTAAACACCCGACAAAAACTTTTGTCATCAAAGCCCAACCCGATAAATTTTTTTTCGACCCCTAGTCAATCGAGAAAACTTTCTGTTTCACAAAACAACCTCAGAAAATTCAAAAAAAAAAATCACCGATCGAGATCACTTTATCAGGTGACAAGTACTTTATTTTTTCTTCTTCAAGATGAGTTCTCAAAATCATGTTTCTGAGCTAAATGCAAAAATTTCTCAACTTGAAACCAGACACACAAACAACATGCAAGTGTTGAATGAACTTTTAAGAGAACATGTCACTCTCAAATCTAAGTTTAATAACTCAGAAGAATCAAGAAAAGTTTTGCAAAATCAAAATGAATTTTTGGAGGAACAACTCACCGAGCATATTGGGAATACATATCATGTATTTTATGAAGACGTTTGCAAAAAGAAAAATCTTAAGTTGATAAAAATAAATTTTGACCTGAAAAACAAAATTTCTGAGTTAGGAAAGTTTATAGATCATGAGACTTATAGTATGGTTCTTAAAAGAAAATTAACTGAATTTTTGGAATGTGAGAAAGAAAGGATATTAACTTCTGATGAGAAACACAAGTTTGATATTGAGCGAAAAAATTTTGAAAGCAAAACTAAAACTTGTGATCTAACCATTCAAAAACTTTCTAAACAAGTGTCTGATTTTGAACAAATTGTGATTTTAGAGAGAAAATCATCTGAAACGAAATGTTTGGAACTATCAAAGCAAATATCTGAGCTTCAATAGATGAAGAAAAAAAAGTTTGAAAATGATAAAAAGAATGTTTTAAATAAAAGTGTTCTAATTTTCAACAAAAATAAACGTTTAGAAAAGGAAGCTGAGAATAAAAAGGAAACTTTTGAAAAGGAAATTTGTAAACTTTCAAAGAAATTGTCTGAATTACAATCAAATCTTGTGATTGAAAAGAACTTGAGATCTGAATTTAAAAATAAATATGATTTGATGTTAAAAGAAAGAGATCGTCTCTCAATCAAAATCAAAGAACTTGAAAACGAGATTTCAAAGCTAAAAAGATTGCATAAAGAGAATTCAGAATCATTCAAACAACTCACTTCCGAACAAATAAATGCGGAGTTAGATAACCTTGAAAAAAATGATTTTTACTAATGATTCTGATTCTGCTTCAAGTTCAAAGATGACTCCTCTTTCTCCTGTTAGTGTCTATCAGAATAACTACTCTTCAAGTGTTAAATCAAATGGTTATTCTCACAGCTCCAATCATACGATTCTTCAAATTCTCGAACTCATTATTCTAATCTGTTTCACAATGATTTTGTTGCTAATTCCGGTATTTTTAAGAAGTTTAAAATGGTTTGGAGAAAGAAATCAACTACAGATGATAGTGATGGAAACATGCCACATACATCTCCTGTAGTTGATACAAGATCATTTGTTTCCAAGACTAATTTGCCTTATTTTGTCAAATCCATCAATCAACTAATTAGTCTATGTGCCACAAAGATTTTTTGTTCTAATTGTGGAACAAATGATTTTGTCAATCAAAGGTTCATTCATAAATGGTATGGTACTTACAGTATCCCCACTTCCCCATTTATTGCATCTAAAGCTAACTTCCGAGGACCCAACAAAACTTGGGTACCAAAACCTTGTTAATCTGTTTTGTAGGTATGTCATGTACGGTCAAAATTCCAAATATTCACATCAGATGACGATGTTTCAAAAGGTTTTGCAACATTTGAGGGGGAGTACCACGTTTCTACCATTTAATTAGCTTCATAGTATCTCATCTATGGACCTGCTCTTAACCCGTTTTACATTGCATTATGACTTCTGAATACACCAGTTCAGAACTCGGACTTTAATGTTTTAACTCTTTGTGTGTTAGGAATTAGAAGTTTCTATGTTCAATCCAAAGCGGAAGGACCTACCCATGAAACACATCCCTAGGTTAGATATCCTAAAAGGGAATGATTAAAATAAAATTGAGTGCTTGTGAGATAAAAGAAAAATGTGAGGGTGTGACAAGACTTAAAAGAAAATATGTGGTCTTCACCAAACCTAAACAGTTATCCGGGTAGCCACATAATCTATTCATTCTCGATTCTTCGGAGATGAATATTGAACTAGACATGGACCCAATGTCGATAACTTGTGTCACCCCACCCAACTACTCAAGTATCTCACAAAAGATATTTGTTTCATATATCACGGAGAATGAGCATATCTGCTATCTTTTCTTCACTCGGAAGATTAAGATATTGAAAAAGGAAGACACGCCTCCGGTCTCCGAACTTCACATTCAATGCACATTGAGTCTGTGAAATGTATTTTCACATTTTGAGCCTTAAAATTAGCATTTAATGCATAAATTCTTTCTACACATTGCACGAGTCTTTGTGATTCACATTGCATATCTTCGTGTTTATGCCAGAACAATTTGAGAAGTTAGTTTTATAACTTACTTTTATGATAACTGGAAGTCCTATCAGTGCCAACCCGCTGCCAACACTGCATATAGGCCACTTAGTTAAAATTAATTTTGATTTAAGTCATAATAGTTGCTATTTGTGCTTCTATGTTAGCTCTTACCCACTATTCCACATTTACGCTTCCACTTATTGTCTTTGATAATGTTCATAATGATTCGGATTCTCCATTATCATTCTGGGGGGGGAGAAAAGGTATATCAAAGACGAATGCTTCTTTTATTACCGGTTGATACCACCTCAGCCGAAACATTGAGAATACCATTGGCGTCTATGTTAAACCAAACCTTTAATTTTTGTTCATGTGCAAGGGCTGCTGGGATGGATAGACAACATTTGCTATTACCTGAAGTCCTTACATTATATAGGGAGGGAAGGTGAGCAATGAAATCTGGCTTTGGAGCTTACTGACAGAGCCCATAACTCCGGAATGGTAGGGAAGATTAATGGGTTTTCTTGAATACGGGTGGTTCTTAAACTCGGTTAGTTTTATAGTTTTATTTACACATCTTGTTCAATTTTTCACATAGTCTAATACGTAGTTCATGTCTAACATTTTATGTTTTATTAATAGCATATCGATGTGTGGGTGAGGTTGATACAATCATGCTGGAATCCTAACACTAGATGGACGATTATGCTTGCCGACTTCTGATTATGTGACCAAATTTAAACTGGATGTCGCTACTCCGCAAACTAGTGGTGCGTAGTCTACTGACGGATTTCCAGCATGGGGTCGAATGCATTCGGTATTGAAATTAAAATAACATTTATTTAATAATAGTCATTAATTAGTTTCACAAAAATTAGTTTCTAACGTTTCTGATTCCAGGTCATAATTCCAATATGCATCAATGACAAACATTGGGTGGTCAAGGACTTGAACCTGGATAAAATGACTATGATGATATACGACTCCTTACAAACTCGAATCTTAAGAGATGAATTGAATCAGAAGTTGACCTATTTCAGACTTGTTCTCCCACAGCCTTTATCTGACATTGGTGGAACAAACCATGCCCTTGCTGCAGGGTCCCTCAGTTTGGTATTCACATCTAATGTATCACAACAAGGGGGATGGCTCAACGATTGTGGTCCATTGGTGTGTAAGTTCATTTTTTCTTATTTGACGGACATTAGGATGCCATCGTGTATGACAATAGAACATTCGGCCATACAATTACGTTATCATATGGCTAATATGTTTTGGGCTATGCAGGGTGATCCCAAATAGTTAGATTTTTTGAACTCAGTAGGCCCATTTTCATTATCACATTCACGTCCTCTTAGTAACTTTATTTAAACGTTTCGCACTATTCGTTCACATGTTTAGATTTTTTTGTTTTTAATTATTAGTTAATAAGTCCGAAATAAATATAATAATTGAAAATGTTAGTCATTTATAAAAGTTATAAGAAATTATAAAAGTTCATAAAAATTTATATAATTTAAAAAAAAAATTATGCAAGTCATAAATAAATTATATAAGTTTGCTTAAAAATTAAATAAATTTAAAATTATGCAAGTCGTAAAATTTCAAAAGTTATATTATTTTCTTTCTACTTGAAATAATCTTAACAAATATTGAAATATGAGATATTTGATTTTTTTAAAGCATACTTATTGAATAATTACCCTCAAAACAAATACCTTATTCAATACTTACCCTTCAGACGAATCTTGCAGGCTTTTTCAGTCGTTTTTTTCCGTCTTTTTCAGATGAATCTTACAAGCTTTTTCAGGCGAATCTGTCAGCCTTTTTCAGACGAATATTTTGACCAAATCCACATCCGTGATTACGAAACAAATACTTTATTCAATAGTTACCCTTTAGACGAATATTGCAGGCTTTTCCAGTCATCTTTTCCGTCTTTTTCAGGCGAACCTTACAAGCTTTTTCAGGCAAATATGTCAGCCTTTTCAGACGAATATTTTGACCAAATCCACATCCATGATTACGAAATGAATTTTTCATGACTATAAGTAGGTGGTATGATGAAGTAGTAATTCATAACTTGTTATCTAGTATTTCCTACCGACTTAGTTACTTCATCAACCTTACAAATGGCTCATGAAATACAATGTTTTTGGAGACTTAGAAGTCCATCTGAACCGGTTTCGTAATGGATCGAACACATCGTTTGTTAGTAAATCTTTTACACGTCCATAAATAAATTGTCTCACCTTTATTTGTAACTTTTTTCATGTATGGTAAATGTTGATAATTTTTGCAACAGGCGACGGTCCTCTCATATTTATTGTGAAGGTCCATCATAACGACAATTTCACACCACCCCCAGTAGGTCGTATGTCAACGGCATGGAAATATGTGTTGACCTAGTAGTTGGTCAAAGTATTTGTATGGAACACATGCATCGATTAATGGCTCAACTTGGTTATGACAACACGAACTAGTTAGAATGAAAGTGTTTTTCAAACCACTAGAAGAAGACTTGGACACTAGATTGGAAAAAAATCATGGATGACCACTCTGTTTTGGGATGTAACTAACTATTGGGATGGTGAAACTACCCCACTTGAAGAGTACCTGGAAAGGGATGTTGCACGCATAACCTCGGGTGAAGCTTTCAAGGGTTTAACAATTAGCTAATAATTGATGTATAATCTTTGGCTTTATGTTCCTCTTCACGTGTGTTTCCAATAAGTGTTTGACAGTTGTTTTTATGTTCATGTTCAATAATGAAATTATGTTTTATCACTTTATTTATAATCATAAGAGCACAAAATAATACAAACCAGTTTATTAAAAAACAAAGTTTAACATGAAACTCCAAAGTACGAAACCAACATACGGTAACACCATTTAAGGATAGAGTGCGTTACATTGCTCGATCCAACTATGTTTCTCGGTTATTTGTGCTTGAAGTATGGCGAAGTCTCGTACAATCTTGTTGACTTCTAGGTTGTCGTGGTTAATTCGTTGTTCCTTATCTTTGATTTCCCTCTTCAACCTTTTTATGTCCTTATTGTCCTCTTCCATCATTTGAAGTAGTCTATCCTTCTTGGTCATAATTTGTTTCCACTTCTCAGTGATTCCTCGATCTCCGCCTCTGCTTTTTCTACCGATCATCTCATCCTTTCCGGCATTATTTGGAAAGAGGTAGGGTGAACGTGTATAGTACTATGTTTTTTTTCTCAATACCGTGTATCAACCAATTAAAATTGGTATTCAAAAGCTTATACCATGTACCAACCAACTTTAATTGGTACCAACCTTTTTTGGTTGGTACATTTTGGTACGTTATTTGTACCAACATCTCAAAAGTTTACAAAGTTTAATACAAACATAAGTTTAAACCCATTGTCCAAAACTCCAAATGTTTCAAGACAATGTTTACAAACTTGTTGTCAAAAACATGTTGTCCAAACGATAGAAGACTGGAAGCAAAAGCATCAAGCATGGAGTCATCCATTGTGGAGCCATGTGGAGGTTGGAGTAGTCGAGTGAAGGCGCGTGTTCTCTGTTAAGAAGATAAGGAGACATAGGGTTCCTAATAATCTAGAATGAAACTTGAGTTGAGTTGAGGTATTGACTTTTAAGGAAGTGTTCACCCGACCATAAGTGAGTAAGAGTGTAAGACAATAAGTGGCTAAGTCACCGAACAGTAAGCTGTAGAAGTGTGAAATTGTAAAAACACAAACTATTAAATATTAAATAATACATTAATAATCAAATATAGTTCATTTAATTCATTTATTATATAATAAGTAATTAATTTTTTTTTATTATTATACATATATATATAAGTCGGTATGGTATGGTATTATCGTGGTATAGGATTTTCAATACCACGTACCAACAAAGTTTATAAAATTGGTACGGTAGTATCAACCAATTTAAGTGGTATAGACCAATTGAATTGGCACGGTTGGTAATGTAATTGGTTGGTTTGTCATGGTACAAATTTGACACCCCTAGGAAAAGGAGGGGGGTTCGAAAAGGATGCGTTGTCAGCCATGTGTTAGGTGAAAGTTTCCTCAAAACAAAGTTTTATATATATATATATATATATGTATCTTGCATATGCATGGGTATTTATATAGAAAATATAAATTGACATCATCATGCATACATCATTCTCCAAGGAAACATGTGGTTACAATTTAATATAAACCACATGCATAATCTACTTGTACCATGTGTTTGGTGATTTTTACAACATCCAAAAACATATGAATCGGAGTCGTCATTATGAACTTCTTCTTCTTCTTGTGCTGTCTCAGGAACAAAATTGGTGATATGATCAGTATGATCGTATGAATCGTCATCGTCATTACCAGCATTGCTTCCACCATAATTCGGAATATCGACATAAACATAGAGTGTTGGCGGTTTATTTAAACCAACAACAAATTCAATGAAAGATGCAACATCGTCATTGTTATCTAATTGGTAAGGGGCTGTTTGGTAGTTGCTGGATGGTATAGAGCCGGATGGTACAGAGGCTCTGGATGGTATAGTGCAGAATGAAAAATGGTTGTTTGGTAGCAGCTCTGAATGGACAGTCTGAACAAGAACAAATTACCATTTTACCCCTCTGCATGAAACAGTCTGAATGAAATTTAACTGTTTGGCAGAGATCATAATAATAAAATTATTTTACAAATGTAACTTGAAAACAACATTTTTATATTAATTCAAACAAACATAACATTACTTTTTTAAGTTCTAGCATAAACAAATACATAACAAACAAATTACAACAAACGTCAACATAGTTTTTGAACAAAATTATTAATTTGACACATTTGACATTAGTTGATAAGCAATTTGGTCACGTAAATTTGTCATGTACGCATTGTTTTGAGTACCAAAAGATCTACAGGTACGATTGCATGTATAAGAGTTCCATCTAATGCACCTATTTCCCCCTTTATTAAAATAATACAAATGAAGTATTATTATAAAAGAATACAAATTAATTACTAATAATTCAAAACTTACCGGAAAAATTTGTCTAAGGTTTCTTTGACGTTCTGATGTATTCTGCGCTTCCTCGGTATGTGTCGGTCGTATAGCTTCTTTCGCAAACTTCATCATTGCTCTTAGTACTTCGCGGAAGATTCTATGAATTGTCTCTGTGGAGTGTTGAAATCTACGTTTAACCATTCTAAACCGTTCGTTATGGCCAATAATTGTCAAAAATATAGCCATCTTTTCCTCAACGGTGACATTCCTACTATTTTTGCAACCAACTTTTTTGTTTAAAATGGTTGCATAATAGTATATATGCATCCCGAGAAAGCCGCATCAATTCAACACATTGTGTATTCGATCCGCCTAACAATTCTAATGTATACGCATGTCCGGTTAAGGCAGAAGTGTTATCTCTTATCCGTTCTATTCTTGATGAATGATTGTATTTCCAATACAAATAGATTGTTATCTCTTGAGTTGAGTTTGGTTCCCGGTCTCTTGAGTTGACTTTGGCCCCTCGGTCTCTTGAGTGACATGTATATCTTCATTCAAGTTGGGATCAGAGTCATACGGATCGGTAATTGTAGATGCTGTTCCGAAACTCTCAAGCCCAACACTAGCAACCCCATCAAATAGTTGGACACAAAGTTCATGAAAAAGCAGACCGGCACTCCTCAATGGTTCCATGTATTTAGGGTTTTGCTGTTTTAAGAAAATATATTGATATAAATATAAAATTAATTAATTATAAAGAAACAATAATATAAAGAATAAGAAAGAAAGTGACCGAAATCTCTATCTCCCATTCTTCCTCGGACAGATTGAAGGTGTTGGTTGATGGATCGTAGATATTCCCGGTTTTGTTTTTCAGCTTCGACCAAGCCGCATATTTCCCCTTAATGTAATCATAGTGATTTTTCATCTGTTTTTGGTCGAAGATAAAGTTATGTTTCCTTTTTAGTTCTTCACCAACATTCTTCCATGACGTAAGACTACTACCTTCCCGCCCATTTTTAATTGTCTCTTGTAGACAAGCTTCAAGAAATGTTCGGACCAACCCATCCTGTTTCCAATTAATCCTACGTCTCTTTTGGTTCAAAGTTTCACCAACTAGTTCCATACCTAAATACAAATCGTAATTGCAACTTTGATTACACAAAAAAAGAGTATTTAATATTTCTATGTATATAGTTTCTACCTACCAACACACAAATGCAAATACCAAATATGAATCCACAATATTTCTATGTATATAGCTTCTACTTACCAACACACAAATGCAAATACCAAATATGAATCCACAATATTTCTATGTATATAGCTTCTACTTGCCAACACACAAATGCAAATACCAAATACCAAATACCAAATACTTGCCAATACACAAATTTCTATTTTTAAGGAGGTTAAAACAGAAGATGACCTTTGGGAGAGAAACAAGTTTGGGAGGTTAAAATTTCTATATTGATTCTTAACACATGTGTCCTAAGTTTGATTATTAATCTTTCACCAAAACTTAAGATTAGGAAAGTTCATATTTTTATCTCATGTCAAATAGAAAATCAAACATAAACTTAAGAATAGGAAAGTTCAGATTTCTATCTCATGTCAAACAGAAAATCAAACAAAAATACCTGAGAAAGTGGAGACGAACCAAAAACAGATTAGAAACAAAAATAGAAATCAGAACAGATTAGAAACAAAAATAGAAATCAGAACAAATTAGAAACAGGTAATTTATTGTCTATTTCTTCATGTTCTACGTTTGATCACTTTATGGCACCCACACAATATAGATAGAAAAGTATTGAATGGAACCCCATGTTAGTTCAATCATCATTTTTGAACAAAATCTAAAGTTTATGAGTTAGTTCATGAACTGGTAGATAATGGCCTATAATGAACATCAGACATCAGAGTTGGTTCATGAACTGGTAGATTATGTGTCTCCAACCTGAGATATCGAAACATACCTGAGAAAGTGGAGGCGCTGACAGTCGACGGAGGCGTTGACGATCGACAGAGGCGCTGACGGTCGACGGAGGCGCTGACGGTCGATGGTCGACGGCGGGGTGTGAGGCGGCCGACGTTGATGGAGGAAGAGAAGATGACTCGTGGGAGAGAAATAGAGAACTCGATAAAAGAGGGGTGTGAGGATGGAGGCGCTGTATAGATAGAAGAGGGTATTTTGGGGAAAAAACAAGTCTGAATGGTTTCTCAAGGGATTAGGGTAGAAAGCATCCAGAGGCTATTTTCCCACTTCAGATGATGTCTTTTTTTTGCCAAACATGATGGCGCTTCTACCCGATTCAGATGTAGCTCTGGATGGCACCATCCAGAGCAAAACAAACAACCCCTAACTTACGACATCTAACTTGTACGCCATTCTAGTGGTACCAACTGAATTTTCGATACCACATTTCATTTGATATAACTAATCAACCTCGAACGTGTAATTTTTTGGATGGCACCAGGACGGCAGGACGCGGTGCATCGGTTGATCATAAACATACTCCCATGATTGATTAATTTGGTGCCACGAACCCCCACTATTAATATACAACCTAATTTTATCAGTTGAATAGCTCATTTTCAAAAAACAAAGAACAAGGAAAATGAAAGATTCAAGAGAATGTTGATTGATATAACTTGCTCTACAATCTTGTTTATAAAAAAATTCAGATGTTGCTCTTCATATACAAATTTTCATAGCATTAGGAATCAAAATTGTATAACATGGGTTGATTGAAATTACTGTTCATATCAGTACTCTTGTAAAAATCATAATTGAGTGCAAACAAAAATCTGATAAATAGAGTGAAAAATCAGTTTTTTGTACAACATTGATTGATTGAAATTACTATTCATATCAGTACTCTTGTACAACATATATTTACTTTATGGAAAAATACAGTGCAATTACTATTCATATCAGTACTCTTGTACAAATATGTAGTAAAAAATCTGATTTAAAACGTGAAAAATCACATTTCAGGCCAAGTCCGCAATTAGGGTTTCACCGGGTTATGACACGTGTCAAGTCCGCAAGCATGGCAGACTTGGCTTACGGATGTGGGTTGCGGACCTGATGTCGTTTAGGGATGGAAATTCAAAACGACCCAAAACGACTTCGTCTTGGGCTATGTCCGCAATACTTGCTGAGGTGACATGCGGATTTGCCCAAAACAACGTCGTTTTGGTATGTTCGTAAGTATGGTGGAGGTGGTTGCAGAGGTTTTGACATTTTTGTAACTATGGGAGAGAGATGGTCATTTGGGTCAAACCAAAAAGTTGAGTGGTCATTTGGGTCAAATTCCAGCCTCATTGTGCTTATTCATTGTGTTTTCGTAACAATCTGCAATGACTTTAATTCATTAATAATTTATAATGATAAAGGTTTATAATTGACTGTATTCCTAAATTACTGACAAAAAGTTAGTTACTTGTACACCTAATGATATAAAGCATGTACCTCTTGTGCATGTTGGCTTTAAATAAATGTAGATATAAATGTTACACTTGGGATCATGTGAGACTAGATTTTTTTCGTGAAGTCCGTGAGATCACTTTTTTACATTTGAAATTTCACAGTAAAACACTGTGAATATGACCTTCACGTTGTTTTTTCTCTGAAGATTCAAACATTTTTTAAATTCACAATGTATTGCTATAAACTTTCAAGTGACGTGGTCTCATGTATATTACGAAAACAGACTCGTATCATGAAAACCCGATCCTAAATGTTATCTTCACTTGTAAAAAAACTCGTGTGTATGTATATAATATATTACCCAATCCTAAATGTTATCTTCACTTGTAAAAAAACTCGAGCGTATGTATAATATATTATCCATCATTTTCATAATTTCAAAAATAAACAAATGCCCAACGACTTTCCATGAGACATAACCAGGCCATTCAAATCGTATGGCCCAATATATACTTTCTTACTCCTTTTTATATTGGGCTTTGATATAGTTTTAGACCCAATAAGAGAAAACCATTTCAATCTAGAAGTGAAAGCAATATTTATTCTCAAATTCTCAATTATATTTTATATTTCTATCATATGTTTTTGTGAGGCATTATTTGGTAAATAAATTAGCTTAGAAATTAATTTATTTTTTGATACATATTTGGATGGACATTAATTGGCTTATTGAAAAACTATTAAAGTATATTTGACATTTTTTTTTCAGTTATAACATTGATTAATATTAATTACAAATAAATATTAATAATTATTAATTATTGGAAAATATTAATAAAAATAATTATTATTAATATCAATTTCAAAATTTTAGTTGATATTAACTGAAAATTGAGCTGTCAAAAAATATTATCCTCCCTATAAAAAAAAGTATTCTGAAGCTCATTATTTAAAATTATTATTAATCATGTCAATTATTTATATATTATTATTATTTAATTATATTATATATATTTAGTTATTAAAGAAATATAATAATTCTAAAAATGTTTATGTAATTCACACAAAATTAAATACTTATTTTATTTCATAGATAATAAAATTAAATACTTGAATTTATATTTTTTATTTAGCTTATTAGCTAGTTTTTGCAAAACATGATACGTGATTTGTTTATCAGCCAACTTATCAGTTAGTTTGCCAAACATAACCTTAATTTTCCTTTTATAGTTTTGTCTTGTTGTAATATAGTAAGAAAGCCATAAGTTGGTTATCAATTTTATTAAACAAGCATGATAATATATTAATAGAAATTAATACTTTTTTTATATTTAAAATTGTTTATTAGTTAGTTATCAGTTAAACTTTATAAACATCTAACATGAAACTTTAAAAAGTTGTATTAAGGAAATGTGCAGAGCTATAAGTTGTAAACTTCAATGTTATTTTTTTTTAGGAATATGAGGTAACTGTTTTATATAAAAATGGAAATGAGGTGAATGTTTTATAAAATAATAAATATATTAGTATGAATATGTTCATGATCAAAATTTTCACAACCCAGTTAAAAAAATAATTTTTTTTATTGATATGGGTGTAAAACTATAGCGAATACAAAACCCTTTATATATAATTTATTTAATTAAAAAAATTAAACTTAATATATTTAGAAAAATAGGTAAACTTATGAAGTTTATTAATTTGTTTTATTTAGTTTAAACATGAAGTTGTGTATAGTCTATAGTAATTTCTAAACTTGAACGTACATAGATATATCAGTTCATGATATATGGGGCATAATCAAATGAGATCTAATTAATCTATCAGATCCATGAGATCTCATCCCTTCATTTTAAATCAATTAATTATTTAATATTTTTAACCATAAAGGGTAAAATAGTAATCTTGACAAATTAGAAAGCCCTATTTTAATAAACAAGTCTCCTCAATCTCATTTCAATCTCAGCCCCCACCATCCGGCCTCCTCCCTCCGGCCTCCGACGTCCTCCCTCCAACCTTCGATCTCCACCGTCTTTCACCTCCGACCTCCACCGTCTTTTACCTCTGTCGGAATCCTCCGTCTCCAACCTCCTCTGTATCACCACCACCACCACCACCACCGTCCCCATTTGCTTACCAGCACCATCGTCGAAGCCGACGGATCTCAACCATTCTCGCCGACCGATCTCAACCATTGTAGTCGGCCGACCACCGAATCGAAGGTCTACATCTCTCTATCTCCATGAAATCAGGTCTGAAAACATCCAAATCTGAAAACATCCAGATCTGAAAAATCGAAAAATTACGGATTCAACATCAAAGAAGATTTATGATATTGAAGGTCTGCATCGTTTCTTTCTGGTATAATCATCGCCGAGAAATCAAAGGTTTTTGTATATATTTTGGCATCACAGTAGTTATCATAGGGTATCACAAAGTGTATCACAGTGGATATGGTATGGTAGTGGGTATCAAAGGGGTTTCACATTGGATTTCATAGTATCACAGTGTATCTTGTATATATTTTTGAAGTTATTGGTATTACAGTAATCAGTAAGTTTGTGTTATATTGTTTTGAAGTTATTGGTATCACAGTGGTACATAAGTTTATTTTTGTTTGCCGGAATTACGTTCACCGGAATCTGTTGGTAGATGGATATAAAAGGAGAGAGAAGAGACAAGAAATTTTAAAATACCTAAAATGCCCTTTCATTAAAGTTTTAATTCAAAATTGCTAAAATTATAAAATTCCTAATTTATCCTTGATATGTGGTTAAGATTGGATCTCATGGATCTCATAGATTAATTAGATCTCACATGAAGAGCCCCATGGCATATTAGTGTTATATATACCACTTAAAAAATAGGAAGATAAAGAAACATAAACATTAAATCGAATAAAATAAAACGCTTGTTTTTTTATATAATTTGTTTGATTAAAATATTAATACATCTATCCTTATCTTGTATTAATATCGTGTAAGAATCTAACAACACACATATAGTGTCTCATATTACATTAAAAGCCAAAGCCAAAGCCAAAGCTCAATTACACGTTTATAGATATACAAAGTATAAATACATATTTTATAAGACATCTATAAACTAGGACTAATTCTAGTCCAAACATGCTTCCCTTATTGCATTTGTCAATCTAAGTGACTACAAGAATTAAAAGATAAATGCAACTAGCATATATAGGGTTGAGTTTACGTGAGACCGGCCTGTTTGCGTAAGACCCGTGAAACCACCTCTTTACTCTTGAAACTTCACAGCAAGAACAGTACTGTGAAGGTAAAAAAAATTGAATCTTCACAGCAAAAACATTGTGAAGGTTATCTTCACAGCAAAAATACTATGAACGTTACCTTCATAGCAAAAAGACTGTGAAGGTTCATTTTTTTATCTTCACAGTGTTTTTGCTCTAAAGTTTCAAGTGTAAAAAGATGGTCTTACAGGTCTCACGAAAACAAGCTGGTCTCACGAGATCCCAAACAATATATATATATATACACACACTTTCACTAATCCACTAAGACTCCATGGATATGATTATCATATGATGCTGCAAAAGAGCAAATCAAAACTATGATCACAATATGTTGGATGGGAATTTTAAAAAGAAAAAAAAAACAATTCGATTGCATCAT
This sequence comes from Silybum marianum, assembly GCA_036898165.1. Taxonomy (NCBI): domain Eukaryota; kingdom Viridiplantae; phylum Streptophyta; class Magnoliopsida; order Asterales; family Asteraceae; genus Silybum; species Silybum marianum. The sequence goes on along the minus strand of CM072530.1, from coordinate 40,216,744 downwards.
AACTAACAACATTCTTATTGATCATAATTTTATATCATGTAAACTAGCCAACATACCTTCTGACAATATTAAAGTAACGTTCAAGCCCTTTTATCAAAACTAGTAACAGATTCATGATTTTTCCGTAGTAGGGTCACCTTTAAGGTAGATTAAAGGTTTGTAAAGTTGTCTGATGTGTTTTTAGCCTAATTACACTGTTTCGAGATATTTTTAAGTCTTTTTTGTTGATTTCGAGGGATTTTTTTAGTGTTTTTGTCGATTTCGAAAAAAATTCTAATTTTTCGGTTGATTTTTAAGACACACTTTTGGTTTTTTGTTTGATATTAAGGTATTTTTTTTTGGTTTATTTGATTGATTTCTAGGGTTGTGGGGTCCTTTGCAAAAATTTACTGGAGGGATAGAAGTAAAAGGTTGTAAAAAAATTATTTTTAATCCTTGTAAAAAAGTTTTTATTTATTTTATTAGGGTCCTATCCTCTGTACTCACTAACTACATCCGCCCCTGATCAAAACCACCCTATTAAAGATTTGTTTACAATAAAAGGCAAAGTTTACAGAGTTAACCAAGCCAAACCAAACTAAACTGAACTTATGCCAATTGAACGAATGCAATTTTCTTAGAATGAGACACTAATTGTTTTGTATAATCTTGCAAAGAGCACCATTAATAGCACATCGATGGATCTATGAATCCATAACACCCAAAGCTAAAATTAAAATGTTGGTACACTATATGAGATAGAATATATTTTTTTGGTACATTGTACTCACTCATGGTTATGCCACCTACATGTTCTTTCCATGATCTAGAGATGTAGTTGGAAACCGATTACAAAAGTAAAAAAATAATGCTCTCTTTTGTTATCATATTGATCAACTAGTGTGTGGTGCTTATTAGAATATGTGGAACCCTTAAATCAATCTCTAAAAAAGTCATTGAGGAGAAAGGAGAGGTTCCAACATATATACAAAAACAATGGTTCAAGTCTAGCCGATGTACGGCTCCAACAGTGCTACTTCAAATATTGAAAAACAACGTTGTAATATCAATATAAAAAAACAAATGTATTTTAGAAACAGAAGATATTCACTACAAAAACAAATAAACTAATAAGATGATTTTTGAAAGAACCATATGTAATATAAATCTAAAAAGCCCATGCCCTCCAAATAATCTATGCTTTGCTTTTTGATTGAATTTCTAATCAAGTTATTTAGTTATGTTGAAAACAACAAAGATGTTACAATGATAACAATATGAGGGCAAGAAAGAACAACAATTACCAAGTCGATACGATTGAACGTATCTAAAGTTTAGGTTTTAAACACGTGTAATTTCTTCCTTTCTAAATAAAGGAATTCTATCAAGAAGCACAACATTGATTATTTGGAGGAGATGAGCCTTTTAGATTATATTACATTTGGTTCTTTGACAAGCTAGACATCTTATTAGCTTGTTACAATGATCACAATTGAGGGCATGAAAGAACTACAAATTATCTAGTAGATAGGTTGGGTATATCTAAAGTTTAGGTTTTAAAGCTGTTGTTGATTTCTTCCTTTTTAAATAACTGAGTCTGTTCAGTAGTGTTCTTCTTAAAAAATATTGTAAAATCCAATACCCACAATCACATAATAAAGGAAAACAAACAACTAATAATATAAACAATAGGAAAATCGATAACCATAAAGAAATTAATAGCCATAGCCAATAACAAAAGGAGCACACAAGCGCATGGCGAGATTTGCATCTAACCGAGCACAACAACAATGTGATTAGAGTAGAACAATAGTGTGAATCAAGCACAACAGAGGTCTGAGAGGATGGATCTACGGATAAAGAGAAGCAACATGAGAAGAGGGTTCACAAATTTTGTCAAACAAGATTTACCTCTGATCGATTAAGAGATTTCCTTTTCATGAAATCTTTAAGAGGTAAACAAATAGCACTTGGGTTTTCACAAGCTTCCATTTTTATTGTTTACAAAAGATGGAAAATATGAATATTATAAAACTTGTAAGACTTTATTTATGCATATATTTATTTATACTTGTTGCTTTATTTGTTCTATCCTTGAAAAATTGAAGAGTTTATAGAAACAGAAACGCAAATTTTTTATAATATTTTTTTTGAACGGCATAGATTTTATAAAAAGCTAGCAAGAAGGAAGCAAATTATATGTAAGTAATGGCAAGAAGAGGGGGGGGGGGGGGAAGGGGCGGTAACCAACCTACCAATTAATGTTAAACTTACCATTCCTATTTGTAACTCAGAAGAACGAATGAGACACAATTCTATCCCACAACACCATTTTCTTAAGCTTAGGTAGCCTAAACAGAGTCTCATTTCGAAAAGACCAAATAGTCCATAAAGTCGTTGGAACAACCGCCTCTAAACAAACCGACTCCATTTTCTTGAACCGGAAAGCTAATAACCACCCAATCCAATCCGAATTGGAATCAAACTCCGGAAAATCCAGACCTCACCATCGACCAATTTGCTTTTAAATATTCTGTACCATTTGACAAGAGAAGAACAAATGACTCACCAATTAAATCTCCAAATTGCAAACATGACATAAGAGGGAATGCACACCAATTCCTCTTTTATAGCATACTAGTAGAGTACCCGCTGCAATGCAGCGAGATCTACGAAGTATCGAGTTTAAAGGCGGATAAATCGAAATGTAACTTATGATTTCACGTTTATTATATTTTATGTTATGGTGATGCTAAGTTATTCATTTTATGTGATATACAAATTCAAGTCTAATATAAAATAATATAATATAAATTTTAAATTGATTACATTAAATTATTAACTAATATAAGATTTCATGGTTCTCGTATATTAAGTGATCTTGTTTTTTTCCCTACCACAAATATGACAACATTCAAAAAATAAATTTAAAACAGATGACATAATCCTATTTAAGTGAATAACATTATACAAATTTTCTAAATAGTAGCGTTTAAGATTTTATCAAGGGACTACTTTTTGGCTATACACTCCTTCATCATCTACAAATACAAAAACCACTTGTAAAGGACGCTTATAGGGATCAAAGAAAAGAAAGATTGGATCAAACTTTGTAGGGAACCTAGAGGTTACACCTTTGAAATCATTAGGGATGTAATTTTGTACCAAATCAAATCAACCAATATATGTATCAACAGTATCAATTAAATTGGTACCGACTTAATTGGTATCAATTATAATTGGCTGGTAGTACCGTACCAAATATGCAAACTTGGTTGGTACACGGTATCAGAAATCGCCATACCACGGTAGTACCATGGTAACGATTTATATAATTATTTAATAGCTTTTGTATTTTTTATGCATTGAATATCAAACATTGCAACTTTATCTATTATGTTTGAACATTTGAATGTTTGAAAGTCTTATTCTTTGTAATTAAATCGCCTTATACATCAAATGTTTTACTTGAAAGCTTAAAATGTCACTCAAAATTTTGAACAAAATTCAAGTTTTTATATTTGTAACTTGAAGTTGGTACAAAACCGGTACCAACATGTACCAACCGAAAAAAGTTGGTACCAATTATGTTGGTACCAAGTGCAGTTGGTTGGTACATGATATTATAATTTACATACCAATTATAATTGGTTGGTACACGATATTGAGAAAAAACTTGATACCGTACCAAGTCCACCCCTAAAAATCATAGCTTCTGATTTTAAGCTTTTTCTTCTTACAATACTCTATCATGATAACTCTAACCAAATGTGACATTTGAAAATATTGTTGCCCAATTTTTTTTATATTATTTTATTTTTGGAAAAAGGGGGCGAAATCACTTATAATTAAAAAATCTCGACAAGAAGGGAGTACCAATCGAATTTACAAAAGAGAAGTAAAAGATCCTCGAGTGGCTATAATTATTTAAATTTAAAAGAAAATGATTTCTGCCATAATTAAGATAGGAAATCTGTAATTATTCTTGAGTTAATTTTATGATACCTGATTAGAAAAATGAGTTATCAATCTCATAGTTTTATCCAAATCATCTAACTAGACCTGGACAAGATGCTACCAAATAATCAAGTGAATTGCATCAACCACTTATAAAAAAACATACTTAAATAATTTCCTACATAAAAACCATTCCTCAAAATTTATTCTGATGAATTCTCGTCGTTATTTTCAGTAAAAATCCCATCAGATCAAGGGATCGGGATTGTACATAACATTATTCTAATGAATTCTCCCCGATAATGTATTCCCATGCATCTATCCTACTGCAAGAATTGTACATAAAATTCAATAATTTGATAAAATATTGAATGAATCACTAATTGCCAGGTTAAAAAACAAAGCAAACATCTCTGACTTACAAATATTTTATATTGATCAGATTGCCAAACAAGTATGGTTCCTGTAAAGTAATTTCCAAAAAGAAGGATGTAAGAAAAAACCATTCATTATTGACAAAAAAAAACATCCTTGATGGTAAAAACATGAAGGCATAAAAAATAAATGGAAATAAAATTGCAATTGTTTATAAGTTATTGAATTTTTTTTTTGAATCAGCAAAAACCCCTTTTATTACCCACCAAAATATGTACAAAGCAAAAGCCACAAGTGCAGCAAAAAACAAACAAAAAATGACAGCCATGAGCCTTCCACACCTACCAATCCAACCAAGCTACCAGTTGCCAAACCCTATGGACACCCACCCCAAATTAACAGTTCATGAGGTTTAAACTGTCTCCTCACTTTACATGAAAATAACCTACTATTTGCAGCAGGTTCGAACAGAACTGATGGACCAAAACTGATGGGCTGCCCTTTCTTCGAACCCACAGCTGTGCAGTCTCCACTACCTGGATTTTGATTAGTATACAGATTCCTCCTTGCAGCTACTTGAGTTCCTTCTATTGTCCGCAGGCTTCGACTATTCTTATGTGTGACTACCGATTAGAGGGTCCATAACCCACACCGACCATTCGATCTTGTGCTTTGTGTCTCTGCTAGCCAACCATTCGAAGATCTTTAGTTGAAACTCAAACCAACGCTCCTTTATTGATTTTTTCCCGTTCTCGAATATGCATTTGTTACGGTTTGCCCATATCAAGTACAATGTACACCAAACGATTGCCTTCCATCTCTCCCTCCCTTTTTCGCTACGACTTCTTTGATCTCCGGCGTCAATTAATTCGACAATCGAGTTACATCTTTCCACGTCCACCCTCCCCCAAATTCCCGCTTGTCTCCAAATGTGTTTAACTTCTACGCACGTAATTAGCGCGTGGTCTAAGGATTCCACTTCCAACCCACATCTTGGACATAATAGGGAGTCAAGATCAATCCCCATCTTGTCAAGAGTTGTACGGGACGGAAGCCTCCCAAGTATCAAGCGCCACATAAAAATACATACCTTAGATGGTACCGATCGTGTCCATTCCGTTGGTGTCCGGTTTCCTTCCGAGCTGCTGCGTTTTTCTTCAATCAATGATCTCAATTTCTTCACCGTGTACCCTCCTTGCTTATCCATCGCCCACTCCGCCCGATCTTCTCTACCCTCCTTCGGTTCGTTCCCCACTAATATTCTACAAAGATCCTCTAGCTCACCTATTTCTCTTCCCCTTGGCTCCCTCCTCCAATTCCATGTCCACACCCACTCCCCTCCCATACTAACCCCTTTATTGACAACCGAAGCTTCTTTTTCCACTTCTAGGCGATACAACCTCTTAAATTTATTTTTTAAACACTCATTTTGGCACCATCTATCCTCCTAAAAGCTTATTTTTGACCCATCTCCTAAGTTTCTCCCGAATGAACTTGTGAATTCAACTCCCGTTCTATCTATGTCTTTCCCTACCTCTATTATACTCGCCCAAACCGAGCCACCCCTAATCTCCCTTGTTGACCCGTCAACTAGACCTCCATCCCTCCCATATATGCTCCGTATTACCATTTTCCATAAAGAGTCGTCCTCCTTATGGAACCTCCACCACCACTTCCCGAGAAGACCCCAATTTAAATCTTTTAAACTCCCTATATTTAACCCTCCCCTTCCGAAAGATCCCACCACCCTATCCCATTTGACCCACGAATGACCTCTCTTAACCAACTCGCCCTCTCTCCCTCCCCCTCCCCAAAAAAAATGGCATCTCACCCGCTCTAAATCTCTTAACACACTTACCGGGGTTCGAAACAAGGAAAGATAATATAGTGACACACTCCCAAGAACCGATTGAACCAAAGTTCTTCTTCCTCCGAAAGATAAGAATTTTGATTTCCACGATGACAATTTATGCTTCATCTTTTCTACTACCTGTTTCCAACTTGCTTGTCTTTTCATTGATGCCCCCACCGGGATCCCAAGATAAATGAGCGGTAAAGTTCCACTACCACAACTTAAAGTCCTTGCCCATGATTTGAGCTCCTCATCCGGAACTCCAATTCCATATAACTTACTTTTCCCCATATTCATTCTCAATCCCGATACCTCATAGAAACATTTTAACACCCTTACTATATTTTTTATATTTGTATCTTCCCATTCCCCAAGTAGCACCACATCATCCGCGTATTGGAGATGTGATATTATTACTTCATTCTTCCCCACTTTTACACCTTTTATTAGTTGTTTCCTTATTGCTTTTTCAATCATGATATGTAGACATTCGGCCACTACCAAAAAAAGAAAGGGTGCAAGCGGATCCCCTTGTCTTAGTCCCCTCTCCATTGGGAACTCTTTTGTAGGCGACCCGTTGACTAGCACCGAGATTCGTGATGATTTTAAGCATGCTTCTCTCCATTTGTTCCATTTTTCTCCGAAACCCATGTTTGACAATCCCTCTAGTAGAAACTTCCATTCAACCGTGTCGTATGCCTTCTCGAAATCCACTTTGAAAATAACACTCTTCTTTTTGCTCTTTTTGAGATACTCGACCGCCTCGTTGGCGATAAGAATACCATCAAGAATAGACCTAACTTTTAGAAAAGCACTTTGCTCTTTGCTTATCACTTTCTCCAACACTACCTTCATCCGCTCCGCCAACACCTTCGAGATAATCTTATATACTATTCCAATTAGGCTTATTGGCCTAAATTCGTTAAGCCCATCCGGGCTGGAGTTCTTCAGAATCAACGTTAAGAACGAAGCATTACAACCCTCCGGCCAATCTTCTTTATCCCAAAACCACACAATCGCCTCCATAATGTCACCCTTGATTGTTGCCCAAAACTTTTTTACGAAGCCAATAGTGAACCCATCCGGTCCCGGAGATTTATCATTTCCACATTGTGTTATAGCATTCCGTACCTCTTCCTCCGTCACCATCCTTTCTATCCATGCGGCCTCTTCTTGAGAGATTTTCTTTAGTCGACTCATTTCTAACTTGTGATCACTCCTCTTTTGTTTGGAATATTTTCTTTTAAAAAATTCGTACACATAGTCTTTTATTTTGGTTGGGTCCTCCGTCCATTCCGACTCTATATTTAAGCCTTGTAACTGATTTTTCCGCTCCTTGTTTTTACACGCCATGTGAAAGAACTTCGAATTCTCATCCCCCTCTTTGGCCTATTTTATTTTTGCTCTTTGCCTTGACATCGCTATATTTTTCTCTTCCGCTTCAAGCCATTTTTTCCTTGCACTCAACCATTTATTTCTTTCCCCCGCCTCCATGATGCCACTTGCTCCTTGGTTCTCCCACTTTTTAACCTCTTCTCTCAATTCTTTCACTTGTTTGTCCACCTCTCCCCAACTTTCTTGCCTCCATTGTTTCACCACTTGCTTTACCTTCTTTAATTTGTCACGAAGTCTATATATCGGGTTTGTTGCCCTTTCTTCCATTACCCACACTTTTTTTTATTCTATCCTCTAAGCCTTTATCCAATAACCATACATCGTAGAATTTGAACGGTTTAGGGCCAAAGTCCTTCTCCTCATCACTAAACATGATCGGAGAATGATCCGACCATTTTCGTTCTAAAGTCTTTGCTCCCAATTTCTTCCATATCGACCCGAACTCTCTTGTGACCAAGAATCTATCCAATTTACTTCGCTTTTCCCCATCGTCGCTGAATCTTGTGAATTTGTTACCCCCCATCCGGATGTCCTCTAGTCTATTTTGTCTAATAAACTCGTTGAATTCTTCCACTCCTTTGATACCAATACTTGAATTCATTCGTTCGTGTGCGCCCCTCACTTCGTTGAAGTCACCAAAAAAAAACCCATTTAACTTCATCTTTGTCACATAATTTACCCAATTTTTTCCATAGCTCATTCCTCTCTTTTTGATCATTTGGTCCATATATGTTAACAAAACCGACTAGACTATCCGTCTTGATCCATTTGCCAATTACCGCCACGAAATTATCGTCTGTTACCACGTACTCACCTTTGAATTTCTCTTTGTTCCATATTGTTAATAGACCTCCGGATCTCCCTGATGCGGCTACTTGGACAGAATCTCCGTCTTCTACCCCCCAAATGCTATTTACCAGTTGGTCAGTCACTTTTTGCAATTTTGTTTCCTAGATGCCTATCATGCACGGACTCTCTGTTTTGCACAAATCTTTTAACCATGCTTTTTTGTTTATAGATCCCATTCCTCTTATGTTAATCGAAATAATTTTCATAATTTTAGACAATAAAACGAAACTGTTACCTCTGTACTTTTTCTTCTTCCTTCTTCTGCCTAACTTTGCTCAGCTTCTCCTGTCTTTTCCCATTGAACCCCAATTTCTTCCCCGAATTCTTTTAACCCTGTAGAAACGTTTAATTCCTTAAGATCTTCTTTAGAGTAATAAAAATTCAATGACTTTGATGATAGTAGGAAAAGAGAAGGAAATGAGAATTAAGCAGGAGTGTAATATATATATATATATAGAGAGGAAAGTTCAAATGTGAACTCATTTTTGGTTGTGAACGTGAGGACGAATCTCAGCCACTTATCCGGTCAATAAAGGCGGCTTTGACCTGGTTCCCCTCCTTTAATAATCTCCACCCTCCCATGAATCGCGTCAATCTTTCGTGATCCGTCCACCATAACCGAAGATGTGTGGCTGAGATTCGTCCTCACGTTCACAACCAAAAATGAGTTCACATTTGAACCTAACCCTATATATATATGTATGTATGTATGTATATATGTCTTGCTAGAACAGGAATTATTTTAGTGATGAAAAGAAGGAAAAAATAGTACCTTTGCAATTGGGATCTGCTCCATAATCTAGCAATAAAAGCACACAGTTTTGTCATTTCCTTTGGAGGCTGCTATGTGCTGAGAATAATATAAAAGGCATGAAATCAATATGTTATTATATGTACAAGTAAGTAAAGATTGATTTGCAATCAAATATGTGAAAATATTTTTGCATACCAAAGTATTCTCCCATTGTTGTCCGATTCATTTGGATCAAGACCTCTCTTTAACAATTTGTGCAACAACATGTTGTCTCCTCTAAGTGTAGCAAAGCATAAACTTAGGGGCAAGTCCATCCTCCCACGAGCCAACATGTTCTCTTCTTCCACCAGCACTCCTTCTAAAATTAGATCATCTACGTCTTTCAAATGCTGCTACCATAAAAACCCACACTCGAAATCAATATCAATTGATGGTAATCTTAGTTTAAAGAGAGATAAGTAAAAGAAGTTGGAAAAACTTGGAGGAGATTGTTCATAATAACAGTCACATCACCAACGTTGGCTTGAACAATGTTTATGAATGTGGTACGGTTTAACCTTAATAATTGGCTTAATCATTTTGTCTGACCCGTGAAAAGTTGAGGTTTAAAGCAAGAACCCCAATTTCACCACAAAGCTCACCGGGCCTTGCTTCACCTACAACTTGCACTTGTTTAATAAATATGCTTTAGTTAGGTTATTATTAAATCCTTACAAATCTGAAACACTTATTTTCGTATTGACAGAGGACTTGCCTGTTCGACTCCATTTTTGGAAACCAGAAGTTTTTTATCAAAAATATCAAGATTTAAATGAGCAAGAAAATATAAAACCTACTGTGTCTTACACACCCCTCAGTTGTTCCGATTATTTTTTGTTGGGTAATCAATTTGATGAACAAATCATCAATTGGTGGAATGCTAGATTTTAGTAGACTTATCAAGTATTCTCACCATAATATTCGTAAACTATCCAACCGAGGGTAAAAAACTGTGTAAACACAAAAACTCCTAAAATCATATAAAATAAAATAGGTGAAGCGCTAACCACTATATACAACAGTGAAGCAATTATAATCGTTAGGTATCGACCAAGAAAAGCATCAGCAATGAAAGCACCAAGGAGAGGAAGAAGCGACACCGTTCCAGACCACACATTCACATTCTTGGCCGCCGTAGCCGTCAATTGCCCCAGTGATCTGGCCAAGTATGTGATCAAATTTGAATTGATTCCGTAGTATGCAAATCACTCTACAACTTCCACGCCTACATATAACCATCAAAATGCTCAAAACTTGTTACTAATCTGAGAATATTTTCGAGAGGTTTAACGTTACCGATTATGAAATATGCATATCACCAGCAACTTGATTTGGATCTGAGAACTGGACGGCCTTTGTAGTCAACGACGCCGTCGAAGAAGTTGTTGAAGAGCGGAGAGAGAATTTCGGTGTCGTGGAAGGGGGTAATACGATTTGGGAGGGGTGGGCGATGAAGAGAGACGTGGACGAGAGGTTTGAGAGGAACGTGGTAGAGATGGTTCAAAGATAGGTTACTGATGCTTACAAACTTGTACATCAAGAAGGAAAATGTGTACCTCTTAAATTTCAAACAATAACCGAATTGCATGCTTTATAAGTAGTATAGATATAATTTAAATATATGTAAATAACAAGGTTTCAAATAATGTGAGGCATGATGTAGCAGCAACCTCAAGCCTTAAGTCTTACACGCCACGACGATAACGTAATGTTTGTTAAGGTATGATAGAAGGCGACAAATTTGTATGACATATATATATATATATTATTTATTATTCAATAATATAATGCTATTATAATTTTTATATTCATATAAATTAATTCATATCGTATATAATTTTTGTGAATAGATATTCAAAATAGAATCTGAAAGCGTTTTACAACTTCGTTTTAACTGTGAGTTTGTGACATGTGTGAATCCAAGAAACTGTGAGTTGTATGATTAAGTAAGTTTGTAAAAATATAAAATTTACATGTTAAAAGTGTAAAAACATAAAAGTTTAAAAAAAGAATGAAAAAAAAAGATTGAAAAAAAAAATCACGCCTTATTAAAATCTCGCGCCATGGCGCACCTCAAGGCATCATGGCTTAAACCACTCCTTACACAAACGCTATCGACATTTCTAATGCCAGAGACGTGTCTTACACTATGACGCTCCATACTGTAAAGACCCAGAACCACCAAAGACAAATATACTTAAATAACGACAAAGTAGCAAAGTGTATGTCTATTGCTATTACATCTCATTGTTTTGCAGCAGGTAAATAAACATCCACAACTGAGAATTATCTAATTAAAACAAGATAACAAGTCTTCAGATCCACTTTAGCTAACGACTCAAAACTTTTCCTTACCCTTAGAACAACTCTCAACATAAGTCTTACCTGAAAATGGTTTTAATTCTTGAGAAGCGAGGGTTAGACCATAAGGTCTAGTGAATTCCCAACAAATTCATAAAACTTGACCCAAGAATATGGAAGTTCATTAAAACGGAAATCGCGTACACCAACAATGGATCATGCACAATATTCGTAGAAACTAACAATGGTCGCACAAATTCCGCATGCAACCTAAAACTTTGTGTTTCGCACAATTCCCCATGCAAAACTTTTGTTTGGCCAAAAATGGTGTCCGTCCAATGTACACATGAAATAGATTCAAGATATACGGAATATAACTCCCAAGAGATTTTCAATATCTCAAGGTACCCTACTACTATTGTGCTAAACCAATAAACTAAATGTATATCATGATATAATCCATAATTCAACCAAGCATTTTATTAAACATTTAAATATGAAATATACCATGCTTTCAATTTCAAAGCACCATAATTAGAGTCGTTTAGAATCCAATCACAAGTATAACGTTTATAAAGTCAAGGGAACTCATCTACGATCCGACACACCACTACACGTCTTATACTTCACTTATGATCACACCGAACACCTGAATGAGACAAAAAAAGAATTGATGTTAAACCACCTTAAAACATCCTAAAACCATCCCTTATGATCCCTAAGACAAACCCCTAAGCCGTGTCTCGCATCTAGCTTCAAACAACGAACGGAACAAAACACAATTCCCCACAACAGGGGGAAATGCGGCTCTCATGCGACCTTGGGGTCCAATGGGACCCGTTTTCTTGCCTGTTTTGAGTTGAACGAATTTTATACAAACCTTCCCAAAATCGATTTTAAGGTCTAAAAACGTAAGATCCAATGTATTTAATGTTCTAAACCAATATATAACTTCAATCCCATGAGTAAACTGGAATTAATCCAACATTTACCGACCAAGAAATCATGATTTAAACTCAAACTTTGAAACCCTTGATTGAAAACTTAAAACAAAGAAAGGAGATGGGTTTTCTCATGAGATTTAAAGATGAAATACCAATATCAATCTAAAACGTAGTTCACCCAATATTTCTATTGAAATACCCAACTATGAGATTTCCCCAAATCAAATGTTGAAACCCAAACTCCATTAACGAAATGTCTTGCTAAAAGATGAAGAGTTCTTACGTTGAGAAGACGATTCCTCCTTGCTTTGTAACAACAACGATCCAAACCTTCAATCCTTGCTTCTCTAGTCTTCTCCCAGATAAACACACACCACACTATGGATTAGATTTCACAAATGAGAAAGAATGAAGGAAACCCTTCAAGCTACACTCTCTAACATCATATTTGGGCCCAAAAATCGTATAAATGGCCCATCCTATATTATAAGGCCAAAATAAGTATATCTTGAGGATTGGGCTATTATAATTACGCGCCTTTCTGAACACCGGTAAATAATGATTAATTTTAACAATTAACATTGTATTTTAGCTATATCAAACTCTTCTTTTGACTATGATTTGGCCCTACAGTGGTAGAACCTGGTGAACCGGGACCTGACCTGCTCTTTTAGAATCGCTTCCCCGTTTCAGGGCTTACCTTCGCTTTTCTTATTATGCTACCTAACTATAGCGGTAGATAGGAGCCAATACGGTATATTCTATTACACCATATTTATTAAAAAATACAATATAATATAAATCAACATGGCATACAAAGTTTGGTGTTCTATATTTTAACCACCTCTAAATGAACATACTATATTTTACACGAAACTTTATTAAACCATTTTTCCCAAAAAACACACTATATATTTTGGTGTTTATTGGAGGAAAATAATATACCATATAAGTTTAAATATAGTGTTTTCATTGGAAATGTTCAATCGAGATTTATTACAGTAATTTATCAGAAAACATTCATATTAGTTTGTTACAAAAGATAAACAAAAAATGCAATTTTTATTTTGCTTTTAGCTAATAGTAAATTTGTTACTAATTTTTATTTTAAAGATGCACAAAAAAGCCTAGGTCTGAAGTCCACTCCAAGTAAGTTGAGTGCAGGCTCAACCAGACCAAAGTATCTTTTTAGGTCGAGCTTTAAGTTTAAAAAGCATAAAAGAGTCTGATAAAGCTTGATCAAATCTACTTTCAAAAACAAAACTCCAATTGGACCTTTTTCTTTTTTAAAATTTGAAAACATGTTTAAAAGGTTCTGAACCAGATCCCAATTAGTCTGGGCCCAATAAATTTATATTGATGGTCATTAAGATTTTATTCAAAAACAAGTTGTTTAAAGAATACTGATCTCAAGGTCATCATGCACACCTATGGATGACAAAAGAAAATATTGAAGTGAAATATTAAATAATAATAAATGAGGACAATAAAAAATTGTATAATAAAGTATAAATAAATAAAAGTTATGAAGATTTTTTTTAATATAAAGGGTATTCAGATATTTTAAAAATACAATTATAATAACATAATGTTGACAAAAAGGTCATATTCATCTTTGAATTGATGTTAAACCATGAATATGAGACAATAAATAAGACTTGGAATTCTGTAAGTGGAAGTTGGTGAAAGCGACTTTGAGATTTTGTAACCCAAAGTCTTTAAAACCAAGAATTTTACGACAAGTTAACTGTTTTTTTATTTTTTTAAAGTTAGTTCTTAAAATTCTAAATAAAAAAAAATATTTGTTTGATTTTTTTTCCATTAAATTCTGTATTTAATAAGTTTTCTTTAAATAGTATTCTATCTAGGTGAATTAAAGTAAATTCTTGTTTAATATTTATTCTAAATATATAATTTGAATAACAAAAGTTACCATTTTAATCTTTCGTCTAGTTTAGCTCAAGTATGAAATGTTTCTTTTTATTGATCAAGTGGATGATCGATCTGTTAGTGCATTCATTAATTCATTGGAGTGAAATATATAATTATAATGAACGTAGATAATCGAATATTGTACATTAAGTCTATATTGTATCATTTGATCGTCTAATAATAATCCATTCTTGTTCAATCAATATAAATTTTTGGAGAATTTGATTTTGTATCCTACAAATTGGTGGTGGTGAGCGTGGACTCTACTCATAGCTTCGATGAAATATAAAGTGAAAAATTTCGGTGGCAAAAATGATTTTGGACTATGGAGAATCAAGATGAGAGCAGTGAACAACTCATTGTTTCCGTTTGATGCGAAAGACTAGAGTATAACAAGATTGAGTGAGAAAAAAATATAGTTATTTATCCCATCAAAATAGATGGAACAAGAATGAAGTGGATTTCATTAAGGGAGTGTTTGTTTACCTCTTCAAAGATTAATTAATTGAAAATTCGGGTTTGAGTGTATAGTTAGATAATTATTATTTTGATTATTTTTGCTCAAAATATGATATTTGGATAATAAGCTAAAGAGGATCTAATTATTAAAATAGATATAAAATTGCACAACTATCAAATATCAATGACTTTCATTAACTAATTACTTAGTTAAATTTTCAAATTTCATTAACCACTTTAATATATACATATATATGTTAAAACACCATTTTATCTTCTTAGACATCCTCATATAAACATTTTATTTGCAAAATAAAAAATAATTTAATTGCCACAAAAGAACAATTAAAATTAGGTCAAACTTAAACTATATAGGGACATACTTGAAGTCGTATGAGATATATCAGTGTCCATATAGGACGAGTAAACCATTTTTTTTAAAGGATATAATATTTATATATAGCGAATGGAACAAATAAATTTATATAATTTTTTTTAATTTTTGATGAGGTTTAAATCCGTGACCTCCTAGGAGAAGGACAAAGACTCAAATACCGCTAGGTTAAAGGCCAATTTGTAGACATGGGAATGAGATCCGTCCCATTAGAAAACCCGGTGTACCCAACCCGACGGGGACAAAAATTCTTCGCAGAACCGAGAATCGGGGATGGGGACGGGGATCCTCGAAAGTTAAAAACCGGAGATGGGGACAGGGTCTGGACCCTGTCCCGTCCCGACCCCGAATTATTAAATATGTTATATATATATATATATATATATATTTATTATTAAGTATATTATTTAAAAATAATTAGATTTAATATCTTTTAGATTTATAATTAAATAATATTTCGACATTTCTTTTTATATACATTTTTTTGAGTTGTCTTGCTTTTTTAGATAAACACGTTGAAAGCCGGAAACGTTTGATAAAAAATTACGTATGATATGATTTTGTTCACATATGAACATTTGATACTCTATAAAATATACTTTTGTAAATATGTGAGATTTAAGTATGAACATTATTGATTGAGTGCGATGTTTAACATAACTGATTTAAAACATTTTTAAATTAACGGAGAAAAAATTCCCTGATTCCTCGTTGAGGATCCCCGTTTTCCATCAGATACGGAGATAAGGATGAAGATTGGGGTCCCTGACCCTGACCCTACCCGATTACCATGCCTACCAATTTTGGTAACCATTTTAAAGTTGTTGGATGAATATCTTTTATATTATCAAAATTTCACATAAAAAGAAGATATTTATATGAAACAAACCAAATATTCACATAAGAAGAATATAAATAGTCAAAACTTTTTAGTTAACATGCACGTAAGGTTACGTACGGAATCCGAGCACCTTGAAAATATGTGTGAATGTAGTGAATATCATATGAGCACACTGAACTAGAAAAATAACAATTCTAGAGTTTCTTTTTATATTATTATTATTATTATTATTATTTAAGTTTTAAAAAAACAAATCAATAAAAAAATTTAACAACCTCATAAATACTAAACATCAAGTCATTTTTAATTAGTCTAGTAACTAAAAGTTACATATTTTATATTTTTTTGAAAGGTAATTAAATTATATCAATATAAAACTTATTTTATTTCAGTTTTTTGATAACCTACCTTTGAAAGCTTCGTATTGATATAGAGGGTTGAGATTCTTTTGGTTGAGGGTTGGGAATACATGGCACGAGGTATAGGCAGATCTATACACAAGAGTTGAGGTCAATTGACCCCCATAGATTTTCAATTTTTGGTTTTTTATATAATAAATTTCAATTTTTATAAATATATATCTATTTTGACCCAAAATTTTTATAAAATTTGAATTTCGACTCCCATTATGGAAATTCCTAGATCCGCTACAGGAACTATTAAGGTCTTAATGGGGTTCCCTGCATCCGTGCATATGTTCACAAGTAGATTTTTAAGGGTATGAAATGTGCAATTACTAAACTTTGAGGGATGTTTCGGGATATTAAAAGATACAAGAGACATCGACCAAAAACACGAAAAAGTCCATTGAAATCAAGGAAAAAAACTTTAAAAAAATCCTCAAAATCAACCAACAGTTGTGTTCTTCAGTTTTTTTTACGAAGGAAAAGAAGAGAAATGGAAAGAAAGTAGGTAGAAAAAAATCTTGTGTTCTCGAGTTTTTTTAAGGAGGGAAGATAAAAGAAATGGAAGGAAATCATGATAATTTTCCTTCCAAAACTTTCCTCCTAAATATGGGAGTAAAGGAAAAGAAAGAAAATAAAAAGAATTTATAATAACTAGAAATATTTATAAGATTACACATTTACCCATCAATTATATTCTCCTATAAAATAAATAAGGATATATTTGTAAAATTGACGTATTTCATTTCCTTTCTCTCCTACTCAAGAACATGAAAATTTATTTTCTTTCCTTTTTTTTCTTTCTTATCTTTTCAATCTCAAGAACACAAATAAAAAAATTACTTTATTTTTCATCTCTTTATTTTCTTTTATTTCCCTTCCTTTTTTTTTTCTTTTCTTTCCTTCAAAAACTCGAGAACAGAGTGGAAGAGAAACGGCAGGTCATGTGGGTTGGAGGGTTCAATTTAGGTTTTTTAAATAAAAATCCTAAGCATTTATACGTTAGCATTACTTGTTGATTAATTTTTTTTTTTCTAAACATTCAAAATTAACAAATTGTAACGCAACTTGCATGCGGGAACTTAATAGACCAAATTTAACGTATCTAACAACTATGTATGACTTTGCAATGAAATCAAAACCTTGATGATAGTCATGATAACTTTGAAAATAAAACGAACATACTAGAATTTAAGATAAACATTAGACTATCTCCGATTAACCCTCTATTTTACTCTTTATCTTTATTTTATTCTCTATCTTTATTTTACTCTCTAAATCATCTCCAATGAACTCTCTACTAGACTTTACTCTTTATAATAGAGAAATGAA
The DNA here is from genome assembly GCA_036898165.1 of Silybum marianum. Classification (NCBI taxonomy): domain Eukaryota; kingdom Viridiplantae; phylum Streptophyta; class Magnoliopsida; order Asterales; family Asteraceae; genus Silybum; species Silybum marianum. The sequence continues at coordinate 40,198,937 of CM072530.1, read as the reverse complement.
TAGTAATTCTCTTAGCTAACGCGTTAATTATCCCGCCTGGGAAGTACGTTCGCAAGAATGAAACTCAAAGGAATTGACGGGGGCCCGCACAAGCGGTGGAACATGTGGTTTAATTCGATGCAAAGCGAAGAACCTTACCAGGGCTATTACTATTCACTACTCTCTATTTTTTTTTAAACTTTTGATAATTACCAATGCCCCTTTAATTATTTAGATTGTTGTATTTTTATTTTATTTGTTATCTAATACCAATTTTAATAAACAAGAATTATAATTTTGACAAAGAAACTAATCTTCCTCATATTAAATATAAGGTTATTATGAAAATAAAAAAAATATAAGGGTATAATTTATAAAGTTAAGAAATATATGAACATTATTAAAATTCTATGTAATCAAAATAGAAAAAAATATATTTGGAATATTTTCTTTTAAAGAGTAAAATAAAGAAATATATTGGAGAAAACAAGATATATTCTTTATTTTACTCTCTATAATAAAAAGTAAAATTGAGAAATACATTCTAGATGTCATTAGAAACAATTTTTTAGAATTACTTTAAATGATATGATAATTTTGGTTTTAAAAATTAATTAATTAATTTAATTAATTTCAATGTTATTAGACTTATGATTAATTTAAAAATTATAAATAATTAATTATATCAAAAGTGTGCACCTAATAAATAAGTTTATTTATTTATTTAATTGGTACTATTGTCAGAACATAATCAGAATAAAAAAACACGATAATAAATCTCAATCTACCATATCATATAATCTTTTAGTTGCAATTAACTTGTCAAAATATGCTAATAAAGACATTAAAATAGTTTATATTTTAAGAATAATCTAATTAATTAATTAAACTATTTAAAAATCTTATTCTATTCTTACTTTCAGTTGCAATTAACTTGTCAAAATATGCAAATAGGCTCATTTACTTTTGTATTATAATTACATCATGACCTTTTATGTTCTTAATGTTTTTTTCACTATTTCTTTTGGATCCATATATATACTAAGCTTCATCTTTTTCATAATTTTCGTCGATTATTACATATAATATTTACAATGAAACCATAATATTTTTTGTAGTGTTTTTTCACTTTAAACATTGGTGGTTTAAGCCTAGCAATTTAGTCATCGGATTAAGTTTGAATATGGCATTTCAGGCGTCTGCATGGGTCATGATACTCTTTGCTGCGATACTTGCGGCGCATGGCTAGGGTAGCATCTAGTTTACCGTAAGTGGGAATTTTCTGGTGTTGCGACCTTAGTGACTTGCGAGCCTTGCACCGTAAATCTAATTAGGTTAGCGCGCGCCCTTTGAGCCACGACCCTAGGGTCGCATGGCGGAGGCGCATGATGCGACAAATGTTGATCCTATTATAACAAGCACAATGACAATAAACAGTTAATATGAAAGTAAGATAACATGAACAATGATTTAAATAACTTACGTAGCCATATATCTCTTGAAAGTGTATATGTCGATTAGAATATGATTCACGGTTTCAGCTCTCTCTCTAAAATAATATCTGAATCGACTTTTTTAAAGTAAAACCCTAAGCATGTATTTGTATTGCTAGGTCTAGTCTAATTAAGGAAACAAGAGTTTAAGGAATTATAAACTTCCTTTTACAATAAAGCATATCCTTTCCTTATTTTGTCACAATAATAATAATAGACCTAACAATCTCCCCCTTTGTGGCAAAATGAGTCTTTATCTTCTAAGCTCGAACATGCCTTCAAATCTTCGTAGGGTTTGTCGATATATAATTCTGTCGTCGATTATCTTGATCGCTTCTAAGAGAGAGTTTCTTTTGTCATTGCTCATCCGTGTTGCGCTCTTTCTATCTGTAGCAAGTTCTGACGCAAGCCTGTTCCGAATTCCCCATAATGTACCGTCAGAATATGCAGCCACTTCATGAAATCTGAGAAACCGCTTTTCTCTAGAAGGATGCATCCAAACAACACCATGTACAGGACGAGTGATGACAGTGGCGACCAAAGTACTGTCAGGTACAGGCAAAGATTGATCAGGCTTAGTAATGTGTATCTTCTTCTGCTCACTTTCGATTCCTCGTTGAAGATCATGAAGATAACTGTACCTAAGCTCTTTCTGAACATATCTAACCACTGCCCTTAAAGCTCTTTGCTCGTGTATGTTTCGATTGCCCTTATCTCTCAGATCATTGTAGACGATCTCCAAGTCCATAATATCGAGATTAGCAAAATCGGCTTCAGAGAAGGAATACGTTTTACCGTTTTCTCTTTGAATAGTGAAAATCGGATATTCAACTTGGAAAATCCTTGCAGTGTCTATCTTCAAAATCCCGACAACCCTGTGCCTAGAGACCACTTCAGCTTGAGGTAAAGCTCTCATCCTCAGGATATGGAGATACTCTCTAACTTGAGCAGGATCCATTTCCATCACTAGATGAATGTGTGCCAGATCATCAGGTTTTGCTTCTTTGCGGAAGATCTTCTCCATGGTTTCCTCAAGATATGGCACGCGTATCTGCTGATTCACCCATTTGGACTTACTGTCCATTAACATTCGTTGCCACCGAATTTGATGAGGTAGGAGTCTTGGTTTGTTTTGATCCCTTAAGGCATAGTTTCTTGCTGTGTGCCTCAAGTTCACATAGTCTTGTTCTTGAAGTACTGGTTCGTATGGATCTCGGAACCAGTTTCGAAGTGAGTTGCGCAGACGTTGAACATCGACTCGTTCTTCATTTTGTTCTGGTTCGGCTGGTTCAGCAAGTTCGGCTGGTTCGGCTGCTGTACTCTCGAATTCGATATCCGCAGGCTTTTCACCCGTTGGTGTATCGTCCTCTTGAGTCGTTGAAGTGCGTTGCCGTTGTTAGGTGGATTGAGCATGTGGTCTTGAAGCTGAGGCAGCAGATGCTCTAGATCGTGATCTTGCCGTTTGGCGTGTCTCCCCCTCAGGACGAGTTGGAGCGGAGCCCGGGTCGTCCTGATGAGGTCTGGAAGTAGAAGTACGAACTGCCGGACGGCAAGACTCTTGGATTTCCGTTTGAAGAGCAGTAATAGCACCCAGGATGTCTTCCGTTTGGCGCTGTTGGGCATTTTTCATGTCGGCGAGCTCTTGGTCTATGTGTGCGCGGAATACATCGAACTCGTGACGAGTTACGGTGGGGATTTGAAGATTGCGGCGAAGAAGACCTTCAAGTGAATCCTCCGGTTGGCCGGTGGCATTGGATTCAGCGAGCAGATTAGCATACAACATCGACATGAGTTCATCGGTGTTATACTCATATCGATGCAGGGAATGTGGTCGATCTTCGGGGGGTGATGGTGGCGGTGGGGAGTGGCTGGTGCTTGGATGGCTGGAGCTTGCATGAGCAGATTCGGTGTGAACGGGAGTCGGCTCTTTAAGACGTGCAGCTTCACGAATCTGGCGCACAAAGGCTTCTCTTTCGGCTGTCATAAGGACCAGATGTTCAGCAAGGGTGTCTCGTGCCCTTTGTAAGTGAGCCGCAATGAGTGCTTCGCCTTTCGAGGGAATAGAGAAGGACGAAGAGGTGGTAGCTGTGGGGGTAACTCCGGGATCACTTAGATTGCCCGTTGACATAACAGTTGATTCAACTGTATGACCTACGTTCAGCATTGGCGAAGATGTAGTGCTGGTAGGATTTCCTCCCAATCCTCGTGGAATGTCTGGAATGGACATCACTATGGGAGTTCCGACTGGGCCACGAAGGCTCGCAGTGTGTAAAGACTTGTGTCCCCTAGCATGCTCTAGACTCAATGTGCACACAACCGAAGTCGAAGCAGGTGAGCCACTGCCTCTTGATTCAATAGCTATACCTCCCGAGTGGAGGGGAGCTAGATAAGGTGCTAGACTCACAAGTATTGTTGAAACTGTTGGCTGTTGTGAGCCTTCAGAGTGGCTGGGAGGGGCGTGCAATTGCGCTGCTAGGTCCACAACGACTTGTCCACTAGTCACACCCAACGAATGAGTAGGGCTAGTGGACGCGGTTACCTGGTCGGGGGATTTTGGACTCACACTCTCTATTGTTTTTGTCTCCCCTTCGCTCATCCTCTCTGATTCTTTTTCTACTTGTACTCCCTCCGTTCTCCTTATCTCTCCAATAGAGGTTTCAGGGAAGATGTCTGACATAGATGGGGAGGACGGATTAGCTTCAAAGTCGAAGTTGAATTGAGGTTCCTCATCAGACGGTGGGGTAGGAGCGGATGTGGGTGAACGGATGATTGGATCAGGATTCGGTTCAGATGATGATGCATCATTTTCAGAGCTGGATTCGGTTATAGAGGGTCGAGGGCCGATGTGGGTGACGCCTTGCACCTCTATTTCTGCAGTGCGTTGGCGACGACGGAGCGGTTGGTTGTCGGATGTATCTTCATCCGATGATGAAGAGCGGGGGCGGATACGTTGTCGGCTGACTAAAGTTTTGAATTGGGGTGTGGGGATAATGGGTCGAGTGCGGGGGTGGTTGGTAGTAGGTTGGTTGCGGGGGGGGGCTGATCAGATGCACCTCCCTCGTCATGTCCCCTCACAGTGCGCTCATCTCCCTGGTCGGGATCCCCTTGATCCTGACCCTGCTCTTCTATTCTAGGACCCTCACCTCCCTCAATATTTTCCTCTTGGATCGGCTCTTGGGCAGGCGCAACCGGAGGTGGTTGGGCCATTAAGCCATGTCGCTCCCTATAGGCTATAACACTAGGTGCATTCTGATCAGCATAAGCGAGGAGCGCTTCAGGGATAGGCATGGTATTTTGGAAGACCCGATCATTCACGCGTAGAAATTTAAGAGCACAGGTTGGGCCTAAGGGTGTTCCGACTCTTCTAGGAATGGCAGGTCGAGAAGTCATCATTGCATGGATGAATAGTTGAAGAAACCTTTGAAATGGAGCGAATGCACGGTCGCGAAAGTTGGATTTGTCTTCGACTAGTTCTACAAAGTCCGTCCAGATGAGCATCGCGTAGTCGTAGTGGCGGTTGAATGCGATGCCGTGAAAGATCCGAAGAACCGCCGTACTGGCCTTGTCCATGCCAGTATGTTTGCTGGTCAGACAGCGATTAACTATGGTAAATAGCATGAACCAAATCTGAGGCAAGTACATCCTCTTGAACTGGCCGGGACTTATGAGTGGTTCACGGGATTCGTACCCGAGGGCTAGTATGTCGGCAACCAGTTGTTGGTCGGTTGCAAAAGCTTCGTATGGGTGTTCGGTGGTAGCAAGCGGTAGGCGGAGAATGCGGCGAATCCTGGCTGGAGTTAGGCGGGTGATAAAGTCATCGATCTGAGCCGTGAAATGATGGTCACCTTCGTCCGGATGATAAGTCAGTGTATACCAGAATTGTTGGAGGTAGAACATGGGTACTCGGTGGTCTAGTGCAAATGCAAAGCGAAGCTGATGTTGCTGAAGAATGTCGAGAATGATCTGGTGTTCGAGAGTGATGCCGAAGTCTATTCGGTGGTTATTCGGTTTGATTTGGCGAAAGTGAGCTCGTGGCATCAAGAGGTCATCCCGGTTTGCTGTGTTGATGCTTGGTTCGGTCGAGCGTTCGGATGGCATCGGGTTTTCATCATCGGACATGTTTGGGTCATTCATGGCTGCCATTGGTTTCTGAAATAAGACAGTTAGGCAAACCAAGTGTACAGTTAGTGTTGAGAGTTTTTAAAAAAAAACAAGTCTTTTTATCGGGTCTCATTGGGTCGATAACAATTTTTATCGAGTGCAATGGGAGCGATAAAAAATGTTTGTCGATTGAAGGAGACTCGACAACTAGACTTTGAAAAAAATTCAGAGCAAACCTGTAGAGGGGTTATCGAGTCATTGAGAATCGAGAAGAACAGGTTATCGAGTGCCTAAGGGTCGATGAAAGTACTTGAACACTTTTTAGTAAAAAATATCGATCTATGAAGCATGATGTCAAATCTATGGGGCTCGATGAAAATACATGGACAAAGTAAGGGCAGGATATCGATCCAAAATGACTCGATGAGAGTACTTAGTAGTTTTCATCGATCGATTGTGAGTCGATAACAAATGTTATCGAGTCATACAGGCTCGATAAAAAACACTTGGTGTTTTTCATTGAGTTTATGAAATTCGATAACAATAGTTATCGAGTCATAAAGGCTCGATAAAAACACTTGGTGTTTTTCATCGAGTTTATGAAATTCGATAACAAAAGTTGTCGAATCATAAAGGCTTGATAAAAACACTTGGTGTTTTTTCATCGAGTTTATGAAATTCGATAACAAAAGTTGTCGAGTCATAAAGGCTCGATAAAAACACTTGGTGTTTTTCATCGAGTTTATGATAATCGACAAGGAAGGTTATCGAGTCATAAAGGCTCGATAAAAACACTTGGATAAAATGATGGTGTTCTTGGTCACTGTAACAAGACTCGATAAAAACTCAAGGGTCAATGAAGGACTCGATAAAAATGCATAAACCAGACATAGAACTTCTAAGTGCCCAGATTTCAAACAGGGCCTAAAACTAAGGCAAAATCCTATTTCTAGGTGCGATTAGTGATAGGGAATACTTTTAGTAAAGGACTTAAGGCCAAAACACTAACTCTATCCACGATTTTGACTGTTGAACAGTCAAAATCGGAAACCCATATAAAACCCAAAAAAAATGAACAGTCAAGCATTGAAAACATCATCATGCAACAGTTGTAGGAACAAGGTGCAAGAATTAAAGATGATAAGGGGAGAATTACGAACCTGGTGTTGCTTTCGGATCTGAAAAACTCGAAGTTTGGAGATTTTGATCTTGGATAGCCAAGAACTTGAAGGGTTTTTCAGAGAGAAAGAGGGAAATTCAAATTTGTGAAGAAAGGTCCTTTGAGATAGGGGCCTGATTTCTTTAAATAGTGGTCATCGGGTGATGACACGTGGCAGAAAGTGATTGGGCCGATGAAAAATTTCCCGTTAACAAGAGTCGTTTGGGGAGGTTATCGAGCCAGAGGGGGTCGATAATCCCATTTTTGTCGAGCCCTTAAGGGCCGAGAACTGTACTTAAAGTAATTTTTTCTTTAAAGAACTTAAAAATCACATAAAAAAATTGGCTCCCCCTAAATGTGTGCATACAGAGGTGTGCTCCCCCTATGAATGTGAATGAGTAGGAAAACGTACCTTGTTGCTCCCCCTTGAATGATGAACCATGGTGATATACACAGCGAGGTAGAAATAAAAGGAAAGAAAAACATTGAAAATACGGAACTTTAAGATAAAAGTCAGAATCTAAAAAATGAGAATCCAAGTGTTATGAAGATTGACTCAACGAGTTAATGTGCAAAAACCCTTGGATAGACCTTTTTTAAGGATTTTGAGGCACTCTGATTTTGGATAATCAGGTTTTAAGATTGAGCATTACCAACTTGGATACTAGGAACTGGAATCGTTTCTCATCCAGTGCCTTGGTAAATAAGTCGGCAAGCTGAAGTTCCGTATTAACAAAGTATAGTTCAATTGTACCTCTTTCAACGTGATCCTTGATGAAGTGATATCGAACGTCGATGTGCTTTGTCTTCGTGTGTTGAACCGGGTTGCTTGAAATGGCTATGGCGCTTTTGGAGTCACAATAGATGGGAATCTTGTTGAACCAGAAGCCATAGTCTTTGAGTTGAGTGCGCATCCATAGTACTTGCGAGCAGCAGCTTGCGGCAGCGATGTATTCGACTTCCGCGGTAGATGTGGAGACGCACGCTTGTTTCTTTGATGACCAGCTGACCAATTTGTCTCCAAGGAATTGAATATGGCCCGAAGTGCTTCTACGATCGAGCATGCATCCAGCGTGATCCGAATCTGAAAAGGTAGTTAGTTCGAAACCCGTATCCTTGGGATACCATAGGCCAAGATTAGGTGTACCTTTTAAATACCGGAAAATCCGTTTGATCGCACTAAGATGAGATTCCTTTGGAGATGCTTGATACCTCGCGCAAAGACAGGTGGCAAACATAATGTCCGGACGACTAGCCGTAAGATACATGAGAGAACCAACCATGCCCCGGTAATTTTTTGAATCCACATCTTTTCCCGAAGGATCAGCGTGTAGTTTTGAACTCGGGGACATGGGTGTACCAATCGGAGAATATGACGTCATGTTGTATTTACACAACATATCCGAGATGTATTTGGATTGGTTGATGAATATTCCAGTAGAAAATTGTTTAATTTGAAGACCAAGGAAAAAATTCATCATTCCCATCATGCTCATGTTAAATTTGGCAATCATGAGTTCAGAGAACTCTTTGCATTGCCGTGGGTTAGTCGAGCCGAAGATGATGTCGTCCACATAGACTTGAATGAGCATAATGTCACCGTTGTCCTTTTAATGAAAAGAGTTGGATCTATCTTACCTTTGGAGTATCCGTTTTTCACTAAATAGGTAGACAGGCTATCGTACCATGCGCGGGGAGCTTGCTTCAATCCATACAGAGCCTTGTCCAGAATGTAGACATGATGAGGCTTGGAGGAGTCGACAAACCCGTCGGGCTGAGAGACATAGACTTCTTCACGCAAAACACCGTTTAGGAAGGCCGTCTTAACGTCCATTTGGAAAACCACGAAAATCTTGTGTGCCGCGTAAGCCAAGAACATGCGAATTGCTTCAATACGGGCTACGGGTGCAAATGTTTTGTCGTAGTCAGTGCCTTCTTGTTGACGGTATCCTTTGGCGACAAGTCTAGCTTTGTTGCGAATGACGACTCCATCTTCATCTTGCTTGTTCTTGAATATCCATTTCGTGCCAATAACGGTTTTGTTTCGTGGACGGGGAACAAGGCGCCATACTTTCAGACTTTCAAATTGATTGAGTTCCTCTTGCATGGCCACATTCCAGTCAGGATCATTCATTGCCTCATGAATGGATGTGGGTTCAATCTTACTTATGAATGAAGAGAACATGCAATCATTGGCCGAGGCGGAACGTGTTGTAACTGGTCGGTGTGGATCTCCGATAATTTGTTCAACAGGATGAGAGCGGGTCCATTTTGTTGTATGAGGAAGAGGTTGAAAGGCATTTGGATCCGGGGTGTCATCCTGATAAGAACCTAAGGGAAGATCTTGAACAGATTCCAAAGATGGGGCCACGGTTGAAGATCTAGTGGCACTTGTGACATCCGGCGTTGTTGAAATGGATGTAGGGGGAGAGGATGTCGGTTCCGCAGGATTTGGTTGAACAGGCGGTTGAGGTTCAGGAGGAACAAGAGGAGCATTCGATGGACTAGTTTGATTTGGAGGAGCAGTCGTAGAGGTGCTTGGAGATGCAGCAGTTGAGACGGTTTTCGTTGTAATTGGTGGTCCGGAAAGATCCGAGGTCTCGGCATTCTCCAAGGTAGGCGGGGGAATCTGGAGAGAATTATCAGTGGACGGTCCAAAGTAATCCGAGTAGAAGTACTCGAATAGGTCATCCAGATTTGACTTGGCAGTATTGGACGTTGAAGGTTCATCAGGGTTGGGAGCAGGTTCCGAACGAATGTGATCAGAAGCTAGTATACCGGTGAGTGCGGCTCCGGAACTGTCGTGTTCAGGAGCCATTTTGGCGTTTGGATCGAATTGAACATTAACGCTTTCAGTGACGCAACGTGCGTGTTTTACTTAGACCCGATAAGATGATGCATTCGGTGAGTATCCGAGAAAGTAGGCTTCATCGGCTTTTGGCTTGAGTTTCCCACGGTCTTCTTTTTCATTTAGTACGAAGCAACGTGTGCCAAACGTTCGAAGATGCTCGATTGAAAGAACGCGATCGTAGACTAAGTGATACGGTGTCTTGTTGAAGCGCTTGTTGATGATGGATCGGTTTTGAGTATAGCAGGCTGTGTTGATAGCTTCGGCCCAAAGGTGGAGTGGAAGCTTTGAAAAAGTAAGCATCGTGCGAGCGGCTTCAACAAGAGTTCGATTTCGGCGTTCGACCACACCGTTTTGTTGTGGAGTACGAACTGCAGAGAACGTGTGGGTTATACCAACCGATTCGAGGTAACCGTCAAGGATACGGTTTTTGAATTCAGTTCCATTGTCGGTACGGATGGTTTGTGCAGTAAGTTCTAGTTTGACTTGAACGGCTTTGAGAAATGTGATGATGGTGTCGGGGGTTTCATCCTTTGATTGAAGGAACCTGACCCATGTGAAGCGAGAGAAATCGTCCACCATCACGAGAACATACTTTTTACCATGTATGCTTTGAGTCCGCATCGGGCCGCACAAGTCCATATGAATGAGTTGAAGAGGTCGAGTCGAGCTGTGAATTATCTTAGGTTTGTGAGAGACCTTCTTCATCTTTCCCATCTCGCATGCGTCACAAAGATGTGGTTTGTCGAATTTAACAGATGGGAGTCCGGTGACTAATCCGTGGATGGAAAGGCGATTGATGTTCTTGAAGTTTAAGTGAGATAGGCGACGATGCCATAACCAGGTCTTTGGACTAGAGACGTTTGTTAGAAGACAAACACTTGAGGGGGCATTTACTTGGGAAAGATCGATTGTGTAGAGGTTGGACTTACGACTGCCGGTTAGAAGCTCCTTTCCATCAAACGTGCGAACACAGCATCTATCGGGTCGGAAATTGACTTCGAGTTGCTTATCACTAAATTTTCCAATGCTCAATAGGTTGTGGCTTAGCCCTTGTACATAAGAGACATTTGAAATGGTGATGTTGTTTTGAATGATATCACCATATCCTTTTATCGGTGCCAAGTGATTGTTGCCAAATTTGACGAATCCGCCCTTCTTTTTAGTGTAGTTGGCAAGCAGCTCCTTTTGGCCGGTCATGTGTTTGGAGCAGCCGGAATCTAAGTACCACACATGACCGATCTGCACAAAATCAGGCAGATTTAGGTACCCATTTGTAAATGGGTCCATCATGGTTAGTTGACTTTGTACCCTTGGGTACCCACTAGAGGTGAGACTTATAGGTGTTAGTCATTTGATTTCTCGGACCCGATTTAGAAATGGATGATGAATGATAAAAGTTGTGATTAACTGAATTATGCATGTTCGGAAAATAATCATAACCATAATCAATAGAGGTTTTACGAACAAAAACATCCACACCGCAATTAGAGCAACAAATTTTATTACGAGAAAATTTGATTAAATGTCTAAATGAATGAATTTGATACGGAAAAGAAAATCTAGAGTTGTTTCTTTTGACATTGGAATGTAAAAACTTGTCTTCATTGCGGGGTGTTTGCTTTGTAGTATGCGTGCCCTTTTTGACCCAAACCGACTTGGTTTTTAAAGTATGAAGCGCTGAAATGGTGAAAGGAACACGGTTAGTATGGTTTTTGAAGACTTGATTGTTTTTCTTTTGATTGTGAGTGATCGGATTTTGACTTGTGGAACACTCCATTTGTTCAGTATGTAAAGAAACTGTTTCCATAGGTTGTTTGCCTTTGTCTAAGAATTCAGTATGATTAGGAAGTACAGGATTGAAATCAAACTTATCACACATATCATTTAAGCACTCATCCGATTCAAGTGAAGATTTGTTAGAGAGGGCATCTAATTCAGCAATGATTTGTTCTTCGGAATAGGAACATTTTTGTTTTGGAAGATTGGAGTGTGGGTCCATTTTGAACAACTCTTCACAATTATCTAAATAATTGCTAACGAAGGCTTTACAAGTTGAAACGTTTGAAATAGTATAATTTTCACGAGTTTCGTTCACTTGTAAAGTCTCGTTTTCAAGTTGTTGTATTTTAGATAAAAATGTTTCCTTTTCCTTTTCCGCCAAAGAACGTTCGTATTCCAACACTTGTTCGAGTTGAATAATTTTCTTTTCTAAAAATAGTGTGGGAATGTACGGTTTACACTCAGGAATCTTGTTTTGAAGTTCTTCGGCGGAGTAAGATGGGAAGTAGTTGTTTGGAAGAGATTCACTTGAAGATTCCTCTTCTACTACCTGAGGATAGCAGAAAGGTATTTGAAAATAGTTTTTGTTTAGTCTCTTCCATTCTTCTCTTTCCTCAACACTAGGGTCCGGTTTCATAAATTGAATTTGGTAATTTGGACCAAGGTTCAGATATTCGAATTTATAAATCGTTGGAGTATTATAGATAGCCTTTGCTAAGTGTTTCGGGTTTTCAAAACCTAAACAGGCTTTGGAGCTTAAATCTTTCGGTGCATTTAAGTGAATTGTGTGTTCAGCTTGACCAAGCTTGTAAATTTTTAATTCCAATGCTTCGAGTTTTTCTAACAAATCCTGTCTTTGAAAACTGACAAAGTCAAACTTGGATGAAAATTTGGTAGTCTCATTCCTAGATGTTTGAAGTTGGAGTGTGAGATCAGATATTTGTTTTTGGAAAAGTTCATTTTCTTCCATTAAAACCATTTTCTCCGTTTCGAGATTTTGTGCTATACTTTGAGTAGTGACAAGGTCGGTTTGCATAAGAAGCAATTGTTTATGGTTATTTTCAAGACTTGCTTCTAAATTGGAAACCAAGAGTTTCTCGGCTTTCAATTTGGAGTGTAATTCCTTTAATTGACACATTAAATCATGCATTTGAGATACAAAAGAGTCATAGTCAGAAGGGCTTACCTCGGGTGTGTAGTCGGAAGCGTTAGAAGGAGTGTCATCAGAGTAAGCCATTAAGCTGAAATGCGCTTGAGTATCCCCTTCCATGTCATCTTCATCATCTTGATTAAGCCATTGTTCATCTTCAGCTAGAAGGACTTTACCGGCTTCTTTTTGTTTGGACAACATTAGTTTGTAAGTGAAGTAGTTAGAGTCCTTCACTACTGCCTTCTTGCATTCCCTTGCGTAGTGATCAGTTTTGCCGCAGTTGTAGCACAAACTTCGTTCACCCTTGAACTTGTCTTCAGGCTTGGGAATAGGGCGAGGTTCTTCTCTTCTAGTTTTAGGTTCAAACATTGCCTTTCGCTCATGGTTATTCGATCCCGAGGCATACCTTTGTTGATTGGGATTCGAGCGACGTGAGAACTTTTGTTGAAAAGATTTTGTAAGGAAGGCCAGTTGATGTTGAAGTTTGGCAATTTCTGGATCATAGTCAAAGTCTTCGTCTTCTAATTCGGGAAACATTTCTTGAGGAACAGAAGATGACTCTTTTGCCATTAATGCGATTGGATATGGGTTCTTCTTGGAATTTAACCCCATAAGTTCGAGAACCTCCTCTTCATCTTGTTGAAGGGTTTCATAGACTTCATGAAGGTCAAGGTCAGCAAGATATTTGTTGTGTTTGATTTGATTAGCAAACCGACGCCATTCCGGTTGAAGATTGCTAACAAATTTGACATTGTTTTCGATCTTTGTCTTACGAATTTCGTTTTTGCTAAGTTCGTTCACCAGTTGTAGAAATCGAGTATATGTGTTCGTAAGACTTTCTCCATCTTTAGCCTTGAATTCTTCATATTGAGAAATGTAGTTGGTGATTTTGAGTTGTGTACCAATCTTTGTTCCAAGCATGAATTTCTCTATGACTTCCCACATTTCTTTAGCCGTCTTCTTGCGGCTATCAATGCTCATGTAGATCTCATTGGGAAGGCTCATAAGTAGATAAGAACGGGCAAGTTGGTCACCTCTCATTATCTTCTTCCCGTTTGCATCCCAAGAACTTTTGAGTTTAACTTCCCTTCGTGCGGGTGTAGGAGGAGTGTTGTTTGGCATAGCAGGATACTCCTGATAAAAAGGCAGAGGAGGACCCTCTTTGATTGAACTCATGATCTCATCGGCAAAGTCATGACGTTCAATGAAATCAAGAAATCTATCCTTCCATTGAGAATATTCTCCCGGAAAGAGAATTGGAGGCTTGGTGTCTGATACAATGGCCATTGCTTCTCAGGTGGTCATTGTACTGTTTGGTTGGACCTCGATCAATGAGTTTTTAAAAAATTCTGAGTTGTCGCTGGAAACAGTAGGTTATTATCGAGTGACTAAAGAAAATCGATTGAAGGATTTTATCGGGCGTGAAGTGCTCGATGAAAATTGTTGTCGGATGACTAAGGATCGACAATAATTGTTATCGAGTGAAGAAGACGCGATAAAAATTGTTATCGAGTGAACAAGACTCGATAAAATTTTTTATCGAATTGAGTGGGACTCGATGTAAAAAGTTATCGAGTGAACAAGACTCGAGAAACAGATTGATTTAAAGAGTTTTATCGAATACTGACTTACTCGATAAAAAAATTTCTCGATTCAATAGAACTCGATAAAAATTCTTAATTCTGAGTTTTCTGTTTATTGACAAACCAGAAAACAAAAACACAGTGTTCTTGACTAAAAAGAACTCGTCTTTTTATGGACAAGACTATCTGGGTTTTCGAGTTTCTTATTTGTTCAATCACAGAAAATATCAAATTTACGAGAGTTTATGATTTTTTACTAAGGAAATCTTTAGTAAGAAAAGCTGCAGGAGTCACAAGTTCCTGAGTTTTCTTATGTAAAGGTATTCAAAAGTAAATAAAATAAACTAAAGTAATTTAACTAAACAGAATTAACTATTTTATAGAGGAGTCGATAAAAATTCAAGATTTAAGCAGTTTGTATCGATAAAACTTCAATCAACAGAAGAGATATCCGATAAAAAAAATAATAAGTTGAGAAAAAATTTAAATCGCAAAGGACACAGATATACCTAATCGAGAATAACACACAGAAACTGATATGATGATCGAGAAAAATTCATTGAGCAGATATGTGTTAGTTGATAAAAAAAAATAAGAAGTTTTATCGGGTAAAGCTTGGCACTGTATGACTCGACAACAATCAATGAACAGCAGAAAAATAATTTTACCCTCTGTTTCGTGGTTTGCTCAGAAAATCGTAAAAACCCGTGATCTCAGGCTCTGATACCACTTGTTGATCCCATTATAACAAGCACAATGACAATAAACAGTTAATATGAAAGTAATATGACATGAACAATGATTTAAAGAACTTACGTAGTCATATATCTCTTGAAAGTGTATATGTCGATTACAATATGATTCACGGTTTCAGCTCTCTCTCTAAAATAATATCTGAATCGACTTTTTTAAAGTAAAACCCTAAGCATGTATTTGTATTGCTAGGTCTAGTCTAATTAAGGAAACAAGAGTTTAAGGAATTATAAACTTCCTTTTACAATAAAGCATATCCTTTCCTTATTTTGTGACAATAATAATAATAGACCTAACAACAAATCATTAAAGTCGAGATTTTAAGGCTTTCCTCCTCTTTTACTCCACACCTCTCTCTCTCACTTCATTTAAAACTCTTAGGAAACCCCATGTCAGCTCTTTTGTGGAATCAATGAGAATTTATTGGTATCAAACATCAAGGTTCAAGGATTTGGGTTGGAGGATCAAGATCTATAGATCCTTCTTCTCTTGTTGTTAGGTTTTGGATTTTCTTCAAAACCTAAATTGTGATTTCATCCTATCCTTCTGAAACTTTATGCATGTCACTTCGAATGATGAAAACTATATGTATGATTATAGTTGGTCACTTCAAAGTTGTGGCACATGTTAAACCGTAATGCAATGGATCCAAAGAGGCAAAGTCATCGCCTATGAGTCAAGACAACTCAAAAAGCACAAGAAAATCTACCCCGCCCACGATTTGGATTTGGCGGCAGTAGTGTTTGCATGGAAGTTATGGCGACACTATCTCTATGGTACAAAGTATACGCTCTACACCGGTAACAAGATTTTGAAGTACGTATTTGATTAGAAGAGCTGAACATGAGGCATCGAAGATGGCTGGAACTACTCAACGATTACGACTATGAATAACTTTACCACCCGAGTAAGGAAAATGTGGTTGCTGAAACACTAAGCCGTAAAGAATATAACGGAAGCATCTGATCCACCCTTTCAAGAATTTAGTTAGTTTAGATTCTAACGGAAAGGATCAAGGCAACGTAAGTGAAGTATTATCGAACTAGAATATCAAGAGTGGGTTGATGGTGAAGCAACAATTCTTGCTGACAGAAGACGACCGATGTATAAATCTCATCCAGGAACGCGTTTGAGTACCCAGAGTTGGGGGCAACTGAGAGTTGCTATTAGAAGATTCTCACAAGTCCAGGTACTCCATCCATTTGGGTTGTACAAAGATGTATAGGGACTTGAAGCCGAACTATTGTTGGCCCGTCTTGAAACTAGATGGGGCTAACTATATGGAGCGGTGTATGATGGGTTTGCAACTGAAATCTAAACACTAATGATCATACGGGAGCCTTCCGTCATTAGAGATCCTGGAATAAAAGTGAGAGAATATTACCATGGATCTCATGACCAAGTTGCCGAAGACTTTAAAAGGTTATGATACCATTTGGGTAGTGGTTGATCGTTTGACCAAGAGTGCTCATTTTTAGACATGCGAGAAACGTTTCCAATGGAATTTGGCGAAGTAGTAGATTGATGAAGCCATTTTTAGGAACGGGTTTCCACTATCAATCGCTATTGGAACGGTCTACACAAAGAGTTAGGCATGAGGGTGAAGCTAAGCACGACTTACCATCATTAAACCGATGGTCAAAGTGAGAGAACCATTCAAACTCTTGAAAATATGCTTGAATCGTACGTCTTGAAGGAAGATGGGATTCTCACCCACCTTTAGTGGAGTTGCATACAATAATAGTTACCATTCCAGTATGGGGATGTCTTCGTTCGAGGCTTCCTATGGACGAAAGTGTAGGACTCTCGTTTGTTGGCTTGAAACGGGTGAGAAACAAGTTTTCAGGCTCAAGATCATGCAAAAGACGACCAACAAGGTTAAAGGCATTCGTGAACGGTCTACACAAAGAGTTAGGCATGAGGGTGAAGCTAAGCACGACTTACCATCGTTAAACCGATGGTCAAAGTGAGAGAACCATTCAAACTCTTGAAAATATGCTTGAATCGTACGTCTTGAAGGAAGATGGGATTCTCACCCACCTTTAGTGGAGTTGCATACAATAATAGTTACCATTCCAGTATGGGGATGTCTTCGTTCGAGGCTTCGTATGGACGAAAGTGTAGGACTCTCGTTTGTTGGCTTGAAACGGGTGAGAAACAAGTTTTCAGGCTCATGATCATGCAAAAGACGACCAACAAGGTTAAAGGCATTCGTGAATGGTTGGCGGCTCGAGATCATCAAAAGAGCTAGCCGATAAGAATGGACGATTTATGGAATTCCATGCCGGTGATCGTGTCATGCTAAAAGTATCCCCTTGGAAATATATTATACGAGATGAGTAGGACTTCAAGCCTACAAATTCGAGTTACCACCTAAGATGAATGGGATTCACAACACTTTTCACGTGTGCTATTTGCAAAAGTGTTTGGAGGAAGAAGAAAGTGTGATTCCTCTTTCAGAAATTTGTGTTGATGAGAAAAATCGTTGTGTTGAAGAATCATATACAATTTGAGAGAAAACCCAAAAAATTGCTAACAAAGAGGTTGTTATGGTCAAAGTTCAATGGAAGCACCATCGGGGCTCCAACGTGATGTAGGAAGCGGGGGAAGATAAGCGAAGGCATTACCCTCACCTTTTCAGTTAAGTTTAAGATTTCGAGGATGAAATCAATTTCAAGGTTAGGCGAATTGTAACACCCGGTATTTTTGTAATATAATTAATTAGATTATTATTAAGTCTTAATCAAGGCTACGCTCGTTTTTTCTCAATACATTTCTTATGTACCTATGGGTGCTATGTTGGATTTGAATCAGATTTCGGATCAATCTATATTGATTGACTGCCTCCATTATGATTCATATGTCTTATTCTTTATTGGTGGTTTAAGTCTAGTTATTTATTCAGTGGAACAAGTTTGAATATGTATTTCAAGCGTTTGCATGGTTCATGAGATCCTAGTGTCGTGATCCTTGTTCGCATGGTCATAATCGCATATGGTGTACCATAAGTGGGAGTTTTAGGGTACTACGACCCTAGTGACCCGTAGCCCTTGCAATTAGAGATGTAAATCCCGAACCGATCCGATCCGATCCGGTCAAAATCCAGTTTTAGGCCCGCGGGCCCGATCCGGTTTGCATATTAACCGTTTTTCCTCGGTCCGGCCCGATTCGATCCGAATCCGGATTTAGGCCCGATCCGGAAATTTTGAAAAATTTACTGTTTTATAGATCCATTAGATGCATTTTTGACCTTTTTTTGGCTTTTATTCACCCCAAAACACTATAAATACCATATATGTTGAATGGGTTTAGACACCAACCTCACAAAACAAAAAAAGATCATAAATCTCTCTATAATTCGTGTTTTCGACTCGTTTTCAATTTCAGTTTATAACATCTCCTAGTTCTCATCTCTTTCTCTTTGTATTTTGCTATTACTTACTTATTATTTTAAAGAATCACAATGGCTGCTTCCTCACATGATGCATCCAACGAAACGATCGTAAAAGTGATTACCGACCATGTTCAAAACCTGAGTTTTTAATTTTTTAAATAATTTATATGTAATATTGCAAACATGTTAGTTTGTTACTAAATATAATTATAATAAAACGTATTTTTAAAGTGTATTTGAGTGACCCAATAAAATATCTTTAAAATAAAAATTGTAAAAAAAATAAAAAATAAAAATCGTCAAATCTGATTTGGGCGCGGTTTTCGGCCCAATCCGAATCCGGTTCCGAGTATAGCTTAATCGGATCGGGGTTTTACCCCCGAGGCCCGGCCCGAAGCCCGATCGGGTTGGGAAAATCCGGTTTGTCGGAATAGTGTTCCGGCCCGAACCCGGTCAAAGCCCGCTCGGATCCGGCCCGAATCCGGTCAATTTACATCTCTAGTTGCAATGCAAGGCTAAAGTCGCATTTTTCATGTCATAAGTCTAGTCAGGTTAGCGGGCGACCTTTGAGCCACAAACGAAGGGTCGCATGGCATGATCGCATGATGCGGAAGATCATTAAAGTCGAGTTTTTAACGCTTTCCTCCTCATTTACTCCACACCCCTCTCTCTCTCTCTCTCTCTCACTTCACTTAAAACTCTTTAGAAACCCTAGGTCCAAGCTTTTGTGCAATCAATAAGCATTTATTGGTATCAAACATCAAGTTAAAGGATTTGGATTTAAGTATCAAGATCTACACATCCTCGTCCTCATTTTGCCAGGTTTTGGGTATTTTTGAAAACCTAATTTGTGAGTTCATCCTAACCTTCTAAAACTTTATGCATGTAAAAATACTTTTCTTTTAATCTCCTAAAACATTCCTATTGATGTATTTTACATGTTTATGTATTAGGGAAACTTTGAGTATTTTGGAAGATTTAGTGTTTTTACCCCTTTTTCTAGAAAATGGCGGAACTTCAAAAGTGTTATAAAAGTGTGTTTTAGACATATAAATGTTATTTTGGAAATTGAACATCATGATATATGTTTATTCTTGAAAACAACATATTTGGAGGCATTTCATGGGAAATGGTTATATTTTGGAAAATGAGTCTTTGTTACATGAAAACAAGACAATTATTATAGTAATGCATTCTTGGAAAAGTTGATGGAAAATGTTATGGTTTTTGGGTGTTAGGAGAGCATTTCTTTACTTGGTAAATCTTGAGATAAAATGATTTTATGAGAACATTTAAATGATGAAAACTATATGTATGATTATAATTGGTCACCTTAAACTTGTGGCACGTGTTAGACTGTAATGCAATGGTTGAACTCATTGGCCCTTGATCCTTAATGTGAGCTTTATAATATGGAATTGTGGTCTACTTTTGTGTTCCTCCACTACTCATGGAAATCAGGTCTCACCCATCATCGTCGGATGTTTTGGACCTTAGGTTCTATAATGCAATATATAAATTTGTCTTTGAAATCAAACTTATAAACTTCAACTGATTTGGTTTTATGCATTATTAATAAATGGTTGTTCTTACTATGCATTTATACTTTTTCTTAAATGACATATATCACGTTCACTTAGTAGTGGGACTTCAAAGTCTTGAGTGGAGTGTTTGGATGCCGGTAGAGGAACTTTTGACGTCATTAGCTTTTGGCCAAAACGGCGTTATACTTTGACATGATTCTACTAAAGATGATAGTGAGACCCGTCCATAATCTAAAGTAAAGTAGTTTAATTAGTAGGTCGTTATTTATCCTCTAACATCTTTGGGTTATAAACCCTATACTATTCCCCCTTTTGGGTGATTTTATATTTTTTAGGCTCCGATTTCTATATCCACTTTTGGTTTAAGTTACTCCTATCCTACGAGTCTTATAGATCAACGAACAAGTGTAAGAACCAATGATGAAAATATCAGTGGGAATCCTAGCCACTGATTTACTTAAAGCATTAGTTGGTAGAGATCATTCCCCTCTACTGAAACCTATTTTGTCATATTCCTTGAAGGGTGAGAAAAAGAAAAACAAACTCTTTATCTCTATTGTTCTCCTATCATTAGGAAAAAAATGCACACAATCATAAAATGTCACTTTAACGTATTATTTTTCCGGTGCATTTAATAAAACGTTTAGAGGACTTATTATGGTGCAGGGTAATGCAAGGAGGAAACCCAGTTTCAGTAAAGAACTTTATGTTGAAATGTATTGCCCAAGTTGGGATACATTTGAATTGATCTTCCCAAAGATATTTTTTTGTTTCCTCATGGTTCCTCATATATAAATAGGGGTGAAGGGTGAAGAGTTCAAAATACAAACTAGAAATCAAGATCAATACTTGTCTAAGTATATCTTGCCTTGATTCATTAGTTGATAAATTTTTCCTAAGTAAGTGTACAATTCTTTAAGAAGATTATTCTTAGCTTAGTTAAGAACAACTGATTAGTGCCAAGGTAGGCTTTGTTTGTCTGTGTGCAAGCTACTTAGATTACTGCCATTAGTTGGTACCTATTGTTATTCCACAATAGATTTTGATTTATCAAGAACATGTCGTTACTAGTGAAATTTTCCTAAGGCTGATCTAACATATGCAAAGTATTGGTGCTCATGACCATATCTTTTTATATATATTTATATATATACACACACTAGTTGTCTACCCGTACAATGCAGCGGGAAGCAAAATAATAATAAAACAATGCAAGTATTCATAGTATAAAATACTAATAAGTTATCTTACATAGAATGTGAGAATTGGTAGAAAATATATGGGTGAAAAGGTGGCCACCGCCATACTACCCAAAGTCACTCAACCTTGGACGGTAAACTAAACATATCTTTTTAGACATGTTTTTATCACCATACGTCAATTATTGAATACTTTAGACCATCTTTTCACAAGTACCTTTTTGTCGTCATATTTGATATTTCTTGAAAATATCCATATGGCTAAATAAAAAGCTTAATGGCCTCGACTTATATAATCAAGATACACTGTCTATATAGCGTATAGGTTCCCGACGCAGTCTTTAGTCAATCTCTCATGGCAAATTCATGTTCCATAATACGAGATAAAAGAAAATAATACTTTTTTCCATATATTTCAAAAGTCAAAATAGACATTTTTTTCCTAACATAACGTATAGGTGTGTAACATAGGTCATGTCAAAACTCATGAATAAAGAGTTTTTAGAACCAATTTATACGTAACCAGACAGTAGATAGATATTTTAAATATGAATAATCGATAACAAAATAGCATTACGAACAACATAACTCCTTCCATATAAAATTGTCGAATATACATATGCAACATATGGAAACATTTTGTATGAGAAAGCATATGAAAGTATGGTATACATTTCTTTAATTCGTTCTGAATAATAGATGTCTTTCACATCCAACTATAATAATGAGTATTTTTTTTTAAATGGCAGTTCCAAAAAACGTACTTCTATGTTAAAAAAGCTTATTCGTTTCATTACATTTCATAAACCACTAAAATATCTTGGGATTCATATACCCAACAGCTACACGAATCGTTAAAGCCAGCAAGTTAGCAATAATACTTTAGGTTTTCAATTTAAGATGAGCAGCAATACCAAGACCTGGAAATCACAAACACATGTAAGGGGTCAGTTTACTCAAATGCTAAGCGCTTACCGCTAAGAATCAAGACTCTAATTTTCTTTACTGAGAAAGACTGTAGTCCATCAAAACAGTATTGTTGCAACAATTTAGCCGGTAAACACTTTCCGAGTCAGAGTCGTCAATCTCACTTATAGAATAAGACTCCATCCTTATATTGTTTTTAACCAGTACAATTCTCACCCTTTCCCATGTTCATCAGGGTAAGATAAATAACCTGGTAAGCTCTTATAGGGTAGGCATTTAAACGAGACCATTACTAAAACGATGATAATTCTCACAAGTTACAATTTGGTTCTTACCCTTTATCACATTAATCAAATAGAAATTTATAATGCAAATCATGGATCTCCTGATTGATTACAAATAAAAAGCATGTGAATGAGAAGTAAAAGAAACAAAAAACAATTAAGATAGAATATTTTTAGCATAATATGATTTGCATGTAAGATGGAGATAGTGCATTTCTTTAGCCATGATCGTTTTTTCATATTATTCATGTCGTAGATTACCAAGTCTATCATCATTTTATGCATGTAATATATCACATACACTTGGTAAGAATGAGCAGTCCTAGATTAATAATGGAACTAAAAATAAAAAAATTATGCATTGTTTGGCACATCACTTATTTGTGTGATGTTGTTTTTTGTAATTTTGCAAAATCAATGGTTTGTTGGCACAAAAAAAACAAGAACGATGGATCAAAAAGCTAAATATGTTGGTTTACAAAGGTTAATCAAAGTGGAAATCATCTTTCCTTGAGAACCATTAACATTAAAGAACAATGTGAAAAAACCATGATCCTAATGGGTAACCAAACACATAAATGAAAGAAACCAATCTGCGTAATCACTACAACTGTTACAAAACTCTGTTATGCTTGCAAGTTGGTTATGGTTTGTAGACTCTTTTCTACCTTGTAGAATTTAGTTTATTTTCTAAGTTTAGTTGTAGTACCTGGCAACTTGTTGCATTATAGAACCCTACTGAAAGGGATTACAAGTTTCAAGACTGTACCTTACCTTGAGGTTAGCTTGATGCTTGAATGGGAAATGCTAGTGAGACGAGGTTAAACAATGTTTTAACATAATCATATATACATTTATGGTTCAGTTGGATATACAATATGGTGTAAGCAGAATAAGTACACACAGATGGATAGATAGATAGATACACGTCTATATCTAATGAAGGAGTGAAGTTGATGATGATCCACTTGTTTTTCCAGGTATAGGAATAGGAACTGGGGCAAGAATCATTCAAATAATCAAGACCCGTTGGACCATCAACAACATTATAATACAAGGAATATTCTATAAGACCAAAACATACTCAACATACACTCACCATCTTATCTAATCCTAAATGAAGAAATATTAGATGTAGTCGTGTAGGACACACATGTTTTTCAGATAATCAGAATGTATTTTGGATCTGATATTTTCAATATCTAGACATAAAAACAGAGATTTAAGAGCTTAACCAATTAAATTTTCCATTTTCACCTAAGATAATTGAACTTCAAGATCATCAATATTGCTCTCACTTAAAACTGGTCTCAACATACAAATGAACAAATCTTACTTCTCAAAAGTCACACACTGTGTGCATACTTGTTGCATACATTAAAAAAATTCAAATTTTAGTCACTGAAAGAAGGTTACTCTTTTTGTTTTTTCAAAAAATCTATACATATGACTACATGAAATCTATAACGTCTAAAAATTCACTATCAATCTAAGAACATAGTAAGATGCAAAAAAACAAGGTTATTTTGATCCTTAACACAATTTACTCTTTCACTTTTCTTACAGCTCTATGATAGGCGGGTTTACACCCCCCCTAAATCTAACCGCAGTGTACGGGTCGAATCAAGTAATAGTGTACTGGAAGTACGTGATCGAACCAAGGGAACTAGGGACTAAGTAACACAATGACTATAGTAAATATTAACTGGACGATCAGAATTTGAGTTGGTTGAATGATTAATCTACTAAGTAAACTAAAGAAATCTTAACAATTTAAAGAACGAAAAAGTTGGAAACTTTATAGGAGAAAAGCAGTTGGGAGTTGGGGTTCTAATGGTTTTCCACACATAACACTTCAGTTTCAATAATTATCAGGTAATTTCTTAATGTTATGAATACACAATCACAAAATTCACTGTTACTCTCTCTCAAGTTATAACAGATTTATCTCCAAAAAGTATGTATTTTATCTCTCGATCTCCATACATAAACCCAGAAATTTATAGAATAAGATTGTAAAAAGTACTAAGATTTTTAATTGGTATATCTCTATCCAAGTTCTCACCTTAGGTATACAAATCATAAATTATTCTCTCGAACTAATTTATGATAAAGAAATCAATTGTAAGTTGATCAGTCTCACAAAGGCATTAAACACAAATTCATATACTTCATTGATTAAAAAGAAACCTAATAAAAATCACAACTTTGCCTGTTGATATGCTTCAAACCAAAAGTAATCCAACCCCCAACATCTAAAGGTTAGTTCATGTTGGGGGTGGTAGAAAACACAACTAAAAGAAAAGAATTAGCAAGTCTAGACATGGTTTGTCAATCAAAATCTAAATCAAAGTAAAAACTCCCTTTATGTTGATGAATCTCCACGAGATGGTGATGAAATTAGTTTTAGATCTTCAATCCCTTGATGTTTCTCCGCTTCAACCGCTCCGAAAATTGCCTTGAAAGTCGCCCAAAATCGTCCAAAGTCGTGCTCTAGAAAATAGGATGTTGAATGGTGTCAAACCCTAGCCAAAAAGGGCTTAAAATATGTCATCAGAGCCCGGCGCCAGTTACCATGCTAGTTACCATTCCTAACTGGCGTGACTATCCCACGCGGCTCTTTATCAATGAGCAAACAGAGTCTGACGCCACTTGTGTAAGCTAGTTGCAATTCTAACTGGCATGGCTAACCCACGGGAAGCTAACAGTACGCAAGGCTACTTGTGGATGCTAGTTATAAGTGGCATGAGATTTTTGTAACTAGCTTCCAGTCTAACTCACTTGGAAACTAGCCTTAGACTATGTTTTGCTCATTTTTACTCCGAATTGACTCCGAAAGGCATCGTTGGACTTCTTGTTTAATTCTCCAACCGAGATATAATATAAACAATTGAATTTGAGCCAAAAATCTCAGATTTATTTTATTCCTCTTGATGGGACGATTCCTGAACAAACTTGCAATAAACCGTTAGAAATACGCATTGTTTGCTTGGAAAACGGGCTAAACTACATGGAAAGTGGTATTATAATAGCGCCACAAATGGCGTTATCAACAACCCCAAACCAAGCGTTGCTTGTCCCCAAGCAAATTAGCAAAAAATAAAGACAAAAACAGTTCAAAAGCAATCCTAATTCGCATAATGAGCCCAACGGGTACACTTATCAAAAGTAACAACTGTGCATATTATCGTGAAGTGTAAGAAAATCATTTAATGTGATCACTGGCCATTCCCTTTATGCCTCTTTACTTGCTAACCGTTTTCATACTGTGATCACTTTCGGATAAGGGTCGGGTAGTATATAGGTTAGGGATTAATGTGGGGCAATGAAATGAAAATCATATTAGTATTTGGCTGCAAAATGGGTTAGGATGCACACAATCAAGGAGAATGATTGCCAAAAATAATGATGATAAATCACACAATGCATGGAATCATTTTCTTAAGGTCAACACGATTTGTAGACAAATAAATACTATATATCCTGATGGTTATCTTTACTACTTGATGCAAGAAAATAGTGAGATCAGGCTATAATCATATTCGAAAAAACAAATTGATGTGTGTATGAGATTAGAAAAAAA
Organism: Silybum marianum; assembly: GCA_036898165.1. Taxonomy (NCBI): domain Eukaryota; kingdom Viridiplantae; phylum Streptophyta; class Magnoliopsida; order Asterales; family Asteraceae; genus Silybum; species Silybum marianum. Next base: position 40,173,158 of record CM072530.1, on the reverse strand, counting down.
AATTGTATCCCTCAGAAAAACAATTAACCATATATAGGCTCAATACCTTCCGGTGGTCTCCACTAATGTCCCCTAATCATGCAATTTGAAAAACTCATCCTTCAAAACTATATCACCATTTAAAGCTTCTCAAAACAATGCAAAATTTTCAAAAATCCATGATTTTCGCATACTTGGATGTCTGACATCATGTAAGTGATAAAGAAAAGCATATACACAATGTTACAGGGATAAGTGTGCCCGTACGAGCAACCCCAAACCTTACCCACACATTGTCCCCAATGTGCTAGCTTGATTTGAAGGTATTATATGCATAGGATAATTAATTATGCGAATTAGGTTACAGTCATCCATATATGCGAATAAAATATAGAAAAGAAGAAATAGAAAAATACTAGAGGTTAAAAATTGTCAAGCCGCTCAGTCGGCCTGATCTGCGTGTCGAGATGAAGATCCATCTCGTCGTCTACATGTGTGTATTCTCTCCTCTTGCGTAAGGTACCCCCGTCTTGTCATTTTAGTGATTGACTATGCAGTTGCATTTCCTGAAACCAAGAAGAATATAGTAATTAATTGATAATTGGGGAACCCCAAACCTAGACTGAGGTCTAGGTTTGTACCATATGCAATGGGTGTATTTGATGATGAGCTGGCACCCCGAACCTAGGCCTTGGCCTAGGTTGGATTGGTGTTCATGTACGGGGTATGAATAAGATGGTGACACCAAACCTAGATCGAAGCCTAAGTTTGAATTGTCCTCTCATACATACCCAAAGTTAGCCACTCAACATAATACCCCTACATTACCTGCATCTTCATGATGATGAGAACGAGAAAAATCAACCAGAGAGATCATACCTGTGCTTTGATGTGGAGTGAAATAGAAAAATGATGGAAATTAATGCCCTTGGAACACTCTTCACACAACCAATGGTGTGAGGGATTTTAGAGGAATTATGCACCAAGGGATAGATTAAAGTGTGGTGTGATTCAAATGAAAGAGGGGATAATCGAGGTCCCTTGTATGTGTTGCAATCGATCGAGAGTGGAGAGAGTTTGAGAGATATCGTGCGAATAGAGAGAGAGTTCGACGTAGTGTGAGCGTGAACAGACCTCGATGCCACTTACAGCGCTAGTTATGATTTTGTAAGTGGCGTCATAACCCACGTGGGCATCACCTCTCGACAAACAGACCCCGATGCCACTTGTGGCGTTGGTTACAATTTGTAACTAGCGTGACTAACTCACGTGGCTCCTGTATGCACAAAACAGTCCCCTATGCTACTTACTTCGTGAGTTACGACTTCGTAACTAGCATGACTAACCCACACGGCTTTCGACTACACAACAAACAGAACCCGATGCTAGTTTCCTCGTGAGTTTCATTTAGGTAAGTGGCATTCGTAACTCACGCGGCTTGTGCTTGGAACGAACAGAACCCAACGCCAGTTGTGGCGTGGGTTTTGATTTGGTAACCGGCATGGTAACTCACGGGGGCCTCTGTTGTTGTGATTTTCTAACTAGCTTAGCAACCCACGAGAGTTACAATTTGAATCAAACAGTCCCTAAGGCTAGTTATGATGTGGGTTGTGATTTTTTCTAACTCACTTAATAACTCACATGACCCAATATTTTTTCATTTTTCAAATTTTTGACCCACGAAAACCATGTCTAACTTATACAAGCCTAAAAACTCAATAGAAGACTAAAATAACGATAAAAACTGAAATTTAAAAACAAAACAATCCTGGTGGGTTGCCTCCCACCCAGCGCCTTATTTTAAGTCGTGGCTCAACCTTGTGGTGTCAGTTAGGCTCGGTAAATTTCTTGGGATCAAACCGCCCACAATTACGGTCTCTCCCTATTTTTCCCACGTCCGCTTTTCCGTCGTTACCATCATCAAGCTTAGTCTGATCTCTCTTCGGTTCCCCTCTTCCGTCTAAGTTTTTAAGAGCATGAAACGTTACCTTTTCATTGCCGACTCTGAACGTCATCACACCTTCTTCCATATCTATCAAGGCCTTACTCGTGGCTAAGAACGGTCTTCCCAAAATCAATGGTACCTCTTCATCTTCGTCTATGTCGAGCACCACAAAATCAACAGGGAAATAAAACTTGCCGACTTTAATTAACACAACTTCAATTATTCCATGTGGTTGCCTTATTGATCGGTCCGGAAATTCAAGTATCATCGATGTCGGCTTCATCTCCCCCATACCTAACTTCCTGCAAATTGATAACGGCATTAAATTAATGCTAGATCCTAAATCACATAAAACCTTATCAAAATACACAGTTCCAATTTGAATGGGTATAGAAAAACTCCCTGGATCTTTCATCTTTTGAGGAATTTTATTCTGAATGATCGCACTACACTCCTCAGTAAGTGTGACTGTAGCTTTATCTTCGATTTTTCTTTTCTTGGACAATATATCTTTCATGAATTTGAGGTATGTTGGCATTCGTGCAAGTGCTTCTGCGAATGGAATATTGATGTGAAGTTTCTTGAAGACATCAAGAAATTTCTTGAGCTGTTCCTCACCCTTATGTGCCTTCAAGCGATTTGGAAACGGTAATCATGGCACATACGGGTTAACCACTGGCTTTGAAGGAGTTGTCACCTCCTTCTCTTCTGCCTTATTTATATCAGTTATGTGCTCAATTGTGGCGTCTTCAAGATCAATATCTTCAACTTCAACCGTTTTCGTCTCCGCCTGCTCTTTATCGGAGTTCTTAATAACTGGTTCACGAGTCGGGTCCTTGATCAACTCCTTGCCGCTTCTCAAATGAATGGCATTGCAATGTTCTCTCGACTTTTTGTCGGGTTGACTAGGAAATTGGCCCGGATTTCTGGATTGAAGTGCCTCAGCAATCTGTCCTATTTGCCTTTCCAAGATCTTGATTGAGGCAGTATTTTGCTCAGTTGCTGATTTAACGGTTCCAACAGTGGTTGCAAGCGTTCCAACTGACGATGATAGTTCTCCCACAGTATTGTCCATTTTTGTCATGAATTTCATCATCATATCTTCTATGCCAGATTTCTTCTCTTGGGTTGGTTCATCTTCGGTCTTTCTTTGGTGATAACCTGGATGACGGTATGCATTGTTAGATTGAGAAGAACAAGTAAAGTTAGAATTGTTACCGTATTGTTGTTCCCCATTGCTATCTTTCTGATTATGTTGTGGTTGATTCCATGACAAGTTCGGGTGCTTCTTCCATTCCTCATTGTATGTGTTAGAGAATGGATCGTTCCGAGGCCGGTAATGGACTTGCTCCGGTTGTGGCTCATAAGAAGAAGACTGAAATTCTAGTGAGTTCGAATAATAAGGAGTTAAGTGAATAGTACTTACCTTCAATTGGTCCGTTATGGCAGCTAATTGGGCTTTGATGGCCCTCAACTCTTCAAATTCTTGGATGTTGGCTACCTGTCTTGTTGCGGATCTTGGGATGGAATAATTATGAGAAGCGAGATTTTCGATGAGTTCGGTGGCTTCTTCATAAGTTTTGTTCATTAGGGCTCCTCCAGAAGCAGCGGTGAGATCATTCTTATATTGTTGGTGTAGCCCTTGGTAAAACGTTTGAATGATCATCCATCCATGGAGTCCATGATGGGGACACCTTCTGAGCAATCTTTTACATCTTTCCCAGGCTTCATAAAAGGACTCCAGATCCGACTGTGTGAAATGAGTGATTTCTGCTATTAGTTCTGCAGTTCGGCCTGGAGGGAAGAATTTGTCTAAGAAAGCCTGCTTTAGGGCAGCCCATGTGCATATAGGCCCTACATTCAAATTTTGTACCCATGCTCGCGCTGCTCCTTTCAGAGAGAAGTGGAATAGTCGGATCTTGGTAGCATCCTCAGAAACCCCGTTTTTCTTGAAGGTGTCACAGATTATATCGAATTCGCGCAGGTGAGCATGAGGATCCTCATTTGGAGTCCCTCCAAATTGGTTATTTTGTGCCAATTGAATGATATTATGCTTCAGCTCGTAATTGTTTGTATCGATCTTGGGTGGTCGGACACCCTTATTAGAGCGTCTCACTATTGGGCTTGTGAAGGCTTTCATGGGAACACGAGCATTAGGGTCCGGTTCATCTTCCTCAGCAGAAGACTCGTCTTCATCCTCTAAACGCCTCTGTAGTTCCTCTTCCTCTAACCTCAACCTTTCTGCCTCGGCTCTCAACCTTTCTGCTTCAGCTCTCAAACGTTCTTCTTCTTGTCTCATTTGTTTCGGATTCATTGTTCTTGATTTTTCGGCTTTAGCTTCCTTTCGTAATCGACGTGCGGTTTTTTCAATTTCTGGATCGAATAATAATGACTTCGGATCGTTGGTCTTTCTTAGCATAAGTTATGAAGTACCTGCGAACAAGTTAAGATTTAGCACACTAGAAATTGCCAATGTAATAATAAGGTAAAAATAAAACAGAAAATTAAAAGGTCCAATGTAATACTACTGATAGCTGGTAGTGCTATTAGCGATAGCTAGTTCCCCGGCAGCGGCGCCAAAAACTTGATAGGCGGGTTTACACCCCCCCTAAATCTAACCTCAGTGTACAGATCGAATCAAGTAATAGTGTACTGGAAGTACGGGATCGAACCAAGGGAACTAGAGACTAAGTAACACAATGACTATAGTAAATATTAACTGGACGATCAGAATTTGAGTTGGTTGAATGATTAATCTACTAAGTAAACTAAAGAAGTCTTAACAATTTAAAGAACGAAAAAGTTGGAAACTTTATAGGAGAAAAGCAGTTGGGAGTTGGGGTTCTAATGGTTATCCACACAGAACACTTCAGTTTCAATAATTATCAGGTAATTTCTTAATGTTATGAATACACAATCAAAAAATTCACTGTTACTCTCTCTCAAGTTATAACAGATTTATCTCCAAAAAGTATGTATTTTATCTCTCGATCTCCATATATAAACCCAAAAATTTATAGAATAAGATTGTAAAAAGTACTAAGATTTAATTGGTATATCTCTATCCAAGTTCTCACCTTAGGTATACAAATCATAAATTATTCTCTCGAACTAATTTATGATAAACAAATCAATTGTAAGTTGACCAGTCTTACAAAGGCATTAAACACAAATTCATATACTTCATTGATTAAAAAGAAACCTAATAAAAATCACAACTTTGCGTGTTCATATGCTTCAAACCAAAAGTAATCCAACCCCCAACATCTAAAGAGTAGTTCATGTTGGGGATGGTAGAAAACACAACTAAAAGAAAAGAATTAGCAAGTCTAGACATGGTTTGTCAATCAAAATCTAAATCAAAGTAAAAACCCCCTTTATGTTAATGAATCTCCACGAGATGGTGATGAAATTAGCTTTAGATCTTCAATCCCTTGATGTTTCTCCGCTTTAACCGCTCCGAAAATTGCCTTGAAAGTCGCCCAAAATCGTCCAAAGTCGTGCTCTAGAAGATAGGATGTTGAATGGTGTCAAACCCTAGCCAAAAAGGGCTTAAAATACGTCATCAGAGCCCGGCACCAGTTACCATGCTAGTTACCATTCCTAACTGGCGTGACTATCCCACGCGACTCTTTCTTTATCAATGAGCAAACAGAGTCTGACGCCACTTGTGTATGCTAGTTGCAATTCTAACTGGCATGGCTAACCCACGCGAAGCAAACAGTACCCAAGGCTAGTTGTGGATGCTAGTTATAAGTGGCATGAGATTTGTGTAACTAGCTTCCAGCCTAACTCACTTGGAAACTAGCCTTAGACTATGTTTTGCTCATTTTTACTCCGAATTGACTCCGAAAGGCATCGTTGGACTTCTTGTCTAATTATCCAACCGAGATATAATATAAACAATTGAATTTAAGCCAAAAATCTCAGATTTATTCTATTCCTCTTGATGGGACGATTCCTGAACAAACTTGCAATAAACCGTTAGAAATACGCAGTGTTTGCTTGGAAAACGGGCTAAACTACATGGAAAGTGGTATTATAATAGCGCCATAAATGGCGTTATCACTCTTGTGAAAATCTCTTATTGGTTAAGGAAAAAAGTCATCTTTTTTTCTTCATTTGTATTTGAAAAAGCATGGTAAATCTGGTGTTCCAGTTACCTCTTGTAATAGCACAAAACCCATTAGTTTATCTCTTAGTATCTGTAACAACACCAAACCTATAACCAATAACCAACAGCTGCAAACTGTAAACTACAAACAAAAGAGACAAAGGTACAAAACACAACCATAAATTAAATTTTAAACATTGGTGGATCATATCTGAAGAGATAAAAATGGAAAATGGAACTACCACAACTCAAAAGAATTTTCATGCAAGAATAGTAAATATTTTTTCTTACCGGCCAGTAATGGAAACCACAAGTACAAAATAAGTGGATATGTACCTGTTCAAACTTTGATTAATAGCACAAGTAGAGGGCCTTAAACAAGTGAATATGTATCGTGTTGCTTCTTTAATGCCATTTTCGACAAAAACAGGACAATAGGCTTTGTGTCAATCACTTCCATAGCTACCCCTGACATTTAATTAATTAGAAAAATATAATAGATAGATATATACTGAGTAACAAAATCACAGGCCAAACGGGGACAACATCATATACCCTAAACCCTAAACCCTAAACGCAAACGGGGACAACATCATATTCATGATAGGAAAATAATACAATAGATGAAGGCTCTGTCAGCAGATGTAGCTTGTAAGCATAAACTTAAAAGAGGAGTTTTATAGTTGTTCTGAAGATAATAAAAGATACCCAAATCAATAAATATGAAGTAACATAAAAGAAAGAGAAGATGGAGATAAGCGTGAATTGAAGAGAACCTGGTGTTGAAACACGAATTGGTCACATAGGGAGCATAAATCAAATCACAAACCCTAAGAAAGAAGCATATCGGTCACATTCAAATTCCTTACCTAATACAAGTTGATTTAAAGAGAGAAGCCTTTATGCAGAGACTTCACCAACAGAGAGGAAGCATATTGATTTTTAGAGAGGCAGCGTATTATATTTCATTAAGAGAGAGCGCCAAGAGAAAAGAGATTAGGAATCTGTCGTGTCATGTGAAATTTAAACATCTCCTAGGGATGCCGCCAAATGGTTAAACAAGGTCTAAAGAAACTAAGAAGGAAGAAAGACAAGCCTGCGCAATCCATTGGATAACCTAAGGCACTAAAAATTTGTACATAACGCATTACAATTTGTAAGTAAGAGATTTTTAATAGTTGTGCATAAAATGGTTGTACACTGTGCTTATTGACTTGTCTTTAACACTTTTGATGTAAATGCATATTAAGGTAGTATGTATATATATAGGGTTGGGTTCACGTGATACCAATTTGTTTTTGTGAGACCCGTGAGACAACATTTAACACTTGAAACTTCACAACAAAACATTGTGCTCTTACGGGTCATAGTGTTTTTGTGGTGAAGTTTCAAGTGTAAAGAAGTGGTCTTACGGGTCACGAAAACAACATGGTCTAACATGATTCCAAAGAGATGGTGATAGAACACCTTCATCAAAGGGGGGAGATGATGTATTTTTGTAACAACCCAATTTCCATAAAAGAAATCCAACATAAATAGACATTTAAAATGCCAATAAAGGTCTAATATCTATTACATCACAATATTTTGCAACGAAAATAAAACTATCCACAGCTGAGAATTATTAAACTAAGTAAGTCTCTATGCCATCCAATCTCCTCTACGATCGACTCACATCCTACCCTTTCCCTTGGACGAACTCTTGACCAAGCCTTTACCTGAAAATGGTTTTAGTTTTTGAAAAGCGAAGGTTAGACCTCAAGGTCTAGTGAATTCCCAAACAAACCGCAGTTATAGATAAAACATTTAAATCCGAAGAAATAAATTGTTAAAAAATTAGGAAGCAGCAATTCAAATACCGACCATGTACAAGGATAGTAGAATAACCCATGTAAGTCATAAACTTGCCACATATGACTCATTAGTCGTTACCCGCAAACTTGCCACATGCGGGTACGTCGTATACCTAAAATGAGCTTGAGGCGTACGAAATATAACTCCCAAGAGATTTGCACCATCTCGAGGTACACACACTCTCCTATGTACATGTTCATTCTATCTAGGAATATCGCGATATCCAGGCCAATTTAACATATAACATTTATATGAACCAAAAAGAAATATAAATCATTTAGCATGCTTCCAATTTAAATACCATGATCAGATTCATAAATTCAACATTTGCCAAAAGTGTAGTTTAAGTCAAGGGAATTCACCTGAATTTCCGACTACTAAACACACTTGAGTCTTACGAAATCCCCAACCGAACACCTGAATTGAGATTGCCAAACTATGAATTAACAAGCCCAAAGTAACCTCAAAAGACTCAATTACCAACCCCTTAACCAAGGAGTCAAGCTAGAACCCCAAATCGATACCGAAACAAAATGTGAAAAACGCCCGGCAGAGGACTAGGCGAGTCTGGCGCGAGTCCTCACTCGCCAGAGACTCGCTTTAGCCTCTGTTTTCCTGCACAAATTCCATTTCGTGAACCATACCCAAAATCCAACCCAGAATCAATTTCCTTCCATTTTTAAGCATAAAACTCACTCCCAACACTATATAATCATCCCCCAACATACACCAATCCATTTTCACCCATTTGAATGCATGGATTCAATCCAAATAAAGAACCAAAGTTCATCCATGGTGGGTTTTCCTTGAAAACAACCCAAATGCAATGAAGACAATACCAACAATGGTGATAACAACTCTAATACATCTACTCATCTCATATCCATTGATTTGAGAACTTTTATTTAATGATTACCAATCAAAACACAAAACCCCGATGGTTCCTAATCATCCCATATGATTTAAATAAGCTTGAAGATGAAGAAGATGAGATGGAATACCTGAAATCCTTGGAGCTTTGATGAATTTCTTCAAGATTGCTCTATTCTCTTCTTTGCTTGCTAACCACGTTTCACACACTCAAAACACACATTAGATATCTGAAATGTGAGAAGAATGGCTAACCTTTTCCTCCTACTAACCCATACATATACTTTGGGCTTTAGGGCTTAAATTGGAATAAGCCCAAATCCATTTTATTTAGATTAGGGTTATTACAATTTTTTTATTTAGTTTTGAAAAGGGAAATTCATTTTCCACAAAGTGGACACGGTGAAGGGTGAAGGTTTGGCACCAATAATAAGTACTTCGACTTGGGGAGTATCGAACAAATATACGTGGCTGGGATTTTAGGTTCTACTTTGTGTTTGTTGTAGGGGTGTAACCACAAATAGCACAAACTACCGAAACTTCTTAATTTTAAGTAGTTGGGAGGTTTGGCACCAAGTTTTAAGTATGGTGAAGAATTATGTAGGGTTGGAGTAGGAACACGATTAATTGAGTAGACCGTAGTGGTGAAAGTTGGAGGCCAGTGACTAAGAGGCATGAGTAGGTAAAGGAAGTCTAGTTTCGAAAATATGTCGATGTCAGCATTTAGAGTGGTCGTTGTGTTCTGGGGTGTAAGGTGGTGTGGTGAGACGTGTAATGCCATCAATAGATAAGAAGGTTTTGAGGGACTCATATTCACCATCGGTATCGGAGTAAGGGGACTCAAGGAGTCATTGGAAATACTTTTCGATAAATGTCTTATATTGGAGAAGATGTCTTTTATGTCTGATTTTTGGTTTAGGAGGTAAAATTATATTGTATTTTAAATAAGGATCTACAAATATGAGACAATATTTGTAGCCATCACTAGAGAGGATGGGAGAGGTCTAGAGGTCGTTAAATACACATTCTAGAGGTGCGTTTGAGGATATAGACGAGGTGTAAAATGGTAATTTGTGACTTATATTGTTTGCACAAGAACGACAATTTAAGGTGGTAAAATTAGGAATATGAATTAAAGTAGAACATAAAAATTAAGGACTTTAATAGATGGATGACCGAGGTGATGGTCTCGATCTTGTGGAGATGCTTTTGTGCTTGCGAAAACGGAAGGGACAATTGGTTGTAATCCATACACACCCACTTTAGTTGGACCCTAGCAATCTCCTCGTTCAAAAATATGAACTTTTCTCACCAAAATCCGATGAACCCCTAAGATCGATTTTATGGTAGGTTTAATAGTCTCATTAATAAGTTGAAACAACATGAAATGTCGTTTAACAATGTTGACATGTAGATTAAGTTTATGATATCTTTACCTCATGTGGAAGTTTCTGACCGTTTCCGTAAGAGCTTTGTAAGAGTTTAAGAGTACTATATCTCTTTAGATTCTCTTTGGAAGTCCCATGACATATGAAACCGAGATTATCCAAAAAAAAAACATCTAGTAACAATGTAACATGGATTTATATGATAAATCTCATGTCTTTGTAAGCACTTCAGATAATGTGGTATCTTGAAAAAAGTCTTGAGTGCCAACTCTTAACGTTGAGGACCATCAGAAAGAAACCACTACTGTATGTAGTGGAGAAGTTGAAGCCATGCATCATGATTTCCTCAACTTAATGGCACTTATTGCAACATTAAGCATTTAGTTAGTTTAATGCAATCCAGTTTGTTATGTACGATTCAATGTGTCAAAACACAATTACAAATATATCACATATTACAATACATCTAAGTTAATCAGCATGCCCATGGATACTGAATATGTCACATATATTATTAGTGCTCACTCCGTCCTAAAATAAGTGTCCATAGTTGAAATGAGACACAATTTCTATATGTATAATTATTATACTTTTTGGTTTACCAAATGACATATTTACCCTTAATTATTTTCTCACTTTTCGCAACTCTTAAATATTTGTGTATTAATTAAGGGTATGTTTGAGAATTTGGATATTTACTTTTGAAAATTGATACTTATTTTGGGATAAATATAAACAGAAACGTAAACACTTAAGTTTGGGACGACGGGTGTAATATATATATATATATATATATATATATATCTGTGTGTGTGTATATATATATATATAGGGTCAGATTCAGGGGAAAACGTCAAAACAAAGAAAACTGAAAAACACCCCGGGAGCTTTCCATCTAAACGGTATGTACAAATGCATACCGGTAATTTGTAACATGTATTTGTACATATGCACTAATGCATATATATGTATTGGTGCATAAAAAACAGCTTTAATCGCTTCTATATTTTTAGGCATACCGTCTGGATGGAGGGCTCTGACGGTGTTTTTCAGTTTTCTATTTTTTAGTATTTTTCCTTGAACCTTTCTCTCTCTCTCTCTCTATATATATATATATATACACATATATATATGGTCAGGTTCAAGAGAAAACGCCAAAAAAAGTGAAAACTGAAAAACACCCTGGAGCCTTCCACCTGGACGGTATGCACTGATGCATACAGATAATTTGTAACATGCATTTGTGAATATTCATCAATGCATATGTAATGATAAAAGCATTGGTGCATAGGAACAAAAAAATGCTTGTATGCATTAGTGCATACCGTCCAGATGTAGGGTTCCCTGGTGTTACTTTCCCTTAAACCTCCCTTTCTCTCTCTCTTTCTCTCTCTCTCTCTCTCTCTCTATATATATATATATATATATATATACATATACATATAGATAGAGGTTCAAACGAAAACACCCATATTTTACAAAAATACGAGACCGTTTATAGCCCTCCAAATTATTAATCCATGATTAAAATAAAACAACTAATTATTTAAGAGAATGTTTGGTAGTCAAATGTGGGTCTAAACTTAACAATAAGGTCAACATAACGGCCCGTAGCCCAACCAACAAGATCATGAACTCCAACCAATGTTGACCATTTTGTGTGTTGGCATGCTACCACTAATGTGAAACCGTTGACCGCTTTGATTCTTTACAAAAGTAAATATCTCTATTTACATACTTATCATTTGTTTTTAAATAAAAAATCAAGGTTTTGAATTTAATAAGACGGACTGTCGTTAGTTCAAGTCTCAAACCTTACACGTTATTATGAGAATGTTACGTTTTTCAAAAGTGATCTATAATGATAAATTTGTATTTCATATATAACTATATTCTATTTATTTTATAATGACATAATGATATTAAAAAAATTACATTTGCATTAGAAAACAAAAAGACTTGGGATAGCGTGAGATCAAACTGTTTTCGTGAGACCCGTGAGACTACTGTTTTACACTTGAAACTTCACAATACAATATAATGACGGTAACTTTCACAGTGTTTTTGTCTGTAAGGGATCGAAATTTGTTTTTTCCTTTCACAATATTTTGCTGTGAAGTTTCGTGTGTAAAAAATATGATCTCATGGGTCTCATGAAAACAAGTTGGTCTCATTTGAACCAACCCGAAAAAGAAAAATCATATATATATATATGTACACACACACACACACACATATATATATATATATATTAGTGTTATATAAATAGTTTGTGATCAAATATTCGAAATAGAACTAGAATGGGTTTTAGAACTTGAGTCTCTAGCATGTGTGAATCCATGAAATTGTGAGCGATGTGATTAGACATGTATGTAAAAATGTATAATCTAAATTTAAAAGCAGAAAACCGCAAAGATAAAAAAAATTAAATCTCAAGTTAAAAACATAAAAACAGTAAGATAAAAGAAAATTAAGATTAAAACTTTTTAGTAAAAAATTACACATTGTAAATACCGCACGATGTGGTGCCCTATATGGCACACTTAAAGGCGTGATGACATGAATCACGTCTTATACAAACATTGTAAGTCTTATTGCAATGACGAAGATACGTCTTTACGTCATAATAGACTATGATATTTGCCATGAAACGTCTTTAAAACCGTGGAAAAAAAAAACTAATTTTTTACTTCATGTTATTTAAAAAATAAAATTTTGTATATTTTGCAAAAAAAAAAGTTATGTTGTTCATAACAATTATTATAAGACATTGACTTTTTTAAAAGTTTATTCGCTAAAAATAGATTTAAAGATTTGATATGATCGATTAATCAAAACTTTATCATGGAAGTAATTTTTGTACTTTTAAAAGAAGATGAAAGGTATATATACATTATATCTTTCATAGTCTACTTCCATTTACGGTATGATTTGATTTGATTTAATATAAAAAACCATATATTAACTTATTCCTCAATAACTTAATTAAATTTGATTTAGGCAAACTACATAAAATCTTGGAGCACTTGTTTATGTGACCCAAAGACATGAAATATGTAAGTGATAATTAATTTTATTATTTGTTATAAATTTTAAAAAAGTCATTAAATATTTAGTATTAAGAAAGTCATTTTTAGCATTCAAAAAGAGAAATTCTGAAATCTATATCTAGATGGTATAAATAAATTATATTTTGGACTTTGATGCATTTGTATTTTGACCAAAAAATAAGTCAAACAATAATAATATACAAGATAATCATTTTTTTATGAAATCTATTATCGAAATCTTTATTTTATAGGATGTATTGTGTCTTTGATACAATTGAAGAGGGCACTGAATCGTTGATCCAAATAAAAAACATACTATAACTTTGTGAACAAATAATACATAGTTTATTATAACTTTGTAAACAAAGAGCATAAAAAGCATTATAACCTTGTAAACACAAAATAAAAAAAAATATAATTTGCTCTTGTTTTATCTTTTTGTAAATATTAACATAGAGATTTTGAAAATAGGATTTGCTATTGTAAGAATGAATCAAAGAACGCTACATTACGATACTGTTTGGTCTTTTATATAGGTCATTACATAAAATAAAATGAAATATGAAAAAACGTTCAACAATCATTCGACTCATTTTTCGTAAGACAAAAAGGGTATTTCGTTTGTTTCAATAAATTTATACATAACTCATGTGAACACAGTTCAGTACTACCCATTTATTTATAATAATAATAATAATAATAATAATAATAATAATAATAATAACAAATATAACAAAAATCTATCTTTAATTTCAGAAAGAAAATGTTATAATTTCTATCAAATATGCAAAAGAATAGCGCGTTATGATTTTCGGCCGACAAAACTTCGACAAATATGTCACGGTCCTAAGATGATTTGATTTCAAACGTTTACATAAAGAGCAATATACTTAACGTACAAATTAAAATTTCGGTTTTGATAAAACTAGTTAATATTTCTAAAAATAGATAGATCAAAAAATATGAAGATAAGATGTATTCAAAGAGTGATGCAATGTCTCTTTTGAATACTTAAAAGAGTCGTTGAATTATGCTACAAACTTCATATCAACAAAAGAAATTGTCCTACTCTTTGACTTTAATTCATTTACTTTTTTTTGGTTTGGTCTACAACCACTTATGGTTTAATTTGAGTTATAAGTCGATTAAATACGTCTTTTAATGTATTTTATTTGTAAGAAGAAATAAAACCTTATTAAATTATTCGATAAAGAGTTCTTATATAGATAATAAATATTCTAACATATATTAAGCAAAACAGTTCAAGTCTAAGCAGATGTGAGCTCCAAGACCATCATATACAAGGTTGAACAAATGTAACGAAATTGGTAAAAACGCACTTACGCATTTACTAACCTACTTGAATTTATCATTACGATTTAGTATGGAAATAATATTATTATATATGCATGTAACTCATTAACGCTAGCAAGTTATGCGTTTATGTATCAAGTTTGTTTTATGTCTGAAAACTATTATTTTCAACTTAACGATTCGTTGTTAAAATACGTTGAAATATGAATTTCCTATAGCATATCAAGACACAACCACACACGCTCGACGAATAGAGTATTACTTTGACTACACTTCCATTAACCAACTTATTTATTTTCTATGTATGTTCCATCCACATATATATGAGCGTAATCAAATGAGAAGTAAAAGGTTAAGAACCGTAAAAACCACTAATTATATGTTGTTTCACATTGTGAAACAAATAACATACACTAAAATTAATCATATCATAAAATAACATTACACTTTTCACATGAATTGTTTCATAATATAAAACAATATATGATTACTAATTTTAACGGTTGTCATTTTATTATGTGTATATATATATATATATGTTTCTCTGTGTATGTATATATATACCTAAAGGGTGTTAGAAAAACTAAAAGTTAGTCGATTGCTAGACATATTAGTACATAAATTGCAATGTTCCAGTGCTTCAAATTGATTCTCAAAGATCTCAAATTGAAAGCTGTAAAACACATATATTAGCAACTTTGCTTCAATTGGTTAACATTTCAGTTCACCAAAATTTCCATCAACTTGAAACTTTTAATATCTATTCGATATTAGATATAACTAGCTCATATATTGTCCAATGAAACTTAAATCTCAAATTGATTCGACGCCTATTTCTGTTTTGATTGATTCCTAAACACCAAGTCAAGTATTACTTTTTCCTCTTTGATTAACATACACATACATATATACATACACATCTGTATGTACATACAACAATGACGGTATATATATATATATAGACATATATGAAAGTCTAATTTGAAAATTTCCTATTGACTACAAAACGTGTATATTTTGCTAGACTGTTGCACTGCTATAACTTTCATCCTATAACTCTTAATTAGATATCATATAATAAATTAGTAATAATAAAATTAAACTTCATCCTTTCACGTAATATTTTCTTGATCATTTCAACTATTATTTTTTATTTTTATTATTAAGTGTCACAATTGGGGATTATTTATCCCTTGACATTTAATATATCAACTAAGGAGATAGGTAATCAAAGCCTAAATGAATATAAAAAATGTTAATTAGTCGTTACAAGCAACTTGTCATTTAATAAAGAGTAAATTACATGGTTGGTTCCTATGGTTTACACAAAATCATACTGTATGTTCCTAAATCAAAATAGTTATAGAAAACTTTCATGTGATTTACATTTTCACACGTCTTTGGTCTATGTACCCTGACACCGTTAATAGAATTTGTTAAGGACGTTAATTAGAAGGGCATTTTAGTCAATTTATCATTTTATTTTTATTTTCTAAAAAAACACAAGGACCAAGAATGTAATTTACTCATATATAAAAAATTCATCACTTCATCTCCTCCACGTCCTCGTCACCATATTTCAACGTCACAAAGGAACCATGCTTCTCCTGATGAGAAACCACCATCCTTCTCCGGCCTCTACTCCATACCATCATCGCCTAACGAGACTGTGAAACTAATGGCCCAATAACTCTACCTTCTTACCGAAAAAGGTTAACCCATATTCGTAATAATATGGAATGTAAAAACCCACAATCACCAAAGACGGATATACTTAAATCAACCAAGTGCCAAAGTAGAAAGTCAACATTCTATTACATCTCAAAGATTTGTAGTGGAAAACACTTCAACAGCTGAGAAGTTTCTCTCTAAAAGCAATAAGACTCGCCTATTATCCACACTTTTCTAGAATCCAACTCAAGCCTTGCCCCTGCCCTTGGAAAAGCTCTTTACATAAGCCTTACCTTAAAATGGTTTTAGTTTTCGAAAAGCGAGGGGTAGCTAGTGAATTCCCAACAAAGGCACAGTTATAAAACTTGCATCATGAATATAGAAGTTCATTAAAATGGAAGTCAAGTAAACCATCAAAGGACTATGCACAGTATTAGTAGAAATCCACCCCCTTGTTGCATAATTCCACATGCAACATAAGATAAGCATATCGTACAATTCCACATATAATATAAGATAAGTGTATTACACAATTCCACATGCGACTTAAGATAAGTGTATCGCACAATTCCACATGCGACTTCCATCCAATATGTACTCGAAACAGATTCGAGGTACATGGAAAATAACTCCCAAGAGATTTGCAAGATCTCAACTACTACTATTGTGCATATCCAAATAACCACATGCATATATCGTGTTACAATCCAATAGATCAACAAGTATTTTATAAAACATTTGAGTATGAAATATAACATGCTTTCAAGTTCAAAGTATCATAATCAAGGTGATTTAAAATCCAATGACAAGTATAAAGTTTATAAAGTCAAGGGAACTCACCTGGACGACACACTCTTTCTACGCTAAAACGACTACTTAATTCAAATCGAAAACCTGAATTGGACGTCATAAAAATGGTGTTAAAACCACCTTAAACATCCCTGAACCATCCTTTATAATCCCTAAGACAAACCCCGAGACCATGCCTCGCATCTAGCCCCTAACGATCGACGAAACGTAAACCAACAATTGCTTAAACAATGAGGAATGTGGCTTTGATGCAGCTCCAATCCCGCATGGAACCCGCATTCTAGTCTGAAAACCGCATGGAATCCACATTCTTGACTGTTTCAGCTGTACGAGTTTTGTGTGCTGAAATTCCTCAAAGCCAAACTCATCCAAACCTCTTATATACTGATTTTAAGATCCAAAAACCCTAAAAATGATGAAATCAATGATCTTATATGTCTAACATTAAAATCCCGATTAACCAAGAAAACCAAAATAATGAACCATTACTAGAAACTCTTGGTTAAAGATCAAAATACTAACAATGGTGAGCTTCTAGATGAGAAATCATTGATTCACACCATCAAGAACATAGGAGACACCAAACCCAACCATTGAATCTATTTTAATTCACCAAAATGAAAAACTGAATCTTTAAATCGAAACCAAAACCATCTTCTTCACTTATCTTCTTCAATCTCACTTAAATCACTAGCCTCTTTCTTCTCCAAGCTACCGCTTCACTCTAGGTTTTTCTTCAAAACCGTCAAGACCAAATGAGACTAAAAATGGGGTTTACTCCCATTTTATTCCCGTATTTACACAACTGGTCCCTGCTGAAGCAAGAAATTTACACCTAAAATCCCAAACTCATAAAAGTCCCAATTTAACCAAGTGAGGGTTACTACATGGAACCCACAACATCCCTATGAAATGATAACATCAATTTTGGTGTTATTTGGACACCATTTTGCGTGAGTTTTTGCTTGAATCTGAGTAAAAAAGCACACCTTTTTACAATTTTATTATAAGTATTAGAGGTATTATTTGGGTGAAACAAGTTTAACGGAGTTGAGCGGTAACGAGAGAAACACTGACGGGATTAAGTGCATATCGCTACAAGGTCAAAATAATGAGTGGTGGAAGCTAATAGAGGAGTCAAAGTCGAATCAAGAAGAGGAAAAGTCAAAAACAGTGACTTTGGCTAGTTGTCAAGTTAGTCGAGCAACAAAGCTGGTTGGAAAAATCTCGGGCTAGTTGGTCGCTAGTTGTAACTAGCAACCAAACTAGCGAACGCCTCTTAAGACGTATTTTTTCACTTTTCTAGCTAGGGTTAAGAGGCGTTCAACATTAGTCTAAAAGAGGGCGGCTAAATGCGACTTTGGCTGACACTTTTCATCAAGAACGAGACGGGTTGAGGCAACGAAATCATCATGACACATTCCATTAGTAAAGATCAATCTATCATTCGTGGGTATTGCGATTCAAAGGGAGTTCTTACGAATTTTAGAATTTTGTTCAAAGACCGTCGTTTAGATTCATGAATTCATCTATTGTTTTGTTTTCTAATACCCCAACATGAACTAATCTTTAAATGTTAGGGGTTGAGTTATCTTTGGGTACAAGCTTATGAACACATAAAGTTGTGCTTTTTATTAGAATTTTTTTACTTAATGAATCATTTGATTTTTTGTTTAATGTTGTTGTGAGTCTGATCAACTCTCAATCGATTTACTCGTTTTAAATTAAATTTGAGAGAATTAATTTATAACTAGAATTGGAATTATATGTCTGTAATGATCCGGAATTTATTTTGTGATGATAATTACATTTAGGATGAATGGAGCCTAACTCTCTAAACTTCAGGGGCTGAAGTTGTAAAATGTGGAAAGTAGGTCAATAAGAGTTAGAAACCCTCATTTTTGGGGAGAAAGGCTGAAATGTATGTGTGTGTTCTTTGAGGTGCGATCTTAAGGGAATAGAGAGGGAAGAAGAGAGATTTCAAGGAGTCAAGTGGTCAACAATCAATTCCAGGTATGAATGTTCCTCTTCTTCATCTTCTTGCTTTGTTGAGTCAAATGGATGATGTAAAACCATGGGGTATTATACTTTGGGTTGTGGGATGTTTGATTAAAGCTTTCAAATCTGTATTTATGTGTTATTAGAGTTGGTATTGGAGTATTCTTCAGTTTTGGGAATCATATTTCATTCCAAGGGTTTGAAATCAATGAAAACCACCATGGATGACAATGTGTTCATCTATGAAAGTGCCAATCCATGAATCAATGGATGGAATGATTTATTAGTTGTTATTGATGGCTTTATATGAGTTTGGGATAAGTTTTATATCAGTTTTGGGATGGAAATCAGTGGAAATGGGGTTTTGGGGGTTTTTGGGTTCGTGCTGGTTTGTGCAGGTCGAACAGTAAGCCACGCGGGCAGCCACGCAGGTAGGTCGCGCGGCAAGCCACATGAGCTACTGTTTTGTCAACTTCGGGTTTTCGTTCAAGGGGTGGTCAAGGGTGTTAAGTGGGGTCCTAACCTTAGGGGTTGTCTAGTGGGATGCTTGTAAGTATAATTGGGTCATTAGCTCGTAGTTAATTGATCTAAATCAAGTGTTTGGTTGGTGTGATCGTAGTATGGAAAGTGTGCTAAGTGGCTTGGCAATTCAGGTAAGTTCCCTTCATGTGCTTATTTTATAAATGAATGTTTTAAATTTGCATATCTTTAAATCATTCAAATACGGGAAGTGTGTACCCAACTTTTGGGCGGCGTGGGCCCGTTTATTAGTCACGGTGTGTGTGACTATTAGTGTGAATTACCGTTGCAACAGGTACATGAAAAGTGTGTTTAAAGTGTGAGTTAATATTCATGACTAACCATTTTTATCTTATAACCGTCATGCATATTAATTGTTGTCTTGGGGGAATTCACTAGGCCTTACGGTGTAACTCTATCTTTTATAAAACTGAATATCCTTTCAGGAAAGCACATGATAGAGAGCTCGAGTAAAGGGAAGGGAAGGTTGTGAGCTCGAGGAGCTAGAAGTGAGGTGCTACTTCGTATAGTTAGTTGCCTAGTTTTAGAATTGTTATGTAATAAATCTCAGTAGCTAGTTTTATTCCGTTGCAAACTAAGAGGTTAAGTCTACACTTTGGGACCTTTGGATGTTTATTATTGTCCTTTTTAGATGCAATAGAATGAAGTACCTTTATTTTAGAATTGTGGTTGTTACAATGTCTAAGGTGAGAACTTGGATAGACATATACCAATTAAGCGTTAGTACAATTTTGTAATCTTGTTCCAAAGAAGTTCTGTTTACATATGTTGAGATCGACAGATAGAATATACGTTTTTAGGGGTAAATCTGTTATAACTCAAGAGAGAGTAATAGTAAATTTTATGATTGTGTATTCATTTAATTGAAGCTAGTGTGTGCCACCACGCGTTGCGTGGTGATGAGATTATACTGTTAACAAATATGTAACTACGTTAAGTTGTTAAGATAAACCCAATTCATTATTTGACAACTAATAAAAGTCAATGTATCATTATATTTGATTGTTTTAAATGTAAATTGTTTTAGCAAACATACACAATATTAGGAGTGAGCAAAACCCGGAAAACCCAAAATCCGACCCGCAAATATCACTAAAAACCTCCACCCGAAAAACCCGAAACTCGAATAACACGAATATTTTGTTATGCTTATACATGCTACTCCCTTTCTTTCTTATATAGTAGCTTCCAAACCTCGAGTTTTCTTCTAAAAATCGATGTGGGACCGCTTCAAGAGTGAAAAGGGAGAGGGAGGCACTGATGCCCTCATCCCACATCGCCTTACAAAGCTTTTTTTTGCTTTTTTCCTCTACTATATATATGGATAGGGGGTCTCCTTTTTCCTTGAGTTCCTCTTTCCTCTTTATGCTTGAGCCTTAAGCTTTTTCTAAGGGCTTGAGTTGTATAAAGGTTAGTTGGGACTTAAGAGTGCCCTATAACATGAATTTTTAAAACGTTTTTTAGAAATATGGGAATCTGATACCCGATCCGAACCACCTGATGTTTACGGGTTGGTTCAGTTTCTATCGGATTTCGGGGCTATGATTTCCCACCCGATATTCGATTAGGTTTTGGGTTTAGGTCCCTGAATCAACCCGACCCGTCCGATGTACAGCCTACCATAGAGGATTGGCCAAAATGAACCAATCCAAGAGTTTTGGAGGGTTAGCCAACAACATGTGTATATATGATTAGCCAAGAAAATCCAACCCCATGAGTTAAAACGAACACACCCTAACCTCCTCTCATATACCTACCATCAATTGTTAATCTTTCATCTCTCCATCAAGGTGGGATACACAAAAATCTCAATTTCCTGTGAATCTTACTTTTATATATATAAAGATACAAATCGACATTTTGCTCCTCCTTTCACCAACCTACCCACTAAATTCTAACACATCAATTTCTCATGGTAATCTAAAATTAGTCAAGTCTATTATTTAACGAAAAAACATTATTCTACTAACTTGTTATATAAATTGATTTATTTGCAAAAATAGAGTAGGCCAAATTGATCCAACCATATGAGTTGACACAACTATTCACCCATTTATTCTTATACGCACTTTATATATTTAAACTCGCATTTTTTCAACAATATGGGATGATGAAACTCAACCACAATTTAATATTTGAGAATTGTCTAGTCATCATCTATTGTTTATCCCCTCCTTTCTTATACTCACTTCCTACATCCAAACTTGTATTTCCTCACCAATGTGGGATGATGAAATTATACCACATTTCAAGATTTGACAATACTAAACTTTCGTTATGCCACCTCATGTCTTGAGATTGTTGTTTTTATATATATAAAGATATAAATTTAAAATCTTATAGTACTACCACAACTCCTATTGTTGTTCATTTATAAACAAAAAAAACTATTACTCCAAATTTAGAGGCCAAACGATGGGTTACATAGTTATATCATTCTTTTAATTATCAAAAATATCACATGCTTATTTTTTATCTATATATTCATCACACTCTATCAACGTATCAATTTTTCATCAATGTGAGATCTCCAAAAACCAACCACAATGCAAGATTTTAAAAAACACCTCTTAAGATGTCATCTCAGTATTTTAAAGTCATCTTTTATATGGGATAAAATTTAACCACATTTGAGGATTTGAGAAATACTTAACTATCATAATGAGAATTGCAAATGAAAGTGTTGACTCATTTGAATCAATATGAGTTGCATCAAAAAAATTCCCATCCACCCATCACATATATACATACATTCCTTCAACTTTCTTCTTTCCACCAATGTGGGATAGCCAAACTAAATCACATTTCAATACTCAAATCTTACAATGTCAACTCATTCTTCGTGGTTTCTCTTTTAACATATATATATATATATATATAGAGAGAGAGAGAGAGAGAGAGAGAGATTGTTGTTCCTTTATAATAAAAAATAACTATTACTCCAAAATTAGAGGACAAACGATGGTTTATGTAGTTATATCATTATTTTAATTATCAAAGTGTCACATGCTTTTTTTTTATATATATACTTATCACACTATATCAATGTATCAATTTTTCATCAATGTGGGATCTCCAAAAACCAACCACAATGCAAGGTTTTAAAACACACAACTCTTAAAATGTCATCTCAATATTTTAAAGTAATCTTTAATATGGGATAAAACTTAACCACATTTCAAGATTTGAGAAATATTTAACTATCATAATGAAAATTGCAAATGAAAGTGTTGACTCATTTAAATCAACAACATGACTTGAATCAAAAAATTCCCATCCATCTATCATATATATATACCACTACATTCCTTCAACTTTTTTCTTTCCACCAACGTGGGATAGCCAAACTAAATCACATTTCAAGATTTGAGGATACTCAAATCTCATAATGCCAACTCATTCTTGGTGGTTTATCTTTTAATAGATACTAGTGTGTCAAACCACGCGTTGCGCGGTGACAAATGTTTTTTTTGTAACAAAATATATAAGTTAGAACGAAATGTATTTTGTTAACCAAAAACTAATGAAAATAAAATGTAATACAATGAATGTATTGTCGAATTTTGAAATGTAAATTATTTTGCTGATATTTAGGTAAATAACATAATTAATGTCCTAATGTTGAAGTTAAGAATGTATAAAAATTGTTAGTTGCAAGTGTATATGCAGTATAAAAAATGAACAATATGACAGGTGAAAGTCTAAAAAAAGAATATGGCAGGTGTATTCAAAATTAATATTTCTAATTTAGCTTATAAAGTTTGTTTTGTAAAGTACGATCAACTCTTTCTGCAACGTGAATGATATTGTTTTATGTATCTTTAGTTTTCGTATCTTCATCTGTAGTAAAGAGTTGTTTACCTGAACACTGAACACTTTACCTGGTAAATGTTTATCGGTAAAATTTAACACTGTCATTTACTTATCGGGTAGCATTTTTGTCCAACAAAATGGCAATCGTATTCAACAATTTACCTAGTAAGCGTCAATCGTGGTAAAAGTCATCGTCATCGGTAAGATTCCCGGTCCTGTCCCTTGCTCTTACCGGGTAAACTTCTTAATACTTGTCATTTCATCCGGTAAGGTAATTGACTTGATAATCGCTTACCCGGGTAAGCATTTGATAAACGGGTTGATATAAACTATACACATTTGTTCATCATAATATGTATAGAAATACAAACAACCATATACTAATTCAACATTTATTGCTTTGTCGGTTACATATATGATGTGAAAAACAATTAATGGATAATTATAATTTAATGATAGCAACATTTTAGCAATAGATTATATATCCTGAAATTAAGATTTACATATAGAAACAAAGTAAAAAAATGGCTTGAATGAATTATGATCCTCTACGTCAAATTAGTGGGATTGATGTTGTCAAATGTACGCAAAAATAGATAATGTATTAGTTTTTTAGCCAACTTCTTATCATTACAATCATGCAAAAGCATAAACATGTTAGATGTATGCACGAAATTTGAATTATACTTGATGTTCCATTGCATTATTACTTAAGAGTTCCAATTTATATATATCGTAGCACAAACAATAGTAAGTTTATCAATCAGTCAATGTTTGTAAAAATAATCATATCAATATTGAGATTGTAAAAGTTGAACATGATAACACCAATGCAAAGAACTTGTAAATTGTTGTTTTTGTGAAGAGTCCAATAAAAACAATTTAAAGGAAGCCTTAGTAGACTCTCCTAGAGCAGGCCAAGAACCATAACTGGACTGACCGCCTAAACGACACCATTTGATGTTTACTCAATATCTGCTTAACAAATTCTAATCTTATCCAACAAAGCAATCACGTATTCATAAACCCATGAATCAAAATGGATATCACTATGTCAATTGATTTTTATGTTTAGATTATGATTCTATAACTCGACACACAATCAATAGAAAAAGCAAAAAAAATTACAAATTTGCATGAATCAAGAAATAAATTCCAATTAGATCTATCAAAAAGAGCTAATAATTTCACTGGAAAATATTGAATTAAAAAATGATAAAATTAGATGACAAAGTGGACAAACACATGAAGTAAAAGGAGTAGAAAAATGAAGACCCGTATGCAAATGTAGTTCATACACGAACGATATACATTGTCATTTTTTATTCGCATGATAATATGCATAGAAATAACATTTTTTTATTATACATTCATATCGATATAGCCACCCATATCGATATAGCCTCCCTCACTCGAAGACGACGATAGTCGCAACAGATAAGATGTAAGGTGTGGAATAAGAGTAATGAAAGTAGTATCCAACTATCCATTAAACATGAAAACTTGTACAATATAAGACATATAAGCGGAAATGCAATATATATTAGGAGGAAGACCTACGACATCATTATAAAAAATATAAATTAATAGATAGGAGATAGATGCCTCCATTTGTTCCAGATTATAAGCAAGAGTCCATAAAAGGAAAACATACGACACCATTACAACAAAACCAAATGTATTTCTCCATAATGCACTTTTTACAATAGAATGTAAAGAAAATCTCACTTAGCCTTTGGCCATGGCAAACCTTAAGATGATTGTAAAGAAAAAGAAATCCTAAAATCTATGATAACATAAAAGACAAAACTTGAAAGTTAAATAGTTAAATAGTTAAACATGGATTCATGAAAGGAAGAGAGGAGGAAAAACCAAGAGGTAAGGGAAGATAGAGAGATGGGAGTTAAAAAGTTGGAGTTATTGTGTATGTAAAATTACCAAAATCACCCCTTTAAAGTGAAAACTTGGGTGGAAATTGAGGGGTGAAAAAGTCTATTCATATTAAAGGTTTTAAGAAATGTGAAAAATTGAGAAAATTTCTAGACAAAATGGTGCTTCATCAAGGTGCCACCTAAGCAACTTGTGGTTTTGCTTTAATATATATAAAGATATAGATTACCTAATAATTATTATAACTGAAATGTTCTATATGGAAACCATTAAGACTCCAACTCCCAACTGTTTCTCTCCTTATAAAGTTTCCAACTTTTTGTTTTCTGAAATTGTTCAAGATCTTATTTAGTTTAATTAGTTCATTAATTATTCAACAATAATTCAATTCAGACCGTCTAGTTAATAGTATTATAGTTATTGTGTTACTCAGTACCTAGTTCCTTTGGTTCAGTACTCGTACTTACTGTACTTATTATTTGATTTGAGACCGTACACTTGTGGTTAGATTAAGAGAGGGTGTAAATCCTCCTATCAAGTTTTTGATGTCATTTCCGAGGAGCTAGTTTTGTGCTAATAACACTACAAGCTATAGATATTATTACACTGGATACTTTTGTTTATTTACTTTTATTTTATTTCATCAATTTTCTGGTTCACTGATCTATGTATTCTACATTACAGGTACTTCGTAGTATATGTGAAGAAGTGTTGGTGATAAAGAGCTACTGCCATTTGACCTAGAAATTGAAAAGATTGTCCATCAACAATGAAAGGACGATAAAGCTAGACAATTTTAACTGAATGTCGGGAACCGAAGACGAACGACCACCTAGTGATCAATTTGAAGATGAACATGTAATATCCCACATTGGTTGGGGAGGGGAACATAGGTTACCTTATAAGGGACTTGATACCTCTTCTATCAGACACGTTTTAAAACCGTGAGTCCAAGTGTGTGAACAAAGCGAACAATATCTGGTATGGCTGGCCTGGGATGTGATAGATGGTATTAGAGCCAGGTTCCGGACTAATGTGCTAGCGAGGCCGCTAGACTCTCAAGGGGGGTGGATTGTAAGATCCCACATTGGTTGGGAAGGAGAACAAATGTTGACTTATAAGGGACTTGGATACCTCCTGTATCAGACGGGTTTTAAACCGTGAGTCGAGTTGTACGGACAAAGCAGACAATATCTAGTACGGTTGGCCTGTGATGTTACAGAACAGTTTGAACAACCGCCATCGGAACCACCTGTTCGTATACCCATGAAAGCCTTTGCCAATCCGAGTGTTGCAAACCTCAACACAAGCATACAAGCGCCTCGAATAGCTGTCAACACTTACTAAATCATGTCGAGCACTATTCAACTAGTTCAAATGACCTAGAAATTCAATAATTATTTTGATTTAGGGACGCGCGGTGAGATTTTATATACACCACATGGACCAAACATGTAATTTACTCTTTAATAAATTATAGAGTAAACTATAAAGTTGGTCATGTGGTTTGTCAAAAATAACATTTTTCGTCCCTGCAATTTTGAAATTATAAAATAAAAATCAAGATTTGCAAAAACGTTCGGATTTGATCTCCTTTTCTAACGACAGTTAAAACATTATGTTTTGAAGGGTATATTCTTTTTTTTTATCAAAAAAAATTGTCGTTTACACAATTAAAAACCATAACAACCAAATCATAAAATCGATTTTGATTGTTTAAAAGACAAAAAATATCAATTAAAAGATGAAAATGCTCCTTATTTAAGGGAAACTTTTAACAGTTAGAACTAAGGACCTTGAAGTTTTTGCAAACCATGATTACTATTTTATAATTTCAAAAGTAGGGGTGAGCAACTGACCCGTAAGAACCGGCCTGAACCGGAACCGAACCGGGACCTGTACCGGTATTGTCCAACCGATCCGGTTTTCGGTCCTTCAAATCCTCCATTTTCGGTTCCGGTTCCAAACCAGTTCGGTGCCAATTTTTCGGGTAATTAACCGGGACCGGCCCGGAAGTTTAAGTAACAAAATAATGTAAACTAATATCATTATAATTTAAGGTAATTATTACTTATTTTTTTAGTCTTTCATAGTTTGTTTATAAATTAGTGTCGTTATAATTTAATTTTCTTGTTATTAGACATATTGGCGATACAAATTTCAACCATGACGTTCGAGTTCGCGTTTAGCACTAGTGGTAGAGTTTTAAATGAGTATCGGACTAGTTTGTCAACTTTGATAGATAAAGCTTTGTTGTGCACCCAAGATTAGGTTAGAAACTATAGAAAGCCGATAATAGACGAAATCGATCACATCTTGAAAGACAATGATATAGCTTTGGGTATTTTTTTTCAACTTTTTTTCTATTTTGAAACGAGTATTATTTTTTATTAAATACGAACAATCTTTTCGGTTTTGTGTTTATATAGAGATTGCACAAACTTTAAACAAAGTAGATGACAAAGCAATGGGGAAGAGGGCAATGGAAAATTAGAGTATGATTTTTATAGAAAATGGATTAACAATCGGTTCCAACCGGTTTTTTGACTGGAAAACCCGGACCAGAACCGGCACCGGCACCGGTATTGCCTTACGGTTCGGTTTTCGGTTTCAAGAATCTCTTATTTTCGGTTTCGGTTCCAAACCGGTTCGATGCCGGTTCGGGGCCAATGCTCACCCCTATTCAAAAGGTACGAAACATGTTATTTTTGACAAATCAGAGGGATGAAATATGTAGTTTACTCTAAATTACATTAAAGATGGAAAATAAATTGTTTTGTTATCTTTATAGGCCTGGCCCTGTTAATTTTTCTTCTTCTTTCAATTAATACGTATACGATATAAGATGGTTGAACCTTCTTTACAAAAACATAAAATGACTTAACAAATTGAGCCAATTTAGGGACGGACCTAATAATTTTTTGATACGATAACATCATACAACATAGACAAGAAATAATTATACAAATATGATTTTTATTGACGTGTTTTACGTTTTTACTAATGTTTAATATCTTTCGATATGTGTTTTAACCTAATTTTACCGTTTCGGCAGATTTTTAAAGTTTTTTGTTTGATTTCGAGAGATTGTTAAGTTTTTTTTTTATCTAATTTGAGGGACTTTTTCGGTTTTTTTGTTTGATTTCTAGAGTTTTTTTTAAGATTTCTAAGCTATTTATCGATCTCAAAGGATTTTTTTCGATTTTTTAGTTGATTTCAAAAGTTTTTTTTTCTTGTTTTTAGTATTTGATATTGACGGTCTTTAATAACTAAAAGCAAATCAAAAATACTTTCGGGAAACTTAATGATAAAATATGAAATTAATACAGTGTTTATTAAATGTTATTTAAGTATGAAATTAATAAAATATTTAGTATGTTATTTATATGTTATATAGAGTTGCTACCCAAAAAATTTAATTATTAGGATCAAGCTAGGATCGATCTGGAACCATCTCTATAAGAAATTTTAATTCAGTTGAGAAAAGTCACTACGTCAGCTGCCTTATTTGTGTAATAAGTTCAAATACAAACTATTTAAGAGCACACCTAAAACGATACGGTTGCACCGTTAATAAATCCAAAAAATTTACTATTTGATGAAGATATAATACGGTGGCGTGCCGTGTGAACCACTAAAGGTCCGCCCCTGAGCCAAGGTAAGCTATTGTTAAAAAGTTAAAAGTAAAAACAAACATCACTTAATATATAGAACACTAAAAGTAAAACATTAAAAATGATGTCCATTGAACACAAAAAAAATCTAACTCCAGCCACTTATTAAAAAACATCTTTAATATAAATATAATAATAATAAAAGATATATTTTTTAGTTTAATGAATAACAAAGTGACTCATATAGTCATATATACTCTTAAAAGTAACAAAACAGAAACTTTGGATCATACCACAACTGATGTTACAATTAATTTGTGGGTTGAGTATCGGTAAGAAAGAGAAAATAAGGTGAAAAATGTAAGAATGAATCTTCACATTTGAATGTACATTAGAACGAGATGCGTCAGGATGTATCAGATCAATTTCCGTATGAAGCTCGATTCAAAGATATGTTTAAGATTAAAGGTGATCAAGGGTTTAGATCTCTCTTCTTACGCTTCTCACCTTGTCACCTTAACTCTACTTCTCATACGGTCTCATGCTATACTTTGTAATATATATTTGATATCAAGTTAATATATACACAAATCTAAGAACAAATCTTTCTTTGAAAAAACTCATTATACATTTGGAGACAACAAAAAAAAATATTATATTTTTGAAAGGGTAATTTTTTAATAACGAGTATGCTTGTATTTGAAGCAAGGACTAAGACAAGTTTGATGAGTTCTTGAGTTTTATGTTTTCATAGTTGGCTGGGCAATCTCTGTCTCCTTATGAAAGATTAAGTCAATGTTAGATCCATGATATATATTATATGCAGTCAGGTTTAAGGGAAACATTAAATAAATAAAAATATTAAAAAATCATGAGAAAATGGAAGAAAAATAATATTAATATGGATGTCTAATTAATAGAAAAATGTGATTTTTTTTGGGTGTAATTTATTTTGCTCAAAATATGCAAACCTAAACTGTGCAAACCTTATTCAATTAATCATATATTTTTTTCAGTTTTTTTAATTATTAGAGTTGGCGTACTACTCATTTTTATTGTGCAAGATGTAAATTAAGAACATTATCATCTTCTTTATATTTATTTTAGAAAAAAAATTCAATCAAAATGAGAAATACACGAAACAATTTTATTTTATTCTACCACTATTAGGGTATGTCATAAGTTGTGGAGCTTCTCTTTTGGATGGAGTCCCTCGCCATTTAGGCGTAATTTTTTCATTTCTGTTATAAA